>JAGIQG010000005.1:72574534-73795258 GCA_024679065.1 Sphyrna mokarran
GCTGCTTTGGCTCTATCCTGACATCACAAATATTACCCAGCACGGGAATAAAATGCAAGTTTTTGTTGTCACCTCGACCGTAACCATGTACTCCCCAGTCCAGCAAAAGAAAGCTGCTCAAACATAAGCCCGCCCTCTCTCTCTCTCTGTGTCACAAACTCTTCATCCAGGATGCAAGCCGCTGGCAAGTTCGGACTTACCAGTTTGAGACCACTGACTCGGGTGCTGGACAGCTCCCTCTCGGTAAGGTGCCTCCCTCCCCTCCCCCCCCATAACCAAAAACCGGGGTGGTGGAAACCTCCAGTTGGGTTCCCGGGGGTGAAGGCAGGCTGGATCTGGGGTTCATGGTGACAGAGAGCTAGTGACGGGAGTTAGAAACCAGATAACACAGAGGTCTGGGGGAGGGGGGGGGTGAAATACAGGAGGGCATTGACCGTGTCAATATTTCCCCTCCCCTCACTCACTCACTTCCTCGGTGCCGCTGTACGGCCGGTGGACGCTGATGTGACCCGAGTCGCTGCTCCTCCGTGAACTCATCGCCGGCTCCTCTCAGTCCCTCCCCCGGCGCGCGTTCACACACAACCTGCGCGCGGCCTCCTGCGGCGCGTGCACGCGGCCGCGGACAGGGGAGAACGCGCGAGGACAGGGAAAGTTCGAAGCAGCGACCCTCACTCCGCTCAAACCGTCCGGCTTCAGCGCCGTCCCGACTCGCACCGATTCATGGTTGGCAGCCAGACGCGCTTTCCCAGTTGTGTGTGTGTGTTAGCAACACACTGTCTGTCCAGCGGAGGAGATATTTGTTTTGTTTAATTTAGGTTGTGGCGGCGGAGCTGGTGGAATAAATAACCGCCCTCCGGGATGTCGGTAAAAACGGGCAAAGCGCGCTCACGCGCGCGGGACGCGTGGCGGTTGCTATGGCGACGCGGCTTGTTCGAAGGTTTGACGGTGAGGCGCTGTGATTGACAGGCTGCCAGACCAATGGTGTCGCGGGATGGGCCTGGCTGACCAATCGGAAAATGCTGGCTGCGTTCCAGGGGCTGGCCCTCATAATCTGTCCAATCAGAATGCGCGAGGGGCGGGACGCCAGTGCTCATTGACCCTTTCTCTGATCTCTAGGAGCCTTAGGCGCTCATTCTGACCTCTCTAATCATAAGCGTCCCTACAATGCAGGAAAAGGCCATTTAGCCTGCACCAACATCCTATGCTGACCCTATTCCCTTAGCCACACATATTTATCCTGACACTAAGAGGCAATTTAACATGATCAATCCATGCAACTCTTTGGAGGGCCTAAGGGCCTGTTCCTACTCAATACTGTTCTCTATTCTTTGTTCTGGACTCCCCCACCATTGGACACGTTCTTTCTGAATCTAATTCTGTTAGAATTTTATACGTTTCTATGAGATCCTTATTCTAAATTCTAAATTTAGATTCTTCTAAATCTTTGAACAGTGGGAGGGTAGCAGGAACATCCAGAGGAAGCCCTCGCAGATAAGGGAGAATGTGCAAACTCCACATGGTCAACCAAGGATGGAATCAAATCCTGATTCCCTTGTGAGGTAGCAGTTCTTGCTACCGTTCCGTCCCATCACTGACTGAGTGGTGGCGGTGGAGGTACTGAGGATGGGGTCTTGCCTGTCTACTTGCTTGCCCATTCACTTGCTTGCTATTACTGGATTGGTGATCAGGCACATGAAAATTAAAGTAAAATGCTGCACCTGTTGGGAAATCTGAATTTAAAATGAAAAGTGCCTGTAAGAACTCAACCAGTCTGGTAGCATCTGTGAAGAGAGAAACAGTTACCATTTTGAGTCCAATATGACTCTTGAGATATGAACCCTGACAGACCTCATTCTCGATCTTAGCAGGGAAGAGAGTGCTGTCAAAATAACCTTGGTGAGTTGCTGTAGTAATGCATCCAATAAATTACACATATTGCAGCCATTGATAAGGCAAATAATCAAGGTCTTTTCCCTATGGTAAGGGAGTCCAAAATTAGAGGGAATAAGTTTTAAATGAGGGGAAAAGAATTAAAAGGGACTTGAGGGACAACTGTTTCACACAGAGAGTGGTGCATGTATGGAATAAGATGCCAAAAAGGTGATAGAGGTATCTACAACACATTTGGACAAGATAGGAAATGTTTAAAGGGATATGGGCCAAATGCAGGCAAACAAAACTAGTTCAGTTTAGGAAACCTGGCTGGCATATGGACAAGTTGGGCCAAAGAGCCCATTTCTGTGCTGTGTATCTCTATGACTCTCATACCCTGCTGATGTTGGGGGTTAAAATTCACTGCAAAGGCCAGGATCCAAATCAAACCAGCGGCTCTATTCTGGGTTTCTTGAGTGTGCTCCCAAACAACTGAGATGTGACAATTCCTTCACCTAGCTTACTTCAACTTTGTCAATCATAAATAGATATCAAATGATTGAGTCTGCCATCACCAAAGTGCCTAGCCTTTTTTTATTCTTGGTGCCAGAATGTGCAGATGGCTGGTTCATTTGCTTTAGTTTCTGTTCAGTAGTGACTTTAAGGACATTGATAGTGGAGGACTTGGTGACAATGGTGGCACTGAAAGTTGGGCTGGGTGGAAGGATTGGAGAGGATGCTCAAGATGATCATTACCTAACAATTTTCTAGTTAGTTGGTTGATTATGTTATTATTTTCCAAAAAAGAAGTTAATAAAAGTGAATGCTCAAGAAGATGATGCCCAAGAACCCAAACCTAACACTGAAGAAAACAAAGAACAAAGAGAAATACAACCCTCCAAGTCGGTTCCAATCACAATGCCCTAACTAAATTTAAAAAAACTTCGGCCCTTACTTTGTCCGTATTCTTCTATTCTCTCCCTATTCATGTACCTATCCAGAAGCCTCTTAAATGTTGCTAATGTGCCTGCTTCCACCACTACCTCTGGCAGCATGTTACAGGCACCCACCACTCTCTGTGTAAAAAACTTCCCCACCACATCTCCCTTAAACTTTCCCCCTCTCAACTTGAATCTGTGCACCCTTGTAATTGACACTTTCACCCTCTAACCATCCACCCGTGTCTATGCTTCTCATAATTTTGCAGACCTCTATCAGGTCTCCTTTCAGTTTCCATCTTCCAATGGAAATAATCCTAGTTTATTCAATCCCTCACAGTCAACACCCTCGAAACCAGGCAACATCCTGGTGAACCTTGTTTGCACTCTCTCCAAAGCTTCCACATTCTTTTGGTAGTGTAGTAACCAGATCTGCACACAGTACTCCAAATATAGCCTAAGCAAGATTTTATATAGCTGCAATGTGATTTCTCAATGTTTGTATTTAATACCCTAACTGATGAAGATAAGCATGCCCATATTGCTGCATCGGTTAAAATATGCTTTTAATGTTTAGAATTATTTTATAGTATTACACTTGTTTTTTCTTAATAGGATACATTTAAATTCAGTGAGTACCAAGATTTGTTAACTCAGTCTCTTCTTGCAACAAATCATGTTCAAGACTGCGCAATCATAAGTTTGAAAAACGCCTCAGTGGTGACAGCCTCCCTTGGATTCAAAGTAAGAATGTTGCGTTTGCTGTACTTGGTGATGAGTTCAATACCTTCAGGTTGTAATGTTTCTTTTGATGGTCAAGAAAATAAATCTCTGGTTTCAGAACGGGCAGATTGATCTCGAAAGGGTGTGTGATTCTTCAGGATTCTCACAAGGTGACAACATGGGACTATGCATTGGCACACTGGGAAAATCTCTCAAATTCCTATGTGGTCAGTCCATCCAGCTTCCAATGATTTGCTGAGTTGCATAAGAGGTAGCTTGGAGGCGCAAACAACCCATTCCCTAAATTCTATCTATAACAATTGGCTCTGTCCCTTAACTGCAAATGGAGAAGTACACAACCAAGAAACTGCATATTACTGTAGCATTAAAATGTACAGATTGAAATCAAAAGTGACTCCTTTGACTCCAATTGACATGAAGCAGATCGCAAGGTATAAGAATAATGAATCTTTAATGAATTTTTATAGTTGATCGTGCTTTGTTACCATTCACTCTTTAACACAAGGGAGCAGACTATGGAGACCAAACAGCATTTGAAGCCAAAATTTCATTTAACATAGAACATAGAACACTACAGCACAAACAGGCCCTTTGGCCCACGAGTTGTGCCGATCACATCTATACCTACAAAGCCATAGACCTACCTACAACCCCCTATCCCATTAGTTCCCATATACTCATCTAGAAGTCTTTTAAAAGACCCCAGCGAGTTCACCTCTACCACCACCAACGGCAGCCGATTCCATTCACTCACCACCCTCTGAGTGAAAAACTCATCCCTAACATCTCCTCTGTATTTGCTTCCCTGCGCCTTAAATCTGCGTCCTCTCGTAGCGACCATTTCAGCACGAGGAAATAGCCTCTGAGAATCACTAATTTACACTAATGTTTTTCTTACATGTCTTTAGCGTAATAAAAACTTAGAGTTATATTGCTTGTTATACAATTGGTGTGTAACAAACAATGTGGCATTAATGAGTGGCATGAAATTAACTAACTCTGCTACTGCTACTTTGTGATCCTCCAGAGAGTGTCAATATATTATGTGAAGAAGAAATATTTGCTCTGTGTCAAGTTCGTATCCATTACTCGTGTCTGAAATTAACTATGATTTTTATCCAGTTATATTTAAGACGTTGTAACTTTAAAGGTGTCTTTAGTTTTGCAAACATAATCCAAGTTTGTTTTTGTTTTTATTTCCTGTTGCAAAAGAGCTTTGGACAAGTTACCTTTTATGTCAGGTGGAGAGTGGAGCTGGGAATAGTCAAGCCTGGAGCTGAAAAGGGCATGTGTCAGTTTTCAGTGATTGAGCTACAAAATTTGCCGGAAATATCTAGATAATGATTCATTTTAGCTGCCTTCTCAGGCTTCTTATCACATGTTCAGCCTATTAATTCTGTCCCCAAAACACCAGAAACGGCTGAGTGTGTTGTTCTAGCAAAGCTGTGAGCCCCAATAACATTCTGGCTGTAGTGATGAAGACCTTTATTCCAGAACTGGCTGTTTCTCTAGCCAAGCTGCCTCATTATAACTACAATTCTGGCATCTATCTGATAAAGTAGAAAATTGCCCAGATGTAAAAAAAGGACAATTGCCAGAACATTATCAAAGCCCATGTTTTTGCAGTGTCTAATGCCTTCAGCCATTTTTTGATATCACATGGAGTGATTCAAATTGGCTGAAAATTGACATCTGCGATGCTCGGGACCACCAGAGGAGGCTGAGATGGATCATCCACTTGGCACTTCTTGCTGAAGGTTGTTGTGAATGCTTCAGCCTTTTCTTTTGCACTGATGTGTTGAGCTTCTCCATCATTGAGCATGGGGATGTGCGTGGAACCTCCAGCAGTCTACCATCATTTATGGCAAGATGTGATAGATGTTCAGACTTTAGGGGCAGGATTTTCCAGCCGCACTCAACCCAATCCCAGTAAATCCTATCCAAGATCAACAGACCTTTGCGTGGTCCATCCACTACGATTCCCATGATGGGCGGGACAAGAAAATTCCACCCAAGATCTGATTCGTTGGTTATGCAATTGCTTAGCTATTCCAACGCAAATGGTCCTGTTTTGTAACTTCACCAGTTTGACACCTCATTTTTAGGCATATTTGTTGTTGTTCTTGGGATGCCTTTTTGAACCAAAGTTGATCCCCTGACTTGGTGTAATTGAAGAGTAGGGGATATGCTAGACCATGAGTTTACAAATTATGGCGAATACAATTCTGTTGTTACTGATGGCCACAGTATGAAGTCTGACAGCACCAGATTTAAGTCCAACCAGTTTATTTGATAGTAATCCCACAAGCTTTTGGAAACGGTATTCCTTCGTCAGGTGTGTGCACCATTTCCGAAAGCTGAACCTTGCACTGTGTTTACCCTAGTCCAATGCCAGCATCTCCACATCATTACTGATGGCCCACAGTGCCTCATGCATGCCCAGTTTTGTATGGCTAGATCTGTTTGATGTCTATCCCATTTAGCACAATGATAGAGCAACACAATACAATGGAAGATATTCTCAATTTGAAGTTGGGGCATTAGTATCAATAGGAATGATCACCATATAGTCACAAAATATTTTGCAGCAGACAGATTCATGAGGATAAGGCCAAATATGTTTTTTCCTCTTGTTGGTTTCCTCATCACCTACCACAGTTTCAGTCTAGCAGTTTAGTTGGGTCCTTTAGGATCCAGCCAACTTGATACTGAGCTACTATTTGTGATGGACATTGAAGTCCCCCATTCAAAGTACATCCTGTGCTCTTGATGCCCTCAATATTTCCTCCACATGATGTTCAAGACAGAAGAGTACTGATGCATCAGCTGAAGCAGGAGTGTACGGGGTAATCACCAGGAGATTTCTTTGCCCATGTTTGATTAGGTGCCTTGAGATCTCATGGAGTTCATAAACAATATTGAGGACTCCCAGGGCAACTCCCTTCCAATTGCATACCAATATACTGCCACCTCCACTGGGTCTGTCCAGACATTTGTGGCCTTCACTCATCAAGAGAAGTTTGCTGAACAGACTAACAAATTCTGACAGTGTTGGGATTTGAACACACACCTCATAGCGGCTGGAGCATAATTCTGGTAGCTTCGACCACTTGACCATGCTATCATAGCTAGGAAGTTAATAATGCTGATAGAAAGCCAAAAGCTGACCAGATTTGAGCAGTAACATTTGGGAAAGATGGGCAAAGAGTCATAGAGTCATAGAGGTTTACAGCATGGAATCAGGCCCTTCAGCCCAAATTGCCCATACCGCCCTTTTTTTTAATCCTTAAACTAATCCCAATTACCGTCATTTGGTCCATATCCCTTTATTCCCATCTTATCCATAACTGTCTAAATGTTTTTTAAAAGACAAAAGTATACCCGCTTCTGCTATTATCTCTGGCAGCTTGTTGCAGACACTCACCACCTTCTGTGTGAAAAAAATGCCTCTTTGAACATTTTTACATCTCTCCCCTTACCTTAAACTTATGTTGTCCAGTTTTAGATTATCTTACCTTTGGGAAAAGATATTCACTATCTAGCTGATCTATGCCACTCATTATTTTATAGATCTCTATAAAATCACCTTTCAGCCTCCTTCGCTCCAGAGAAAAAAGCTGAGCCTATCCTGCCTCTCCTTATAACTCAAACCATCAAGTCCCAGTAGCATCCTAGGAAATCTTTTCTGTACTCTTTCTAGTTTAATAATATCCTTTTTATAATAGAGTGACCAGAATTGCACACAGTATTCCAAGTGTGGCCTTACCAATGTCTTGTTATAACTTCAACAAGCTATCCCAACTCCTGTATTCAATGTTCTGACCAATGAAACTAAGCAGTCCAAATGCCTTCTTCATGACTCAATCCACCTGTGACTCCACTTTCAAGGAGCTATGAACATGTACCTCTAGATCTCTTTGTTCTGTAACTCTCTCCAACACCTTACCATTAACTGAATTGACAGACAGTATCACATTCAAGGACTGCAGTCGAAAAAGGAAGTCTAATATGGAAGTGTGGTTGGATATGATGGATGGATTAAGGGGAGGTTTTTAAAAGGTTTGTGTTGATGGTAATTTTGTAGGTGAGTGCTTTTGGGAGAGAAAAGAATCAACCATATCGGTAGCACTGCACGAATAAACGCATGCTAAGTTATATCAATAGCAACAATGCACTGATCGGCCATGCCTACCATTTGCAGACTGGCCTGGCAATGACTATGGGAAACAGTCTTCAGTGGCACATTGTTTCTTTTTCCCAACATTTACACACCTGAATGCATTTTAATAAACTCACTTTGGAAAATTGGGTGGAGAAAGCAAGCTTCATTCGTATCATTTTTAAAAATGGTTTTTAATGCATTCTGCATCTACACAGGAAAATCTGTGCTGCAGTGGGCATATTGATGAGCAATTAATTTCAAGTCATTTTATAGCAAAATTTCAAGATATGAATGAAATATTCAACAATTACAGGTTGTGTTGAACTATGCTTAACCATCCCTGTACTAAAGTAAGACATGTTCATTAACAGTAGATTTCAGTGAAGTGAAAGAATTTTCAATAACTTGAAATGCTTTGTTTTTCTCAGTTGGAACAAGCTCAAATTCACGCCTTCCTAAATGCTTTCAACCAGCCAAGCAGCTTCCGAGATGAAGGCCTTCACTTTAAGAATATAATCTACTCATGTGTCAGAGCAGATAGATATTCAGTATATGGTAAAAATGTAAGCTGAAATATATTATTATTGATATTAAAATAGGCTTATTGAATTTTTGTTCAATTTATGTTCAGATTTTCAATTGTACTTACTGTAGGTCTTTTTGTTCATCATTAGACGAACTGGTTGTGCTCAAAGACTGATCTGAATGAGACCTATTTAAGGAAAATAATTATAAAAACGTTCGTAGAATCCCTATAGTGCAGAAAGAAGCCGTTCAGCTCATCATGTCTATATTGACAACAGTTGTCCCAGGCCCTATTCCCGTAATCTTACACTAAGTGGCAATTTAGCATAACCAATTAATATAACGTGCACATCTTTGGACTGTGGGAGGAAACCTCCACAGACAAGGGAGAATAGCAAACTCCACACAAGCAGTGACCCAATGCCCAAATTGAACCGGTTGAACAAACTTAATATTTATCAACTTTAAAATTAAAAGATGAGGGATATTGAGTTGCAGTTGGTTCAGTGTTGTATACTGTATTTTTGAGCCTTTTCTGAAAGGCTTAACTGAGTTAGCAATTGTTTACAATTTCAAAACTGATATTGTGTTATGAATTAAACAGTTGGTTGTTGTTTTCTTTCATCAGGAGAATGTAGGCCTGGTGTTAGTAAAGACAGGATCATATGTTATCTGTGCCACTTACAGGGAGGGGATGTATCCAAGTGTATGTGTTGAAGCTGCAGAGAAACTTGGTGAGTCTTGTGAAATTGAGTTTGTAAGACAACTGAAGTTAAGGCCGAGAAATGTGGACCCTTATTTTTGCCTACATCTGTTTTTCACTGTGAACACTGCAATTGCAACACTAACATTATAAACATTATTTTTGGTAACTCACTAAATGCAGTTTTTGAGTAGGTCTCAATTTAGGTGACCAGTACTCATACACAAATAGCTAGGCAATGCAATTTTGGGTTCAAAGAAATAGATAGGACTCCAACCTCATTTTGGAATGTATAATACTGTGTGTATTGAATGTGTGACAACCTTTGACTCAGAAGCAGTATGGTAAAAACAATCCATAATTCCTTTAAAATATCTATGGAGTCTGTAATTGCTTTTAAGAATATTTGAAATGGACATTTAAAAATTGCTTTCATTATAAAGGGATCAATTGTAAATTTCTTGGACAATAAGAAATACAGGTCCATGTGATCCTGAAACTCTGACCTGGAAGTAGTACCAACAAGAAGAAAATAACCAGACACAAAGGAGAACTTTGTGGTGCTGAAGGGTGAAGGCCTAGATGCAGACACAAAGAAAAAACTAAACAAAACAAAAAAGGAATACACTGAACTCTTGCAAGGAGAATTGCACCCTTGAAGCACAGGAATGAATAAACACAGGGGTCAGATAGGACTCCTAACTAGCACTGTGTAAATAAAGAATAGTGTATTATGGAATTGTGCAGGAGTGTCATGTTTGTGTGGGAATAATGCAAATGCTTTGTGGTTTCGTAGGATATATTTATGTGATATAGACTATTTAAATTGAAAGACACCTTTTTATTTGAAACATATTATGCCTTTCAATTTACATAGATCCTGATTCATGAAAATCATGTTTTGACATTGCCTCGTTGTAATATGATTTCCTAAATAACCTGTTGCTAAGCCCTTAATAATGGATTTTAACATTTCCCAGTGAAAGATGTTGGATTAACTGGTTTTCACACCCTCTTTTCTTGAATAGTTACATTTGCGTTTCTCAAACTTACTGGCATCTTTCTAAAATATAAGCAATTTTGGAAGCATTCACTATGAACTCGCTGTGTTTCGAGCCCGATTGATTTGAATTAGAAATGTTTGCAGACAATAACAACAGAAGTTGTGAAAGAACTATTACTATCAATCAACTTTAAAATGAAAAGATTTGACAAATTGAGTTACATTTGGTTGGTTTTGGTATACTGCATTTTTTTAGCCTTTTACGCAGAACATATCAGTGAATTAACAGCTGGAATTTTCCAGCCATTTACACTGGTGGGATCTTCTTTAGGGTGCCACTAGCACACCCCCATCACATGTTTCCGAACTGTGGAGGGTGCATTCAACAGAAAACGCCATTGACAACAACTGGACAAAAAATCCCACTGCAGGTCAATGGTAGGCACCCAAGAATTGTTTTCATAATACTACTTCAACACGAATGTTATGCTATAGTTTCTTACAACAGGAAAACCAGCACCTGGTGTTAGTTAAGACAGGATCATATTATTATTCATGCTATTCTTTTGACACCCCAGGATTCAGGTCAATATGACCAAGGTCATGTCAACCTTTAATCCCATATGAATTCCTTGGATTTTTTCTCTAATGATCGTGATTCTTTTAAGTTCTTCCCTTCCTTTTGCCTCATGATTTTCCACTATTCTTGGGATGCTTTGAATGTGAGCTATAAGTCTCCTTATTGGGAACTTCATTTTTAACTTTTCTTTGTCTTCTTGCCTTTTGTTTTAACTTCTCCCTGTGTCTTTCATTTCTCCAAGGGTTTTTGCACCCTTTCTGAGTTTTCGCTCTTTAGGTCAGGGCATGGAACCTTTGTATTCAGTCTTGTTGATCATGCGCCTGACCAATATAAAAAATCTAAACCACGCGTTTGCAGCTTTCTCCCAGCCGACACATTGCAGGGAGCCCAAGATTCACCAGGTTTTGGGGTTGTCAACCACAGAGCTGAAGGCGAAGGATAGTTTTAGTTTAATTACATGAATTTTGAATCATTTTGAATCTTTTTCACAGCACATTGGTTCAATATTTGTTCAAAATCTCTGCCGTTTTCTTGTTTCCAATGATCAGTTCCAGTTACGCCCTCGAAGAAACAGTGCTTTCTTCCTTTTTTTATATACTTATGGAAACTTTTACTGTCCAGTTTTATGTTTTTCTCAAACTCGAATATCTCCCTCTTTAGTCATCTTTTGTTGCTTCTAAAATTTTCCTGATTTTCTGGGTCACCATTTCAATTTGATGTCATCCTCAACTTCCTTAGTTAGTCACAGATGATGCATCATTCTCATAGGATCTTTCTTTCAATGGAATATACTTTTGTTGAGAGCTATGAAGTACCTGTAAGTCTTTAAGAATCTATCACTGTTTCTCTACTACTTTACGTTTTAACCTATTTCCACATTGTATATTAGCCAATCCTATTTTCATAACTTTGTAATTGCCTTTACTTAATTTAAGATTCTAGTTTTAGGCACAAGTTCCTCCCCCTAAAATAGAGGGTAGAATCTTCATTGTACAAAGATGCTGGCTGAGACAAGAAAACAGATGTGTAGCTCTTCAACTGTAGAGATGAGTTTTCTCTCCAGATTTTAATGCACTCTGTGCGAAAAAAAAATGGGGGCATGGTTTTCACCGTCACTATAATGGGGTGAGGCCTGATAAAGCCAAAAACACTAGCTCCACAGAGAATGGGCCAACATCCTTAAAAGATTCCCCAATCTCCAATTAAAAATAAATTCGCACCCCCGCACCCCCACTGCTTCACCCAAGAACACAGGATGCTGGGTATGATTCTCTCCCAACCCTCTGGGGGCTATACTTATGTTGCTGCCATGGCCAGTTCCCCTCAACCAATTCCTGTTTATATCTATCTTGCTTGACATGACATCAACAATGTATAAACATAAACGGGTATATGGCTGGGAAGTCCTTAACGATATTTAAATCTCTTAAAATATATTGAAATACTGGAAACCTCAATACATCATCAATGAGGGGCAGGGAAAAAATGGAAACAAGATCTCACTGATGCAAATTTCGTTTCCTGACTCTTGTGGGATTTTGGGCCCAACTCGCTATTTATGCTGTAGGCTAAGACGGGCTTAAAATTCTATCCAGAATGTAAAATTCTACCATGTTATGATCATTCTTACATTTACTATAAGGTTAGTACTGAATCCTGTATCATCACACTTTACAAAATCGAAAACAGTCTGTTCTCCAATGGATTCCAGAACATGTTGTTCCAAGAGACTGTCCTGAGTACAACCCATGAACTCTTTATCCAGCATACTTTTACCAATTTGAGTCATCCAATCTATATGAAATCTCCTATGATTATTTTCTTCCATGCCGCCATTATTTCTTTATTAATACTCTGTCCTACATTATAACTACTGTCAGGATACTATAAACATTCCCACCAGTAACCAGTTTTGTTTGTTATTTATTTTTTCCACTAAAACTGATTCTATATCTTGTTCTTCTGATTTTGCTATTTCTATAAACAACACACTGTAAAAAAGATTTTTTTCTTAATTTAGTTTTTGTTTAATCGAATTTCTGAAGTATTAGATCCTACGAGCATATTTGCAAAAAATAATTTCAGCTTTCTGTAATAATTGAATCAGAGAAAATGCATAATTTTGCAGTCCATAAATACTTGATCGTGAAAGCATTTAGCAGTGTAACCTACATAAATATGTATGCCTCACATAAGATACAGCATGATTATGTTACTATTGTGAAAAAATAAATCATCTAACATATCTATTTCCTCATTTCAGGTGATTACTTTAAGTCAAAGGGTATATGAAAGGATCAAGGACTAGTTTGTGGATTCATTGGTGATATGTAGAGACTTAAAAAAGAATGAGGAAAGGCCATTTGGTGAATCAAGTCTACTTTTAAATACCACATACATCATGGATTCCATTCCACCTATTTCTATAGCATATACAGAGTGAACATTTCATCGCAAGACATGTAGCAAAACTTGTAAACCACCATAGGAATCTGTTAAGGTCTTTTCATATTAAGATAAAATTCAAAAACTAATGTAAAATTGCTTATTCACACCATTAACAAACTGAAATTTCCTATCCAGTTGTGTATTTGTATTCCTATTTTAAATAAATGTATTTTTGTCAGAAAGTCTATTATCATCTGTGTTGCTTGTTATTGCATAAAATTGCATGGAATATATAGCATTGAAATAAATCATTCAGCCCAACTGGTCTATATTGGTGTTTACATTTCATATGAGTCTCCTCCCATTGTATCTACCTCATCTTGGCTGAAATTCTTTGACCCCATCTGCAGCTAGGATCCTCCAGTCCCACTGCTGTGAACAGAGATTTGGTTGAATGCAAGACCAGAGAATTCCTATCCTTGTCTAGATTTCATTTTTATCTCAACTACCTTATTTGAATAACAATCTGGTATTTATGTCTCTTAGTTTTGGATTCTCAAAGGTAAAAATATTATTTTTATAGGCATCACTGGTTGGGCCAGCATTTGTAGCCTATCCCTAATTGCTCATGAAATAAATGGCTAGCTGGCTATTTCAGAGGGTATTTAACCATATATGTGGGTTTGGAGTCACAAATCAGATGGGTTTTTATAACACTGCTTTCATAGTCACCACTGAACTTTAAATTCTGCCATGGTGGGATTTGAACACAAGTCCCAAGAGCATTACCCTGAATCCTTAGATTACCACTACACTACCATCTCATTCTCCACATTCGTTGTTCTATCCAAGCAATTCATAATGTTAAAGAAATTTATTAGGTCACCTCTAAAGATTCTTAAAGCCCCAGCCTGTTCAATTTTTCCAATTTTAAATATCTTCCTCCTCTTACCAGAGCTATTTTCATTGTTTTAATAAATTTCCATTAGCCTCTGCCTTTAATGATTGTCTTTTTTCAAATTCAAGATGCACAGCTACATGTTATTATTTTACCTTGGGGAAGTGAAAAAAATATTGAATTCAGAGTAATAATGCCCAGGTTTTTGGTCCCCAAGCACTGGATAAATTTGCCAGGGGTCCTTTCATGTTGAATCTTTGTTTAAACTGACTGCACACATTTTTCCAGCATGTCTGGCTGGCCCAACTTGCTCTAGTAAAACAAAAGCTTAAATTTAATATTATCACAGGTACCAGTCTCTCATTGGCAATGGGCAAAAGAATGTTCCATGCAGCCCTTGAAAGGGGTGTATTTTTGTTTTAGTGACTTCTTAGTTTGACTTTTGAATGAGAGCAAGAAAAAAAACAAGGCTCTCCCTGCCTGTTTACGTGGATATAAAAGGTTTCATGACACTATTATAGGCAGCAGTGAAGTGACATACTGAGGCCATGAAGGGCGCTACATATATACAAGCTTTTTCCATAGAATGCAAAAGGCTCCATATCAAACCAAGCCCATGTGTGGTAGTGTTAATATTTCAGTTTTTTGTATTTTTTTGGCATTGAAAGACTGAAGATGTTTATAAAGAAACAAAAAATGAACTGGAACTTCGAATCATTTACAAATATTCAGCAGAATAAGATTACAAAAGAGAGTTTGATAAGAATAGCTTTATTTATATAATGCAACATCTTGCACTTAAGAAATATCCAAATAGTTCATTCACTATTTTTGAAACATGGTTAAATAGTAAAACAATTTCACGGATGTTACAATGAAAACAGTTAGTGAGTTCAGCAAACAAGATACCTAAATGATGTATACTAGAGACTCCGAATGTTGTGCGCTGAGTTGGTGCAGACAAAAACTAACAAGTGTAACCCAATCACTGACTCGGTATAGAAAAAGCTTGGAGGTTGTGCAATTGAACTGGGGAAGCGAATAGCAACTTAAAACTTTATGGTGGCTGGAATTTTCCAGCCTTTCAAGCTGGCGGGATCTTCTGGTTCTGCCAATGTGAATGAAGAATTCAATGCCTCGCCAATGGAGGGATTGGGGTGAGACTCTGCTTCTAGGTACAGGTAACTAGACCAAAGGTGGATGAGGGCAGTAGGGTTGGGGGTGAAAGTGGAAGAAGGTATGATTACTGGTTTTGGGTGGGTGAGAGAGGGGCTGATTATAAAATATATTGTGGGAGGTGTACAGGCTTGGAATGATTGCCGTGGAGTGTTTATGGAGTTGGAGGGGAAGGAGGCTGGATTGAGTGTTTTGGCAAAGGGAAATAAAGTATCTGGCTGAAACATATGCAGAGTCTGAACAGTTTTTCAAAGTACTTTCAAAACACAGATGTTCATATTTATAATATACAAACTTCCATCAACAGAATGTTACTATTCTGCTTCTTTGCTGTTTTGTTTTTGCTGCTGTTTGGAGTCACACTAATTTTCAAGTGTTAAAATGGGATCACATTGGAAAATAATTTGGTAAGCAGTGATCCATGCAAGTTAGCATGTCACATTGAAATTAATTGCAACCATTCTAAAGCTAGTAATTCATGATTCAATTCCCAAAATAGCAAACCCTGATTGAATTGGTGCAAAAATAAAAGGTATACCAACAGATCCGGCAGCGCATTAGGGATTTTCTATTATGCTACCACCTAAAGCCATTATGTTTACATCTCTAATAGATAATGATTGACAAGAGCCAAATTTGTAAAGGTCATCAGGTTCAAAGATGTATTAGTAATATTATAGTACGTTATGATAGGCCCAGTAATTTTCATCTATCCTTATCTAAAATTGAGTAGAGGTTAGCAATCTCTCTTTATAGAATACCTGAAGGAACAAAACTAAATAACAGTTTTGGAATATACAATATATTTGAGAGCACCTGAAAAGAGTAAATATATCAGATGACATTGTTAAGTGAGAATTCCTTATTTGTATATCCAAAATATGCCCTACATATACAACTTATTTAATGGGCATGTTATTTCACATTTTTGTCCAATGACTTTAGAAAGTCATTTACTTTCTCTTTCATTTTCTCATCCAAAAATTTCCTGAACTTCTCTTGTTCTTGTAAACGGTCAAGTTTCTGCCTTTCCATTTCCTTTTGATAAATATTGTCAATGCTGGCCAAACGACGTAATTCTTTGTGCGTCAAACACTGGAGCTCGCTGCCATCTGAAATTCTCCCCCCCAGAGATTTGGACCTCCTGAAACCAGAAGGCCCTGAAGAACCATTACTGGACCCCGTTTTCTTCATGAATTGATTTGTAGAAAATTTTCCATCTAATTCATCTTGTAGGAAAGAATTAGGACTGGTTCTCCCATCTAATCCAGCCCAGGTACTCAACAAACTTGCTCGTCGCTCTCTAGGTTGTAAATTACTCTCTGTTGATGGAGGAGCCGTTTTAGCTCTGCCAAGAAACAAAGGATTCATTCCTTTTGCCAGTGATTCATCATTTAATTTACTCTCAGCTTTGTCTCCCTTACTGAAACTCTTTATTTGCCTAATTATATCATCTAATTTAAATTTTCGGAGTACTTTTTTTTGGCTTAACATATTCTGAAGGTCGTCTGATACAGTTGTACTTTCTTGCTGTAATGTTGAGAGGACAATGCGATGGCCATGGTACAGATGGTCCAGTTTATTGTATAAAAGCACACCTTCTTTCTTGTTTTTCAAATGTGCATCCACTGTAAGCATTACTGAGTCCTTTGTCAACTTGCTCATGATTGTACAATTAGGTGGTTTGTTGTCCCCCAACACACCTGCTGAAGTATTTTACACCAAGTATTAGTATATTTGTTAAAATCAGAACGAAAATGCAACTATTACGAACTGAACCTCTTCAACTCATCGTTTGTATTTTAAGTTCTCAGTGCATCTAAGATATAGAGCAATGGGATAATTATCGACATTGTGAAGGATGCTCAGATCAAATAATGGATGGAGTAAATATAATTTAGAGCTATCTATTATTGTTTCAACAATTACTTTATCAACCCCAATTTTGGAAGCCAAGAGTTGAGATGTTATTTTGTAGATACTTGTCAATGTGACTCATAGCATAACTATTAACATATATGGATTGCACTGAATTCATTATCAACCAGGCTGAGACTGCTTCAAATTCATTTAAGGACCTTTACAGTTAAGACAGACAAGAAGATTTTAAACAACTAAGTCATGAAAGGATATAACCCTAAGCTGTAAAAACAAAAAAAGGTAGGCTGCTGGAGGTCGGAATTTAAGAGGGTAGGATTTTCAAGCCCAGCCAAGGTTGAGAGTGGAGGCAGATGTGAGTTGAAAATACTGGTGGAAGCCATTTTCCCAACATCATTGTTGTCGCTGGCCATTTTGCCCAAAGTGAGTTCAGGTCCATAAAATTAGTTGCCCCCACAAGGATGAGTGGCTAGACAAGAACATTAAGGCCAGAATTTTATCATCCTGCCTGTCACGAGAATCAGAGTGGGTGACGGGGTGAACTATGGAAAAATCCGTTGATCTCTGACGGGATTTTAAGGTTTTGGGACAAGCAAGGCAGTAAATCCTACCCTATGAGTCTTGCGAAGCACTGACAAAAGAGGCCAATTGCTGAAAGCAGACCCACCAGTATTTCTACTTCTTGCCTGCGCGGTGATGGAGCAAACTGTTATCCTTTACAGGGATCCCATCCCCCTTCCCCAATCACAACTACAGTCTCCTTTTTCTGCTTAATTAAAGTGGCAAGGAATGTAATTCCATGTTGAAATGCCTTCTTGGTTACTTACCATCCATTGCAGGCTGGAGGATACCTAATTGGCTCTCCAGTTTTAAGAACTAGCTCAACTTCTTACTTGGACATGGAACCTATCTCCATGCCAATTTGTGAAATCTTTCCCCGTAATTACCCTTATTTACCATACCCCCACTCCTACCCCCAGAGGTGGGTTCATGGTATGGCAACAATCCCAAATCCCTGAGAGTGAAACTTCAGCCTACATTACAGGACAGAAGGAGGCCATTTGATTCAAAAGGTTTTCTGTAGAGCAATCCAATTAGTTTCATTTTCCTGGCCATCCCTGTAGCCCTACAAATTCAGAAGCTTTTAATATTACTATCTCCTTCAGGTAGTTTTAACTCCCAGATCCAATTAATTAACTTAAACAATGTAGAACATACAATCAGTTAAATTTGATATATATTTTATCAAATTAGCTTACTTTGCTTTTCTACTAATTAATCTTATACTATAGGTTGATTCTCAGCAATCTCTGGTTTCCTTCCATAGTGATTGACATTCTAAAGGTATTTTCTTTTGAAAATGCATAAAGTTAATGGTAAAAATGATTTCACAATTGTAGTAACAGAGAAAGAAATCAAAGCCACAATAAAGTTGATTGGAAAAGAGCAAACTGCAGAGAAATAAGAGGTCTTAGTCCAGACAAATTGGAGGGAAAAGTTATGTAAAGATGTGAAAATCTATATGTGAGATTGATGCAGAATATTTGAGAAAATTCCTGGAGCTGCTTCTGAAATCAGGGATGAACAGTCAGGGCTAAAAATAAAAAATAATTATATGACTAATGTTGTACGTATTAATGTACCTAACGGTGGCATAGTGCTTAGCACTGCTGCCTCACAGTGCCAGGAACCCAAGTTCGATTCCCAGCTTGGGTCGGTGTGGAGTCTACACGTTCACCTGTGTCTGCATGGATTTCCTCTGGGAGCTACAGTTTCCTTCCACAATGCAAAAGACATGCTGGTTAGGTGTATTGACTGTGCTAAATTCTCCCTCTGTGTACCCGAACAAGTTCCGGAGTGTGGCGACAAGGGAATTTTTCGCACTAACTTCATTGCAGTATTACTGTAGATCTACTTGTGACACTAATAAATAAACTTTAAATGTTTACCTGTTGACTCAGCCCAGATGGTACTTTTTGATATGGTATGACTGTTAAATTGTCCTCCCGTCCTGTTCACAGTTTCACACAGAGAGAGCAAGAGACCACTGCTATGCCCTGGCTTCGCTCTTTCTGATTACTCTTATTGCTGGTGTCACTCTCCCTGTTCGTTCTGCTCCCAGCCTCATTCTCTTGGGCTTGAATCTCTAATCTCAAAGGTGATCATCTACTTGAAATAAAACATCTCCGTGAACAGAATATTTTTCCACCTGTATTGAATAAAACAAATTTAGTTACAATAATTGGCAATTGTAGATATATTAAAATAACCAAAACTCATTATTTCACAATGATCAAAAATTTTAAAATTCCAACACTAAGGATTGTTCTTGTCAAAAAGTTGCTGTGTTACTTCAAAGTAGCATAGCGGCTTGGAGACTGAGTACGATCCAAAGTTCAGCTGCGGCTTACAAACAGCTGTATTTATAATGCACTTTTGACACACAAAACAATTGGAGGTATTACAAAGTTTAGGGGAGGGGCATTGTGGGAACAATTGATATCAATCAATGATTAGAAATATTAAGAGTTAAGAGAAGTGTTCAACAAAAAAAATTGTTCTGAAGATATTTTTCAAAACAGTGATTGTAAATTTCACTTGAACAAACCAGTTAAAATAAGTTATAGCCCAATATATAGATATACAAAAAGGAAATCTAATTTGGGCAGAAGGGATGGATTGCAATAACTGAAGATTGATTTGATCCTTCCTTTAATTCCAGAGATCCAACATCAATGAATCAAAATCTTGTTCTTCTGAGTCAGTAGATCATTGTTCCAAATCACTGTCCTTTAGATGAGAGGAGGAGGAACATCATTCACATTTAGGCATCAGAATAATCTCTTGCATTTAGATGGTCTCCAGAGATTTGCATCATATAATTAAATAAATGAAAGGCATGTCAAATGCTGTGCGTTTGCACCGTGGGTTCTTCCAAATGTAGGAACTACATTCCAAAATATTTTCTAATACCACAGAAACTCACACTATATATATATATGTTTTAATTTTATAAGTTAACTTACAAAAATAAAATGTTTTCTTACCTTCAATAGACAATTTTTTTTGCTTTTTAATAAGTTGCTTCCTAAATAATATTTTTTAGACTGTTTGTTTCACTTCCAAACTATGAATGTACGTAGACCACAAATCTTCTGTAAACAGAAGAAACTCAAATCCTTTACTAAGTTAACCTTTTGACTTCATTTAATCCTTGACTACCTACATTCATAAGATCCCACAACACCAGTAATGTTGGATCAGTCTGTGACACTGACTGGACAACTAAATTAAGTTTCATCTCCAACCTATTTATTTTTCAGTTTTACAACCAAATTTGAGTAATAAAGATAATTTAGTGCAATGCAAAATCTTTATTTGCCCTCAAAGAACTAACAATGTGTTGATGTTTTTTTATTTCAATTTGTTGCTATAGCAACAGAGCACTATCCATTACATTTAATTTACTGACTTACTTCACATAATGTTTAATCTCTCATTGCTGGTGTTAAATAACTTTTTTTAACAATAAAAAGCAAATTCTTAACTGAAATCAAATACACCCAATTTTCTTTGTCCAGCTTATTGCTTTTCATCACTCCATGAATGGAATGGCAGAAAATGTAAAGCATTGAATTCATGCTTGGTTACCACATTTGGACTACAAGTCGTTCCATAACACGTGATTATACTCAAGGTGGTATCATTTCTGGCCGATGGTGTGAATTACCATTGCGTGAATATGAATGTAAGATTGCAAAAGCCCCTGACAAGGGGCAGATTTAAATGGCCAGATAATATTTCTCTAATTTCATACTTCCTTATCGTAAAAAAGCAGCATTAGGGGATTATCATAGAATCCCTGAAGTGCAAAAGGCAGCCGTTTGGCCCATCGAGTCTGCACCGATTACAATCCCATCCTAGCCTGATGCCCATAGCCCCATTTATTTACCTGCTAGTACCTCTGAGACTATTTATATTACTCATATGAATTTTTTTTGCAATATGTCCACTTAAAATGATGCCAATGTAATAGTATAAGAATACAAATTTTTCTTTTCTCTTTTTTATCTCTGTGCTCCTTTGCTGGAAGATCAGTCTATTGTTATGAGTAGCATTCCTCTGGTATTTGTTCAATGAGAGTAGACAGAGTTCTCCCACTGCAACAGTGGCAACTATAGCTTGAATATTTTGTTTATGCTGTTTCTCTAGGACGACCATAAATCAAAGTTAAAACTTATTCATTAGTCACAAGTAGGCTTACATTAACACTGCAAAGAAGTTACTGTGAAAATCTGAGCTGCCACACTCCGGCTGGCTTCAGTTCGGATACAGTGAGGGAGAATTTAGCATGGTCAATACATCTAACCAGCATGACTTTCAGACCGTGGGAGGAAACCTCAGCAGACACAGGGAGAACATGCAAACTCCGCACAGAGAGTGACCCAATCCAGAATCTAACCAAGGTCCCTGATACAGTGAGGCAGCAATGCTACTCACCATATTGCCCATGGAAGGCCTACAAAAATTTTTAGTGAGTATGTTAATGTACAACATCTAGAAATCTGATCCTGCCTTCTTTCAGTGCAAAGCACTCTTTCCAGAAGTGGGTCCTAGGATAAAAATCAGAAATCTTATTTTTTTCCTCCCTACAGACCAATGCCAAATGTACACCTCCACTGGCAATTAACATACAGGTCACGATACTTTTGTTATTATTCACTTCCTTATAGAATAGAGCATGCAGGAGTAATCAACATAATATAATGCTGTGCTTTTCAGGATAAGCCCTCCAAACCTTCCTGGTGACTAGTGGAGTATCCCAGGGATTGGTGATGGGGCCTCAACTGTTTACCATATACGTAAATGATCTAGAGCAAGGGGCTGAGTATAGAGTAACAAAATTTGCTGATGACACAAAGATGAATGGAAAAGCAAATTGCGTGGAGGATGTGGAAAGTCTGCAGAGAGATCTGGACAGGTTGAGTGAGTGGGCGAGGACCTGGCAGATGGAGTATAAAGTTAGCAAGTGTGAGGTTATCCACTTTGGGAGAAATAATAGTAGGAGGGATTATTATTTAAAAGGCAAAAAAACTGCAGAATGCTATGGTGCAGAGGGACCTGGGGGTCCTTGTGCATGAATCGCAAAAAAACAGTCTGCAGGTGCAGCGGGTGATCAATGTTGGCCTTTATAGCTAGAGGGATAGAATATAAAAGTAGAGAGGTCTTGTTGCAACTGTACAGGGTGCTGGTGAGGCCGCAGCTGGAATACTGTGTACAGTTTTGGTCGCCGCATTTGCTGAAGGATATATTGGCCTTGGAGGAAGTGCAATGAAGGTTCACTAGACTGATACTGGAGATGAGGAGGTTAGCCTATGAGGAGAGATTGAGTAGACTAGGTTTGTACTCGTTGGAGTTTAGAAGGTTGAGGGGAGATCTTATAGAGACATATAAGGTAATGAAGGGGATGTATAGGGTAGAGGTAGAGAGATTCTTCCCGCTTAGAAAGGATAGTAGGACTAGAGGGCACAGCCTCAAAATAAGGGGGGGGGGGGTGGCAGTTTAGATCAGAGTTGAGGAGGAATTTCTTCACTCAAAGGGTGGTGAATATTTGGAATTCTCTGCCAGTCGAAGTGATGGAGGCTACCTCGCTGAATATATTTAAGTCACGGGTAGATAGGTTTCTAATAAACAAGGAAATTAAGGGTTATGGGGATAAAATGGGTATATGGAACTGATCCACTTCAGATCAGCCATGATCTTATTGAATGGTGGGACAGGCTCAAGGGGCTAGATGGCCTATTCCTGCTTCTGTTTCTTATGCTGTATTTTGTGAAGGTAAATGGATCTAGAGGATCAATTTCCATCTTATCAAATAATAAGATAAACACAAATCTTCCATGTAAACTAAATTTAAGCTAAGTTAACTGATCTAATTGGACTGGTGCTAAGGACATTGTGATTAGCCACAATGAATTAAACTCTTCAGTTTATCCTTTAAGTCCTAATACCATAGCCAAAATGGGTAGCAATAACATTTTGGTGGGCAGTGGGACCCTTGGATGGCATGTTGCTAGCAGTTGCAAATGAACACGCCACTGTCAGGACCACTGACTAATTGAAAACAATGACCTGTCTTCCAGAGCTGCTGGCCTAATCAGAGAGCTAACAGCTCAGAAGTCTCAGCAGTGTCACTCCTTGTGGTAGTCATTGCTAAAACTAAAGTTCAGGGATGAGAGTGCTTCAGTGATAAGGGTTCCAAGAAGAGCAGGTAGCACGAAGGCCCTAATGACTGGGGGAGAGGTTATAGTGCGCAGGTGCTGGCACTACTATAGGAGTGAGCATTGCCAATGTGAGGGTGGGGGGGCCCTCCATGGGCCATGATGACTCCCCCTTGTAACCAACAAAGAGACCAGAAGGGTTTTGCAGGCAGCCTCCCCATATGATAGCAGGCCTTCCTGATATGGGTAAAATGCCTAAAGGTGCAGGAAGTGTTCATAGTTGGGCTATTAAATGGCTC
The DNA here is from genome assembly GCA_024679065.1 of Sphyrna mokarran. NCBI lineage: Eukaryota > Metazoa > Chordata > Chondrichthyes > Carcharhiniformes > Carcharhinidae > Sphyrna > Sphyrna mokarran. Next base: position 72,597,922 of record JAGIQG010000005.1, read on the forward strand.
AATTGTCCATCTGATGGGCAGCTATACCACTAGGTTTTCTCCTCTGATAGCATGCTATGGTGCCATCCCCACAATACTCCCAGGCCAAATCCAGTGGCCTACTGTTTCTAGACTAGTGAATTAAAACTAAGCACAGTAACCACTTTAGTTGTCACTAGTGAAAAGTTTGCAATTTTGATTAGTCAATTGAGTTAAACTGATGCTTTTGTTGGGTTGGATCATGTATCAAAAACCAACCCTGGAAATATTTAAACACTATTTCTTACTTTTGAACAGGACTGTTCTGCTGAATAAGATGGTTGACCCTCAGTCTGAAAATTAACCCCAGTGGTCTCCACAACAAAAGAATTTTCAGTTCTGGGAATGTCATACTTTGTTATGCCTAAGATGATTCTAATAGACCATTGGGATTGTACAGACAAATTTCAAAGACAGCAGCAGGAGTTCTATTTGCATTTAAGAAGCCAACCTTGCCAGTGGAGTCTATGGGCCTGCTGAGGCAATGGCTTCCCAAACACCAGACCCTCAACATAAATGGCACCCCTACCACTTTATGGCTGAGACATTATCAGTCCTAAAAACAAAGTTAAATTCCAGACACTCGATAAATATGTTTTGTTGAAGTCACTGTGGCAAAGGGAGATCACATGACACAAGATGTTGACCTTTTGAGCAGCTTAATATTACCTTGTAGTTAGTTTGCTGTTTAACATCCAACTGGGAGATCACATAAAAGCAAACTCTACCCAAGTTGGTACACCAGCCCATCTAAACTGACGCTATTGGAAAATTTAGCACTGTCCCCTACAGAACTGATACAACTGCTGTGTCTCCATCTTTCTGCATCAACATCATCTGAAAAAGTAAATCATACAATACTGGTCTCCAGCCAGCAGAACATCAAATGTCTACATGAAAGTTTTCCTCATTGGATCCTGTCTTTCAGACTCTGGAACTCTGAACTGATATTCATTTTCTTTACGGTTGTTGTATTAAAAACCCTCCTTTCCTCTAATACTTGCTCTTCTAACTCTGTTTTTCATGAAAATAAACTAATCTGCTGAGTTAATCCTAATTTGAGTTTGCTGTGGGATTATTAGTAAAATTGGATCATACAAAAGCTGAGGGGTTGGAAAAATATACCAACACATGTTCTTAACAAAAAAAAATGCAAAATACCTTCTGTTTACAGACAGGGGGTAAAAAGGAAACAGTGCTATTTGAACTGACTTTCTCCTGTTTTCATACACACTCCATAAATAAATAGTCTGCTTTTGGGCCTTATGATGCATATTCCAAATACATGTAAAGCCGACAAGAAGTTTGAAGATCAGACTTGTCCAATACACAGTTTCTGAGTCACATTAATGTAATAGCGTGGATCAATTCCAGTCTTAGTGATTGCCTGTAATGGGATTTAACCTATAGATTGCTGGGAAATCCTAGTTTATGGGAATTAGCTGGTTTGTTTCTCAGGGTTGAAACTCAGGAACCATGTGATAAAACAATGATGCCTGGAAAGTACTTGCTGTCCTGTTCCTCAGGCATCTTCAATGTTGTCTGTCCCTCGGCCCCAGCCAAAGAACTAAATAACTGAATTTTTTGGGCTATCTGTAATGGTGGCCCAAAGCTATCCAGTTGTAAAATCCCACCTGGACCACTGATATCCATTAGGAAAGGAAATCTTCCAATCTTATTTGGTCTGCTTGATATGTGCTTCCAGACACACAATGATGCTGTTGAGTCTTAACTTTCTCTGATTTAGTAAGGTACTCAACTACTAAAAAGGCAGCACTCCAGCACCCTCTCAAGAGCAATTAGAATCATAGAGTAGAATCCCAACAGTGCAAAAGGAAGTCATTCAGCACTTTGACCTGCCCCAACCAAAATTCCACCCAATCTCTATTCCCATAACCCCACATAACAAGGCAATTTAGCATGGCCAATCAATCTGGCTGGATCATAGCAAAATACCATTGTTTACTGAAAATTTGAAATAAAGGCAAAAAAAAAGGCAGAAAATACAACCTGCTGAATATCTCCAGCATTTTGTTTTACAATGTTTGTGAGTTCATGACATATGTTGGCTGCACTACTGACATTCTTCAAAGCTAGGCAACAAGTTAATTATTTCCCCAGTTGCAAAATTTGGTCACCAGTGTGCTATGAGTTATTGGTGAGTTTTTTTTATTAATCAAAGTTATGGACTAATATTTCTAGGCAGACAGCCCTTCGGGTAGCTCAAGTTCAGACAATCAGGGCAAGGGTAGCATTCCTAGTTAATTAAATTCCATACTCTTGCTCAAGTGTTCATCCAGTTCTCGAGATACTGGCTCTGGCAAAGGGTCATCTGATTTAAAACGTTAAGTCTACTCTCTCCACAGATGGTGTTAGACCTATGAGATTTTCCAGCATTTTCCATTTTTGTTTGGGATATTTGTGATTGTCTTGCTCAGCAGGTGATTATCATTATCCAATTGGATAATGATTGTGTAGAAAGTGACTTTATTGAGCTTCTATCATGTCCTACATCACTTGAATCTCATTGGCTTCTCCTGTAGACTTTGCCCTGATAGGAAACAGCCACTTCGGATAGACAGAGAGTAGTCTTACACACCTCCCATCAGTGAGGCACCAATCCCTGTTCAGCCTGTGATTGGAGAAGAAATATTAATCGTTAAGTGGCTGGTCAAAGGAACAATCTGGGGAGATTACAATCGAGTTAGTAGCTGTAAATGTTACAGTAAACCATTTGTTTTTCTAAATGGTGAGGAGGTTAACCATTGTATGGAGGTTAGCGCAGTTTGAAAGCAAACGGAAAATTACTCATTTAGGACATGGGGCTGTTTGCTTGAAGTATATCCCAGTTTCTTTTGTTGTTTCATTCCGGATGAATAGCTTTTTTTTAAATGTGGGGAGGGAAAGTCCTTCGAAGTTGCCTTTCGTAATTTTACACTCGAGTAACGTTTACATCTTTATAAAGTAAATCATTAAACTATGTCCCATGTGGCGACGGTAAATATGTTTAAATCACATTATTTTTGGTCTTCGTGGGGTTTTAACAGTTGGTTTTCATAACTGAAACAGGAGTTTTGCATGATCCTAGTTAGATAGTTTGAGAGTAAGGGCATATGGGAGGTGGAGTTTTCAGATTTTGTGCCCCAGGGATCTGTTGGGAGTTCAAACTTTTATTGCATCCAATTGATTTGAACAGCGAGGAATGGTAAAATTTGCAGATCCCATGAAATCGGAAAGGGAACGTGCAAATTGAAGATAACTGGAGGTCGACAGATTACACAGACCTTAATTTTCGATCAGATCTTTGGGGCCGCACAATAGAATGGTAGGACTTTGATGTTCTCTGTCATTTGACATGTGATGTAATTATTTTAACAAGCCTGTGCCCATAGGCCCCCCACCCCCACCCCCACCCCCACCCCCACCCATTTAGGACAAAGTCCTGAACACTACATTTACTGGTGGAATACAAAGCACAAAATTCTGAGCTTAAAAGCTTCCTTTATGAAATAGGAGAAGGGGAGATGTTTGTATAACCAATACTTGGGGGCAGTTTAAAATGATACACTGAATGCATCACATTGCACACAAGCTTCACTAGGGGATTACTATTGAGGTATGGGGGACAAAAATACATAGAATCCCTACAGTGCAAAAGGATTGAATCTCTGAACCACTATCTCACACAGACCCTATTCCCATAACCCCATGTATTTAGCCTATTGGTCCCCCTGACACTAAGGGCAATTTAACATAACCAATCAACCTAACGCACGCATCTTTTAAGTTACAATAATCCCAAATGTTCATAGACTGTTCTTCCCGTTGAGGAGAAACATTGACACTGGTCATTTAACCTGAGGATCACTACCTCAGGTGAAGGGTAAGGTTGAGAGGGTGAGCCTTCATGAATAATCTCAGCTAGTACAGGAATTGAATGCATGCAGTTGGTGTCATTCTGCATCATTAACCAGCCAAGGGGGTTAACAGCTCCCCCTGAAAGATCTGTCTAACATACAATATACAATGACTTGCAAAATATACATAGAATCATAGAAACCCTATAGTACAGAAAGAGGCCATTCGGCCCAGCGAGTCTGTACTGACTACAATCCCATCCAGTCCACCCCTTATCCCTATATATTTTACCCACTCATACCTCTAACCTACACATCTCAAAACACTAAGGGGCAATTTAGCATGACTAATCAACTTAACCTGCACATCTTTGGACTGTGGGAGGAAACTGGAGCACCTGGAGAAAACCCATGCAGACATGAGGAGAATGTGCAAACTCCACACAGACAGTGACCCAAGCCAGGAATTGAGCCCAGGTGCCTGGAGCAGTGAAGCAGCAGTGCTAACCACTGTGCTATCATGCCACCAAAGGACTTTTAAAATGTTTTATGAAAGAAATGTTGGTTATAGTAAAGAAAATTATAGAAAGGATATAGGAGCTATAAACCAAAGATTCAGTGGACTGACACAAGATTGAGATGCTAAGGTTAAGAAATGCTGCATGGTCTCCATCAGATCAGATTGAAGGGATCAAATAGAGTTAATCTAATTGATGTTTTCAAAGCTTTCAAAAACTTTGAAAGTAAACTGAGGGACAACATTGTACAGCTGTAAGGTCAACTTTGGAAGCATGAAGTTTTAAAAAGCTATTGAAGTCTCTTAGGGTACAACTGTTGAGAAATGCAGCATCCACCTAAAGCAAATTCAGGAAAGGGTTTTACTTAAATGTGGCTGGCAAATTGTGGTGCCAAATGGGCAACCTGCTGAATTTTACTGGTTGTGAATCAACATTAATTTGATTAGATGACTATAAGTCAAGTCTAGATAATGGAAAGGGTTATTCCTAGTATGTGACTCCCACATTTTGAATGAACTTACAATGGGTGGAATTTTTGTACATGCAGGAGACAGAGTCTTATGTTGTTTAATCCACTCGGTACAGAGTGCTACTGGCTGGAACATCAAAGGGGCACACTGTATTTTGACTCAAAATTTGTAATTGGAACTCTGCAATCTGTGAAAGACTCTGGTTTTGGTACTTAAGCAGCCTTATGCCTATTTCAGGTGGGTGAGTTACATTCCCATTTACAGAGCTAAAACGATAAATGATGGGAAATAGTATTATAGTGCTGTTAGGGAGGGAGTTCCAGAATTTTGACTCCATAATAGTGAAGGAATGACAATATAGCTACAGTTCAGGATGGTGTGCAGCTCGGAGGAAAACTTGCAGATGATGAATTTTCATATCCTTGTTCTTCTAAGATAATAGAGTTTTGGTCACAGATTTGAAAAGTTGTATTGAACAAGCCTTGGTGTGTTACTGCAATTTATCTTGCAGATGGTATACACTGCTGACATTGTGCATGGGTGATGAAGAGAGTGAATATTTCAAGATTAGACAAAATGCAAACTCAAATTTAAACTTTCCTTTATATTTGCTATAGCACAAGATGAAGGCAGCATATTTTGATGAACCTGAAGGACCAGAAAATCTTTGCATAAAAGAAATACCTAGACCAGAGCCAAAAGAGAGAGATCCTAATAAAAGTTTTTGCTACTGCCTTGAATAGGTCTGATTTACTGCAGGCAATTATTTTTGCATTCCAGCATACACTATAAAATGTGCTATTTAAGGTTACTGTTGCAGCATCGTTTGTTAAAGCCTGTTGCTTATTTACTGTAAGGATACTTGAACAAGAAATGCAGCATTGGAGAAGAGTGAAATAATCATATGTTGTTCAAGTTGAAGTGGGTAACCTCAATCCACTTAGAAACTGTCATCTTCACTGGCCCTGAGGCATTTGGTGCAAAATTTCTGTAGTTGTGCAGCGAATCACATTACATGCTGTAAGCACAGTTGGCTATATAATTTATTTTTATCATAGCATAGTTGCACAGCATTGCCATTAATAATGCACAGATTCAAACAACAACATGTATTTATATAGATTTGGATGGTATTTTAAACAGCAGAGTAAGAAAGTTTTTGTTGTCCTTTATTTTGCTATAATAACTTTATCAGCAACTACCAAAGTTTATTGGACAAAGGAAATTGATATTTAACATTTCGTTAGTCAAGGTATAGTATGATATGTCAATTTGATGCAGGCCGGTGTGTCTTTTCTGTGGATCCAAGAGCATTTAGGGTCTTGTCTTCTTGGTTCCTTGAACCTGGTCTCTTCACTCATGATGTCCTTTGAGATTTTAAATTGGTCAATTTAACTCTAAAACTTTGCAGTTTTCAGATTTCAATGCTATTTCCAGTCCACCTTAACTGCTGAAGATTCATACTTCATAACTGCTGCCTTAATGCCTTGCTCTCAAGTTATATTTTAAATGATTGCTGTTACATAATTGTTCAATGTGACTGTATTTTTCTATTCATTCTATTAAGCCCCTGTACTAGATTCTTATGGCAATCCTCAGGCTGTGATAATTACTTTAGTCACCTATGGGTTCTTATGATAACCCCAATCCAAGACAAATGCTAACTGCCTGGCCGGAACATGTGGTCTCAGAGCACCTTCCGTGAGCCAATCAGCTTTGAATGCTGGTATCCCTCCTAACACCTATCACTTGTATTCTTTTGAGAGGAAGTCCTGGAACAGCTGCTACTCTTGACAACTTCCCTGACCTTAACTTCAGCTATTTTCTCAATGGTACGTCACAATATGTGGCACTTAACGAGATGCCAATTTTGAGCCTTCTTAACATTTCCCAAAATTGACCAATAATCCCAACAGGACATGTAAATTCAGATTTTGCATCTTTAAGCTTATGGACAGTTTGATAACTTAAGCCTTATTAATTACACAAATGTGCAAATGTGCCCACTCGCTCCCACCCCCCCACTCCCACCCCTCACACCCCCCACCTCCACCCACCCCCCGCACTTCCTGCCCACCACGCGCCCCCCCCCCCCCCCCACCCACTGCCCCCCCCCCCCCCCCTCCCTCCCTCCCTCACACAAACAATTGGATCCTGTTCGTTCTGCAATCAGCTCCATATCATTTCCCTCTTGCAGGACATTCTGTTTTCCATTAAACACCATCTAAAACCTTGTATTCATAATAGCATATACTATGTTCTGCATGTTGCATTCTGTTTTCTTAAAATGGAAATTACTTAGTTATAGATGAAATGCAAAACTAAATGAGATGTTATTACAACGTGTTAGTGGATCTCTGATGTTATTGTTCATAGTGTATTTCAAAATGGCCAGATTTTGGTGCCAAAATAAAGGTGAGACTAATGTTCACTATTTATGTGTAAATGGTACAGCAGCTTCTGATGAGGAGCAGGTGCTTGGTTAATGCCAACATGAAGAAATTGTTCAAGCTACAGCAGAGTACCATTAGCTGCATGAAAATGGAGATCACTGCCTGCCTCACTCTTAATTCCTGAATGTTATGAAGTTGCTATATTTGCATAATGGATACAAACTAAACCCACTGTGGGATGTTCAGTCTCATTACTAAAAGTTTATTATTGTTGTAATTAAGTAAATGTTAATTATTGATAATTAACCTTTCTGATACTGAAAATTAATTGTAAAAATGTGGCATCTCGTTCTTTCAGGTTTTAATTGGAGATTTAAAAAATGTGAAATTTAATATTTTAAGTTTAGTTTTCTTTTTCTATTAGACAAGTATTTATTTCCTTTTCCAGTTTATCTGAAATGACATTGAATGCACCTACTCAAATTTACTCTTCCTTCTAAGTCCTTCCTCTGTTTATTTCTCAATCCTTCATTGAAGGATTGGTTAAGGAGGTTCACAGATGCTTTCACTTTTCACTCAGACCCCAGCAGCCCCATTTTCTTCATTGCAACGTTATTAGCTCTTTCAGCAGCTTATTGGCAACACTGCAGGTGCCAGTCTAACTAATGACAAATAGGCCAGAATTTTACCATCCCACCTGTCGCAGAATCGGAGCGGGCGAACGGTGAATAATGGAAATGTCTGTGACCTTGGGCAGGATTTTATGGTTTTAGAGTGAGTGAGGCCAAAAAATCCCACCCTAATAATATTTGATGTCCTACTACAAACAAATCTGACCTATTAATATATTTTGCTGTTGCAAGTGCAGCTGAGTTTAACCAGCCATTGATGTATAGGCTTGTTCCGTTTTCTTTTAATGGTATTTGATGCAAGACCCAAATGATTTGATCACCCTGGAGGATTTTGAAGTAGTGTAAAGAGAATCTTCATGGCTAAATTGTTGGTTTGTTGGCGAGGATTTTTTCTTAATTTCTCATTTGTGATGAAGTTGTGTTAAATCCATAAACACTGAACAAGGAGCTTATATGCAGGTTTTGAGTTAAATTCATTGATTAGTTCACTGGACTGTCATTTTAATTTATCTGAACCGTTTGTACTGTTTTGTAACTCCCCCCAAGTTATTCATTGCAGAAAATTGTACCTTGATCTGTTCAGTGAAGCAAGATTGTTTGAACGTACTTTTCACGTAATCTTGTAAAATCAGTCCTTGATTTCTCAGATTTTATATTTCATTTGTAAAATTTTATCAGGACTAACTGGTTTCATAGAGGATTGCAGAATTTGCTGAATGAGTACTGTCCTACATAATCTAGTTTATTTAACCTAGCCAGGTAAATTTATTTTATTATTCATTCATGGGACATGGATGTCGCAGGCTGGCCAGCATTTATTGTCCATCCCTAGTTGTCATTGACAAGATGCTGGTGAGCTGCCTTCTTAAATCGCTGCAGTCCATGTTCTGTGGGTTGAACCACAATGTCATTAGGAAGGGAATTTCAGGATTTTGACCCAGTGACTGCAAAAGAACAGTGATATATTTCCAAATCAACAGAAAGGTCACACTCTGACAGCAAGGGAACTGCAACTTGTACCTTAGTTCTTGTTTTCTTTACCCACCCCTGGTGCCTCATAATTTTCAGACATACATTGTATTGAATGCCAACACTTATTCATGGAATTATTCAAAATTATTGAGTAATTATTTGACTCAAATTTACTATTAATGCTTTTGATTTAGATTTTGTTGCTGCCTGTTTACTACAATTGACAATACTAGTCTTTTATTGTAGATGTAGCAAAGTTCAACGTAGACAGGAGTAGGGAGCAAATTTGTCCTCAAAACCTCACAAACAGCCTTGGTAAAATCAAACACAGATGAAAATTTCAAAGAGATTTTCCTCCCACCCATGCATTTTGGCTTGTATTATGGCTGAACAATTGCAGATGCAGGTGTCTCACTCAGAATGGGAAAATAATGCAGAGTTTGATTGGTGAAGCAGTAAGCATGCAAGAGACTGAATGATATGCAGTCAAATGAAGGAGTATAAGTAACATGTCTGAATGTTGCTCAGTCTTTGATATTTAGTGCTTACCTATAAAATTATCTTTAATATTTCTGCTTTAATTGGGTTTGGCATAATTACAGTACAACAAAGTGTTCCAAGACTGATTTGGCAGAATTAAGTTTATTCCTAATGCATCACTTAGACTGTATTAAAGTTGTGCTTTGAGTGACATGGCAGCATTTTTCCTTAGGTAACACCCAGCTTTAAATATTGGTGAGTCTTGCCTTTCTCTATGATACACCAATCTTGTCACTGCAATAAACCTGTGGTGACCATTCTTTGTTTTCTCCCTGAATTGGGTAAACCTTGGACATTTTTAGTTTTTTTTAATTTGATTATGATTTATTATTGTCACATGTATTTACAGTGAAAAGTATTGTTTCTTGCACGCTATACTGACAATACATAGTGTTTGTAGAGGAGGAAAGGAGAGAGTGCAGAAAGTAGTGTTACGGTCATAACTAGGGTGTAGAGAAAGATCAACTTAATGCAAGATAGGTCCATTCAAATGTCTCACGGCAGCAGGGAAGAAGCTTGTTCTTGAGTCTGTTGGTACATTATCTCAGACTTTCGTATCTTTTCCTTGATGGAGAAAGGAAATGTCCGGGGTGCATAGGATCCTTAATTATGCTGGCTGCTTTGTCAAGGCAGCAGAACGGGTGGACAAAGTCAATGGATACACTGTGCCCTCTCTTTGTACTTTTGAACTGATACCATCAAGACTTTTTTCAACTGATGGTGAGAGTAAAGCAACATGCTGCACCACTTCAGAAGAGCACTAAGAATTAACCCCATAGTATCGTAGATGAGTCATGTGACAGTGCAATCGGTTGCTTTCCTGAAGGATTTGAGTGAATTAATAGGGTTTTTAACAACAATCTGGCAACTTTTTTGTTCACATTACAGAAATTAATATTGCTGCCACACAGCACCAGGGACATGGGTTTGATTCTGGCTTTGGGTGTCTATTATCTAAATTGCCTCTTTCATGTCCAGCGATTTGTAGGTTAGGTGGATTAGCCATGGTAAATGCACGCGGTTATAGGAATAAGCTGGGGAGTGGGCCTGAGTAAATGCTCTTTTGGTGAGTTGGTGTAGACCTGATGGGCTGAATGGCTTCCTGCACTATAGGGATTCTATGGTTTATTGAATTTGGTTTCACAATTTCCTGAACAGGGATTTGAACTCATCACAGTGCTGCAGTGCCAATTTACAATTTGAATCCATTTATGGTGTTTGCTTCAGTGTGGAATGAGTTACCTATTGTCCTTATGGTGAAAAATGTTATACAAGCCTTCCCTCCTCTTAATTTTTAATCAATGTGTAACATTTTCACTGAAGTAAACTGTTCATATAATTCAACTTTGGCAATTCCCTTCATAATCTCAGAACTCAACAGATCACCTATTTTCTAAGAATAGATTACTCACTTTACAAAGAAAACAAGACCTTCCTCATATTCAATATTGTGTTACCTGAAATCTTCCAATGCTTTTAAGGATAGCAAAGTGATCTGATGGAAGTCTTATTCAGCAAAAGTAAAAACGTTTTAAATGCATTCTCCCACTTATATGTTTACATTAGAAATAGCCCAAGTTCCATCCAATCCACCTTCTACCATCCTCATAATTGCATGATACGTTAGTAACAATGGAGGTGTTGACTAAAATAGCAATTCATCTCTATCATTGGACAAGATCAAAAGAGAATCATTGTAGTTTTACATTTTTAGCTGCTCAAGTCGCAGTGCTATCTTTATCATTAATTGTCTATAGTATAGTTCTCTTTGTTCATCAGCCCCTGGTACTATTTTGGTTAAATATAAATAAAACAAATTAGTGGTTAAAAGCTGCTTCTTCATATTTTATGTTTGACAGTAGTCAAATATTCAACATTATTGCCTATCGTTGACTGTGGCTGATGTGTTTAAATTTTTATTTTATTCCCCAAGCTAAATTGCGTGAAGGTGAACGAGTGCTGGTCCATGCTGCAGCCAATGGTATTGGCACAGCAACAATTCAGTTGGGTCAATTGGCAAAAGCCATTCCCATTGCAACTGTGGGGACCCAAGAGAAATGGCACCTGCGTGCAGAACTTGGAGCAGTTGCTGTGTTTAATTACAACGTGGAAGATTTCTCTGAAAAAGTTCTGCAGTTTACTGGGGGTGAGTTACAAAGATTGGTTTATGCATTTTATTTCCTTTCCTCTTTTGAAGACTTGGGATTATGATACACCCGGCCCAGAGTAACCTTGCCCAAATGCCTGCTCCTGTGATCTTTGGTGCATGTTGCGGAGCCACATCTGTATTCAAAGCCCACAGCAGGGATTTCTGGATAGGTTTCAGCCTCAATTTATGCTGATACTGTGCTCTCAGCAATCTGTGTCACATCTCCACCCACCTCCTCTGAGCCAAATAATTACTTGAGGCTATCAGTAATACCAAAGATGATGCGAGGCCTAACTGAGACTAAAGCTGAAATCTAAAGTTTGTATGGATGGCCAGCAGCTTATGTATTTTACCATCAAGAGAAATCTCATGGAATTGGATATACTTTGACATATTTCTTTGCTTTTGTTCCATAATTAACTCTGATCTCAAAATAATGGGTGAGATTTTCCCAGAAATCAGCGATGGTTGATGGTGTTTGGGAAAAGCAGAGTTGTGCCCATCAATGGCAGTGGTGATTTTCCCCATTGTATAGCGCATAGTGCCAAAGATCTTCAGTCATGGATTTCATGCCATTTGGCTGCCCTCTGAGTTGCGTGGCCCACCATCACCTCAATGCTGTAATCATTGAGGCAGCACATTTAAAAGCCATTCCAGTGCACATTAGCCACATTTCTCAGGTCACTGGGAAGTGATGGGTCAGGAGCCTCCCTGGAGAACTGTTTGACGCTGTAGATGCTCGATTTGATTTGCTGCACTCAGGAAGATCATCAATCCAGCATGGGAGCCAGCAATAATGCTCATGAGTACCAATGCCCTGCAGAAGGGAACAGCGTGAGATGAATGATCATCTTCATTCTGCCAGTGTATGCTGTTCTCTCTCTCACACACCCATTCCACATCTACAGGGATCTCACTTACTGCCAGCTCAAGGGACAACACCATCATTCTCCCATGCACATATTCATGTCGCCTGCTAGTCATGAACTCATTACTCCACAGGTCCCACTCACCATCCACAGGCATTCTTACCATCTGTCCTGGTATATGTACTGCTTATAGCAGTTAGAAGTTGGCAGATACTAAGGGGGAGGGATACCACATGGGTAGAGGAACGTCAGAACTCAAACTGCTCATGGTTTCTCAGCTCCTGTACGTTCTTTCGCAGTCACATCTGGAAAGCAGCCCAGGAAGTCCACCAGCCAGATCCTCAACTCCACAGCAGCACAGAGGAGGGATTCATGGATCCCAACATAGAAGAACCATCACCGTTCACCCACACACATGTTGGTGGGGCTTTGTTCTAGAGTAGCTTCATGATCATAATCTCAGAGCCACTGCAGATAGCAACACTTGGGGGACTGCTGGAGGCCAGGAATCTGCTGAGTCCTAATCAGATGATGAGCCTCTAGATTGCTGGAGTTCTTAAAGCAAAGTTGGGAAAACTGGCAAGGATTGTCTGGTACGCTGCTTGGATTGAAAGGCTGCATGGAGGACTTTGTTCATCTTATGTCTGAAGTGATGCAACAAAGTCAACACTGCTTGGGATGATACTGACCATGGAAACTTTGATGCAAGACTTTTGTCCTGTACTGCCGCAGGACATGTACCCATGGTGCAAGTATTTGCTGCGATCCATCAGGGATCCCAATTATGTCCTTTGCATTGCATAGAGTGTGGGAGATTCTAAAGTGAACTCCCATTGAAAATACAATTGTGATTTATACCAGTTTTCCCGTGAATTAAGCACTTAGAATTTTTTTGGGAGGATCACAGCCACAATTACTGCATACGGATCTGATAATGAGATGAAAATGTGTTTTAATCATAGAAACCCCCAATGCAGAAAGAGGCCATTCAGCTCATCAGATCTGCAGGAACTCTCCAAAAGAGTATCCCTCCTTCTGTCCAATCTGTGTAACCCTCCACATTTTACCATGGTTAGTCCACCTAACCTATGCTTCTTGGAAACTAAGAGGCAATTTTAAAAAATTCATTCATGGAACATGGGCATCACTGGCTGACCAGCATTTATTGCCCATCCCCAGTTAGCCTTGGAGGGCAGTTGAAAGTCAACCACATTGCTGTGGCTGTGGAGTCACATGTAGGCCTGACCAGGTAAGGACGGCAGATTTTCTTCCCTAAAGAACATTAGTGAACCAAATGGGTTTATAATGGTCATTAGATTCTTAATTCCAGGTTTTTTTTTATTGAATTCACATTCCACCATTTGCTCTGGTGGGATTCAATCCAGGTCCCCAGGACATTAGTTGAGTTTCTGGATTAATGGTCTAGCTATATTGCCACTAGGCCATCACTTCCCCAAATTTAGCATCACCAATCCATCTAATGTGCACATCTTTGGACAATGGGAGGAAACCCAGGAAGACACGGAGAATGTACAAACTCCACATAGTCACCCAAGGCCAGAATTGAACATAGAACATAGAACATAGAACATTACAGCACAGAACAGGCCCTTCGGCCTTCGATGTTGTGCCGACCAAAATAAAAAGCAATGCCCCTCCAAACTAAACCATTCCCTTCTCTTCCATATACTTATCAATTAACCTCTTAAACGCCACCAAACTTGGCGCATCTACAACAGCTGCAGGCAGGGCATTCCACTCCCTAATCACTCTTTGAGTAAAGAACCTACCTCTGATATCCGTCCTATAACTCATACCCCTTAATTTAAAGCTGTGTCCCCTCGTGCTAGCTTTCTCCATCCTAGGAAAAAGGCTATCACTGTCCACCCTATCTAAACCTCTAATCATCTTATATGCTTCAATAAGATCCCCTCTTAGCCGCCTCCTTTCTAACGAAAACAACCTCAAATCCTTCAACCTCTCTTCATAGGACCTGCCCTCCATACCAGGCAACATCCTGGTAAACCTCCTCTGTACCCTCTCCAATGCCTCCACATCTTTCTTATAATGTGGGGACCAGAACTGCACACAATACTCCAAGTGCGGCCGCACTAGAGTTTTGTACAGTTGCAACATGATGCTGCGGCTCCTAAATTCAATCCCCCTACCAATAAAAGCTAAGACTCCATATGCCTTCTTAACAACTTTATCCACTTGACTGCCTACTTTCAGGGATCTATTGACACATACACCAAGATCCTTCTGTTCCTCAACACTATTAAGAGCCCTACCATTAGCCCTATACTCTACACATTTATTGTTCCTGCCAAAGTGCATTACCTCACACTTTTCCACATTAAACTCCATTTGCCACCTCTCGGCCCAGCTCTGCAACTTGTCCAAGTCACTCTGTAAACTATAACACCCCTCTTCACTATCTACCACTCCACCAACTTTAGTGTCATCTGCAAATTTACTGATCCATCCCTCAATACCCTCATCCAGATCATTTATAAAAATTACAAACAGCAGGGGCCCCAAAACAGACCCCTGAGGCACACCACTCGTCACCGAACTCCACGATGAATATCTCCCATCAACCACCACCCTCTGTCTTCTATCTGCCAGCCAATTCCTAATCCAATTAGCTAAATCACCCTCTATTCCACACATCTGCATTTTCTGTAGAAGTCTTCCATGGGCCACCTTATCAAACGCCTTACTAAAGTCCATATATACTACATCAACCGCCTTACCCCCATCCACCTCTCTGGTCACTTTCTCAAAAAACTCAATGAGGTTAGTAAGGCATGACCTACCCTTCACGAAACCATGCTGACTATCCCCAATCAATTCATTTCTCTCTAAATAACTATAAATCCTATCCCTAATAATTCTCTCCAATACCTTGCCCACAACAGAAGTAAGACTCACTGGCCTATAATTCCTGGAAGGTCTCTCTTCCCCTTCTTAAACAATGGGACCACATTCGCTATCCTCCAGTCCTCCGGAACCACACCCGTAACCAACGACGACCTGAAGATCAGAGCCAGAGGCTCTGCAATCTCCTCTCTTGCCTCCCAGAGAATCCTAGGGTAAATCCCGTCCGGCCCAGGGGATTTATCCAACTTCAAACCCTCGAGAATTTCTAACACATCCTCCCTATCTACTACAATAACCTAGTCACTGGCACTGAGGCAGCCATGCTAACCCACTGTGCCACTTAATGATGTTCCTATGTTGAACAGTGGGAAATGTAGCCAGCCCCTGATGCAGATAGGGGATGATGATTATAGCAAACTTTCTGCCAATGTAAAAGTCTACTTTGGACTGCTCACAATATTTTCTGCTCCCATTGCCAAACCTGCCTGACACAAACAACAGTTGAATCCCAGACCAAATATTCCATTGGATTTGTACTCCCCCAAAGGCAAGGCTCAATATCAGAGTGGAGGAGGGAGGATAAATGTTAATTACTCTGAAAATGGAATACTTTGAATTATGTAGAAAATTAATATAAACACTGAACCATTTAATCCATGAAATATGATTTGACTTGCTATATTTTCTGCAAAGGTGAAGGAGTTAGTTATATTGGACTGCATTAGTGGATCCTATTGGGGAAAAAAATGTCAAGTGCCTAGCCGTTGATGGAAGATGGGTGCTTTACGGACAACTGGGAGCTAGTGATGTAAATGGAGATATCTTGAAACAACTGCTGTTCAAAAGAGGAAGTCTTCTAACTACCCTGTTACGGTCACGTCCCTTAAAAATATATTAATCTAATTTACAAATCTATTCATAATAGAATTTGGAATGATAGTTTAATATAGATATGCATTAATATATAAATTCTGCATTTGAATATTGCTGAAGAGGTATGTTGCCAAAGCTTTATAACTTGCATCCATCATGACAAGTACAAGGATGTTTGAAATTTGGCAATCACAACTTATGCTACAAGACAAAAGGGTACAAATTGGTTGGCAAGTTAATTTGGCTGAGGTATGGTCATGGAGAATGCAGTAAGAAGTCTCAATACCAGGTTAAAGTCCAGCAGGTTTATTTGTAGCAAACACCACTGGCTTTCAGAACTGGCTGTTCCTTCGTCAGGTGGATGGGACAGCCAGTTCTGAAAGCTAGTGGCATTTGCTACAAATGTATCTGTTGGATTTTAACCTGGTGTTGTGAGACTTCTTACTGTGTTTACCCCAGTCCAATGCTGGCATCTCCACATCATGGAAAAGTCATGGAACAAAAAGCTACACAAATTCCTGACTTATTCAGGAAAAGGAGCGAGGCTTGAACAAGTTCCTTCTCTTTGCAGAGAATGGGTCCCTGCATATGAACACAACTTCCTTCTGATAAATATAAATAAGGCAGGTTGTAAACCCTACTGATTTATCTTGAATTGCTTGGTTAATGTATTTATTGGTGAACTCAGGAATCACGTCTAACAATGAATTTTCAGGCTCCATTCTGCCTAACATAAAGAACTGAAGAAACATGCCTTTTTTTTAAAACTTATAATGAGTCTTAATAAAGTTCAGCAAAGTCCCTCTAAGGAATTCAGCAGAACATTTGGCTGTATCCAATTAATCCGACAGAATGTCCTTATTAATGGTACTTACTGCTCCTAAATATAGATGATGTATCTGAGGGTGAAAGGTCCTCTTTATCATACGTGTTCTTCAGAAGTGGCATCTCTCTTTTCTAATACAGGAATATTTTATCTGTGGATATTATATTTGCAGAGTGATAATTATTTGATTGAGCTGATGTACTGAATAGAAATCTTTGCTCAAAGAAAAAATATCAGGGCTTGAATGCACGGTAACTATATAAACTTGTAAAGCGTACAGTGATATCTTTTTAAAAGCTTCAGCTTGTAAGCATTAGATATAAGAATGAGATTTTTTAGCACTGCTGACACTGCAGTTGTACATTTTATCATACAACAGGCGGTTCCACTGTAGCATGAAATTAAAGCATGACTTTTTTTGCTTTGGAAATGAAGCCATGTGACAGTAATCAGAAACTTTTATCAGTGCTAACCCCTTTCAACTGTGGCTAAATGATAATACACTCACTACTGAATCAAAAGGAAGTTGGTTGAATTATCAGCCTAAATTTTATGCTTAAATCACTGGATTGCAGAGCATGTGGCATTTTTGCAGATGCCTAACAGAGGCCCATCTAACTGCTTAGGTGAATATAAAAATACAAAAGGCAGGATTCAAAAAGCAGCAATGGAGCTCTGCCTGTATCCTGGTTAAAATTTCCCTCAACCAACACTAAAAACAGTTTTTAAAGAAATTACCAGGATCTGGATATTACTGCTGAGTCCAACATTTATTGCCAATCACGAGAGGTGATGATGGTGAGCTGTTTCCTTGAACTCCTGCATTTTTCTGATGTTGGTAACTCCACAGTGCTGTAAGGGATGGACCTTCAGGATTTTGACTGGGTGACAATGAAGAAATAATATATTTCCAAGTCATGATGGTATGTGATATGAGGGGAGCTTGCAGATGGTGGTATTTCCATGTGCTTGCTACTCTTGTTCTTCTAGGTAATAGAATTTGCCAATTCAGAAGATACTGGCTAAGGAGCCTGGCAAGTTACTGCAATGGATCACGTAGTATGAATCTATATATAATGTGTTGGTGGTGGAGACTGAATTTCTAACATGGATGGGATGGCAAGCAAGCGGTTTTGAGCTTTGAGCTTCCTAAGTGTTCTTGGTGTAGCATCGGTAGGCAATTGGGAATTATTCCATCTCAGTGCTGCTTATAGAACCCTGCTGCTTGGAAATTGGCTGCTGTGTTTACATACAAAATAGTGGTGGTTCTCCAAATGTATTTAATGACTGTGAAGAGTCTGTTCTTTAAAGAATGTGTTCTGATGCAGAATTTTTCTTCTATGTTTCAGTACAAAGCTAAGGTAGTGAGAGCATTCGTAGAAAATGTGCTCCCTCACATTGTACGCTAAGGTAAACTTTATCCGATTGTCGATAGCACTTTCCCCAAGGAAAAGATTGCTGATGCCCGCAGATACATGGAAAGCGACAGTGACAAGGGAAAGATAATTATTGAAGTGAGGAAAGAAAAGCCTTCTCATCTGCAATGAAGAAGATATTTTGATGAATGTCAGTGATCTGAATTAACTGATCATGTTGAGTTAAATGAAATATAAAGATATCTACAATATCAGTGTTCAGCATCATCTATAAAATTTAAGCAACTCAAATATTGATATTTGTTGTTTCAAACTACAATAACAAACAGCTTTCTTTCACACTATTTCTAACTTGCCTTACAATTAATTATCTCCACAACGGACAGACTAACTTGGCAGATAATTGGCAAGTAAAGCTATTCTGTCTTAATCCCTAAAACTGAAATTCCAAAAGTTAATCATACGGAAAACCAGCTACCATTAGCTCTTGTTTTGTTGTGTAAAGACGTCCAAAATTATAAAACTCAAATCTAGGCTGCAATGAGAACATTATCCATCAAAATATCATGAAATGAGCAAAACGTAACAAGAGATATTGAAGAAAATAGCTATCCAACACTATTATTCGAAGAAATAATGGTCCCACTATTCCAATGCTAGATGAAGTTTTGACAGTCTTTACAAAGCATAAAAAACTGACTCCTTAGATGCATAGCACTGCAGATTACATTGGTGTGAAATTTACTCAGAATAGCAATATGTTCAATTTCAAAAATGTAATCATTCTGTGATGATACTGGTCGAGAGATAATCAAAGTTTTTCCACATAAAAACAGCCAAAAAGCTGATATCCAAGTGACTTACTGAATTCTAGAATAAATTCATAATTTATATTAGCAGCGGTATTGCAGAACAGCTTGAATAAGTTTGATAAAATAATTCAGAGACCTGGTTAACAAAATTCCACACTTAGCTATTAATGGCTTATTTCCAACCAAATACTGAGATGTCCAAGCTGGAAGTTCACATTCCATCAGCAATTATTTGGAAGCCCAAGAGAAAAGTGAAGACCCTGTACTTTGTGTAATTCCAGTATACCAGTCATAACAAGGCAAACAGTAAGACTGAGAAATTTAAAAGTACTGAAAGATATCGAGGAAGATTGCAGTGAGTTTAGGATAAGTCCATGCAAAATGAACGTCAAGATAATGGAGAGACACACTGGAGTATCAGTGGGCAACAGCTGACTGAAAAATTGGAGTGGCTACACAACAACAAACTGATAAATATGCTAAATGGTGAAAGTGGAATTCCATAAAGTGCATTTTATTTAAATGCCAAGACTTGGAATTCTTTTATCAAAAGTAAAAGAATATTTAATAACTGAATTACACTAAACAAGCTAAACAACATCAGGAAGCAATCTTTCTTTAAGAATTCTTTACTATTGAGAAAAATCTATACTCAATCTGCAAACAAATTATGCAGGAAATGTAACTGAGCAGAAGAAAATATTTCATGTATTTGGCAATTACAATTCAGTCAAAAAGACGACATGGAAAACCAAAACAAAATCCTAAACAGGATACAAGAAAACTACAAATATTACTGGATATCACTGTGAAAAAAAACAATCATTGTGCTGCCATGTCTTCCCTATTTATATTCTGTTAAATGAGTCCTCTATCTAATTCTTTCTGATTTTTACAAGAGACCATGTTAAGTGCAAATGTCATAGGCCAGAGGGTTTCCAAACAAAGTTTGGTGTTGATATAGGAGTATTAGGAGTGCCATCTCGTGACTAAATGAAATCTGTTTGCCATGCTACTCTTTCATCATTTGAAGCATGAGTAGAAATCTTCACAGAATTATGGAATGATTACAGTATAGAAGATGACTATTTAGCCCATCATTGCTTTCTTAGAGTAACTCAGCTAGTCACACTACCCTGCTTTTTTGCTATATCCTGAATCTTTTTTCTTTATCTTATTCAATTCCTTTTGAAAGCTATGACGGATCACTATAAATAATTTTCAAGCTTGATCTTGGGCTTAGCTATTGGTATTTTTATCAAACAACTGTTCAATGTTAATGCCCATGACAATTAAATATTAATTACATTACCCTGTTAATTGTTTAAAATGTGTGTTTATTTGTTTTAGTAAACTCAAATAAACCAGGAAATGCATCAAATGATGAAAGAGTAGCATGGCAAACAGATCTCATTTAGTCACGAGATGGCACTCCTATAACTCCTATATCAACACCAAACTTTGTTTGGAAACCCTCTGGCCTATGACATTTGCACTTGACATGGCCTCTTGCAAAAATCACAAAGAATTAGATGGAGGACTCATTTAACAGAATATAAACAGGGAAGACATGGCAGCACAACGATTAGGGATCTGGTTTCGATTCCCAACTTGGGTCACTTCTATGCAGAGGCTATACATTCTCCTTTTGCCTGCTTGAGTTTCCTTTGGGTGCTCCGTTTCCTCTCACAGTCCAAAAGACATACTGGTTAGGTGCATTGACCGTGCTAAATTCTCCCTCTGTGTCCCTGAACAGGTGCCAGAGTTGGCAGTTTGGGGATTTTCATAGTCATTTCATTGCAGTGCTAAATTAAGTCGACCAGTGACACTAATAAAATTTAAATATCTAGAGGCATCTGTGTAGAAAACAGGGCTAATATTTGAAGTTTGTGATCTTTTTGCCTCAATTGCTGAGTATTTCCAGCATTTACTATTTTATTTCATATTTCAGCACCATTAATACATTATTTCATTTAACGGAATTGTGTTTGAATCTATTTAATTCATCTTATCAATGCCGCTGTTGGAATGGTAAAGGATATCAATCAACTATAGCGCCAAAGCCATTTTGGGAAAAAAAAATCATGAGGTACGGGCATTTATAGCAAAGCCAGCATTTGTTGCCCAATTCTAATTGTCTTCAAAAAGATGATGATGAGCCGCTGCCTTAAACTGCTGCGGGTCACGTAGTGCAGGTAAACCTACAGTTGTGGGCAGATTTTGATCCCGGAACAGTGAAGAACAGTGATATAGTTCCCAAGGTACAATGGTGTAGAGCTTGTTGAGGATTTTACAGATTCCCATGCATCTGTGGCCCTTAATCTGGTGTTACTGAATGCTCCTGATGATGAGCATTGAAATCTGATACCTGGGGTTCATTCTGTGTCCTTGCCATCTTCATTGTTTCCTTGAATTGGTGGTAAACATGGATTGATTCATCTGTGGGGAAAGATGGTAAATTTTTGGTCTGATGCAGTGAACTTTGCAGGATCTGCATTCAATGTTGAACATTCTCAGGGCAACTCCATCCAACATATATATCACTATGCCGCACTCCACCTTTGTTGGGTCTGTACTACCAGTTATTAATTAACTTAGCCCTGTGTGATTTCACAATATGTTTTCATATTTTTCACTGCCTCAAATTAATACAAAACTTCCATTTTTTTAAATAGTTATATAGTGATGTACAATTGAAATTTCCTGAAGCAAAAGAACACTGAATTTGTGAAGTTAACAACTTGAAACATTGGTGCTTATTGCAAAATCCAGACTGACGGTCAGGGCAACCATAATGACATAGTTTCAGGGGAACGCATTTCAAAGAACAAACATGTCCTGCCTAGTCCCAAGCTATATGGTGCTAAATGATATAATTCTTCACTGAAGTTAAATCGGAATCAGCTCTGAAGAAGTTCAAAATGAACTGACACCTGTGAGTCTTCTGATTTGCTCAAACGTGAGCCAGAATGTCATTGACCATGGTGCCTGAAACAAATATTAAAACCTAGTTAACACACAAAACACACCAACATTAAAAAGATGTATTTTAAATGTTATATAAACATTTACCATTCTTGCCCAGATTGGCAGAAATCCTTTATACAATGACTTGAATCCTTCTCTCTCGATAGTCTTCACCAGACAATCGATCGTGGATTTGTACTGTAAACCCCTAGTAGCAAGGAATGAACAAAAATGGAGATATCTTGGAATAAATTAACAACTAAAAAGTCAACTTTTTAAAAAAAGTTTCTGCACAAAGTTTTTTAGATCTACTGCAATGTGTAATGAGATAAAGTCATGATGTAGAGATGCCGGCGTTGGACTGGGGTAAACTCAGTAAGAGTCTGGCAACACCAATTTTAAATCCAACCGATTTATTTGATAGTAAATCTGCCAGCTTTCGGCCTTTGTGCCTTCGCCTGACGAAGTCATAGTTGCCTATTCTACGCAACAATTTTATTTCACAAAGTAAAATTTGAAGTGCTTAAGGTGAAAAATTCAATTTTAAAGAATGTGTTTTCTGGGTTTCTGTGCCATGATATTTCTGATGATGATTCTGTTTCCTGACCCTGCCAGTTCTGAAACACATGACCAATTTGCCATGTAGATGATTTCATTACTATCAAGCAGCCAGCTTTTAAAATAAATGCATACCTTTGTTCCTCTTTTGCCCAAGCATTTAGTTATAACGAGCAGGCCCAAATCAAATTAAGAGATTTGGGGTTTTTTTTTTATTTTTTTGTTTTCATTTTGTTATGTACAACAAAATTTTATATTTAATAAGGACATATTTTAAAAGTTGTTCAAGCAATATTCTGTGTCATCAGAACAGAAACATTTAAAAATTGCAGCTGCTACTTTAATAAGATGGATTGGTCATACGTTGTTTAGCGTACAATGAGGAGGATATTATGTTGTGGACAGACAACGTATAATTAATGGAAAATTTCAATCAAGAATGCATCAACTTTGAAAAGCCTTAAAACAGTAGTAAAAAATATATGCCAAAGATTAAATTTTGATAATGATGCAATTGATCTCTTTGTAATGACATTTCCAGTATTGATTAAATGGAGCACTTGGTTTTCAGTGCTTGCATCAGAAAGGGGGTTTTTATATGTCTACAGGTTAGACACATCTTTATACACTGTAAATAATGGTTGTATAGTGAAGTGTCCATATTCTATTACAAACTCTCATTGGGAGTATTGTGACCCTTGTCATGGTCTTTGAGATATAGTGAATAAATTTGTGCTGTCATTTTCTATTTGTATTTATTTATAATTCTGTACGCTTTGTGAAATCGATGCATTGTACATCCGCAGCAAGCCAGGAACAGGCTCTGAATTTTTATTGGACAGAAAATAAAACTCTGCAGCATTTAACACCATGTGCAAATGTATTGGCAGTCTAATTCCATTTCTGAAATAGTGTGTTTGCTTTATTTGTAAGATGGAATTTTTACATCGTGTAGTTTCTGCGGGGATGGGGGCGGTTTTGCTTGCTGTAATGTGTTAGCGGTTATACGGAGAGCTGCCTAAAATAAGTTAAATTTATGATTTCTTATATTACTTTACTTTTGGACTATTTCCTGTAATCGCTCTAACCATCTTGTTGTGTGAGATGCACTATTTACATTTCACCCACTCCCCTCCACAACCCTCACCACACTTGCAAAAAAAAAGTCCAACAGAAGAGGGACACTTTCACCTTGATATTAACTGAATTTATTGCACTTACCTTCCTTGTTTATCTCGTGTCTGATTCATAATTCTGCTTTTAATGACATCAGCAGGAGTTCCCAATGTAGCAGCAACTAGACCTGAGCAAATGCTGAGCAAAAGTTGTTCTTTAAAAATAGTATCAAAGTGTTAATTCATAACAAAGCAAACTAAAAAGATGCATCTTCAGTGTAGCTTGAACTAAAAAGGAATGTGTCATTCCTCACTGAAGTGACACTACCCTTCAAATGTCCCAGTTTTTACTGTCTCCCCTCGGCTATACTTTGCTGTGCCACAAAGAGTATGAGTGGGTGACTTTCTCCCAAGTCTCAGCCTACACGTCATTTGACCAGCTCAAGAAGAGCTTTTTGTTCCTGACCTCATAGCTCTACATCACAGAAGCTTCTGTTTCCACTTGTTACAGCCTTATATCAAAGTTGCTATGATTAGGAGTTCACTGGAGTGGGATATCTGAATTTAATTGACTGGCCCGTTAGAAAGTGAGTGCATTTGATACATGACTGTAACCAGTATTTTGCACCATTCTGATGATTGCTGGTAATGTGTATGTACTGAGATAGAGGAGAAACGAGAGAATTATCCTTTTCTCATGGTCTTCCAAATTGATATACACCAGCTTATCGTGAAATTATAATGGGTCTTGTATTTGGACATTTTCTTTGAAATATGCAAACTTTAAAATCCTGACTTATTTGACCGAAACCTATTAATAAAGAAAATTAGTTGCACAGTTTTCCTTTATTCCTTTGGGTTGTAAAACCTGACTTTTAACCAGAAGTTACACAGAACTCAAAAATAAGATTTCACATTCACTGATTTTTAAAACTAATTTGTGGGATGTTGGTGTTGCAGTTAGGCCAGCACTTACTGCCCATCTCTGGTTGCCTTTGAGAAGGTTGTGATGAGCTGCCTGCTTGAACCGCTCCATTCCCTAAGATATTGGCACTGTTGTTGTTGGGGAAGAGATCCAGGATTTTGACTCAATGACAATGAAAGACTAATGATACATTTCCAAGTCAGAATGGTGAGTGGTTTGGAGAGGAAGTTCCAAGAGGTGGTGTCCCTACAAATCTGCTGCCCTTGTCCTTCCAGATGTTACTGGTCATGGGTTTGGAAGGTGCTGTCTAAGGAACCTTGGTGAATTCCTGCAGATGGTACACACTACTACTAATGTTTGTCAGTGGAGGAGGGGTTGAATGTTTGTGGATGGGGTGCCAGACAAGCGAGCTGCTTTATCTTGGATGGCGTCCAGCTTCAAGTGTTGTTCGTGCTGCACTCATTCAGGTAAAGTGCAAGTATTCCATCACACTCCTAACTTGAGCCCTGGAAATGATGGACAAGTTTTGCAGAGTCAGGAGGAAAGTTACTCACCACAGGACTCCCAGCCTCTGATCTAATCTGGTAGCCACAGTATTTATATGGCTAGTTCAGTTGAGCTTCTGGTCAATGATAACACCCAGGATGTTGATAGTGGGGATTCAGCGATTTTAATGCCTCTGAATGTCAAGGGGCAATGGTTAGATTCTCTTTTATTAAAGATGGTCATTGCCTGACATTTGTGTGGCATGAATGTTCCTTGCCACTTGTCAGCCCAAGACTGGATATTGTCCAGGTCTTGCTGCATTTGGATACGCTTCCGTATCTGAGAAGTAGCGAATGATGCTGAACATTGTGCAGTCATCAATGAAAATCTCTACTTCAGATCTAATGATGGAAAGTAGGTTATTAATGAAGCATCTGAAGATGTTCGTGCCTAGGACACCACCCTGAGGAAATCCTGCCATGATGTTCTGGAACATCAAAACCACAACCACTTTCTTTCAATGATCGCTATAACTCCAACCAGTGGCCAGGTTCCCCTGATGTCCACTGACTCCAGTTTTGCTAGGCTTCTTTATGTCACAGTCAGTAAAATGCTGCCTTGATGAAGGCTGAATGACCTTGGCAAAACGTAAACTGAATACAATTGCTAAGCAAGTGCTGCCTGATTGCACTGTTGATGACTCCTTCCATCACTTTACTGTGATAAAGAGTAGGCTAATGGGACAGAAGGTGATCAACCTGAAACGTTAAACTCTGTTTCTCTTTCACAGATGCTGCCTGACCTGCTGAATATTTCCAGCATTATGTTTTTATTTCAGATTTCCAGAATCTGAAATAAAAACAGAATTTTGCTTTTGTATTAGATTTCCACATGTTTCTTGTGTAATGATGCATATAATCAGACAATTCCTTGAACCAAATTAAACTGGCATATAAGTAAAAATTGTAGAGTAGCTAAAAGAATTGAATGACAAAGAGGACTGGCACTAGGATTTTCACAACATATATTTTCATCTTTCTTCAGTAATCAATCACACATGAGAATCAATGACAAATAATGCTGATACCAAATGACTATGATACTTGTGGGAAAAATATACAGGGCTGCTGGGCTCTAATTCAAGACACCTGAAAGAAACCAACAACTAGGAGAAAGTTGGTACCTTGATAAGCCATGGCATAAACTGTTGTCCGTCAAAGTGGTGTTTCGCAGTAAAAATTGTTTCGCTGTATCATAGGTAGTTAGATCTAACAACAAAACCATTATTAATAAGATCCAAAAATTGAAATGCAAAATGAATGTTCAAATCTTTAAATGGAACAAAAAGTGCCTAATATAGTGAAACAGTACATGATTTTGTAGAAGATAACTCTTTGTTTTTTGTTTAATGACATGGTCTTGATGAAAAAGTATATAGTATCTATCAAATTAATTCTATCTACTTTTTTTTATATATGTTTAAGGGGATTGTTTTGAAGTTCAGATTTTTTTCTACAGGCAGTCAGTATGTCTGGAAAAAATACAGGTTGGATGCTGGGAAAGTAGTATAACACACATTTTAGCCATTTAGTGTTTACTTAGGAGAGAGCTAATGGACTTTATTTTACACAATGAAAAGGTTCTTTCAGGCTTTTGATTAAAGGAATGGAAAGTGAATTTAGATTTACAGGGTTATGTGATGAAATGGCTAATTGAAGGACCTAGTCTTGCAGCAGTGGGAAAACTGCCTTTTGAGTTCTGGCTGGGGTTTACTTAAAGAAAAGTCTGCAAGCTGTTGTCTCCACAAAATGTCTCTCAAAGCTTTAAATTGGAATTATAGTTAAACTGTATTATTAAATAAAGTTTGCTTTACTATAAAATAACCCTCATATGTCAGTGGAATTACTCTTGGAATGAAGCATGCTATCTTTACATTTATGCCAAAATAGAAAAATTGCTAGGATCTAGTCTGACTTTCTAATGTAATTTCCGATTCTGGTCCAGAGCCTTAACAAAATAGCAATTTCATAAATGTCAAAATTCATGACTACATACTTGTATATGAGATGACAATTAAAGCAAAGGAAGGCTGTTCTGGCTCCTAAAATAAAGGTGTAATCACACGTTTCTACTTAAAATATTTTTCTCCTTTGCTGATGTGAAGCTAATGGTGATTCATGCTGGAATATAGTTGCATTGTCACTGAGCTATCATCCTTATACATATGCTTGGTCTACGAATATTACAGATCATTGAATTATGGATCAGTGACTGACACGCAACTCTGTCCTTGTCTGTATATATGCATTTCTAACAGGGATCACAACAATGATCAGAAGCAGAAATACAAGCTAATTTTTCTTTTTCAACCTATGCAATAATTGAACCAGATGCTGCCTCAACACACTCAAACAAATAAACTACTTCAGAGCAGAGAATTCATTGATGTGTTTGTCTCGTGTCATTATGGGCAACAGCAGAATTCTTCCAACTTCACAAGATGATGGATGTGCATCAAATTTCTTGGCAATGGATAATTTCATATGGTGCTCTGCTGCATATGAAATGGTTATCAAACTCATGCCACACCCCACAATTGTTCTCCGATGAGGCAATCAAAATTGACACCCAAGTAGTCATAGAATAATAGAAAAGTGCAGAAGTCATTCGACCCAGCGAGTCTGCGCCAACTTTCTGAAGAGTACCTTACCCAACTCTTCTCCCTCACCCTATCTCGTAACCCCTTGGCTCACCCATCTAATGAGCAATTTAGCATGGCCAATCCACCTAACATGCATATCTTTGGATTGTGAAAGAAAACTGGTGCATCCAGAGGAAACCCACTCAGATACGGGAGGAATGTGCAAACTCCACTCAGACAGTCAATCAAAGCTGGAATTGAACACGGGGACTCTAGCACTATAAGGTATCAGTGCTAATTACTGTGTCAATTTGACACATTGATGTGTTTGATGTGTTTGTCACTGTGTCACCATATTTGATAGTCATTAAATTCTCTGTAGTGATCTATTTTGTATTCATCAAACAATAAATTGTCACAGACAGGAGCAAGCAGAACTTGAATGACTGATCATTTGATTCAAAGGGGAAGCAAAAAGGTTCAAGGTCAAATGATCAGACTCAAATGTGCCTATCATGATGCCCTAACTAAACTAAAATAAAACCTTCTTCCTTTACTTGGTCTGTATCCCTCTATTCTCTCCCTATTCATGTACCCAATCAGATGTCTCTTAAATGTTACTAATGTGCCTGTTTTCACCACTGCCTCTGGCAGCGCATTCCAGGCACCCACCACTCTCTGCATGAAAAACGTCCCGCACATAGCCCTTAAACTTTCCCTCTCTCATCTTGAACCTGTGCCCCCTCATAATTGACACTTTTATCCTTGGAAAAAGCCTCTGTTTATCCAGCCTCTCTATGCCTCTCATAATTTTATACACCTCTATCAGGTCTCTCCTCAGCTTCCTTCTTTCCAGTGCAACAATCCTAGTTTATTCAACCTCTCCTCATAGCCAACACCCTCAAGACCAGGCAACATCCTGGTGAACCTTCTTTGCACTCTCTCTAAAGCTTCCACATTCTTCTGGTAGTTTGGCAACCAGAACTGCATGCAATAGTCCAAATGTGGCCTAACCAAGATTTTATATAGCTGCAAAATGATTTCCCAACTCTTGTACTCAATGCCCAGGCTGATGAAGACAAGCATGCCATATGCCTTTGTAATCATCTTGGATATCTGTGCCACCATTTTTACACAACAGTGGCCCTGCATGCCCAGATCACTCTGTATGTTAATGCTCCTAAGGGTTCTGTCATTTACAGTATAATTCACACCTAAATTTAATCCTCTAAAAGGAACAACCACACATTTGTCTGAATTAAATTCCATTTGCCATTTCTGTGCCCAAGTCTCAACCTATCTATATCCTGTTGCATTGTCTGCCAATCTCTAGCACTATCAGCAACTCTGCAAATCTTCGTGTCATCCGCAAACTTAATCAGACAACTCATATTTTCCTCCAGATCATTTATATGTACAACAAACAACAAAGGTCCTAGCACTGATTCCTACAGATCATCACCAACTACAGATCTCCATTCTGAAAAACACCCTTTCACTACTACTCTGTCTTTTATAACCAAGCCAGTTCTGTATTCATTCAGCAGTTCTCCCCGAATCTCATGTGATGTTAATTTTCGTATCAGTCTGCCCTGTGGGACATTGTCAAATGCCTTTCTAAAGTCAATATGAACCATATCCACAGCCCTTCCTTCATCAATTAACTTTGGCATCTCTCCAAAAAACTCAAGTCAAGATGGTGAAACATGACCTTCCCTGTACAAAACCATGCTGCCTGTCACTAACTAGTCCATTTTCTTCCAAATGTGCATATATCATCTCCCACAGTACCTTCTCCAAAAGTTTCCCCACCATTGCATAAGGCTCACTGGTCTATTATTTCCTGGATTTTCCCTGCTTTCTTTCTTAAATAAGGGAACAACAATGGCTATTTTCCTGTTCTCTGGAATTTTCTCTTTGGTGAAAGAGGATGGAAGATATCTGTTAAGACACACTATTTCTTCTCTTGCCTCCCACAGTAACCTGGGACAGATCCTATCCAGCCCCAGGACCTTGTCTACTTTAACACAACTTTAACAACCCAACATTCTTTCTTCGATATATTGACATTCTCCAGAGCGTTCAGAAACCTATCCCTGACCATCATGTCCCACTCTTTGGTGAATGCTGATGCAAAGTATCATAAAGGATCTCACCCACTTCCTGTAGTTCTACACATAAGTTCTCTCCATTGTTCTTCAGTGGGCGTAGTCTTTCTCTCGCTACCCTCTTGCTCCTAAAATATGCATAAACAGCCTTGGGCTTCATCTTGACCCTGTTTTCTAAAGACATTTCATGTCCCTTTATGCCCTCCTAATTGCATGTTTTAGTTCCTTCCTATTTTCACTATATTTCTCAAAGGCTTTGCCAGTTCTTAGACACCTAGGTGTATCATCTGTTTCCTTTTTTCTTTTGATTAAGCTAACAATGTCTCTTGACATCCTGGTTTCTGAATCCTGCCATTTTTGAGCATCATTTTTTCAGGAACAGCCAGGAACAGTCCTACACTTCAATCAACTGGCTTTTAAAAGTCTCCCACATGCCAGATATGGATTTGCCCTCAAATAGCCATTCCCAATCTACATTCATTAGTTCCTGTCTAATATGGATATAATTGGTCTTTGACCAACTAAGCACCTTCAGCCTTACTGGAGGGGTTCTTCAGCCACCCATAGTACATTCGAGGTGCTTGAGTTGACTTCTCCGAAAATCCTCCTCTGTCTCTTGTTACTAAGTCAATTGACTTGAAAATACGCTGCCCACATCATAAAACGATTGATTTCTGCAGACGGCTGGGACTGAGCAGCCTGATTGTTTTTAATTTTCAAAGCGGAAGGAAGACAGTCATCAATCCTCATTGCAGACTGGGGGAAGCCTCTCTCTAAGACAGTACATCCTCTACTCACTTACAGCTTTAAACCCAGCACCCACAATTAACACACCCCGCCCTCCCGCCACCACCAAACTCTCCCTGTCTAACATCCCAAAAGTTACTGTTTGCAAAGATCCATTGGGCCCTGGTTTCCCAGTTGCTGTTCTGGCAGCCACTAATGTTCTCGTGGGACTGAAAGACTAAAGGGATTGACGGCCAATCCGAATGGATGGCAGCTACCAAGGGCAGTATTTCCTCCTCAGTGAGGACATGAAGTTCCACTGTCTCTATTTACCTCCCTCCTCCCCCCTTCCCCAGTGCAGTATGGTTGTGGGGCAGATTGGCAAAGAGTCGATTCCAGGGAAGGCAAGTTATCTGCCTTCCATCTCTACACTTCCAACTTTATTAACATTGACTTTGAGATATTTTTAGGCTTCATGTCTATTATTACAATATTGAATGCAAAAAAAAATTCACATCTTAGGTTACCTCCCAGACTCACTAACGCAGCTCTCTGTACATTTGGTATCCATCCAGCCCAAAGACCACGGATGCCACCTTCTGACACGATTTTCACAAACGTTTGGACGATTCCATGGGCTCTGAAAATAAGATAATACATCACACACAATAGCATAAAACCACGATGTTATTGTGAGTGAAAGACGCGCACACAAAATGATTTTTATTGAGCTATTTAGGAAAGAAATGCATCACTTCCCAATAACTGTATTCTGAACATAAAACTATTGTGCAATTAGCCAGTACACTAAGTGAGAGGTTCTGTCAGTGGCTATGCCAAGAAATAAACATAGCCTACCAGTATCAGATATCAAAAGGCCTCAAATGTTTACATTGTGAATGGATATGCCGCCACCTATAAATAATCCTGGGGCATTAATTTCCAAAGACAGATTTGTATCCCTGAGTACAGAAGCCTGACTGCTGATTTCAATGAAGAGATTCATATGATAAAAGGCTGACTAGGATGTGTCTACAGAAACTGTTTTCTCTGGTTTCGGGGGTATCAAGAATGGGGAGAGCATCACTTTAAACACAGAACTACGTTCGTTAGGGTAAAAATATGGAGCTGAGCTGGGTGAATGGAGTTGGGGTAGAGACTAACTATGATCTGAGTGAATGGCAGAGTGGAGGTTGAGGGACTGAATGGTCTATTCTTGTTGTAGAATAAGACATAGGAGCAGAAGTAGGCCAATCAGCCCATTGAGTCTGCTCTGCCATTCAATGAGATCGTAACTGATTTGATAGGATAATCCTCAGCTCCACTTTCCCATTTTATCCACGTAAGCCTTGATTCCATTATTGACTAAAAATCTATCTCAGTCTTGAACATACTTAATGAATCAACCTCTACAACTGGCTGCCATGAAAAATTACACATTCATTGTTCTCTGAGAGAAGTTCTCCTTCACCTCTGTCTTAAATGGACAATCTCTGTTCTCATGTCCTGAACAACAAGACACCTGTTTAAAAAGTTATTTTCAAAATTCACAAATTCAGATCAAAAATCATACATACACGTGAGAAATGTGGCTTACCTGGGGGGTTTTCCTTCAAGCCGTCTCCTCCCCTCCATTTGCATCTGGACTTTTACCAGATCTGCTGGGCTGGCCAAAAACTGACCAAGCGCTCCACTCAGCATTCCTCCTAACACAGCTTTCCTGTCCAAAAAAAAGGACAGAATTTAGTTTCCTTCCTTCAAGCAAGAAATCTAAGGTTTATCATATCCCAAATAATGTCAACAATCAATTAGATATATAAAAACAAAATCACCAACTGATGAGAAAGAAACAGCATTAACATTTTGTGTTGATGATTTTTCATTTGAACAGCAATTAATTAACCTGAAGCTTGCTTGCTGCAGAGTAAAACATAGTTTTTGGTTCTGATTTTTAATGCCCCAACCACCAAAATATAAGGGACACTTGAAGTGGTCTGGTTGAAAAGTGACAAAACTCACCAAAACAAAAGATCAGCAGCCAGTCATACTGCATCTGTATAGTCAGCTGTGTTAGCTTTGTAAACAGATATACTTTTTTCATCCCTTTTAGTTCTAGTTTTAGTTCTCTCTCTCCTCAGGCACCTCCTTAGGACATTGTACCATGCCCTACAAGGGCACTGGTGGCCATGGATTTTCATGTGTTGTTCCATGGTTATGGTTGGCAAGGCACTGCAGTGGTTAGCCATTGCATTTTGCAGCTTTTGGCTGACCAGAGACTCTTCTACTGTTACCATCTACTATAGGTGTAAAGAAAGGGCTTACAGCCTGATGGTCAATCTCTTTGGCCATGTTATGGACACAACTTCCATTGCCAACAAGTTCTGGAGTTGGACTTGCACCTGGAGATTCTGGTTGAGGCAGAGTCCCTATCAATGCATCGCAAGACATTGCCTTGTTAAAATTACCTCTTCTGAGGATAAACCTCACTACAAAGTTTGATAATGGCACTGCATTCAGCAAGCAGGAAAAATAACTTAAAATTAAAAATAAGGTGAATTTATATAATGCCTTTCACAATATCAAGGTGCTCCAAATGCTTTATAGCCAATGCTTTAAGTATTTAGTGAGTGTTGTACTCTTGGAAACATTGCAGACATTATGGGCACAGCAAACTCTCACAAACAGT
The DNA here is from genome assembly GCA_024679065.1 of Sphyrna mokarran. NCBI lineage: Eukaryota > Metazoa > Chordata > Chondrichthyes > Carcharhiniformes > Carcharhinidae > Sphyrna > Sphyrna mokarran. The sequence goes on from JAGIQG010000005.1 coordinate 72,631,322, forward strand.
GTTAATGAATAGATTTATAAATTTAGATTGGGCAGATTAAGTTGTTTTTTTCTCTATTCCACATCTAAATAGCCACTTTATTTTTATATAATCACAGTAGAAGTAGGCAGTTCTCCTCCCTCTGAAGAAGCATGTTTTAGCTCATCCCTTTCTCCCCACTCCACTGCCCTGAGCCACATCATCAGAGACAAATGAATCCAATATTTGTATTACTGGACTAAGTTATCTTCACCATTTACTTTAATCTTTTTGCCTCCTCCCTTCATACCACTATATTTTTCTTGTTAATTTATCTGCATTATTTTCAATTTAAAGTTTTTCAAAGTATTTTGTTGCAAAGTTTCAATCTCAGTAGTCTCAAATGTTCATTCGTGGAATAGCTATTCTAGGCCACTAACAGTGGCAAGGAAATCAGTTCTCAAAAATTTTTACGATTACTGCCCAAATTTTGCCATAGCAGGCACAATGAAAAGCATAAAATTATTTCATTCTTCTTTATAAGTTAAAGTTTAACTTATAAAGAAGAAGGAAAAATAATAATTTTATACTTTTCACTCAGCTCTGCTATGGCAAAATTTGGGCCAGTAATTGTAAAAATTTTCGCAGACCAATCTCCTTATATTGTTAGTGGTCTAAACTTCTAACATCTGTGTAAACAGTCAATACTTTTGAAAAATTTTAATGTATAGACACATAACCCAAATCTGTACAAGGACATAATGAATTATAGGTTTGTACTAAACTTGCACTTACCACAGTGGGAAAGTGCCATCTTTATCCTTGCAAAGTACACAATCACGGAGTTTTTCATAGGTAACCATCCTTGTTCCAGAATACACTAGTACATGCCATACAAAAAATAAAAGGTAAAGTTTACATTCAGAATACAAACAATAAAGGGAAAGTGAAATGATCTGTTTTTTGCTTTCTGCACACTGAGCCATTTTTTAAAATGGCAATCTCTCGCAGTCTCAGTTTTCCTTCTCAAGATTACACATCTCTAGCCGTTAAGAAGAAGGTAGATAGCTTGTTGTCAAGCCTCCATTTATTTTCAATTAGCAATTATAAGATACAAAAAAGATACTCCCTTATTTCTCTCAATAGGAGATGTCTGGCCTGCACTTGACACTATCCCATGGCACTGCAGCCAGGATCTGAATTTCAACCAAAGTAGAATTGGAATCTGCATGCTTTTATTCAGTAGCAAAGCACATAAGCAACTTGATTTGCTGTGCCACTATGGTTGCAAAATGGATTGGATTTTAAATTTCACAAATGCAAATTCAGTTTCAATCACTCACAGAACTTTTATCTTCAATTAAATAATTTTCTTGTTTATGAAGGGCAGGATAATGAGAAACATTTATGGTAGCATTCTAAACAAAAATATTAAGTAAAATAAATAATACATTTTAAGTAGGCATAATCTTCAATGAAGAATATGCAACAGAATAAGACAACTTATGTCAGAATCTTCTAATACTGCCAAAATATTGCTGGTACACACTATTCTCTTATTCAATGATTAAAGATGACATTTCTTTACAAACATATCTTAAAATTACGTCATTATAACTTATCATATACACACCCTATTCCTTCAGTACTGATGTACAAATTTTACTACAAATACTGAAAAATATATAATTTGAAGTCCCAGGAAATTAGTCCAAACAGATTTCTGGTATTAATTTGGCAATGTATTGTAGACCAGCAATTCTTTTCTTGAATTTCTTTAGAAAATGTACTCATACTCAATTTTAGAGGGATAGTATATTTTTATTTAAATAAAGTCAATGTCATTATGGGCTGTGGTACAGTATGGTTGATGTCTACTATTCTGAATCTCACATCTACTGCAAAGGTGCAAAGGCCAAGACTTTCTCTATTGGAAGGAAGTTAATTCAACTGTTCCTGTGAGAGAACTTTACAAGTGTTGAGAAGCTTTAAACTACATTCTCCCTGTCCTGGGCCACATGGGTTGTCAGGTGTTATAGCAATACATGGACAAACAATGACTAGCAAATGCAATCAGCCAGCATGTTGATAGGAATAAGTTACTCAGTCCCAATTACAACCTTGATGGAAGTACCTTGAACGATCCTCGCATTGCAGCTAAAAATTCAAGAAAAGAATGAGACTAAAAACATTTCTTTCCAAGTTACTGTTTATGTGAAAAGATAATTAAAAGTAAAAGTATCTTTCACACCAAAAATATACATAGATACAGTTGGAATACACTTAGACACTTTCCTTCCCAAATTAAAGATCAGGCTACAATCCACAATTGAGCAGACTGTATATGATTTTTTAGAAGGCATAGTCTTGGTCAGGCAAATGTTTTTGAAAATTAGTGCTTTTGAGATCAAATTTTAAATCTGAAAACTGGTATTTTCTCAAAAAAAACAGGGGCTTCTATCTGAACTGTGTGGTCCCAGGGCAATTTTTACAGTACTGGAGTCCTTGTGTTCATGCATCTTTTATCAGTTATTTATGCTACTATCATTTCTCGATTCCTGCCAAAAATTCAGAATCCTGCTTTACTGTCACGTTAACTAAACCAGAATGATTCTATAAGACAGCGAAGGTGACTTTCGAAAAGAAACTTAGGCTCATCATATTCTACTGCCACAAGTAGAGCTGAAATGAATATCCTACTTTTATAAAAATCCAAGTTCATATTCCAATTTTATATATAATGCAAGAAATTTTGGCATTCAATAATTGGCAACACGTAGCAAAACAGTGAAATAATAATATTATTTACTTAGGGAATGATCATGCATTAAATAGAAAGGCTGCACTGAAACTAATCAGATAATCACCTGTATGTCTGCAAATGGCAGGAGTAATACCCTGCCAGAGTTTAAACAGGCCCTCTTCTTTCACTATTCCAACTGCCGTTTGGATCATTCCTCTATAGGGCTTTGCTCTGTGACCATCTATAAATCGTTTAGGATCTACTTCTCCTTGAATTTGAAGTCTTGTCTTGGTCAAATCAAGCGGAAATGTCACTAAGAACAAAGAAATAAATTCCAAACCAGGCAATTATGGGTCATGGAAGCAGCTAAGCAAATAAATTGAAATCCAGCTTTTAGTGTTTTTGTTAACATTTGTAAAATGTAACCTTGGAATGACGTGCCCCATACATATTTTGCATTCACCCTATTAGAAATCAAATGAACAACTGATCTTTTCTGTGTCTCATGAAGGAAGTTGTGGGTTTGGAATTCTAGAGTATCTTAACCTTAGTTTCCCTCAGAAATATTACATGGTATTGGACGATTATAACCATCTGAGCAAACTGGGGATGTGGCTTGGACATGCTCTCCTTCCCTCCTTGGTGGGGCAAGAGGATAGCAATTTTAATCATAGCTATAAAAATTGTCATCGCCTTAATGTGTAATTTGCATCATCATAAATCCTCACATTACTCAATTTAAAACCTTGTATCGTTGATAGAAACTAAAACTCTCTGAAAATGCAGAATATATTTCCTAGGGGGTAAAAAGTTACCTCATAGTTACATTCAACAACTCTGGTACTAAAATCAGGTGTACTTAGGTTAGTTAAATGTCACCATAAAAATGATGTCAAAAAAATTAATCTAACCTCAGCAATGAAACAAATTCAAATCAGTAGAAAAAACTTCCAAACAACGTCAGTTTTAGAATATAATGCATTGTTATAGATTTGCTTTTGTGACAACACCTCAAAAGTAATCCATTAACTGTGAAATTCTTTAACACATCAGAAGTACATAGACCCCACACTATATAAATGGAAGTTCTTCTTTTGATAGTAACAATTTGTATTTATATAGCACCTTTAACATAATTTGTTCATGTAAGTTTCCAGGACTGGGACACTGTCCTTGCCCTTACTGGTATTGCAAGTCAGAAGATACAGATCACAATAAGAATGTCTGGAATGTTCCACAAACATTGAAATGACCACAACAAATGTGTGCTTTTTGATATAAAGCAATTGTTGAGGCATGTGAGTGTTCAAAGTCTCCTTGGTGTTTCATTTCTATTTTTGCCATATACTTCCAAAGTTGTATTACAGGAATGTATTCATCATCTGCCCTTTTGACTTGAGACTCCACAGTGCTTCTGGAATCTCAGCCCATATTCCTGAAAATCTGCCTACTCTCTCCATACTTGTTCTTGGTTATAGATCACATGTTTGATTTGCATTTTAATTGGTTCTCCACATTGATAAGTCTTATTATTTCTGGGACTCAAATTTGGCTGGAATTTTACTGCCCACTCACCACGGGAATCAGAGTGAGGGGTGAACAATGGAAAGGTCTGTTGACCTCTGGTGGGATTTTACAGTTTTGGGACAAGTTGGAGCATAAAATACTGCCTAAGACGGTGACAAGTGGTGTACCTCAGGGCTCTGTTTTGGGGCCCCTGCTGTTTGTAATTTTTATAAATGATCTGGATGAGGGTATTGAAGGATGGATTAGTAAATTTGCAGATGACACTAAAGTCGGTGGAGTGGTAGATAGTGAAGAGGGGTGTTATAGTTTGCAGAGGGACTTGGACAAGTTGCAGAGCTGGGCCGAGAGGTGGCAAATGGAGTTTAATGTGGAAAAGTGTGAGGTAATGCACTATGGCAGAAATAATAAATGTGTAGAGTATAGGGCAAATGGTAGGATTCTTAGTAGTCTAGATGAACAGAGGGATCTTGGTGTGTATGTGCATAGATCCCTGAAAGTAGGCAGTCAGGTCGAGAAGGTTGTTAGGAAGGCATATGGAGTCTTGGCTTTTATTGGTAGAGGGATTGAATTTCGGAGCCGCAACGTCATGTTGCAACTGTACAAAACTCTAGTGCGGCCGCACTTGGAGTATTGTGTGCAGTTCTGGTCCCCACATTATAAGAAAGATGTGGAGGCATTGGAGAGGGTACAGAGGAGGTTTACCAGGATGTTGCCTGGTATGGAGGGCAGGTCTTATGAAGAGAGGCTGAGGGATTTGAGGTTGTTTTCGTTAGAAAGGAGGCGGCTAAGAGGGGACCTGATCGAAACATATAAGATGATTAGAGGTTTAGATAGGGTGGACAGTGATAGCCTTTTTCCTAGGATGGAGAAAGCTAGCACGAGGGGACACAGCTTTAAATTAAGGGGTGATAGTTATAGGACGGATATCAGAGGTAGGTTCTTTACCCAAAGGGTGGTTCGGGAGTGGAATGCCCTGCCTGCAGCAGTTGTAGATGCGCCAAGTTTGGTGGCGTTTAAGAGGTTAGTTGATAAGTATATGGAAGAGAAGGGAATGGTTTAGTTTGGAGGGGCATTGCTTTTTATATTGGTCGGCGCAACATCGAAGGCCGAAGGGCCTGTTCTGTGCTGTAATGTTCTATGTTCTAAGAGTTTTCTTATAGCAATTCTATGCCCTTAATTTTACATTTACATCACTTTTTTTTGCTTGTTTTGCATTTGTGAGCATTTTTATTTGACGTGTCTGCCCATTTGTATCTAAATTTTTACATAAATCACTATTTTCATCCTTTTCCTCTCCCACTCTATGTTTTCACATTTATGTAAGTTTACAACTAACTAGTGGTTGAATCAAACTCTCCATTATAGTTAATAAAAAGGCTATAAGCAGTGGTTTCCTTATTTTAATTCTGTTCCTTGCTCAGGTTTCTTTTTTTAGATATTTCTTAGCCAAGTTATCTAATCCTGGGGCTTACTCTACATTCTTAATTAGCCTTACAAGAGGTTATTTTTCCTAAAACCTTATCAAGAGGCTGATTCCAAAAATATATAAATATATCCCAGCAACTGCGTGTTTTCAAATATGTTAGGCATGTTGAGCAGAAAATAAATCTATGTTGGAAATTTCTCAATTAAATACAGTTCTTCTTCAAGTTTATTTCTTAGACAGCTTTCTATCGACTTTTGATAGTAAATTAATGGGCCTATATTATGCCCAGACAAAGAAGTATACTTGATTCCTCCCAACCTGCTGGACTTCTCCACTACCAAACGATTGACATGCCGATTACCAAATGCTGCACAGAACTCCCTTCCCCCTGGATTTGAGTAGCGTCTGTGTGATTCATTCAAGCCAATGAGTTTGCAGCATTTGTTGGGCCAGTCAAGCTGACAGTGTTGGGTTGTTGATGAAACATAATATTTCAGCAGCAATTAAACAAAATGAAAGGACAAAATAGAGTTGCACCTAATTCTGCCACAGCAGCGGCGCAGGCCGTCAGCACGAACTTGGCAGGCATAGAAGTTACGTCCCGGGAAAGGTAGCGCGGGGCCTCTTCGCTCATTGCAACCGCAGCAAAGTGTACCCGACACAGCAGCAACCTGAAAATAACTTGAAACAGGGAGATTATCTTCAAAACGCAAAACTGACTGCAGCAGCATAGCAAACCCTGCAATTCCACCACTCAAAAACAAAACCTCATTGGTGACTGACAATCACCGTCTCAGATAAAACTAAACCACAACACATATTGTCGAGTCACAGCTGCCTTCCAGGCCGCAGTGCGATGTATCTGCTGCTTCTCGCAGACTGCAGGGCAACAGCAGCAGCAGCGAGGTCACCTTGCCAGGGTCTTCCATAGATCAGCCAGTGTTGCTGGAGAAACCCTGAAACAATTGCAATGAGACTGGGTAGGAGGACAAACAAAACAGCAGCTAACTTCTCTCTTTGCAAATCGGAAACTCTGAGGTTTATGTATTATCTGCAGTGTTATTAGTAAAGAGCTAGGAACTATTTGTTATGTGAATATGTGTTCCCGGGTGCCATATTCACTGCCGCACTGCAGTTCCTGCTTAAATTCTATTAAGGGATGTGGGTGCTGTTGGTCTAAGCCAGCATTTGCTACCTAGTTTGCTTAATTGTTGTCAGCAATTAAGGGGGTGGGGGTTTGGGAAGGTGGGAGTGGGGGCATGGATAGTTAGAAGGTGAATTATTTGCCATAAGATTCTCAGTCTCTGGCATGTTATAGAGTCATAGAATCCCTACAGCACAGAAAGAGATCATTTGGCCCATTGAGTTGGTGCATTGAGTCTGCACCAACCACAATCCTACCCAGGTCCCACCCCATATTTACCTGCTAACCCTTCTAACCTACGCATCTCAGGACACTAAGAGGCAATTTTAGCATAGCCAATCAACCTAACTCGCACATCTTTGGACTGTGGGAGGAAACCACAGCACTCCAAGAAACCCATGCAGATACGAGGAGAATGTGCAATCTCCACATAGACAATGATCCAAGCCAGGAATCGAACCCAGGTCCCTGGAACTGTGAAGCAGCAATGCTAACCACTGTGCTACCATGCCACCTTGTAGACCAATATTTATATGGTTAGCCTGACTCAGTTTTTTGGTTAATGATAACTTACAGGATAATGATAATCGAGGATTCGACAATGGTAATGCAATTGAATGCCAAGGAAAGATAGTTAGATTTTCTCTTATTAGAAATGTTCATTGCTTGGCACAAATGTGATTTGCCACTAATCAGCCTAAGCCTGAATATTGTCCAATGTTCAGACATGGTCAGCTTCAGTATCTAAGAAGTTGTGAGTGGTACTGACCAATGTGAAATTGTCGGTAAACATCACTAGTTCTGACCTTATGATGGATAGAAGATCATTGATGAAGCAGCTGAACCAAAATTCATAGTTAAACCAAGGACACTACCTGAGGAATTCCTGCAGCAACGTCTTGGGACTGAGATGATTGACCTCCAGATAACAACGATCTTCCTTTGTGCTGGATATGACTCTAGCCAGTGGAGTATATTCACCCTAATTCCAAATGATTTCAATAATAAAAACAGAAAATGTTGGAAAATCTCAGCAGGCCCGGGACCATTTTTGGAGAGAAAAACAGTTAACTTCTCAGTCTGTACGACTTCTTCAGAATACAAATGCTGTCTTGACATCAAGGGCAGTCACTTCCACCTCACATTTTGAGTTCAGCTTTTCTGTCCCTGTTTACACCAATGTTTTAATGAGGTCAGGAGCCCAGTGGCATTGATGTAACCTAGGTGTTGTTGACCATCACTTTGCAGATGATCGAGACTAAGCTGATGAGACAAACCTGGGCAGTTTTCCACAATGTTGGGTAAATGTCAATGTTATATGCTGTACTGGGACAGCTTGACTAGCAGCACAGTCAGTTCTGGAACATAAGTTTTCATTACTATTCATTACGTTTTTGTCAGGACTAAAGCCTTTGTAGAGTACAGTGCCTTCAGCAGTTTCTGTGCCAAATAATACCTATCAGTCTACTAGCTGCATGATGAAATGCAAGAAATACACTTAATAAAATTCCAGCATTCTGAGTCTGAAGTGTGATTATTTCAAACTTATGGGAACCAAAAGACATAACCCGGTGGCAGAGAGTATCTGTGAATGAAAACCAAAATGTTTTAAACAGATGTAATGCTGCATTAGAGTTAGAAAAATCTAATGTTAGAGAGAGAAAAAGAGAACGAAAACAGTGAATCATGAAAAATCTAAATGGCTGCCGTGACAATCAACACACAAGATGCTGACCAAACCATGATGAACATGAGGTTGGTAATATCACAGAGGCATTTGAGAAGATTTTTAAAAAGTGATGACTGACATCGAGTAGCTTTCTAAAATGCACCAGTGAAGAGAAAGGATCAACTTTAGTGGGCAGGAGAGAGACGGAGTTAAATAAATAGTTGGGATAATCAGTGAAAGTGACAGCAAAAATCCCAGCAGCATTTTTGAACCTCCAGCTCTAAACTGAAGTCCATGTTAATGTGCTGGTGACCCAGGCTGGCCCATACAGTCCCTCCACCAGGTGTCCCAGCAGCAGTTTTGTCAGCCAGTGCACCATGCCAACTCCCCACCTTCAGCCAAAATCAGTCACTTGTTTGTCTCTCTGCGGCACTAATCTGGATTGAAAATCAAATCTTTGGATCTTCTGAAATGAATTTCAAGGCTTGGTGCAGGATTCAGGTGAGCCTGTTGACAAGATTGAAAAATGTCACCAGAAGATTATAAATTCAAAGACATACATGAAAAGCTAATAGATCAGTTAACATGGGGTTTTACATACCTTGAAGTATATAAAACAAAATCAATTGAAAAGGACAAGCTCACAACATTGTAGGTTTTGGATATTGCCAAAGTACATGAAATCACAAGAAGACAGATGAAGACACTGACTACCTAATGGATAGCTTTCAGTTAAGGGTAAGACAAAAGGGTTGATGTAGTGCAACAAAAACAAGAGAATGCACACCAAATAGAAATATTCACAAGAGCTGCAGGCTATCACGAGTCCACAGGATGAAGGAAATGTCTTGCATATGGATCAAACTGCAGAGCTTGTGGAAAGCCAAATCACTGGGAAAGAATGGAGTCTGAGCAACAGGATGGATGAAAAGTGAAAACATCCAGACCCTGGAAAATAATGATGAGTTTGAGAATACAATAGTCCTAGGAACCATACAACTGCCTGAACATCTGGATGCGACAGTTCCCAGAAAAATAAAATTCATACAACCATTCCAACCAGGAAGAGGATGAGACATAGGCTGAACACCGTAAATCTGAAGCTGAAGTTTGATACGGAGCACAGAGTAGTATCATCCCACTCAGTCTCTGCCAGAAATTCTTTCTTAAATGTGTGAAAAGTATGGTTACTAAGGAAATTTGCTCTGAAACCTGATGTTTACAGCATATGACAGAGCTGCAAGGAGCTGCAGTTTATTTCAGGAAACTTATCCTAGATTCATACTGGTGGAGGCCAAACTGTGACAATAACTCAGTCTAAAAAACTTCAGCATTTTTACCTGTCTTAAATATGACCTTGCATTATCTGCTTCTAGAATCCCTGACAGTTCAGAATACACAGAATATACATATTCCAATGAGAAAGAAAAATTCCAAGGCGAGGGCCCATCATTTGTGGTTAACTAAGGAATTAAAAACAGTGTCAAAAAAGCATATAATTACACAAAGACAGGTGGCTGGTCAGTAGCTTGGAGAGAATATGAAAATAACAAAGGTTGATAAAAAAGGTGACGGAGGGAAAATCTATAGTACTAGAGAAAAATAGCTTGGAATTAAGGATGACTACAAAGGGTTTCTACCATATTTAAGTGAGAAAAGAGCTAATAAAGGGAGATTTGGCCTGACAGAAAGTATATCTGGAATTCACAGTGGAAAATCGGGAGATGGCAGATGAATTAAACAGATACTTTGCATCAATCTTCACTTTAGAGGACACAAATTGCCCAGGAAAGCTGCAAATTAGGAAATAGAACAAAGGACAAAATTGCACAGGAACAGGTCTTTTGGTCCACCAAGCCTGCACCGACACATGGTGCCTTTCTAAACCAAAGATCTATTGTCTTTATGTGGTCCATATCTCTCTATTCCCTGTCTATTCATGTATCTATCAAGATGCTTCTTAAACCTTGCTATTATATTTGCTTCTACCACCTTCTCTGGCAGCATATTCCAGCACTAACCAACCTCTGTGTAAACAAAATCTTGCCTCTCACTTCTCCTTTAAACTTTCTCCCTTTTACCTTAAACCTATGTTTAAGGGAAATGACACTTCTACTCTGGAAGGGCAAGAGGAACTCAGGAAATTCACAATCACCAAGGAAGTGGTATTAAACAAAATTGCTGGATCTGTAGGTTGACAAATCCAGATGGACTTCACCTTATGGTCTTGAAATTATTTACTAATGAGATAGTTAATACGTTGGGTTTAATTTTCCAAAATTCCCAAGATTCAGTGAAGGTTCCATTAGATTGCAAAATAGCAAACATAATTCCTTTACTCAAAAGGGAGACAGAAAGTAGGTAGTTAGACAGAGTCAACATGGTCTTGCAAAATGGAAATCAGGAAATCATGATTAATCAATTTGAGTCCTTCGAAGAAATTGCATGTGCTGTGGATAAAAGGGAACTGGTGGATATATTGTAGTGAGCTCTGACAAAGGGTCATCTGGACTCAAAATGTCAGATCTTTTCTCTCCTTACAGATGTTGCCAGACCTACTGAGATTTTTCAGCATTTTCTCTTTTGGTTTCAGATTCCAGCATCCGCAGTAATTTGCTTTTATACTGTGCTTAGATTTCATTTGATAAGATTATTGTAGGTTATTGCACAACATAAAATCATGTGATGTAGTGGATAACAAACATATTGGCATGGACAGAAGTATCTTTCTTTTCTACTGTGCAGAAGGAGGCCATTCATGCCATTGGGCCTATACCAAAACACCCAGGCCCTATCCCCATAACTTCACATATTTACCCTGCTACTTCTGCTGATATGAGAGTTAATTTAGCATGGCCAATCCACCTCACCCGACATCTTTGGACTGTGGGAGGAAACTGGAGCACCTGGAGGAAACCCACACACAGGGCGAATGTGCAAACTCCACACACACAGTCAACCAAGGCCAGAATTGAAAGGTGTCTCCAGCACTGTGAGGCAGCGATGCTAACCACTGCCGCTGTGTCAGCTCTACCATAAATAATGTCATAAATAAAGAAGCCATACCATGCCATAAATAATGTTTTTTTTCCTAAGAAAACACCCATAAAAGATTCTTAAGGTGTTCAATTAACTTATAAAAATCAATTGTTAACCTTTGGTAAAGAAAGTTAATGATTGGAATAATTCTATTGCTCTGGAGGCATTTTTTTAAATAGCATTAATGCATATTATTTGTAAAGAACCAGAAATGAATGAATTGTTATGTGAATAAATATTCCGGAGAGCTATATTCACTTGTCACAGTGCATTCACGGGTTGAGTAACAATGTATCAGTTCACCAGCCACATGGAGGGATGCAAGAAATAACTCGATAATGTTCCAGCATTTTGAGTCTAAAGTGTGATCATTTCAAACTTAGGTGAACTAGAAGACATGTAGCATTTTATTTCATGTCCACATCATCTCCAATGCATTGTAAATTTTGAACAATACAATGACAGGTTGATAAAGATTACTGTGATTACAAAAGAGATTAAATAAAACAAAAAAATTAGATCACAAAAATTCTGGTGTAGTTGTGAAAGCAGTAGAAGGAATTCTGTTCTGGATTGGCATTCGTCTTCAGAAATTATGCTTGTTCAGATTTAGACTGGATGCTTCAGCAAACAAATAAACTCCAACTAATCAAACTGTCTGAATTTGGACTGAGAATAAAATTGCCAACTTTGGTTGGAGGTTTGGTCATGTGATGTTGCAATCACGTAACAGTTAGGTTGGAAACAGCTGATTGGCTACTACAGCATTAAAACTATCAGCCCTCCACTTTTTGACTTTCTCCATTTAATACAGCAATAAAAGGTACGTACCCCAGTGTTGATATGAGGTAGGAAATCCGAGCTGGTATACAAGGCCTCGTTTCTCACAGGACAGTGCCTTTAGCAACTGGCATGTTATTGTTACTTTATGCTTCTTTTCACCTATCCCTTTGTACAGTTCTATTTCTGGAATTTTAATTGTTGTTATGCTGGACACAAAATGGCATAAACCATTTATTCTTTCTCTTTCCACAGATGTTGCCTGACTTACTGAGTATTGATGTGGAGATGCCAGCATTGGACTGAGGTAAACACAGTAAGAGGGAATTGATATGAAGTGACTGGGAGTGAGGAGGTTAGCTCGCAAATAGAGAGGGAGTGTTGACAGCATAAGAGGGAGGGTAGACAGGTGATGGAGAAGGGGAGTGCTCAGGCCGAAGGTTTGAGAAATGTCTATTTAAACGTTACGAGTGTGATGAACAAAGTGGATGAGCTTAGAGCATGGATCGCTGCTTGGAAATGTGATGTGGTGGCCATTAGAGAGACTTGGATGTCTCAGGGACAGGACTAGATACTTCAAGTGCTGGGTTTCAGATGTTTCAGGAGAGACAGGGAGGGAAACAAAAGAGGTGGGGAAGTGGTACTGTTGATTAGGGATAATGTTATGACTGTAGAGAAGATGGATGCCGTGAAGGAATTGTCTACGGAGTCGGAACAGGAAGGGGTCAATAACTTTACTGGGTGTTTTCTGTAGGCTGCCCAATAGTAACAGGGATATCGAGGAGGAGATAAGGAAACAGATCCTGGAGAGATGCAATAATAACAGAGTTATTGTGATGGGAGATTTAATTTCCCAAATATTGATTGGAATATCTCTAGGGTAATGGGTTTGGTTGGAGAGCAGTTTGTTAGATGTTTCCTGATACAGTATGTGGATAAGCCTACAAGAGGAGAAGGTGTACTCGATCTGGTATTGGGTAATGAACCTGAACAGGTGTCAGATCTCTTGGTGGGAGAGCATTTTGGAGATAGTGATCATAACTCTATCTCTTTTACACTCACATTGGAGAGGGGTAGGATCAGGCAAGCTAGGAGAGTGTTTATCTGGAATAAGGGGAAATATGAAGCCATCAGCAGGAAATTAGAGACATAAATTGGAAGGAGGTATTCTCTGGGAAATGTACTGAAGTAAGGTGGCAGATTTTCAAGGAATGTTTGTCTGGAGTTCTGCACGACAACGTTCTGATGAGACAGGGAGGTTATAGTAGGTTACAGGAACTGTGGTGCACGAATCTAGTCAAAAAAAGAGTACAAAATGTTCAGAAGATAGATAATGTTAGGGATCTAGAGGAGTATATGGTTTGTAGGAAGGAACTTAAGAAGGAAATTAGGAGAGCCCGAAGTTGTCATGAGAAGGCGTTGGTAGGTAAGATTAAGGAAAACCCTAAGGTGTTCTACAAATATGTGAAGAGTAAAAGGATGAGATATGAAGGAATAGGACATGTAAAATGTGATGGTGGGAAAGTTTGTATCGTAGTGCAGACTTGTAGTAGGCTGAAAACCGTGAGTGTGTGGACATTAAGAAAGAGGATGTGTTGGAGCTTTTGAATAGTTTGAAGGATGGATTAGTAAATTTGCAGATGACACTAAAGTCGGTGGAGTGGTAGATAGTGAAGAGGGGTGTTATAGTTTGCAGAGAGACTTGGACAAGTTGCAGAGCTGGGCCGAGAGGTGGCAAATGGAGTTTAATGTGGAAAAGTGTGAGGTAATGCACTTTGGCAGGAATAATAAATGTGTAGAGTATAGGGCAAATGGTAGGATTCTTAGTAGTCTTGATGAACAGAGGGATCTTGGTGTGTATGTGCATAGATCCCTGAAAGTAGGCAGTCAAGTCGAGAAGGTTGTTAAGAAGGCATATGGAGTCTTGGCTTTTATTGGTAGGGGGATTGAATTTCGGAGCCGCAACGTCATGTTGCAACTGTACAAAACTCTAGTGCGGCCGCACTTGGAGTATTGTGTGCAGTTCTGGTCCCCACATTATAAGAAAGATGTGGAGGCATTGGAGAGGGTACAGAGGAGGTTTACCAGGATGTTGCCTGGTATGGAGGGCAGGTCTTATGAAGAGAGGCTGAGGGATTTGAGGTTGTTTTCGTTAGAAAGGAGGCGGCTAAGAGGGGACCTTATTGAAACATATAAGATGATTAGAGGTTTAGATAGGGTGGACAGTGATAGCCTTTTTCCTAGGATGGAGAAAGCTAGCACGAGGGGACACAGCTTTAAATTAAGGGGTGATAGTTATAGGACGGATATCAGAGGTAGGTTCTTTACCCAAAGGGTGGTTCGGGAGTGGAATGCCCTGCCTGCAGCAGTTGTAGATGCGCCAAGTTTGGTGGCGTTTAAGAGGTTAGTTGATAAGTATATGGAAGAGAAGGGAATGGTTTAGTTTGGAGGGGCATTGCTTTTTATATTGGTCGGCGCAACATCGAAGGCCGAAGGGCCTGTTCTGTGCTGTAATGTTCTATGTTCTATGTTCTATAGTATCAAGATAGATAAGTTGCAGGGACCAGATGGGATGTACCCCAGATTACTGTGGAAGGCAAGGGAAGAGATTGCAGAGCCTCTGGCAATGATCTTTGTGTCATCAATGGAGATGGGAGAGCTTCCAGAGGATTGGAGGCTTACAGATGTGGTTCCTATATTCCAGAAAGGGAATAAAGATAGCCCAGGAAATTATCGACTGGTGAGTCTAACCTCAGTGGTTGGTAAGTTGATGGAAGAGATCCTGAGAGACAGGATTTATGAACATTTAAAGAAGTATAGTATGATCAAAAGTAGTCAGTGTGGTTTAGTTAAAGGCAGATTGTGTCTTACAAGCCTAATTGAGTTTTTTGAAAATGTGACTAAACACATTGATGAAGAAAGAGCGGTGGATGTGGTTCATATGGACTTCAGCAAAGTGTTCAATAAGATCCCCATGCAAGGCTTATTGAGAAAGTGAGGGGGCATGGGATCCAAGGGGACATTGCTTTGTGGATCCAGAACTGGCTTGCCCGCAGAAGGCAGAAGTGGTTGTAGATGGGTCTTTTTCTGCATGGAGATCAGTCACCAATAGAGTGCCCAGGGATCTGTTCTGATACCCTTACTATTTGTGATTTTTATAAATGACCTGGATGAGGAAGTGGAGGGATGGGTTAGTAAGTTTGCCGATGAAACAAAAGTCAGAGATGTTGTGGATAGTTTGAAGGGATGTCAGAAGTTGCAGTGTGACTTAATAGGATGCAAGACTGGGCAGAGAAGTGGCAGATAGACTTCAACCTGGGTAAATGTGTAGTGGTACATTTTGACAGATCAAATGGGATGAAGGAATATAATATTAAGGGTAAGACTGTTAGCAGTCTTAGCAGACTGTAGTGTGGAAATCAGAAGGATCTTGGAGTCCAGGTTCATAGGACTCTCAAATCTGCTTCACAGGTAGAGGATGTGGTTAAGAAACCGTATGGTGTACTGGCCTTCATCAGTTGAGGAATTGAGTTTAGGAGTTGGGAGATAATGCTGCAGCTATATAAGATCCTGGTGAGACCCCACTTGTAGTACTGCGCTCAGTTCTGGTCACCTCATTACAGGAAGGATATGGAAGCCATTGAAAGGGTGTAGAAGAGATTTGCCAGGATGTTACCTGGATTCAATGGCATGCCTTATGAGGATAGGCTGAGAGAGCACAGTCTTTTCTCTTTGGAGAGATGAAGGAAGAGAGGGGACCTGATAGAGATGTATATGATGAGAAGTATTGATCAGGTGGACTCTCAGAGGCTTTTCCCCAGGGCTGACGTGGCTACCACAAGAGGATATCAGTTTAAGGTGCTGGGAGTAGGTACAGAGGAGATGTCAGGGGTAAGTTTTTCACTCAGAGGGCGATGGGTGGAATTGGCTGCTGTCAGTGGAGGGAAATTCGTTAGGGTCTTTTGAGACTTCTGGATGAGTATACGGGACTTAATAAGATTGAGGGTTATAGGTAAGCCTAGTAGAGATAAGATTGGTGCAACTTGTGGGCCAAAGGGCCTGTTTGTGCTGTAGTTTTTCTATGATTCTAAGTCTCACAACACCAGGTTAAAGTCCAACAGATTTATTTGGTAGCAAAAGCCATTAGCTTTCGGAGTGCTGCTCCTTCATCAGGTGAATGATGAAGGAGGAACAGTCCTCTGAAAGCTAGTGCTTTTCTACCAAATAAACCTGTTGGACTTTAACCTGGTGTTGTAAGACTTCTTACTTGCTGAGTATTGCCAGCATTTTTACTTTTAATGCAGACTTACAGCATCTGTAATACTTTACTTTTGGATTAAATGATCAAATTAGAAGTTGATCCATCAGATCATTACCAGAAAAATTGTCAAATTTTGTGGCAAATCGACAATTGGCAATTTTAAATAATTTGAAAATGAATCTAAATACATTGGGGTCCAATCTTTTAGTCATTGCTGACAAAAATTATATCGATCACTTCAAAAGATATTTTCTCCAGATCAATATTTTGTTTAAATGTATACTTTAATGTATTTTTAACAATAGATTTAATATTTCTGACATTAGGTCAAAGAATTTGCAACAATAAATTGGTACTACTTCACCACTATATGTTTTACTACTTTTCAATTTTTTAGTTTCTTTAAATCCAAGTTTCTTGTCCTCTTGTGTGCTTCAAGCTAAAGATAAACCTTAGGAATGGAAACGGTCTCCTGTTTCAGCATTGTAAATAGGATACAATGTATAGTGTCTTGTGCTTGTTCCTATTAAGTCTCAATATCATTCAATTACATAACACCTAAAATGCAGAATACAGCCCAAGATGCTTCACTGGGGACTTAACAAACAGAAGTTTACATGATACCACATAGGGAAATGTTAGGTCAATATTGTTGGTTATAAGGAGCATTTAACAACCTAGGCAGCAGGAGGCATAGCAAACAATGGTGGAACACATGATTTGTGCTGGGAATCAGAACTTGAGTGCAGATATTTTGGAAGGTTTTGAGGCTGCAATAGATTTCAGAAGCTTTGGAGAGATTTGAAAACAATGAGGTTTTTTTAAATGTTGCTGTACCAAGAGGCGTTATAGATCAGGGAGCACATTGTATATGGGTGAGTGAAACATGTTAGACTAGGCAACTACTGCTTATGTCTGCAGAGGTACTTTCTGATTTATTTTTGAAATAAGTGCATAAAATTAAATAAATGGGAAAGTGGATCTTCCAATATTAAAGTGTCATCTAGTATAATAAGGAAGATGCACAGATGTTTGGATTTTTGTATTCATTTGTGGGGCATGGATGCCAGTATTTATTGCCCATCCTTAATGGCTGAGGGCAGTTTAGAATCAGTCCCATTGCTGTGACTCTGGAGTCATATAGACCAGTCCTAATGGACATTGTCAGAAAAACCTATCTGGTTTACCAATCAACAATGGTTTCATGGTTATCAGTAGATTTTTAATTACAAATTCCATGTGCTGTGGCAGGATTCAAACCCAGATCCCCAGAACAATAGCTGAGTTTCTAGACTAATATTCCAGCAATAATACCATCAGGCCATTGTCTCCCTTAAGTGCTTTTAGGAGCTAGTCAGTGTTCACAGCTGTTTATAAGCGCTAGGGCCATTTTAAGTATTTGAAAGTGCTTTCATCCTTCTCCTTTAAACCAACTTTTAATTCCAGAAACCCTCAGTATCACTGGCTCTGTTCACAACTTCCCTATCCAACACTCCAGCGCTCAGATTTTGGTGGAATAAAGATTCCGGAAGTGCCCTGATTTAGTGTTGTGCATGGTGCTGGGACAGATTTGCGCAGAGTCAAGGAGAGGGAGGTGGGTGGTTGGGATGGGAATTGTGAGGGTGAGTTGATGTTAGGAATTACGATGAAGGGCTAGACAACAGAGCTGGGGATGTGAGAATGTTCTGAGTTTAATTGATTTCAATGCTTTGCTGAAGACCAAAGCTTCATCCCTGCTCAGAGTGGCACTAAATAAATTAGCCTCGCCATTTGCCATTATTGGAATGACACGATCTGAGTCCTTGTCTTTGCACCTATTGGTGGTAAACTGTAGGTAGTCCAGTCACAATTGTAACAATATTCGATAGGTGGACATCCCTGAATGGCTATAGCAATGAGGCAAATTGTGGTAACGCACAGATGGCAGCAGGTTTTGAAAGGTGACCCAAGTCTTTGGATGATGCTAGCAATTAGCACCATGTAGATGAGGAAGAGAATACTAATGATTAACCTTCAGTGAACTTCAAAGATCTCTGTGCAAAAACAGCCCAACTGAGATGGACCATGAGAGGATAGGTAGTAGAATAGAAGAGATAATGGAAGAGATCAAATGTGTTGAATGCTGAAGAAAGGTCAAAGCAATTAAGAAGAACGTGCATTTGAGTTCACTTTCTGAAACCAGTTTCCCACAAATATTTACTTCTGTTGTCTTTTATTGACAAAGTATTATTACGAGGGGGAGAAAAAGGAACTGAGATGCTAATGAGCTAAACTTAATGTAGTTTTCTCATGGAATGTAATTTGATAAATATCTCAGCCACTGTATTGGAAGGTTTTTGATCCCTTTCTGAATTGTGATGCTTTCTGCAGGATTTAAGTATTCATTCGCTTGTAGATGCTCCTGCCCATCATGACCGCAGGAACTCTTTATCATTGTTATAATCGTGCAATGTTCATATACTTCAGCTTCTCCAATAATGTTACTTATTAAAGTGCAAGTAATACCTTTTAGTAATTCTCTTTGTTTGTTTCCATAGGCCTAATTCTGTATCTGAGCTTTTATGTTGAAGACTTTTGTGCCTTTAGACAGCTAAGGATGTGAATAATTTCTGAGTTCCCCAACAATCTTTACCAGTTCTGACGCAGTCACTAAATTCAAAATGTCAGCTCCGTTCTCTCTCTACAGATGCTGTCAGACCTGCTGAGATTTTCTGTTTTTCGTTTTAGATTCCTGCATCTGCAATAATTTGCTTTAATCTTTTCTGATTCCTGCTTTGATCATGAAGGACTTCTCTTTCAATGTGAAATTATTAATCTTATGTTATCTAACATACACATGATTCTGCATAACGTACCTCAGACAGATATGGTTATTGCTTTTACATTGTACAGGAAAGGAAATCATTGATCAGATCTATTTTTGAGTACAGTTGTTAGGTTTGATGTAAATAATGGCCATCTGCATTTATATTCAACTCTGCAAGAACCTACTGGCTGTTGGGTTCCTACTAAATGAAGCGGACTCTGAAAAGAGAGCAAGAAAAATCGATGTCAAATTTAATAACAAATCTAAATATACAACAGTTTCTGTTACATCATTATCATGGAGTAGTTTTCACAGCTACCTCACACATAATTAATTCAATAGAATACAGTAATGAACCACAATTCTATATGTATTTGATATGTGGCATGTTACCTCATACTGTATCATCATACTATATATTTTAGCATTTTCAGAATGGCTTTTTATGAGATAACACAGAATCAAACAAATGTTATCTTAATGAGAAGCCAGATGTAACTTTAATATTATTCTTTGATCAACATTATGCGTCCCAATCAGACATAGGTGATTAAAATGCAGAATTCAACCTCTTGTACTTTATCTCAACTGTATGCTTCAGCTGACACCTCAAAAGGACTCTATGTTGCACTAGACACTTTTCAAATTTCCATATTGCCATTCTGTCGATCTTCCAGTAAGGAAACCAATTCATGCTGAGTTAAAATAGTGTTGATTTTCCAATTATAAACTGATTTTGGAATTGATTTAAAAAGATTGAATGATACTTTTTTTTATTTTGCATGTGAAGATTGTCCAGACACTTGGAAGAATATGCTTCTGATGTTGCCTTTTTGAAACTATAATTCGCTGGCCAATCTTTCTCTGCATCAGCTATGACTCTTTGCATTGGCTGTACAATCATCATCAAATTTGAAATTGGAGCTCTCATGAACAGCTCCTCAAAAAAACATGCCCACTTCTATTAAAATAGTTAACAAATTATTTGGCTTGCATGCAATTTATATTGCTTTTACCTCTTTTGGGACGGGATCCAATAGAGTAAATTCATATTTGTGAAGTATGAGAGCAGCAAACATGTGAATTTCCAGTAATGCAAACCACCTATGAGGAAACAAACTAATTATTTGAAACAGAAACCAGGCCCAATATAACATAACTAGACAGTAATCATCAGCTATATTTCACCAATAATCAGATTATTGAAATTTTATTTGTATTTTCTAAAGAGCTTTGAGCCAGTATGTTGTAGTTTCTCAGACTTTCATCTGTTCCTACAGTGAAGGTTTTTCTGGAATAAGTCCTGAGGCCTGTCATATAGCTTGCAGGGCACTAGTCTACATCAAACATGGCTGGCCAGGAGTCCCCCACTCTGGTCACCCCATTGGTTTGTTATTTATGTTGGAAGGATTCTGTAGGTTGATACTCAAGATATTTGACCACATTATGAACACATCTTTCTTAGCTATGAAGTCCTTGAGTGGAACTCTAATTTGGAGCTTCTGAATCGGAGGCAGGGATGCTACCCACTGCACCACAAGACCTCCTGAGCAAGTAGGTACTCTGTTTTTATTAATGAAACTTCTGGTTAGCTGGCATGACCTTATTATGCTTTTGATACATTGGAAAGTTTCTTCAATCTCCAGTAACTTTAGACACATGCACAAATCCCTGTTAAGTTGCTCAATCTTTTAAGACTAATGCTCCAGTGCACTAGGAAAGAAGTGAAATCCAATTGAGAAAAAGCTATACAGAGCAGCACATGGCAGTATCAGTTCATCTAACATCTGTGCTTAAAAACAAAGTGCTGGAAACACTCAATAGATCTGGTAGCATCTGTGGAGCAAGAAACAGTTAACATTTTGAACTCAGCATAACTTCAGAACCTTACAGCAACTGTATATGAGAGTCAGTGGTAATGAGTTGTGGAAGAATAAAAAAGTACATACTTCGTAGGTGTGTGCTGGCTTGCATCCATACAAATTCGGCAGCATAAGAACATAAGAAATAGGAAAAGGAGTAGGCCATCTAGCTCCTCGAGCCTGCCCCACCATTCAATAAGATAATGGCTGATCTGAAGTGAATCAGTTCCACTTCCCCGCATTATCCCCATAACCCTTAATTCCCTTGCATATTAGAAACCTATCTACCCGTGACTTAAATATATTCAACTAGGTAGTCTCCACCAGTTCAACTGGCAGAGAATTCCAAAGATTCACCACCCTTTGAGTGAAGAAGTTCCTCCTCAACTCTGATCTAAACTTATTTTGAGGCTGTGCCCTATAGTACTGCTATCCTTTCTAAGCAGGAAGAATCCCTCTATTTCTACCCTATCCATCCCTTTCTTATATGTCTCTATCCCCCCCTCAACCTTCTAAACTTCAACAAGTATAAACCTAGTCTACTCAATCTCTCCTCATAGGCTAACCCCCTCATCCTAGTGAACCTTCTCTGCACTCCCTCCAAGGTCAATATATCCTTCTGCAAATGCGACGACCAAAACTACACACAGTACTTCAGCTACGGTCTTACCAGCACCCTGTACGGTTGCACCTCCCTCCTTTTATATTCTATCCCCCTCGCTATAAAAGCTAACATCCCATTTGCCTTCTTGATCACCTGCTGCACCTGCAGACTGGGTTTTTGCGACTCATGCACAAGGACTCCCAGGTCCCTCTGCACCATAGCATGTTGCAGCTTTTCGCCTTTTAAATAATAATTCCTCCTACTATTATTTCTACCAAAGTGGATAACTTCACACTTGATAACATTATACTCCATCTGCCAGGTCCTTGTCCACTCACTCAACCTATCCAGATCCCTCTGCAGGCTTTCCACACCCTCCACGCAATTTGCTTTTCCACTCATCTTTGTGTCATCAGCAAATTTTGTTACTCTACACTCAGCCTCTTCCTCCAGATCATCTATGTATATGGTAAACAGTTGAGGCCCCGATCCCTGGGGCACTCCACCAGTCACCAGCTGCCAACCAGAATAGCACACATTAATTCCTACTCTCTGCTTCCTATTAGACAACCAATCCCCTATCCATGCTAACACCTTATCCCCAACATCTTAATCTTTTGCAGCAACCTTTTGTGAGGCACCATTATCAAACGCCTTCTGGAAATGAGCAGCATCCAGTGCCCCTCAAATTTATTTATTTCATGTTAATGTGGACTCATTATTGAATTCCTTGGTTCCAGTAAATTCTCAGCAAGGGGAAAATGGTGACTGAAACCAAGTTTAGAATCCTTTATTGACTTGATTAAAACAGCTTTTTCTTTGATTATTCTTCCAGCAGCTTATGACTCAGATTTATTTTCATATGTCCTTAACAGTTCCTAGTCAGGTAATTTTGTTCTGATTCTTTTATTCCGTAGCCACTGAGTTCAAATTTGTTGACATTTAATGAATGAAAAATGTCAGCAACAATTACGTTGTCTTCAGTTTCGAGCCAGATGTAAGAGAAAGCAAGGGTGGTGCACCAAATGAAACACAAGATGTACAGTAGGTGAACAAGAAATGTGGGACAGAACGTTCTCCAAAGATTTCTAAGTACCATAACGGTAGTTTCTCAGGCTTGTTCCACATCTCAATCTTTTGACACAGTTAATTTTTTGGGGGGAATTGGGAGATTGACACCAGTAAGGGGTGGTGGAGTCTAAACATGCTGGTGAAAGTCGCTTCTGTACTTAGCTGCCATTTCACAAGAGTGCCCCAACCTCATGGTGCACCAGGAGACTCACTCTCACCCCCACTGACATTGGATCACCCCCCCCCCCCCCCCCCCCCCCCCACCCCACTCATCAGTGCCATGTTCTACCGGGCCCTAGCATAAGTTGTCTGCATCAGAGCCTTCCCCCGGCTGACCCCCAATATGTCCCCCCACTGTCATGAACCCCTTCGCGATCCACTCCTTTACAACCTCCCTGTATAGTTTTGTTTAATTTTTATATGCAGTCATGTTTTTGTTTAAAAATGTGACATCTTGTGGTATAGTTCTATCAGTTAATCACAAGGTATTTGGATTTCTCTTTAAATGTTAATGACCACTAACATTGTTCACAGTGAATCAGAGGTGCGCTATTTTATGACAAGGATTGCTGATACATAATACATGGAGCTACTGCTTTACAATAGCTGAATAAATCAAATACTAATTTTATTACCTGGTGCTCTAGCATGTTTATTAATACCTTGATGCCAAGATAATTTGGACTGATTAGTCTGATTCCTGTTGAGCATACTTCCACAGCACATATCTTCATACTCAAAGCCAATAGTTGTTTATTCTGCTGTACTATTCAAAAGCATTCAGAAGTACGTGCATATGCGAAATAAAATTATCACTTTGAGGCAAAGCAGCCATTTTTGAATGTTTTTCTTGTTAAGACCTGATCTATAATTGGCAGATTCTATGAAATTACTCAAGAACTATTACTTGTTATGGCCTAACCACACATTCCCACCCTAAAATGTCTGCAGTATTAATCTATCAGCTTCATTTAGAGATACATTGCAATGTTATATTTAACATTTTAGCCAATAACTGAAAAACGTGATATTAAGTCTGTCTCCTACCTTCCTGGGCACTGATATCTGCCTCCTCCAAAAGCAATGAAGCCATCCAAGAAAATGTGTTTTTCTATATCTGCCTTTTTCCAACGGTCCTGCAGGAAGATGACATTTTTCTGCATGATTGTGTGGAAATAAAACAAAGTACCAAACTGTGGATGGAAGGTGGAGAAAAATATAAACACTTAACAAGTTGATCAAATGAAAAAAAACCAGAATGATAGTCTATAGCAGACAAAACAATAGGGAATTAGGGGTATTTGTGGATAGTTTGCTGACACTAAACAGTTACAGGAACAGTAAAGAAAGCAAACAAGTTCTTAAGCAAAAGAATAGGATGCAAGTCCCAGAAAGTGATAAGTATAAGTGTTTGTATATTAAGCACTAAGTTTTGTACACAGTTCTGGTTGCAACTACTGTGGAAACGGGGAAAGCAAAATTCATTCCTTGAGTTAAACACCTGGTTAATATTGAGTTTGTGGAAACTTATTACACTGGAGAAAAGATTTGGGGAGAATCTTACTCGGTATTCAATCATAAAATACATCACTACAGCTTAAACCAGAAATCTTAATACTATTTGACATAAAAGTTTACCAAGAAAAAGTATGAAATCAAGTTTGGTGGTGAATAACTAATATACAATTAATTTCACCTAATATAAAGAAAGATCAAATGTAGTACTTCCAATTTACATTTAGAAGGAATTAGATAAAAGAGATACTAGAATCTTCTATTTTCATTCATTTTGTTGATCTGGAGTGATACATAAGCCAGGCTGCATAAAGGCAGCAGAATTCTTTCCCTATAGGACATCAGTGAACCAGATGGTTTTTCATCATAATCCAGTAGTTTCATAGCTGCCACTACTGATGCTAACTTTGTTTTTTAATTAATTGAATTTAAACACTTCATTAATGGGAAATAGGTTCCCATCATTTAATTTTTAAAAAAAATTCCAGTCAGCACAAGAAGAGGGTCTGAATAGGCTCTGTGATTACCAATGATTGACTTTAACTGGTTGCCTGTTATTCCAGGCAGCTGATCTGACCCCAAGACAGTAAAGTTAGGTCAAGATTGTGTTGCCAAATGAACACAGAGTCTGGTTTTGCCAAATTGTAGATCCATGTGAATCTTCTCACTATGAAGGTCAGCATATCATTTGCCTCCTTCAATGCCTGCTGCATCTGCATGCTTACCTTCAGCAAAATCTTGTTGCAAGGTCTCTGTCTATAGCCATTTAGATAATATCCTACCTTCCTGATATTGCTACCAATGTGGATAACCTGACATTTATGCACATTATACTGCATTGTCCATGCATTTCATCACTCACTTAACTTGTCCAAATCACACTGAAGCAACTCTGCATCCTGTTCACAGCTCACTTTCCCAGCCAGCTTTATGTCATCTGCAATACTACATTTAGTTCCCTCATCTAAATCATTAATATATATTGTGAATAGCTTGGGGTCCTAGCATTGACCTCTTTGGTATACCACTAGTTGCTGCCTGTCACTTGGAGAGAAAAACCTGTTTATTCCTACTCTTTGTTTCATGTCTGCCAATCAGTTTTATATCCAACTCTAATCCCATCAGCTCCACCATCTCCAATCCCATGCATTTTCATTTTACAGATTAATTTCTTAAACTGGACCTTGTTGAAAGCCTTCTCAAAGTCTAAATAAATAACATCCACTGACATCCCCTCATCAACTCTACTAATTACATCCTTGAAGAATTCCAGTAGATTTGTCAAGCATGATTTTTCTTTTGTAAATTCATGCTTACTCTATCCAATCCCCCTGCCACTATTTTCCAAGTGCTCTGCTATTAAATCTTTTATAACGGACTCTAGCATTTTTTCACTACCGATGTCAGGCTGATTGGTCTATAATTCTCTAGTTTCTCTCTATCTCTGTTTTTAAACAGGGTGATGACATTTTTTAACTTCCAGTCATTTGTAGGAACTGTTCCAGAATCTATAGCATCTTGGAAGATGACCATCATTACTTCTATGGCGTCTTACTTAAGTACTCAGGAATGCATTTTATCAGGCCCTGGGAATTTATCAGCATTCAATCTCATCAATTTTCCTAACCCCATTTCCCAACTGATTTTCCTTTAAATTCCCCCTCTCACTAAACCCCATGTTTCCCAACATTTGTGGTATGTTATTTGATTCCTCCTTTGTGACGTCAGAACGAAAATATGTCTTTAGTTGCTCAGCCATTTCTTTATTCCCCATTATTAATTCCCCTGTTTCTCACTGTAAACTGTACATTTGGCTTCAGCAATCTTTTTCTCTTCATATACCCTATAGAATAAGATGACAAGAGTCATAGTCAGTATAGTTGAACAGAGATGAAAAATAACAAAAAAAAAGTCTAATTGGTGCACAGTACATTGGGAGGAGATAAAGATTACCAGAACCAAGAAAGAAACAAACTGGGAAAACTTGGCAGGCAATGGAAAAGAAATAAAATAGCTAGGAATTAGTTTTGACAGCAAAATTGCTGAGAAAAGATAAGGGTGCAAGTAATTACAGAACAATGAAATACAGAAAATCGACAAATTAGCTCAACTGCAATACAGTTATTAGTGTTGTGCCTCAATATATATGACCCTGATTTAAGCATCATATTTTTCCAGCATATTCCCAACCCATCCAGCCTGCCATGGGAATCAGAGTGGGCGAGGGGCGGACCAGGGAAAGATCCATTATTTCAATAAAGTGCTATATGACTTAGAAAGTTTTATAAAATACTGTTGTTCCTAATTTCTGTTAATTAAGATCACTCCAAATTATGAATTTGCTTTTGTTGTAACCAAGAAACTATTCCTGTTTTAAGGTGAAAATATTACTACTGTTCCAAAGGATTCAAATTCTATTTGCTGTATAGACATGAGGTATTAGCAAGCATTTCTGATACACATATCCAAAGATAATCAATAATAAAATGCTCAAATATACTCACAGGAAGAAACTTTTCAGGTTCAGGGAAATGTTTTGGATTCCTGTGTGCCCAATAAATTGAAAGCATAAGCATGTCTCCAGAAGGAACAATGTAATTCTAGAGGAAAAAGGTTTTACCATTACATAATTCCTGAAGATATACAGGGGCAATTATTTTTCAATTTTTTATATTTTGTAGTTCCTTCCTTTCTTCTCCTAAAGGTATTTAATCAGCTTCTGCACAAGAACAGATGAATTAGGAGCAGGATTAGGCAACTCAGCCCCTTGAGCCTGTTCCACCATTCAATAAGATCATGACTGATCTGATTGTAACTTCAACCTACATTCCAGCTCACCACCAATAATCATCCATCCCCTTGTGATGAGTTTTGGTTGCATAGGTGCTGGTTACTACTCAGTATCTGTATAGCATCAGTCACAAGCTGATTGTTGTACAATGTGAGGATTGTCACAGCGATATTCAATTATCGTAGCTTCATAGCTGAGCCTGATTCATTTCCCAGAAAATTTCTTGTTTAGTGCCAGAAGTATTCATTAGATGGTCATTAAAAGGAGGATCTCTGATCAACTTTCCCCTTACTGTTTCAAAGATAAGGGCGGGAATTTTACTGTCCTGCCCACCACAGGAATTGCAATGGGTGAGGGGTGGACCATGGAAAGATCTATTGACCTCTGGCAGGATTTTATGGTTTTGAGATAAGCGAGATTGTAAAATCCTGCCCAATGAGGCCAATGTACCATCATACTGGTTGAAATTAGCTATGTAAGCAAAAAATGTGACCACATTGCTTAATCATGATGAGCAGCTCCGCACTTGATGAATTCACTGAACATCAGTCCTGCATTTTTTTTTGTTTTACAATATTCGAATCTGTGCTTGTGACATCCAATTTATTGTGCACACCTGAGATAGTTCAGCTACGTTTCTTTTGAATTAGTGATGGATCTCCTTACCTGTGTAATATGATTATCACAAAAAGCAAAAAATGGAGGATGACATGTGCTACAAAATATTTGTTCAACTGGTTTCCTTTCAAATCCAGGAACAAAACGTCAGTGGATAAAGGTACTCCTCCGGAAATCAAGCACACAGCCAAGGTTCTCTTATTGCAAATTACAATTTTAATTTGTTTCCTCATCAGGCCAATCCAATGGGAACAAAGGAGCTGAGGCTAGGAAACCGAAAAGATAAGTAGTTTGTATTAAAAAAACTTTGCTCGTGGAGCCACGAGGAATTCTCCTGCTTACCTGGTCCTGATAAGGAAAGTTTTGGCCTCCCTTTCCCCAGCTTCCCTTGTCTCATCCATTCGCAAGCGCCTCCTGATCCATTCCAATAATTTACCCGGGTGAAAGGGATGATTGTTTCGATCCTTGGTGGCCACTTCCCAACCCAACCCAACCCCGCCAACCCCCCATGGCATATCACTGATTTTGGGCCGGATACTGTTGGGATCTACACAGATGAGAAAGGGGAGTTAAAAGCTGTTGTGCCCCACACTGCCAAAGGGATGTTTGAGTAAGTTTCATCCCCAAGTTAAAATCAGGCCAAAGGAGTTTAAAGCCAGCTGCAGTAATAAACCAGCAAATCCATGTCCAACTATGCAAATATGAGGTCAATTCAGACTTGATTTTAAAACTGTGGGCTTGAGGGAGGATGAAAGTACTCTTTAACAAACACATTCTTGATTGTGTGATTTATCAAGTTAAATTTTAGCAGCCAACTATTTTTGAATTTGAATGTAAGTTATGAAAATCCATTCAGATCATGGTTAATAGTAGAAGGATATACATGTTCATCTGTTCATTAAATTCATATGGTAGAAAATAGTTGAACTAATTAGAACCTTAACAGGAAAACATTAGACAGACAAGCTTTTCCCATAGAAATACTGCAAGAAAGAAAAATGTTTTCTTTTTAAATCTTATCTGTATAAGATCATTTATAATCAATACACTTTAACTCTTCTATTTTTTTCCAGTTAAAACATTACATATTGGATATTTTGCTATGAACATATATAATTATATTATATATGTTCATAGCAAATCCATGTCCAACTATGCAAATGTGAGGTCAGTTCAGACTTGATTTTAAAACTGTGGGCATGAGGGAGGATGAAAGTACTCTTTAACAAACACATTCTTGACTGTGTGACTTATCAAGTTAAATTTTAACAGCCAATTATTTTGCTGGAGAATGAGATCCTGTGGAAATATAAGGTAAATACCAGAAACTTTAAAATATTCATTAGACTAGCGTACACTGATTCTGATTCCAGGCACATTACTGAAAGCACATCTCAAAAGTATAATAAACAAACAAACAGTCTCCAAGGTATACAGCATCTCAATTTGCCCATAACAGTGATCAAAGATGCAAGAACCAAAATCACCCATAGCCAAAAAAAAACTCAAACCTAACACTTTGTTCATTTTATGCAAACTAGCTTGGTATAAATTTAGATACGTGGGATATTTATTTTAAAACAAGAAACAAGAAAGTATCAAATGGGAAAATGCCATTTTGTTCATCTGGAACCTGTTTTCTACAGGTCACATGATATCTTTATCATTGACTCATGCCATCCATTTAATCTCCTGAGGCAAAAATTATATATTGTGTAATTCTCTCATCACTATGATCTTGTCTTGTCCTGTAGTCCTCAAGACAAATATTCTTCACAATCCCCAAACCACAGGAACTATTACATTCTAAGGATTACAGTCTGCACCTAGCTCTGCATCTACATTCCCAACCTGATATTTATCCAGCTTCTTATAAAAAGAGTTAATCAGATAAGCCTTGATGCTATACAAGCGATTAGTTATGGGTAACCGTCTAACAATAAAATCAATTTTCTGTAAAATCTTATCTGTCTTTTGTGTTCTCTCTACGTATCACATTTGATTTCAGTAGATTTGTCCTTGTGACCAATCCTTGCATTGTTCCAGTTGCTCTTTTAATAGCTTAATACTTTTCTTTTTACTCCTGGAATTCCAGGCTTGTGAATCTACATTTTTGACAGCAGCTTCCTGTTAATCAAATTCAAGAGTTCTCAGATGATCTTTCCATGTTTGTGTTCAGCACAGCTCAAGTGATTTGTACCTACCTACATTCGCCTTGCTTGAAAGCAGCAACAACATAGATAACTCACTTTAATTTTCAATGGTTGCACCACTTTTCTAGTTATAACTCCCGGAGCTCGCAAACGAATTGCTTCTAAAATACAACATTTCAAGTATGGGAGCTTCTGTAGATCGTGTTGTTCCAGTCTGATCTCTTTATTACCTGAGGAAATTTTAAAAAAATGTACACCTGCAGTTTTTTAAAAATATCTCGATTTTGATTTGATTTATTATTGTCATATGTATTAACATACTGTAGAAAATATTGATTCTTGCATGCTCTACAGACAAAGCATACTGTTCACAGAGAAGGAAACAAAGAACAAAGAAAATTACAGTACAGGAACAAGCCCTTTGGGCCTCCAAGCTTGCACCAATCATGCTGCCCGACTTAACTAAAATCCTCTACCCTTCCGGGGGTCATATCTCTCTATTCCTATTCTCTTCATGTAGTTGTCAAGACACCCTTATCCTGTAAGTTTCAGTAAGATCCCCCCCTCATCCTTCTAAACTCCAATGAATACAGACCCAGAGTCCTCAACCATTCCTCATACGACAAGTTCTTCATTCCAGGGATCATTCTTGCAAACTTCCTCTGGATCCTTTCAAAGGCCAGCACATCTTTCTTTAGGTACGGGGCCGAAAACTACGCAACACTCCAAATGGGGTCAGACCAGAGCTTTAAACAGCCTCAGAAGTACATCCCTACTCTTGTATTCTAGCCCTCTCAACATGAATGCAAACATTGCATTTGCCTAACTGCCAACTGAACCTATGCATTAACCTTAAGAAAATCTTGAACAAGGACTCCCAAATCCCTTTATGCTTCTGATTTCCTAAGCATTTTCCCATTTAGAAAATAGTCTGTGCCTCCATTCCTCCTTCCAAAATGCATAACCTCAACTTTTCCACGTTGTATTCCATCTGTCACTTTTTGCCCATTCTTCTAGCCTGTCCAAGTCCTTCTGCAGTCCCCCTGTTTCCCCAGTACTACCTGTCCCTCTACATATCTTTGTATCATCTGAAAAATTCCTTCTTCCAAATCGTTAACGTATATTGTGAAAAATTGTGGTCCCAATATGTTAGAGTTCTTTGAGGTGGTAACAAAGAAGTTAGATAAAAGGAGGACCAGTGGACATGATTTATTTTGATTTCCAGAAGGCCTTTGACAAAGTGCCACATAGGAAACTGTTAAATAAGTTAAGAGCCCATGGTGTTAAGGGTAAGATTCTGGCATGAATAGAGGATTGGTTGACTGGCAAAAGGCAGAGATTGGAGATAAAGATGTCTTTTACAGGATGGCAGTCAGTGACTAGTAGTGTGCCTCAGGGGTCGGTGCTGGGTCCACAATTTTTCTGAATGGAGGTTTGTGACAAATGGTATTCCTCAGGGATGTATGTCTGGTGGGGAGAGGAGGGAGACCGATCATTCCTTCCTCCCCTGATTCCTGATTGTTGAAGGGGTGGGGGGGGGGGGGGTGACCTGATCTGGTAGGGAGTGGGAGGGCCAATTATTCTGTCTGCATGTGGCGGGGCGGGGGCAGGAGGGGACCGCTGCCACTGCAGGCAATCGGTGGGGAGGTGGGGCTGCCACGCTGTAGCCGATCAGTGGAAGCTGAGAAGAGGGGCAGAGGGTCATGATCAATCTGGGTAGCGGTGGGGAGGGGGGTGATAAACAGGATAGTTGTGTGTGAGGTGATGTCTATGGAGGCCATCGCTCCTGCTTTTCACTCCCAAGCAGTTTTATCCACATTTTGTGGCCCTGGAACGATATGATGGGCTCGCTTTTCAAATTCTATTTTCACTGTACATGCGCAGTTCAATGCTCCGATCGGAGCTGCACTGACTCGCGCACAATAAGGCCCAACCACAGCATGATGCAGACTTGTGATTATTTTTCAGGCTAAGTGCGAATGGGAGTGGCTGAGAACAGATTTCCAAGTTATGCCCAGATTCAGCACTTAGAATCAAAATGGTAAAATCGGGCTCAAGACGTTGTCATGACACTACCTGAAAGACTGGTGGAATCAGATTCAATGGGAGCATTCAAACAGCAAATGGGCGTTTATTTAAAGAGAACTAATTTGTAGTGCTCAAGGGACTAAATAGCTCTTTCAAAGGGCTAACGCAGGAATGATGGGCCAAATGGGTCTTTTCTGTTCTGTAAAATTCCACAATTCTACACAAGTCTAAAATTAGAAGGAATCTTTGCTTTCCTTGATCTTTTGATTTGGCCTAAGACTACATACATGTTTTATAAATATAAAATATATTTATTCTACTCAATAATTTGCACCCATTTGGCAGGTCACCTTTACTTGATTTTTATTCCATACAGAAGTAAAAATCAAATAGATCAGGAAACCACTGTAAGTAAAGGAAATGATATCAGAGCTGCCATAGAACATCATAGACCGATAAGAATTTGTAATGAAATAGCATTTTGAAAAATAGGCCAAATTCAATGCATTATATCTTATTGACTATGATAATCAAAATGCTTTTTTTGAAAAAGGTTTCTAAACAATACCTTGATCACCAAAGACAGAACAGAGCTCTTTCATAACAGTCTTGTAAACATATGGGTTCGAAATAATGAACGCAAGAGTCCAGAATGTGATCTAGAAAATAAAAACAGCAGCATTTAAACATTCACAATGTTCCCTATTTTTAGCAGCTCATGTACTCAAGTAATGGAACATGTGGCACAAAACACTTTTTATTAGATCAAATGTAAGCAAGCCAATTCAGCTATCTTGGGTCATCAATTAAAATTGGAATCAGGGGAAAACTTTCTACTGGTTGCAGCCTTATTTAGCTCAAAGGAAGATTGCTGTGGGTGCTGGAGTTCAATCATCACAGTCCCAGAGCCTTTCTGCAGGAGCTTCTCAGGCTAGTATCTGAGGCCCAGCCATTTTCAGCTGCTTCATCAATGATCTTCCATCATAAGGTCAGAATTGGGGATATTCACTGTGACCGATTTAAAGAGATACAACAAGATTTCATGTTTTTAAGACTTTTACTGTAACAAAAAAAACCTAAAACCAACATTGATTTCAAGTACTAAACATTACTTAGTAGGCAACTGATAAAGTACAAAAAAGACACCCTTATTAGCCTTTAATCAAAGACCTCACATTGTATTTATACTTTAAAGCATGATCCCTACAAGATTGCAATCCTTAAAGGAAAAGGACAAAATTATTCCCAGCCTCCGGTGTGTTGCTTTTCCTGTTTTACTGTGTCATAACATTAAGTGACCACTAGAAGTCCTTTCCCCCACTCTTGAGAAGTACTGAACCAATTTCCATCATTATGGCTCACTCTGCTGATTCCATCTCCAGATCAAACCAGGAAGGATTTTCCAGTGTCTTTAAATTTACAGGGTTCCATCTTTTTGACCAGTGAACATTCTCCCACCTGCATTCTGTCCGGTAGCTAATCGAGAAAATGGCTTTTTCCCTTCTGCCGACCTCAACAGTTGCCATCACTTCTTTCTATATCCAGGATATTCTCTCCCCATTTCAAGTCTCTGAGACAGTAGATGTGCCCAAAGTCACGACAGCTGTTTCTGCCTTTTTTGCGTATTAGAATTGACACATGGGTTTAAAAGAACTTGGGGATTTAAGCCCCTTGTCCCCATGGTAACCTAGTCAATTCATGTGCATCATGGACAGAACAAGCAGGACGTCACATGCTCCCTTTTAAAATATAACTATCTTATAAAATCTCTCATTCTTAATATAACAAAATCTCAATCTGGACAGCAATCAAGTTTGAGCTGATGTGCAGCAAATAACATTAATAATGCTCAAGTGTTAGGCAATGAACATCTCCAACAAGAGAGAATCTAAAGCATCTCCCTTAATGTTCAACAACATTACCATTGCTGAATCCTCCATCACCACTGAGCAGAACCTTAACTGGACAACCAACAGGTCAGAGGCTGGGAATCCTGCAGTGAGTGACATATCCCAAGCCCAACACAATCCACAAGGCATGAGTCAGGAGTGTGATGGAATACTGTCTACTTACCTGGATGACCATGGCTCCAATAGCACCCAAGAGGTTCAACAACATCCAGAACAACCTATTTTATTTTCTCCCATCCATCACCTTAAACTTTCATTCCTTCCATTGCTGAAACACGGTGGCAGCAATGTGCACTTCACAACATTTCACCAAGACACTTTTGACAGCACCTGCCAGGCCCACAACTTCTTCTACCTAGACAAACAAGGGCAGCAGACTGTGACCTTCAAATTTCCCTTCAAGTCACATTCCATTCTGATTTAGAAATATATCTCTATTGTTGCTTAGTCAAAATCCTGAAACTACATTATAGTGCTCTGATATGCCTACACCAGAATAACAACAGTGATCCAAGATGGCAGCTCATCATCACCTTCTAAAAAGCAATGAGGGATGGGCAATATATGCTGACCTTGCCAATGATGCTCACATTTAAAATACAAATTTGAGAACGATAGAATATAGCAATCCATTTAAGGCTACTCAAAAGAAAGGACTCCTTTTAGTTCCAAAAGTACCTGCAGCTGACAAACATCTTCTGAATAAAATGCAGAACTTAAATCCTGAAAACAAATTGGTCCTAAGCGCTTTGCAACCAGTCCTGCACTCAGATTGAAAACAATTGCCTTCTTTCACAACTATCACGAATCAATATACTTCACAGCTAATGAAGTACTTTTGAAATGCAGTCACTGTTGTAATGTAGGAAATGCAGCAGTCAAGTTATGCACAGTAAACTCCCTTAAAGAATATGATTTTCACAGTAACTTCATTACAGTGACACGAACAAATAATCTGTTGCTGTAATATTGATTGAGAGACAAATATTTGATGGGACACCAAGGATAAATCTCCGCACTTCTTCAAAATAGTGCCATGAGATCTTTTGTGTGTCTTATAGCAGACAGAACCTCATCTAAAAGGTGGCGGCACCGCTGACAGCATTCCTGCAGTACTACATTGGACTGGCCGCACAGATTGCTGTTTCAAATTCTGGGATTGGAATTGAACCCACAAACTTTCTGACTCAGAGGTGAGAGTGCTACCAATTGAGCTATAACTGACACAATGTTTAGATTTTCTGAAGGGCAGACAAACCAAGGTATCCCAAAATCTGGGTGATTTCACAATTGCTACCATTTTAATTGGTTTCGTTTGGGCATGGAATCGTAGGCAGATATTTCAATGTGGTACTCACAGGAAGTGCATTGGCCTGGGAAGCCCAGAGCATCAGTAAACTGTAATTTGCAGTAGCGTTCCCATTCAAAGTATCTAAAAGATGCTGTAACAAAGTCTGGAAAATATATAAATACATGGTGTTAACATTATTAAAATAACAGTTACTTAACATGCAAAATAAAAACTAACTAAACAGGAATAAGAAGTTCCTTCCTATAAAATGTCATAGGTACCAAATGGTATTAACAGCAGCAAGAACATAATCCACTTTCAAAAGGAAATCTGATCAAAAATTAAATGAAATTCATAAAAAATTATTTTATCAGCTATTGGCTGGTCCATGGTATAAGGATGCCTGTAGCCATTACCACGCTCATAACCGAATTTTCCAAATACTAAATCTTCAGGAAGCATTGCAGGAACAATGCAGTTTGATGACAAAGATAATCATAGAGAACTGCAAATAAGATTTTATATTTCCTTCCAAAACAGTCTTTTCATACATTTGCAAGAATTAAGTAATGGCCACTACAATCTCAATACATTGGAGAACCAAAATAGAAAATGTTAACTTATTTTAGTTTAGCAATTACAAGATACTCAAGGACTAACATGTGTTTTTGTGACATTTTTTGGAAATAATTATGCCAACAAACACTGGAGGCCTCGATCTCTCCTCAATACAATTAGAGGAGGCATCTTCTTTCCCAGGTGTACTCATATTAATTTTTATGACTTTTGCTCTTATGAATAATGAATCTTCCTACACAATAGCATGAAATTGTTTTGACCTACTGAGAGTTTAATTATTTATCTATTTGTCTAATATTGCAGCAATTGCCAAGTAGTAAGCCCATCATAACATCATCAGTGATACATTCATATTCCTTGACACTGTAGTACACCACTGGGGAAAGCACTCATTGAAATATGAATCAATACATCACGCCAGGAAAGAATCAGAGTTCACTTATCAAGATGGTGAAGTTTTCACATGTATAAGAAATTAAAAGTATTTCATTGTTATTATATTAGATTAGCCACACCAGTTCAAATGTGAAACTTCAAAAATATAAAATAATGATCACTTTGATTTGTTTTTAGTGAGGCCAATCACATAAAACATATATAAATGTATTTCCACAGACAAAAACATGTATCAACTTCGCTGTGAAGATTAAATGGTCAATACAATGGTACATTTTTAATTTTATTAGAAAACACTTGACCACCAGAAAATGAACAATTTATTACACTTGTAGTTACACTGGCGAAATTATATCATCTTATTAAATATTTACCAAATAAATGAATGATTCTTGACTTTACTATTAAGCCACTCCAACAGCAGTTCTATTTGTGCTTAACCCCAGTTTCATTGTCTGACAGTATTATGGGTTTACAAACTCTACGGAGTTCAAAAGTTTTAATTAAATTATAAATGGCCTTTCTCCATTTACATACAAGTCTTTTTACACACTTGGGTATAACAGACATTGTTCGCTCTGCTTATCTTCAAATATCTTCACTGTCTTGTCTCTGTTCGAGAATGGTGTGAAGTGTAGGAAGGATTTTACAATTGTTGACAACCTGCTTGGAGTTACATAAACACTTCTTCCTGAGCAAACAAGTCCTGGATTGGAAGTTGAACCCCAGGCCTTCTGGCTCAGAAATGGTACTAGCTGAGCTCTTAAAATATAAATATAGTCAGGAAATAAAACTGTTGAAATGATTAAATGATCAGTAATAAAACAGATAAAAACTTCTACAAAAGCACAAAATAAGAAAGCAAATTCTTTCATAAATGGCACAAACACATCATTATACTTAAAAATTTTGCAAAGTTTCTCCCGATTCCCACAAAGAGAATGCAAGATAATATCTATCTAACCTTACATTCTACATTATTCATTCCAGCCTCATGCCTTCCTTGGTATGGAAGCTCAAGGCAACTTGTGGAGCATTACAGAAATCACTTGATGTTGTGTCGGCTGGCAGCAATGTTTCAACCCATTCTGACTAATATATTCATCCAGCTCTTTTTAAAATATCAGTAAATGCTTTATTGGACAGTATATTCCACATTTTCATATTAAATTAAGACCAGTGAAGATAAAAGTAACAGAGTTAACGAAGTGTCAGGAAAGCATCCACGAAAGGGGTGAAATTCTCTTGTTTATGCCACAGAGAAAGATTGCTCTTAGTCCAGTGAAACTATATTACAGCTACATTATTCCTTTCCCTGAAATATGTCTCATTAAAATTTATAAAAATTAAAGGTCAATAAGCACTGCATATAAACTTTTCAAATTTGAAATTAGTCTAAAAATTTGATTCACTATAATAAATGATTCTATGAATTTACTTCAACACATCATAAAATTACCATGCTTCACTGTTCCATCTTATTGACTTGTTAAAAACTACTCAGTTGTAATCCAGCCTGAATCATGGAAACTGTACAGTGCAGAAGGAGGCCATTCGGCAAATGGAGCCTGCGCTGACCACAACCTATCTCCGTAACCCATGTATTTACCCCACTAATCGCCCTAACACAAAGGGTCGATTTAGAAGGGTCAATCTACCTAACCTGCACATCTTTAGACTGTGGGAGAAAATTGAAGCACCCAGAGGAAACCCACGCAGACATATGGAAAACATGCAAACTCCACACAGCCAATGATCCGAGACCAGAATTAATCTGTGTCCCTTGCTCTGTGAGGCAGCACTACTAGCCACTGTGCCACTGTACGAATGATGATATTTTCAGTTCAACAGGAATTGTACAGAGTAGATTTCTATACTTAAAGTTGCAAAGCCAATGTGAATAGCATTTCTAAGTTTCAATATGCTTGCTATATTTGAATAAACAATTTCAGTTTTGGTGGCGTTTGCTCTAAGATGGGTTCATATCATTAGAAATTCCAGTGTTACCTTTGAGTTGTCATCAGCGGGTTTTATCTTTTCAACCTTGGCTACAATATTTTGAAATAATGACAGAAGCCAGTGCTTGGATTTAGCCCAGTCCCTGCAGATAAAAGTTGAAATGATAAACAGAACAGAATTTTACTTATTTAAATGAAGATGAGTCACTGCATGATTATCATGGAAACCTTTGCACAACAGTGATTATTAAAATGATTGTGACTAAATGTCTCCTAGAAACTGTTTAACATGTTTACCAGAACGTGACTGTGCCAGAGATGATACAAAGGATACGAGTTCACTGGAGAGGATACAATGGATTTGACTGCATTGGAGAGGGTTACAGAAGATGTGACTGTACTAGAGAAGGTATAGAGGAGATTTACAAGGCCGCTGTCAGGACTGGAAAGTTTTAATTATTATGAAAGATTTGATGGGCTGGTTTTGTTTTCTTTGGAGCAGAAGAGGCTGAACGGAGATTTAACTGAGGTAAATAAAATTCTGATGGACCTACGAAAAGTGGATAGGAAGGATTTTAGCACAGAGTTTAGCATAGATTTAAATGACGTGGAGATGCCGGCATTGGACTGGGGTAGGCACAGTGAGTAGTCTCACTGTCCAGCAAGTTTATTTGGTAGCACGAGCTTTTGGAACGCTGCCCCTTCATCAGGTGAGTGGAGACTTGGGTTCACAAACAGGGCATGTATAGACACAGACTCAATTACAAGATAATGGTTCGATTGCAGGTCTTAACAGATAATCAAATCTTTACAGATGCAGACAATGCGAGTGAAGAGAGGATTAAGCACTGGTTAAAGCAATGTGAATTATCTCAAGCTAGGGCAGTTAGTAAGATTTCGCAAGCTAAGGCCAAATGGTTACAGATAGTGTGACACGCACACAAGATCCCGGTTAAGGCCTTTCTATATGTACGGAACTTTGTAGCCAAGTCCTGCACACATGAGGAAGGCCTCAACTGGGATCCTGGGTTC
The DNA here is from genome assembly GCA_024679065.1 of Sphyrna mokarran. Classification (NCBI taxonomy): domain Eukaryota; kingdom Metazoa; phylum Chordata; class Chondrichthyes; order Carcharhiniformes; family Carcharhinidae; genus Sphyrna; species Sphyrna mokarran. The sequence goes on from JAGIQG010000005.1 coordinate 72,670,483, forward strand.
ATGTCATACTTCCTGTAACCATTTGGCCTGGGCTTATGAAATCTTACCAACTGTCCTAGTTTGAAATGATTCATACCTCTTTAACCTATGCTTAACCCTCTCTCCACTTGCATTATCTCCATCTGTAAAGACTTGATTATCTGTTAAGACTCACATTCCAAACATTATCTTATAATTGAGTCTGTGTCTATATATGCCCTGTTTGTGAACCCAGCTCTCCACTCACCTAATGAAGGAGCAGCACTACCAAATTGGTAGCACTCCAAATTAGAGAGGAGTTGAGATATTTTTTCACCCAGAAGATGGTAAGTATCTTCAACATACTGCTCAAAAGGATGGTTAACACGGAAGCCTCATATTTAAAGAATACATGAATATGCACTTAAAGTATTGGAAGCTATAGGGTTGTGGATCAAGAATCAGGAAACGAAACATTCCTTTATTGGCCGGCACACATGCGATGGCTACTTTCAGTGGGTAAATTTCTACAATTCTAAGAACAGTGCTGGAACAACAATAGCAAATAACACGCAAAACCATTGAAGAGTTAATGTATTCCAGATCTGTACCTTTAATTGCTTAGGCTCAACATTTACTCCATGTTCCCAAGGATTTTTTGGCCAAAATTGCAGTGAATAAGCATGAGAACCCCAATAGAAAATTCAGCCTTGCTAACTCTAGCTCCAGATATACGCATCACATAAAGTGGATCATTTACCTTAGTAAAAATTCTGGCAACTGGGAACCAAATTCAAATTCCCTATCAAACTTCTGGAAGTGATCTTCAAACTCTCTAACTGTGTTTCTGTCAGTTGGACAGATGCCTCTTCCAAACAGGTTGTTCACAACTGCAGGAAACATACTGTGCCTGTCAACAGGTGAATAAAAATGAACTTCTTGTACAAGGATTACATTATCCCCCAAAAATAAAATTCCATACACAAATATGAATAACATGCTTCAGTTTGTTTTTATTGAAAAGAATCACAAACTGTGTTCACTATAGGTCCATCAATGTTTATTTAAATTCGAATTCTTATTTTTGTGTAACTGAGGAAGTTTACATTAGGAGGCCTTTGTTGCTGTGATTAAAAACATTTCTGAAACAAGAAAAAAAACACAAATGCAATATTTTCAGTACAAATTTAAAAATGTTCTTACTTCACCTAAGGTAGCAGATGAAGCACAGTAATTACCCTTTGTGTCCCTACGGCAATATTCCCATTACATTACACAGTGAAAATAAATTCATGGTGATCGCAGCAGAAAGTTTTACAATTCTTGCATCAGATAATAGGATTTTTTTATACATTTGTGACATAACAAGGACAAATGCCTTTTAGAAAAAACTTGTTACCACAGGCACAAATTTACTGAGGTGCACTCATTTGGCTATGTCAAATTAAGTCACTTTTCTGCATGATCGTTGTACCACATTGGAACACGCGGGCATTTCATATTCAAAAAAAAAATTACTCCATGAGACAGAGTTTACAAAAGAGTCAGCAGGATTATTTAGGGTCTAACAGAACTCCAAATTATTGTCAAGCCTTCACAAGATTAAATTGTTTCCACTGTTTGAAAGAAAATTGAGTGATTTTATTATAATTAGCTATCAGGCCAGACTACTCTGTCTAAATGTCCTCATCATGTACATTCTTTCAATAGCATAATGTATGGTTTTGAAAAATATATTGGGTGTCTCCAAATTGAGCACAGGTTAATGTAGCATTTACTAAAATCAGGATTTCACAACACAATTGAGATGGACAAACATGGAAGTTGATATTTGTAACATATGAATTTCACAGAGCAATTTTGCATTAAGTTACAGTTGCAGTTACATACCAGATGAGGTCATACAAGTTATCAGTGCCTTTGGTTCCAAGGTGCATGAGATGTTCACAGAACTCCTTAGACAGATTAGCAGAGAATAGGTGCAATCTAGATGGAGCCAGCCTCCCTTTCAACATGTCATGAACTGCTGTGTGGCTCTTATAGAAACTATTTCTGTTAATAGAAGCTGTTGACAAGTAATTAAAATATTTTTAACGTGTTTATTACATTTATGAGCTAACAGGAAGGGAAGATGAAGGTAGTATAGTAAACATTATGCAGGCAAATTTTTAAAAGGTGTTTAATAAAAATCCGCATAATTAAATTGCCTGCATATTTGAAGCGTGCGCTTCAAGGAAATGACGAAGTGAATATAAAGTTGGTTCAGTGAAAGGAAATAGAGAGTAACAGTGAATGGTTGTTCAAACTGGAAGGAAGTATAGAACACTGTTCCCCAGGGATTAGTATTATGATCACTCCTCTTCCCCACATATATAATTAATTACCTGGACTAGGGTACACAGGCATTATTTCAAAGTTTTCAAGGTGATATTAAACATGGAAATGGGGTAAATATTGAGGAGGCTAGCAACAAACTAAAAGAGGATGCAGACAAACTTGCAAAACTCAACAGACATATGGTAGATGTGATTTAATGCAGTATGAGGGGATATGGAGGTCGGTTAGCTCAGTTGGCTACAGAACTATTGTGTGGCTCAAAATAATGGCAACAAGTTCCACAGAAGAGATTATGACTAAATGTGAATGCACACAGAATTGGACAGCACATTATGAGATGTAAACTGGTAATAAGGTATGAGACAGAGAGCAGAGTTAAAGGAAACATAGTCTAATAGAGTGATGAAACAGTTTTACATAACTGAAAGACCTATTCAGGTTAAAGTGATCTCACACTGAAATACACTGTCCATTTTTGTCTTACCAGTATGCCATACAGCTTCTTGTACTCCTTCTTGAAAGTCAACATTTTTAGATTTAAAAAATAACTCAAAATCTTCCTCTTCAGTAATGAAGGTGAGTCTCTTTCCAGCAGCTAGCACAGTAAAAACTGCTCCATACTATCAATGAAAAAAATTATGAGGAAGTGGAACAGAATGAATGAGTACAATCTGAGAAGTTTATCCTCGAGAAGATACAATTACAATTAATAGATAATGAACTATCAACTTAAAGTGTTTTTAGGACTTTAGCAGAGTGGGAAGAAAAGCTCATTGCAAGTGATACATTGGCCTTTATTACAAGGGGTAAAGTATATAAGCAAGGCAATCTTACTACAACTGTCCAAAGCATTGGTGAATCCATACTCTGTTTAGTTATGGCCTCCTTATTTAAGGAGAGAGTTCAGAGAAGGTTCACCAGGTTGATTTCTAGGATGAAAGGTTTTCCTATGAGAAAAATTGAGTTTCCAAATAAATCTTATTCAATTTAAGATCGAGATAAGGAAGAATTTCATCTGTCAGAGGATCAGTAATCTTTGAATTTCTCTACCACGCAGAACCAGTGGGGGCTGGATCATTGAATATATTCAAGATTGAGTCAGCGCTGGTGTCAGATTCTCTCAGGATCGCAAACACCAATGAGTTTCCAATGCCGGACATCCACCCAAAATCTGCTAGTGACATCAAGAATCTTTGTAACATTTCTTTACTGAATGGCCCTTTGTATCTGGAGTGCAATCAAACTTAGAACACACTCAAAAAACAAAGAAAAGTACAGCATAGGAAAAGGCCCTTTAGCCCTCCAAGCCTGTGCAGATCATGATGCCTGCTAAACTAAAACTGCATATACTTACTAAATCCGTATCCTTCCATTCTCATCCTATTTATGTATTTGTCTAATTGCCCCTTAAATGCCGCTTAAACCTTCCCAGGCAGTGCGTTCCAATCATTCACCATACTTTGTGTAAAAAACTTGTCACACACATTGCCTCTAAATTTTTTCCCATGCACCTTAAACCTATGTCCTTTAGTACTCGGTTTTTCTAATTTAGCGAACAGCAACTGACTGTCCACTCTGTCCATGCTATAATCTTATAAACCTCTATCAGGTTATCCCCCAAACTTCGTCATTCCTGTGAAAACAGACCAAGTTTTTCCAACCTCTCCTCATAGCTAATATCCTCCAGAGCAGGCAACATCTCGGTAAACCCTTTCTGTATCCTCTTCAAAACATCCAAATCCTTCTGATAGTGTGGTGACCAGAATTGTACACAATATTCTAAATGACGCCTAACTAAGGTTCTATACAGCTGCAGCATGACCTGTGAATTTTTATACTCAATATCCCGACCGATGAAGACCCAATATCTCCTCTTAATATTGACTCGCATCACAAGAAAGCAAAGGTCCAATTATAAGGTCCCAAACACATCCAGGGTACACTGCTCACTGGATTCTAACTGCTGATGGAATTTTTGAAACACATGATTCTGCTAAACATAGAATCAGGGGACAGCCGCAGTGTAATGTACAGTCATTTGTTGGATAACCAAAACATGAATTTTATCTCAGTCAAAATTAGCTTTTTCAGGAGAACAGAAACTTTGATCGGGATAAAGTAACGACATCTCCCTCCCCTCCCCCAGCTTATTTAGGCATCATGAAAATAAATACTTGCATTTATATAGCACCTTACATAACTTCAGAATGTTGTTCCAAAGTGCTTTACAACAAATTAATACTTTTGCAGCAAAAACAGAAAATGCTGGAAAATCTCAGTACATTTGGCAGCATCTATGGAGAGAGAATAGCACTTCAAGAAAACAAGCAGCTCTTTCCAACTATTGAAATGAAATGGTACTGCGCCAGCTATTCCCAGAGGGATTGCTGCAAGGATGGAAGTGTGGTCTTTCTGGTGGGGCTCTTTCTGTTCTCTCAGGTGGATGTAAGAGATCTCTCAGCACTATCTAACAGAGAAGTGGATTTCTTCCAGTGGTTTGGCTGACATTCATTCCTCGGCTGACACCAAAAACACTTGATTGGTCATTTATTTCATTTCTGATTGCTGTCCGCAAATTCACCATCACATTTCCTACATTATAACATTGACAAAAGGTCAGCCAGCCTTGAAGTGCTATTCTCTCTCCATAGACGCTGCCAAATGTACTGAGATTTTCCAGCATTTTCTGTTTTTGCTGCAAAAGTATTAATTTGTTGTAAAGCACCTTTGGGACAACATTCTGAAGTTATGTAAGGTGCTATATAAATGCAAGTATTTATTTTCATGATGCCTAAATAAGCTGGGGAAGGGGAGGGAGATGTCGTTACTTTATCCCGATCAAAGTTTCTGTTCTCCTGAAAAAGCTAATTTTGACTGGGATAAAATTCATGTTTTGGTTATCCAACAAACGACTGTACATTACACTGCGGCTGCCCCCTGATTCTATGTTTAGCAGAATCATGTGTTTCTGCCATGAGTCTTCAAGAGTATGAACTAGCTAACGTCGAAATCTTTAAGCACACAGGGCAGGATAATTCAAATGGCAGTGGGATTTGGAATGTGGGATTTGCTTCCTTTTCTTTCCATGCCATCAATCTGCCTCACATAAAGATGTCGGAACTAAAAACATGATGCAGCTTAATGTCAGTAATGTCAACATTGCTGTCCTTCAACATGAGCTTTAATATCTTGGAGGCATTTTATTTGTCCTCCCCTGGAATATTGGCCATTCAATAGTTGAGAAAAAAGAACCAGGTTGCGGATGTGGGTGTGGGGATGGGAGGTGATGGTTAGGATGGATTTTCAGTTATGTGGACATAATGTGCAGTTCATCGATGTTGATTTAGCAGGTGTTTTTCTTGAAAGCCTGTGGCTTGAAGAAGGACATAAGCATCTGTTCTTCCATTCTCCGACTAAATCTGGAGGGTGCAGCAGAGGCATTGTTAAATGGAATTTCTCTACCACTCTTACATGTCACTAATACATAGTCCAGATCTCACTGCAGTACGGTAGTGGAGTGATGACAACTGCTCTGAATACTAAGACAACTGTTGACTTGCAAAGATCATTGTTGCCAAATGCTGACTGATGTAAGTTTGTGAAAGGCTGAACTGACTCCTCGTCGACGCTGGCGTTTTAAGGGAGGTGGCTGCCAAGGCATGGAAAATGCTTACATGTTCCAGAGTCTCTCCATCAACTTGGTGACATAGTGATTTTAGCACTGCTGCCTCATAGCGCCAGGGATCTGGGTTTGATTTCCAGTTTGAGTCATTGTCAGTGTGGAATTTGCATATTCTTTCCACATTTGCATGGGTTTACTCCAAGTGCTCCAGTTTCCTCCCACAGTCCAAAGATGTGCGGGTTAGTCGCATTGGCCATGCTAAATTGTCCCTTAATGTCCCGGGATGTATAGGAAGGAAGGAAGGACTAGTGGGGTAAATATGTGGGGTTATGAGAATTGGGCCTGGGTGGGATTGTTGACTGTGCAGAGTCAATGGGCCAAAAGGCTTCCTTATTCACTGTAGGGTTTCTATACAAGGGAAAGTGGCTCAGCAGGTATGGGTTGATATGAGTTTTGTTCTGACAACATTTGAGGACAGGCTGAGTTTCTTATCTGCAGAGTTGAAGAGATCTAAGCCATACCAAAATCATGTTGGCTTTCACCCCTTATCCCACCCAAGCCAAGGGTAGCCTGCAAAACGCCACTCCAGTTGAGAGCAGTTTATTCAGTACCATGTAAAACATAAAGCTATGGTCTTCCTGGTTCACTTTCCCATCAAGCAATGCAGTTACTAACTGGGCCAGCAGTGGGCTATATGAGCAATAAATAACACAGGAAGCAGGAAAATACAAACAGATTTGCATATTGACGCTGTGTTTTTTTTTTAAGAGCGATGCATCTTAAAGAATTTACAGTTTGCCCAAAATGAGAAACACTCGACAGGCCGGCTCATTCATATCGAGAAATATACTGCCTGTGTCACACTGAAAATAACACAATGCCTCCTCTGCCAGGAGCAGACCTACTCCTACTCCACAGCTCTGTTAAAGAATATAACTGTCACATACAGGTTAATAGACAGGTTTTCTTTTAAAATGGTAATGCTTGCATTTTTACCTCTGTTCTGGCTTGTTCGATAAACTCAAGTGGTGCTTTTCCGAAGCGGATAGAAGCCCTGACCCAGGGAATCCAGCCGCTGATACAAGGAGGAGCCCCTGTCTCGCTGGGCTCCCTCTGCTTAAATTGCCAGCGGAACAGGGCTGCAGCGGCCAGAGCCAGCAGCAAGGGAACCAGGAACACAGCGCAGCCCGCAATATCCATCGCCACCCCAGCAAACTTCAAAACAGCTCAGGGCCAAGCGGCCCACAACAGATATTCCGCAAGAGGATGGAGTGGCTGTGAAAGGGGAGGGGAGAAAACAGTCGGAACTTGCAAAGCACGTTTTCACTCACAAAGGGATTCAATTCAGCTCCTTCCATTATCAGCAACATGAGTTTTACAGCACGGAAATAGATCATTCGGCCCATCGTGTCCATGCCGGGCAGCAAGGCATTTCAAGTGCTCATCTAAATGCCAAGGGTCCCCCCTCCTTCTCTGACAGTGAGTTCCAGGTTCCCACCACCCTTTGGAAGAAAACGTTTTTCTTCAAATCCCCTTTAAACGTCCTGTCCTTTGCCTTAAATCTGTACCCCTCACCCCACCCCCCCTACCCCCCGCAGTTACTGACCATTTGATTTGATTCATTATTGTCATATGTATTCGTATATTGTTTCTTGTGTGCTATGCAGGCAAATATGCCATTCAGAGAGTACATAAGGGAGAACGAATGGAGGGGTGCAGAATGTAGTGTTACAGTAACAGCTAGGGTGTAGAGAAAGATCAATTTGTTGCGAGGTAGGTCCATTTAGAAATCTGATGGCAGAAGGGAAGAAACTGTATTTGAGTCGATTGGTACGAGAGGCAATGACTTTTGTATAATTCTCCCGACAGGAGGAAGTAGGAAAGAGAATGTATGGGATGTGTGGGGTCTTTATGCTGACTGCTTTTCAGAGGCAGTGGGAAGTTTCGACAGAGTCAATGGATGGGAGGCTGGTTTGTGTGATGGACTGGGCTTTATTCATGACACTTTGTAGTTTTTTTGTGGTTTTGGACAGAGTAGGAGCCGTACCAAGCTGCAGTACAACTGGGAAAGATGCTTTCTATGGTGCATCTCTTAAAGCTGGTGAGAATCATAACAGGATAGTAGAAAGATACAAGAGTGTGTGTGACAGGTGATAATGCCAGAACTGAGTAAAGGAAGAGGTGACAGAAAAGAGGGAGGGGAGGTAGGTAAAGGAGGAAGGGGGGAAAATAATAAGAGGAGGGGAGAATAATGGGAATGAAGCAGAAGAGGGGAATTTGTCAAGGAGGAAGAAGGGGGAAGGGGTAAGAGAGGTTGAAGAAAAGTGTGCTTAGGGGACAAAGGGGAGGAGTTGGGGTGGGACAAGAGAAAAGGAAAGGCAAAGGAAGCAGAAGGCGAGGAAGGGAATGTCATGCATGTAATTAGTCATTTCATTTGACAATACAATAGGAGAAGAAGAGGTAATGAGGGAAGGAACAATTGGAATAAGGAGGGAGATGACGAGTGCAATAGCAGAAAGAAGAGGCAATGAAAAGAGCGGGGAATTAGGGAAAGATGAAAGAGCAATGGTGGTGTATGTGGGAGAGTAAAAGACGGGCAGGAGGAGGAGGAAAGTAGAAAATTGAAAGAAAGGGAAGAGAAAGGTCAGAGTATGGTAAGTGACAAAGAGTTGTTTACTTTGTAAAAAATGGGAATATTTCTTTTGCACAAATACTCTGGTTTTAGGCAGAAGGGAATGTACTTGAAATAGATTTAAATGTCATCACTGGAGTACTTAATTCTTACCACTTGGTGGAGAAAAGTAGCCTTCCAAGGTAAAAGACATAACAATTATTGTTGCAGCAATCCATATACACCACCAGATGGCAGCACAGTCAAGCAAAAGCAAAATCAGTCAAAAAGCAATAAGAATAAAAATAGGGAAAGCTCAATTAGGAAATAAAAATGTGATATCTGTGGTGAGAACTGTATCCCCCTCTCTTTGCATTGTTGCAACATTGATTTCCCAATTGGAAACCATGAAGAACAAGGATATCCACTCCTTGCTGAAGTTCAGGTCTGAGCCGTTCGAGTCAGGCGACACTGACCGATACAAGAAAGCCAGACACGATCTAAGAAGATCCATCAAAGATGCCAAAAGGCCGGACCAAGCTAGAGTCCCAGGCTAGCCATACCGACCCTGCCAACTATGGCAAGGTCCACAAGACATAAGCTACAAGATGAAGGCATGTAAAATCGCTGGCTCCAATGCACCCCTTCCAGATAAGTTCAGTGCATTCTACGCCTATTTTGAGTAAGAGATCAGCGAGAGCATGTCCTCAACTCTGGAAGCCTTGAATGAACCTGTATTTGGGGTCACCATTGCAGATGTCAGACAGCCTCCTCGAAGGTAAACCCACGGAAAGCAACTGGCTCGGATGGAGTACCCAGATGTGCATTCAGATCCTATGTGGATTAGCTGGGGGGATATTCACAGACATCTTTAACCTCTCTTTACAACAATCTGAAGTCCCTATTTGCTTTCAGGAGATGACCGTCATCCTGTACCTAAGGAAAACCAAGCAGCGTGCCTGAATGATTATCGGCCACTAGCTCTGACATCCATCATTGTGAAGTGCTTTGAAATGCTAGTCATGGCACAAACCAATTCCAGACTACCTAGATCCACTACAGTTTGCTTATCGCCATAACAGACCCACAGCAGACGCCATCTTCCTGGCCCTGCACTCAACCCTGGAACACCTAGAAAACAAGGACACTTATGTCAGACTTCTATTTACTGACTATAGCTTAGCCTTCAATACTATTCCCACGAAACTCATCTCCAAATTCCATGGTCTGGGCCTCGGCACCTCCTCTGCAACTGGATCTTGAACTTCCTAACTCTCAGACCACAATCAGTAAGGATAGGCAATAACATCACCTCCATGATCATCCTGAATACTGGTGCCCCACAATGCTGTGTTCTCTGCTATACTCCTTATACACCTACGATTCTGTGGCCAAATTCCCTTCCAATTCAATTTTCAACTTTGCTGATAACACCATCATAGTGGGTCGGATCTCAAACAATGATGAGAAAGAGTACACGAATGAGATAGAGAATCTGGAGAACTAGTGTGGCAACAACAATTTCTCCTTCAATATCAACAAACAAAGGAGGCTGTCATTGACTTCAGGAAGCGTAAAGGAGAACATACCCCTGTCTACATCAATGATCATAAAGTAGAAAGAGTCGAGAGCTTCAAGTTTTTAAGTGTTCAGATAACCAACAATCTGTCCTGATCCCTCCATGACAACACTATAGTTAAGAAAGCCCAACAGAGCCTCTACTTTCTCAGAAGACTAAGGAAATGTGGCATGTCAGCTATGACTCTCACCAACTTTTACAAATGCATCATAGAAAGCATTCTTTCTGGTTGTATCACAACTTGGTATAGCTCCTACTCTTCCCAAGACCATGAGGAACTACAAAAGGTCATGAATGTAGCCCAATCCATTAGGCAAACCTGCCTCCCATCCATTAACTCTGTCTACATTTCCTGCTGCCTTGAAAAAGCAGCCAGCATAATTAAGAACCCCACCCATGCTGGACATTCTCTCTTCCACCTTCTTCCTTTGGGAAAAAGATACAAAAGTCTGAAGTGATGCACCAATCAACTCAAACAGCTTCTTCCCTGTCAGACCTTTGAATGGACTTACCTTGCATTAAGTTGGTTTTTTTCTACACTCTAGCTATGATTGTAACATTACATTCTGTAATCTTTTTGTTTCCTTTCTATGAACGGTATGCTTTGTCTGTGAAGCGCACAAGAAACAAATACTTTTCACTGTATACTAAAACATGTGACAATAATAAATCAAATAAAAAAATTGTTAACTAGAGATTTTCAGCATCAAGCTGCGGTAATGGCATCAATCTGTCAATCACATCAAAGAATTCTCACAGATAAATAAAATAGAAATGAAAAAGGCAAATAATCAAATTACTGCTTAAAAATATTGCAGACAATGAAATGAAGGGCTGAATTTTTAGGTCTGGAGACTAAATGTGGTGGTCAGCGTGAAAAGCAGGATGTTTCTCACTGGCCACTGTGGCAGGTTTTCACAATAAGAAGTCTCACAACAGCAAGTTAAAGTCCAACAGTTTTATTTGGTAGCATAAGCCACCACAATGCACAATGTTCCATATATAGTTCCTCAGATAACAAAAATGTCTGTGTCCATTTGCAACAGGACCAATGCCCTTGTGCTCCGAAAGCTTATGGCTTGCACTACCAAATAAACTAATTGGACTTTAACCTTGTGTTGTAAGATTTCTTACTGTGCTTACCCCAGTCCACCACTGGTATCTCCACATCATGACAGGTTTTCAAGCTAGATTATCTGCTTTTCAGCTCATTATATATGCATGAATGTGAAGAACATTGTACCTTCTGATGGAGTAGGCTGGGTCTGCCCTGTCTACATCAATGGTGATGAGGTAGAAAGGGTCAAGAGCTTCAAGTTTTTAGGTGTCCAGATCACCAACAATTCATCTTGGTCACCCCCATGCTGAAACTATAGTTAAGAAAGCGCACCAACGTCTCTACTTTATCAGAAGATTAAGGAAATTTGGCATGTCAGCTACAAATCTCACCAACTTTTACAGATACACCATAGAAAGCATTCTTTCTGGTTGTATAGTTTGGTATGGCTCCTGTGCTGCCCAAGGCTGCAAGGTACTACAAAAGGTTGTGAATGTAGCCCAATTCATCACACAAACCAGCCTCCCATCCATTGACTTTATTTATGCTTCCCACTGCCTCACTAAAGCAGTCAGCATAGTTAAGGAACCCACGTATTCTGGACATTTTCTCTTCCACCTTCTTCCTTCGGGAAAAAAAATACAGAAGTCTGAGGTCACGTACCAACTGACTCAAAAACAGCTTCTTCCCTATTGCCATCAAACTTTTGAATGGACCTACTTGCATTAAGTTGATCTTTCGCTACACCCTAGCTATGACTGTAATACTGCATTCTGCACTCTCGTTTCCTTCTCTGTGAACGGTATGCTTTGTCAGTATAACGCGCAAGAAACAATACTTTTCACTGCATGTTAATTCATGTGACAATAATGAATCAAATCAAATTTAATCAAATCAAATCCTTTTTAATCCTACCATTGATAGCTGTATGCTCTAGAATTATAAATTAAAACCTATATGCCTATCTCCTCCCTTAACACTCTACTTAAAATCCAACTCTACATCCATTTTTTTCGGTCTGGTTATATTTCTGTGAGTAGATTAGAGTATTTTTTCTATACTAAAGTTTAACATAAACACCAGTTGTAGTTGTTGTTAAATTAGCAAAGGGTCTTCTGTAAATAGAGTGATCTGAGTTGGGCTAAGATTTTCTCTGTATGCAAAGGGTAGCAGGAACACAAACAAATTCGTTATAAACAGACTGGAGATTTCACCACAGCTTCTACATAGAGGAAATCTTCATCATCCCCATTTTTTTTTCATTCAGCTATATGATTTTTCTGGGACTGAAAGCACAATTTTAGGTCACAATATTAATCTCAAATGCACCTTGGAGTGCTCAGTTACCAGATGCAAGGGAGAGCAAAAGTGAGTGAACTATCAACAATACTCATCAATATCCCCTTTGCCCTAACTCTGGGGACTTTCAACAGGCGCAGATACCTAACACATGTAATGCTATGGAGATAAGTGGGTTCTAATGGAGTCTAATAGCATCTCCTGCTTCATTTTATTTCAGGTAGTTCCTGACGAATAAAAAAGCAGGAGAAATCTAACCTGATGAATTATCATCCCATCAGTCTACTCAGAATCATCAGTGGTATGAGGTGTTGTCCACAGTGCTGTCAGGTGACACTTCCTCACCAGTAACCTGCTCACAGCTACTCAGTTTCAGTCTATCAGGACTGCTCAGTTCCAGACCTCATTACAGCTTGGCTCCAAAAGTGCTGAATTAGAGGCGAGGGGAGAGTGGCTGATCTTGACATCAAGACAACAGCTGACGAGGGCAACATCAAGGAGCTTTAGTAAAATTGTAGTCAAAGGAAAATCTTTCCACTGGCTGGAGTAATAGGAAAATGTTTGTGGCTGATGGAGTGAATCATCTCAGCTTCGGCATAGAGCTGCAGGAATTCCTCCGGGTAGTGCCCGAGGCCCAACCAATTCTGGAAGTTTCATCAATGATATCCCTTCCATCATAAACTCTGAAGTGGGATGTTCACTGATAAATGCACAATGTTCCATATATAGCTCCTCAGATAACGAAACTCTCTGTGTCCATTTGCAACAAGACTGATAAGTGGCATATAACATTGTCACCACATAAGTGTCAGGCAATGACCATCTTCAGTAAGAGAGAATGTAACCATCTCCCCTTGATATTCAATAGCATTATTGTTGCTGAAATCCCCAGCATCAACATCCTGGAAGTTACCAGAAACCTAACTGGACTGGCTACCTAAATACTATGGTTATAAGAGCAGGTCAGAAGCTGATGAGCAAACTCACCTTGCAACTCGCCAAAACCTGTTTACCATCTACAAGGCAGAAGTCAGGATGGTGATAGATTACTCCCCAACTGCTTGCATGAATACAACTACAACAACACTTAAGAAGGCCAACACCATCCTGGGCAAAGCAATCCTCTAGATCAGCAACCACCAACAACCACATTCACTCTTACTACTACTGATGCACAATATATATCATCTACAACGCATTACAAAAACTCACCAAGGTGCCTTCAACAGCACCTTCCAAATCCATGACCTCTACCATTTAGAAGCACAAGGGCTGCATCTCCCATAATGGAATTTGAATCCAGGTACCCAGATTATTACCTGCATCTCTGGATTATGAGTGCAGTGACAAGAACACTATGCTACTGCCTCCCCCAATAACTAATTCCCTAAAATGTACCCTTACACCATGTAGGCTAAGATAAACTTAAAGTTAAAAGGACAGTGGAAGGAATCTATGCATGGAACCAGACAAAATGATTCAGATACTAAATGAATACAGTATTCATCTCAGTATTCATCACAGAGAGGAACTTGATGGATGAGGAGCCTTGGGTAGAATGTGTAGATATTCTAGGCCATGTTGATATCAAAAAGGAGGAAGTATTGGGCATTAAAAAGCATTAAAGTAACTAAGTCCCCAGGGCCTGATCGGTCCTACCTCAGAATACTGAGGGAGGCAAGAGCAGAAATTGCTGGAGCCTTGTCAGAAATCTTTTTATCCTCATTGACTACAGGTGAAATTCCAGAGGACTGGAAGATAGTCAATATTGTTCCATTGTTTAAGAAGGCAGTAGGGATAATCCAGGAAATTATAGGCGCTGAACCTTACGTCAGTGGTAGTGAAATTAATGAAAAAGATTCTTAGGGGTAGGATTTACTCACGTTGGAAACAAATGGACTTGTTAGTGTTAGGTGGCCTGGTTTAGTGAAGGGGGGGTTGTGCCTTACTAATTTGATCGGGCTTCTTGAGGATGTTATGAAGATGATAGATGAGGGAATGATAGTGGATGTTGTCTGCATGGACTTTGGTAAAGCCTCTGACAAGATACTTCATGGTAGACTGGTAAGAAAGGTGAAGTCACACAGGATCAGAGGAAGCTGGCAAGGTGGAAACAGAACTGGCTTGGCTATAGAAGACAGGTGGTAGCAGTAGAGGGGTGCTTTTCTGGAAGGAAGGCTGACTATTGGTGTTCTAAAGAGATCAATTTTGGACTTTTGTTGTTTGGAGTGTAAATGCTTTGGAAGAAAATATAGCTAGTGTGATTAGTCATAGTGTCTTGAGGTTTACAGCATGGAAGCAAACCCTTCAGCCCAACTTGTCCATACTGCCCTTTTTTATAAACCCCAAAGCTGGTCCCAATTGCATTTGGCCCATATTCTGTTATTCCCATCCTACCCATGTAACTGTCTAATTGCTTTATAAAAGAAAATTTACTTACCTCTACCAGACACTCACTAAAGTGTGTACGAAAATAATTGCCCCTCAGGACACAATCGTATCTCTCCCCTCTCACCTTAAACCAAGCCATCTAATGTTAGGCTTCCCTACCTTTGGGAAAAGATAGATCTAGCTGATCTATGCGCCTCATTATTTTATAGATCTCTAGAAGATCACCTCTCAGCCTTTTACGCTCCAGAGAAAAAAGTCCTAGTCTACCTAACTTCTCCTTATAACTCAAACCATCAAGTTCCGGTAGCATCCCACTAAATCTTTTCTGCATTCTTTCTAGCTTAATAACATTCTTTCTATAATAGGGTGACCAGAACTGTACATACAACTATTCCAAGTGTGGTCTTACCAATGTCTCATACGACTTCAATAAGATATCCCAACTTCTGCATTCAATGTTCTGACCAATGAATCCAGCATGCCGAATGCCTTCTTCACCACTCTATTCACCTGTGACTTCACTTTCAAGGAGCCAGGAATATGTACCCCTAGATCTCTTTGTTCTGTAACTCTCCCCAACACCTTACCATTAACTGAGTAAGTACTGCCCTGGTTCAATCTACCAAAATGCACCACCTCGCATTTATCTAAACTCCATCTGCCATTCATCAACCCACTGGCTCAATTAATCAAGATAAGTTTGCAGACAACACAAAAATTGGTGGAGTTGCAGATAATGAAGATGATTGTCAGAAGATATAGACTGGTTGAAAACTTGGGTGGAGAAATGACAGATGGAATTTAATACAGACAAGTGTGATATAATGCATTTTGGAAGATCCAATGCATGTAAGAGTTATGCAGTAGAACCCTTAAGAGTATTGACAGGCAGAGGCATTTAGGCATACATGTCCATCGATCACTGAAAGTGGTATCCAGATGGAGAAGGCAGTCAAGAAGACATATGGCATGCATGCTTTCAGCGGTCGGGGTATTGAATATAAAAATTCACAGGTCATGCTGCAGCTGTTCAGAGCCTTAGTTAGGCCTCATTTAGAATATTGTGCACAATGCCAGAAGGATGTGGATGCTTTGGAGAGGGTGCAAAACAAGTTTACCAAGATATTGCTTGGTATTAGCTTTGAGGAGAATTGGTTATACTCGGTTTGTTCTCAATGGAATGATGGAGGTTGAAGGGTGACCTGATAGACATTTACAAGGTAATGCATGGCATTAAATGAATGATTGGGTACTCTTTCCTAAGGTAGAAAAGTCAAGTACAAGGGCACGTAAGTTTAAGGTGCATGGGGAAAAGTTTAGAGAAGATGTATGAGGCAAGTTTTTTTTTTTACACAAAAGGTGGTGAATGTCTGGAACATGCTGCCCAGGGAGATGGTGGGAGCAATTACAATAGCGGCATTTAAAGGAGCAACTAAATGAATACATTGATAGGATGGGAATGGAAGGATATGGACTCCTTAAGTACACATTGTTCTAGTTCAGGCAGGCATCATGATTGGAACAGGCTTGGAGGTCCAGTTCCTGTGCTGTATTTTTCTTTGTTTCTTAAAGTTTATTTATTAGTTACAAGTAGCCTTACATTGACACTGCAATGAAGTTACTTTGAGAATCCTCTAGTTGCCACACTCCGGCGCCTGTTTGGATATACTGAGGGAGGATTTAGCATGGCCAATGCATCTAGTATTTTGGATTACGGGAGGAAACCGGAGCACCCTGACAAAATCCACACAGACATAGGGAGAACGTGTAGACCCCACACAGATAGTGACCTCAGTGGGAATCGAACCTAGTTCTCTGGCACTGTACCATAGCAGTGTTAACCATTGTGCTGCCCCATGTGCTGGTTTGCTCAATCCATTCCTTGGCACAATTTAACTCTACTAACTGAGTAATCATTTTCCTGAAAAAGCCGATGCACATGCAGCCTTCACCTTGGAAAATTAACAGTTGTGAACAGTACCCTGAATGTTTCACCATGTATACAACAGGTTTCCCACTAAGTTATTATAGGTCATATCAACTGAAGCATATTTCTTCTTAGTGGTTCACCAATGAGAGAAAGAAGCAACATTTGGAAGTGCCAATGTTTGGTTTTACTGATACCTCTTTGAGATCCTGTAACAATTGGCTATTAGGAATTTTGGGATGAACGTGCTCAGATCTGTTCAATCCTGAAACTTAGCACTGGCTAAAATCTGGAAATTGTGATCACTTTCCATTCTGTCACAAGACATGAGAAAGACTGTGTCTGAACACAAGATAGATTCAGTAGCCTAAAGAACTTACAAAGTTTTTTTTGTTCATCATCTTATATCCATACTGCCAAAATGGACCTGATGATCAGGACCAACGAAAGTAGCCTTGAGCTGAGGAGAAATTAAAAACTCACCTCTGAGAGTAATCCAGAATGCATTGCCTATTACAGGAAAATGAATGACTAATTCAGTGGATCAAACACAAAGATATATATAGTAAAAGGAAGTGGTGAATTTGAAAATCTTGTTGGAACTACATAGTAAATTTAAAAGAGAAACCTCCAATTAAAAAACTTGCAGCACGCAGATGGGGAAAGGATTAAACTGTACTTTCTTGTTCTTTGCCTGTAAGAAGAGATGTTTTAATTTTTGCAATAGGTTGTAGCATGTTTCTGCGAACCCTCTGTTTGAGAGTTAAATTTTAAAGTGACTCACAGCAAACTCTTTAGAGTTAGAATCATAGAATCCTTACAGTACGGAAAAAGGTCATGGTCTACTGAGTGTGCTGACAACAATTCCACCCTGTCCCTGTTACACCACGTATTTATACTGCTAATCCCCCTGAAACTAGGGTCAGTTTAGCATGGTCAATCAACCTAACCCACATAACTTTGCACTGTGGGAGGAAACCGCAGCACCCAGAGGAAACCCCCACAGATACAGGGAGAATGTGCAAACTCCACACAGACAGTGACCCAAACTGGGAATCAAATCCAGGTCCCTAGCACTGTGAGGCAGCAGTGTTAACCACTACGCCACCGTGCCACCTTTAGAAACGTAGAAACTAGAAGCAGTGGTAGGCTATTCAGCTCTTTGGTCTGTTCTGCCGTTCATCTTGATCATTGAACTCCATCTCCTATTCCTCCTCCCCCCATATTTCTTTTTGGAATCAGACAACATTTTGACTTCATCTATATTCTGTGGCAGTGAATTCAGACATTCACCACTCTCTGAGTGAAGAAATTTTTCCTAGCCTCAGTTCTGAAAGGCTTACTCCTTATTTTCAACTATGACCTCATAGTTCTGGACTCACTCACCTTTGAGAACATTCTTTTTGAACCTATCCTATCTAACCCTATACGAATTTTATAAGTTTCTATGCGATTCTCTCTCACTCTTTTAAGCTCTAGTGAATATAATCCTAACGAAATTAGTCTCTCCTCATATGACAGACCTGCCATCCCAGCAATCAGCCTGGTAAACCTTCAGTGTACCCCCTCTATAGTGAATACATCCTTTCTCAGATAAGGACACCAAAATTGCACATAATGACACCAGATGCGACCAACATCCTATACAATTGTAGCAAAACATTCCTATTCCTATAGTCAAATCCTCTTGCTACGAAGGCCAACATATCATTTGCCTTCTTTACTGCCTGCTGTACCTGGGTGCTTACTTTCAGCAACTGATATATGAAGACTCCAAGAACTTATTCAGTATCCACCTCTCTCAATTTACACCCATTCAAGCAATAATGTATTTTCCTATTATTACTACCAAAGTGGATAACCCCACATTTATCACATTATATTGCATCTTCCATGCATATGCTCCGCACACAGCCTGTCCAAATCATGCTGAAGCATCTCTGCACCCTCCTCACAGCTCATCCTCTCACCCAACTTTGTATCATCTGTAAATTTGGAGATAATGCATTCAGTTTCCTCTTCCAAATTATTAATATATAATGTAAACAGTTGTGGTCTTAGCACAGATTCCCTGTGGGACCCCACCAGTCACTCACTGCCAATCAGGAAAAGACCCATTTATGCCCACTCTTTTCTTCCTACCTGCTAACAAATTTTGTATCCATCGCAAAACATTGCATGTAATCCCATGTGCTTTAACTTTACATAGTAGTTTGTTATGTGACACTTTGTCAAAAGCCTTCTGAAAGTCTAAATAAACCACATCCATTGGTTCTATTTACTAGTTACATCCTCAAAGAATTCCAATAGATTTGTCAAGTATGATTTCCCTTTTGCTGAGTTTGACTGATTATACTACTGCCTTCCAAATGCTGAATTATGAAATCCTTAATAATAGACCCTAGCAACTTCCCCAGTACTGATAGGCTCACTGGTCCTTTCATTATTTATGAAAATATTCCCTGTTTTCTCTCCACTTCCTTTTTTGAAAAGTAGGCTTGCATTAGTTACCCCCAATCTGCATGAACCAGTCCAAAGTCCAAAGAATTTTGGAAAATAACCAGTGGATCTACTATTTCCAAGGCCATTTCTTTAAATAGTCTGGGATGAAGATCATCAGGAGATTTATTCACTTTCAATCCCATCAATTTCTCCCAAACCATTTCTCTACTAATGCTCATTTCCTTCAGCTCCTCAATAAAATTTGTTTCTCTCAGAACTTCTGGCATATTATTCATGTCTAACTTTGTGAAGACTGAAGCAATGAATTTAATTCCTTGGCCATTTCTTTATTTCTATTTATGAATTCTCGAGTTTCTGACTGTAAGAAGCCTTTTTTTGTCAACTTTTTTCTCTTTACATGTCTATAGCAACTTTTACAGTCAGTTTTTAATCAGTTAAATCAGAAGTATACCTTATTCACACATTCAAAACCAGGGTTTGCAACTTCATAAGGTAGGAAAGAGGAGACTTTACAACTATGAATAACTTTTTAAAAAATCAGATATGAATATTGGTTCACATGATTGCCAGAATCCAGGAAGTCAGAGTCCAGTGAGGATTTCTTCGTGAAACAATTACAGTCTAGACAAGTTCAACTAGTTGAAACAGGATTTACCGAATTCCGTTAAAGTTGGTATTGATATTGCAAGAGGAGGTTTATATATAGAGACTTGGTCAGTTCCACAGGAGATGGCAGGAATTTACCAGATAAATCAGCTTCAAGGAGGTTTAGACTTGATGGAAGCTGTTGATCAGCCTGGAGTACTGCAGTGGTGTTTACAGGCTGGAGTTTAAATAACAGAGTGAGTTGCAAGCTTCGAAATGCAGTATTAAATGCAAAGAGCTTAGCTCATGTGATGTTTCGGTGTCTCTGATCAAAGTTCATTATTCGCCTTAAAACGTAGACGGTTGCTAGTGGCGCATATGCAGGTTTATCGAGTTTTGTTGGCTCTTCCTTTGTTATTGGACCAGGCTGGGGAGAAAGAATGACTGCTGAAGCTTGGTTCCATTGATTATAACGTGTCCTCAAAATTAGAGGTGTGAGATTCCACAAGGATGAGGGTTGAGTTTTTGTCCTGTAACTGCTGTTGGAAATTTCCAGAAACTGTAGCCAACTTGTAAATCACGTGACCGATAGTAACCACATTTTGGTTCAACAACGTCCACTTTTTAAATAAGCAAAAAAGGTTTGCTTTAAACAGTTTATGATCTTTCATGTCTTAGGGACATGACACATTGAAACTCCAGCATGTTTTGTGACATGGGATACATTAGCTTAAAATTCAAAGCTTTTAACTAGGCTTACAATAGTCCCCAGGCAGCCTCTTGGAAAATCTGAAAATGTCTTTTGCCATAAAATTTGACATTCTGTCACAGCAGTAGTATCTTGTAAAATTTATTCTTCACTATAATTCACACTATGAGAAAATCTTTTAAAGTTCCCAGGTCTAATAACATCACAGAATGCCCCTGTGGAGAGATGTGCAGAAGCCAGTATCAACCTTGCCCTCCTGTTTCAATGGTCTGCAATAACTTCTCTTTGTTCACGTATGAGGCAGCACCAAACATGTTATTGTGGAGATTATCACATGGTCACATGGTTGATGACATTGCAGGAGACATATTAATGCCATGGAAAAGGTTGTGGTACCAGGGGTGAAGAATATTTTTGATGAATTACAGAAGAGGAGCAATAAAAGTGGATGAAATGATTGACTGTGTGGTTCTAGAATTAATCTGCTTCAATATTGGTCTGAAACCAAACAGTTTTTTTTTATTGGGCTCCATCAGACTGGAATCCATTATTGTTTCATAGCTCAGGAAGTAATCCTAATTTATCAAAAATGATTTATTGGGTCTAGTTGACAGAAGCACATAAATTTGAAGAAAATGAAAACAGAAAATTCTGGAAATACTCAGCAAGTCTGGCATACATTGGTGGAGAAAGATACAAAGGCTTTTGGGAGGGAATGCTTCTCAGAGGTTCTCAGACAAGGGTTTACTTGGCAATTGTCTAAAAGCGCTAACTTCCCCAGGACAATTAATTGCACTGCACTGATAATTGAGACAAAATGATTTAAAATGCTAATTCCAGAGGGTCGCTGCCATTATTATGCTAATAGTTGCTCTGAAAAAGGTTAGAAGAAATAAAACCATTTCTAACTTCAGCATAACTATTTTACATATCCATATCAATCCCCACATTGCCTACACATATCTCTGCCCACACTTCCCCATGCTCCCACAGTGTTTCCTACTCTGACCCCACACCTGAATGGGATTCCCCCTACCCTCTGCCCATCCACCCAAACTGGCTGGACATAACCCTGCTCTCTCCAATTTGACCCTCCAACATGACGTGACGACTTGGATTACTCCCTCACCTGACCCCATACCTTTCTGACATGGTCCAAACCCTCCCCACCCTGACCTTATCTGACTCCTCCAGCTCAATCTGCTGGACCAATACTACCAACTGCTAATTCCTAACCCAATTCAAACCCCACCCCTTTCATCCACCATCCCTATCTGATTCCTCCTACTTAGGAAAGTCCAATATCTGACACCTCCAATCCCCTCATGTCTGACTGCCCCACCACTCCCATGTCTGGATCTGCCCTGTTGATAACCTATCAACTGATCATCATTCCTATTTGACATGCGCCTAGTCATTTGTCCAGAGCCTGGATAGGGCCAGATGCCAAGGCATCCAAGGCGGGCTCAGGTGTCCTGTTAACAGGTCATCAACTAGATCATTGGATGCTAAGGCCTCTCCCCTCTCCTCCTGAAACCCCATTTTCCTCTCCCTTCCTCCTCGACCCAATTTGCTGAAAGCCAAGGGTAGGTGGAAAAAGCATGAGGCCACAGGGGGGATTAAATAGGCATTCCAGATACCTTGGAAGCAAAGACTTGAGATGGGAGATGACTGAGACCAGACTAGAGAAGGAAGGAAGGAAGCAAGCAAGCAATGGCTATCAAGAAACTTCTTCACGAAGACAAACCAGAGGGATTCACAGACCGGATCTACAACTTACCCAGCCATCTTTACAGGTAATATAGCTGAATCTTGGGTATTTTTTATACACATAATTGGTAATTTACGTGTTAACTATATTTAATATATAAATCTGTATCCATACTTTATTATTCTTATAAAGGCACCTGGGTAATATTTTAATTAAGAAGCTGATTGAAATATTTGAATTAGACATATGGTAATGGAATCAACAAGAGAGAAAAATTTACAAAACTTTGTCCTTATTCTAGCTCTGACAAAGGGTCATCTAGTCTTGAAACATTGGCTCTATTCTTTTTCTGCAGATGTTGTCTGTTGAGTTTTCTCAGCATTTTCTGTTTTTGTTCCTTAACAATCTATCTGTCACAGATCCATATGTTCATGACCATATATGTAGGAATAACCACCACACAGTCATTGTGAAGCTGAAATCCTGCCCTTACACTGAGGGAATTGTCCATTGTGTTGTGTGATATTATCACCATGCTAAATGGGATCAATTCTCAACACATCTAGCAGCTCAAAGTTGGACATTTGTGAGTCATGTTAGGCCATCATCAACAGTAGGATTATAGGCAACAATAATCTGTAACTTCATGGCCTGGTATATTCCTCATACTAGCATGACCAACATGTCATCAATGACTAATTGGCCTTTTCCTGAGGTTTCCACCACAGAAGCTATAAGACCATAAAAAATAAGAACAAAAGTAGGTCATTTGGCCCCTCAAGCCTGCTCTGCCATTCAACAGGATCATGATGATCCAACATTCCTCATGTGCACTTTCCTGCCCTTTTCCTTACCCCTTGATTCCCTTACTGATTAAAAATCTATCTATTTCAGATTTAAACTGACACCCTTTGATTCTGAGACTCTGCTCTCTGGTCTTAGGCTCTCCCATAAGAGAAAATATCCTCTCAGCATTTACCCTGTCAAGCCCCTTAAAAATCCTTTATGCGTCAATGAGATCACTTCTCATTTTTCTAAATTCTAATGAAAGAGTGCCAACCTGTTTAACATTTCCTCATTAGACAATTTCTCCATGTCTGGGAACACCTTAGTGCACCTTTTCCGAACTGCCTTCAATGGAATATCTTTCCATAAAGGGGGCCAAAACTGCTTACAATACTCCAAATGTGGTCTCACTAGTATCAATTGCAGCAATATTTCCCTATTTTTATGTTCAAGTTTCTTTGAAATAAAGGCCAACATTCCATTAGCCTTTATGATTATCTTCTGCATCCATGCGCTAGCTTTCTGTGTTTCAAGCACAAGTACCCCCTCCCTCTGAGTTACAACCTTCTGCAGTTTTTTTCCATTTAAATAATACTCTATTCTTTTGTTCTCCCTTCCAAAATGAACAACTTAACATTTTCCCACATTATATGCCATTTGCTAACATTTTGTCCACTTAACCTATCAATATCTCTATTTGTATTATTGAATCTAAATTATTTGTATCCATCTTGCAACTTACTTTTCTAACTGTTCACTTCCTTCCTCCAATTCATTAATTTATATCGTAAACAATTGCAGTCTAGAAACTGATCTCTGTAAGGTAAAGTTGCCATAATACCAGATGATTATACGCTGCTTTCTCCTTTCAGAGGGTGGTGATTTAACCTGAGTATTGCCACACCTCAGGCAAGGGACAAGGATGAGAAGGTGGATCTTCTTGAATTAACTCAAGCAGCCCAGGAGTTGAACTCACATTGTTGATGTCACTCTGAATCACAAACCAGCCATCCAGCCAACTGAGCTAATTGACAATTCCCCTGATCCTTGTGGAACTCCACAAGTTGCAGATCACCAAACTGAAAAAGAACCCTTTATCCCTGCTCATTGTTTCCTGCCCATTAGCTAATTCTCTATCTGTGCCAATACACTACTTCCAACACCATGGACTCATATTTAATGACAATCTTTTATGAGGTACATTGTTGAACACATTCTGGAAGTCCAAATACAACACATCTACTGGTTCCCTTCTATCCACTCTGTTTGAGACTTCCTCCAAAAACTCCAATATTCAGCCAATTCAAATTACTCCACTTGGTATGAATGAATGGCTGAAGGCACTGGATACTGCAAAGGTTATAGACCCTGATAACATTCTGGCAATAATACTTTATACTTGGGCTCCAGAAATAGCTATTCCCCAACAAAGGCTGGCAATATGGAAAATTGTCTATTTTCTCTCTATGAAAAGCAAAACAATCCAAACTGGCCACTTATAAATCCATCAATCTACTTTCGATCATGCAGAGAAAGTGTAGTCAATAGTACTATCAAGAGGCACTTATACAGTAATAACTTGCTCACTAATGATCAGTTTGCCAGGATCACTTGGCTTTGATTTCATTTGAGCCTTTGTACAAGCATGGACAACAGAGCTGAACACAAGAGGGGAAGTGAGAGTCGCTCCTTTGATATCAAGGTAGCATCAAGGACCTTTAGCAAAATGAAGTCAATAAGAAGCACACATAAAGCCTTCACTAGTTGCAGTCATTCCTAATACAAAGGAAGATGATTGTGGTTATTGAAAGTCAATCATTTTAGATCCAGGACATCACTGGAGGAGTTCCTTAGCTTCGTGTCAAGAGACCAAACATTTTCAATTACTTCAGCAATGACCTTCCCTCCATCATAAGGTCAGAAGTCAAGATATTCACTGATGACATTCAATACCATTTGCACTCTATACATAATGAAGCAGTCTGTGTCCATATGCAGCAAGGCCTGGACAAGAAACGTGCCAGGCAATGGCCATCTCCAACAACAAGGAATCTAACCATCTCCCATTGACATTAAATGGCTGAATCTCCCACTATCAATATTCTGGAGGATACCACTGACCAGAAACTGAATTGGACCAGCCATTTAAAAATTGGGGCTACAAAAGCAGATCAGAGTCTGAAGTTTGCAAGGTATACAACTCACTTCATGACTTCTCTAAACATGACCACCATCTACAAAGCACAAGCCAGGAATGTGATGGAACTTTCTCCAGTTGCCTGGATGAATGCCACTAATAACATTCAAGAAGCTTGACACCATCCAGGACAATGCTGTCCACTTGCTCAACATCTCATCTACGAACTTAAATATTCAATGCCTCTCCCACAGCACAGTAGCAGCAGTGTGCAACATCTACAAGATGCAATGCAGTAACTCATCAAGTCCCTTCAAAAGCACCATTCAAACCCTTGACGTCGGGAATGGGCAGCAGATGTATGGAAGCACCACCACCTTGCAACCCTTACACAATCCTGACTTGGGAAGTGTGTCTCAGTCCCTTTACCGTTGCTGGATCAAAATCCTGGAGCTCCTTTCCAAAAGACACTGTTCGTTTCCCTGCAGCGGATTGCCTGCAATGTTTCAGGAAGGCAGTTCACCACCACCTTCTCAAGGGAATTAGGATAGAACGTTGTCCTAGCCAAGGATTCAAAAATTATAATAGGCAGCATTTGGAGGTAGCTTCCTGCCAGCACAGCCTCAGATTGTGGAGCCAGTCCACTGAAGGAGCTTCTGTCTCCATCAGACAGCAGCCTGTGGCCCCGCCCCCTCGGGCTCTCCGGAGCCCCGCCTTCCACTGTTCTCTCTCTGCTTTTGTTGGTCGGCGCTCTTGGGTCCGGAGCGGCAATGTAGGGTCAGGCGAATGGCGATTGGCCGAGGCGCCTGTCGATCAGCGCCAGCTGGCGCGTTTGCTACAATGGATTGGCTAGTTGGGGTGTGGGACATGTCAATGGGTCTCGCGCCCCCCTCCCCCCCCCACCCTCCCCGGTCCAGCTGTCAGGCCGGGCTGATTGAGAGGTAAGGTGATAGTCGGAGAGAGACGGAGAGTTGGGGACACACAGGTAGGTATGGGAGACTCGGGCAGATTGTGTTACATGTTCAGAGTGTAGCAAGAGTGTTCTTACGCTGCTGCTGAACCTCAGCTCGGTGCTGCTGGAGCCGGTGAAGGCTTTTAATAATACTACCCCGGGAGCTGGGCATGGCAATAATTCATTCTCAGCAGCTGCCGGAATGACAGCTCCACATCTGAACTGTTTGAAGATTTCCAATGGTGCTTGAAGCACCGTCTCCAACAGAACATGTTATTGACGGTGCGGCGTAAGCACATCTGTCGGAAAGGGGTTTCCAGCTCTTTCATAATAATTAGTTTCATTTTTTTTCTCTTTTCCGGGATAAAGTTGATTTTTTTGTGGGGGGTAGAATCAATCTATAGGAAATTAGTCTGGAATGAAGTGTGAAACACAGTCACTGGTGAAGCAATTTACATGGATGATTTTTTAAAAAAATCATGATCAGTTTCTGCGTAAACCTTTATGGAAATCTCTTGTCTCTTGTATGGGTCTCGCTGTTTCGATATTGGCAGAAAGAAAACAGCACCAAGAATAACACAACACGCGTGCCACTGTAGGCTGATAATTTGTTATCGTTCTGAAAAGGGTCTGCGATAGTCATGTTTCCATTGAAACAATGTTATTTTACTGCTTGGTGCAAGGTTGCACTTACCATCTACTTTGCATTTTCTCCAGGATGAGAGGAGACGATCCGTTTGCAGGGATGAGGAACCTGAAACGTTTCAGCGACAGAGCTGCGGCCGGCAATTTTTTGTTCCTTCGAGCGGCGGACATTCGCGATCCCAATGAACACATCCTGTCGCAGGAAGACTTCGATGAGATAACAGATTTCAACGACCTCCCGACCTCACTCTTTGCCTGCAACGTTCATCAGTCTGTTTTTGAAGACGAGCAAGGAAGGGTATGTGTGGCCATTAGTAACAAGGATGCGGTTGGATGTGAAATCTTGGAAAAGTGGACCAATGTGCCCTGGTGCTGTTTGTGTTAATTTTACTTTAAATGCGTCAGATTATCTTGGATAAAGCATTCAGGGCAAAGGAAACAGTGAAGATGAATTAGTAAATGCCTATTAGGGGTAATGGGAATCATAACACAAATGAAGATTTTCTGGAGTCAGGAGTTTTGACATAAGCCCCTAATCTTCCAACAGGACCTGGGTAATGTCTTTCTCGCCTTGTATTAGTGATGACTGCTGCATGATGCAAATAGCTGTTGATCTGGTTACCCATAGAGCGGTTTGAATGTGGAACTTATTACCACATGGTGTAATTGAGGTGAATGGTATGGACGTATTTGAGGGGAACGTAGATCAGTACACAGAGAAGAAACGATTAGAAGGATATGCAGACAGGGCTGGATGAGATAGGGTAGGAGGAGGTTGGTGTGGAGGATATACATCATCATAGATTAGTTGGCTGACTGGCCTCTTTCTGTTGTAAGTTCTTCAGGATTCATGTTTAGCTATTTGAAAGTTTGAATTCTCAGTGTTTGCTTCATCACATTAAGGTTCCCACGCCATCGTCCTGCATTTTAGCAAAGGAGAACACAATGTTGAATGTTCTAATCATAGTATTGCTCACCAATCAAGGCTGATTTATAGCAAATATGTGATAATGCTCTAAAACAATTGTATGACCCCACTAATTGATAAGGGAACTAACTATGCCAATGTGATATGCCGAGCAACATCAGATTCCAATCCAGTCATTCAAAATGGAAAAAACCTGAGTCTTTTTTAGTATTATAAATTTTATTTTTTAAAAATGCAGTGACTTGAGCTTCAAGAAAATGCTTCCATTTTGTGTGTGAAATGCTTTGTGTCCCCCACTGTGATTTTTGGCACTTTTTTTATAGAACGCTGATCTGACACTTATAACATAGTGATATGTTCCTCCAAGTGACAAACATATAGCACAACCCGGCAAAGTACAGTACAAAGCACATGTAAACATCAGACTATTTTTAGCACATTGAAGAAAACTACTGACATGTGCTATTTTTGGATGTGGTGCAAAACCACTACTGTAGTTCTCCAAGGGTCACTGTCCAACAATCTGACAGTTAGAAAGTTCTGTGTGAAGTTTAATTGAAGAATTTTGTTTCTACAGTGTGACACCTTGGTGCAGCTTTGAAGATGTACATGTCAATTTGGCATATCTCATTGCACAAAATAGAAATATATTACAATACATAAAAAATACACTAACCACACAAAGACTATTAATTGAATATATATTTTACTGTTGATATCAAAACAATTTAAAAGTCAATAATAACTAACTGTAATGTGATTGGATTTATTTTTATTTTTATTTTCTGAATTCTTTGCCCTATTGAAATTCATATCCAAATATGGATTAAAGCTCTAAATGTAAGGCTATTAAACTCCCAAAAATAAGTAATCTATTTTTATTCATGGGTCTGGTGAACATTTTTAGCTCCCAAGTGAACAGTACGTGAAATATGTAAAAAATTTTGATTCAAATGAGTTCCAGATTTTGGGAGAGCGGTGCGGGCCCTGTGAATTCCAGGATGAGTAACAATTACAGTGCTGTTTTTACTAGAATTCACAAAAATGTCACAGCAGTACTTTTACATTAGTAAAATAGTTCTTAGTATAATGAAAGGTGAGCTGAATTTTCTTTTGCAGTTAAATGTAAATCCTCAACTTTAGTTTAGATATTGGCTCTTTAGCTGACAATAAATTCTAAGACTCTACCACTTCTTAAAATGAACCCTCTAAAATTAAATGAATTGTATGGTCAACATTTCAGTGTGAAGCATTTCTTTTTGAAAATATCAGGAGCAAGTGTGTCCAAATGATGATCCCGCTACATGAATGAAAGTTGTGCTATTTACAACCTTTATCATAACTCCCAAGACTAAACTATATATTCTGAATTACTCTCTGCTATGCCTTGTTGCATGCAATTTGCCTGGGTATTGCTGCTTTTGTACTGAAGTGCTTTCCAAGTCTTTGTTGTTTAATGTTGTTCATGAGTGAAGATGAATGTTTATTATTGCATCATTGTTACAAGTTTAGTGAGGAATAATATTGAAACATTTTATGTCTGGCATGTAACTTTCTCTTTTTCCAAACCTTGGTATAAACAGAAAATTGAGTGGATAAGAATGCAATATAATTCAGTATCATAATTTTCCAAATGTAATACATACAGAAACACAATACATACTCCAAGCTTCATGAACAAAATAATCAAATTTGCCTTATACCATCTATAATGCCCATCCATCATTGGAATAGTCGACACAGACTAAATTGGGTGAGTAAAGTACATTTGCCCAACCTTCGTAGGCTTCTATTCAAATATACTTGGAATTGGAGTCAATCAGTTTCTTCTCGGGAACAAATACAATCATCTGCAAAATATAGCATCTGTCAAGCAAATTAATCTCACTGACTTTGCTTACTGATTATTACTTTTGTCAACAAAGCTATTCACCATGGTGGGTCATTTATTATACGACAGGGTTCTTTGCATTAATGTTTTGAATTTAAATTTTTAATGCGCAGATCTTGCCATTATTCCTGGGGACATGACAGGGCAGTTGCAAGAGATGAACTGCAATCAAACATTTAAACATTAGATGCACATAAAATGGAATGAGTGACTCTACCCTGGAACTCATGCTTTACACCAGCTTGCAACCAGAAGAAATTAAATGTCTTATTCATTGACCAGTGGACCAAGAAGGTTGCCTGGAATGCATTTGATCTATCCCTGATACAGTCTGACATTTAGAAACATTGTTTCACAATTGCCATTGATGGATCAGAAGACAACATTCTTTGGTATGACAATGCCACTGCCATGGTTAATGAAGGAAAGACAGTATCTGTAGTGATACCATTTAATAGGAACTGTGTACATTGAAGACAGCAATTCAGACACACTATCTCAAGATTTTACAAACAGTGATTTGTAGCTTTGAATATACTAAACATGAGCATTTCTAAGTGTGCTTCTGTACATGTACATAAATGTAGAAAAAATTATAGATTAGCTTCTTGTCCTTTCAAAATTAAGTTTATAAATGCCAAAAATTAATAAAAACAGGAATCAATTCTCATTTATGTCTTAGAAATAGGAAGAATTTAAAGGAAATACCATCATCAGACAACATTTCTAGTAGGTACGCATTATCATTTACAAATCATTCAGAAAAGATGATCTATACCAGCTGCAAAAGAACTTATTTTAATGTGTTACTATTATAACATGCATCCTAGGTTTCAGGATGCATATTATGCATATTATACTCTAAAAAATTATGTTGCTGTTTTAGAACTCTTAGCAAATTCATTTTCAGAAATATCATACTTCAATAGATAAATATTGATCTCACAATGCTCATGATTTTCTGAAAACATGCTTTAAATTGGATTTGACAGTCAATACTTATTAAAAGGTAATGAATTCAGAGAATTAGAACACTTCTTATTAGCCTACTTATTAAAGCTTAAGTTTTCAAAATACATGAAAAGATCTTGTAAATCGCCAAAATAGATTTGTATTTTCTCATCAGTGTGAAAATTTCTATCAGTGGTAAATATAGTATTAATGGTGGTGGTAGCTAAGGCGCTTTGGTATTTTAAAAATATATCTAACTGACTTCTGCAATCACCCTACTTCTCAGCCAGCACCAGTGTGGAAAAATTGCATCTCCATGTTGATCCGAAACCATATTGAATAGAATCTCAGCCATTTCTGATGGGACAAGAACCACTTATAAAATGTGTATGAGTAGAAGTACTTTGGAAAAACACCAAATTAAATTGCATGCACATATGTGTGTTTTGTATTCATATGGTTAGTCTCTGTTATTTTCCTCATATTAAAATAGGATATGTGGATGGTGGTGATTAACTTCATTTATCAATTTCCAGCTCCAAAATTTAGATAGACAATGTTTATTTGGTGAAGAATGGTGGAGTTAATTCAAAGTTTAGGTGGGTGGTCATTCCAGACCAGGTATCAAATCCCAGAGGTGGGATCGTTTCCATTGGAAGTTATGATTGGGACAAAAAAATTTAGGAGCCTGGTTTGTAGTGGTCTCTGTGCTCACTTCAGACACTGCCAGGGTCCAATTTTAATAAAGGACCTGAATTTCGCACTGTCTCAAACTCCAATATCTATCAGCAGTTCTAAATTAATTATCACAATGCCTGTTTTATAAAACAAGAATACAATGAATTAAGAGTCATATGAGTTATGCCTTTAACTTATTGCAACATAATAATTGCCCACTCTAAAAGAAATGTAAAACCTTTTTACTTTAACACAGTTAGACAAAAATGACTACATGGATTAATGTATTTGAAATAATCCTGTTTAGCACTATGTTAAATGACAACGTTAAGCCACTGTAATTGTAGATATATTAATATAACATCTCTACAATCATATGTATGCATAGCGCTTCACTCTGGAAACCTTTGACCTAAAGAGAAGAAAAATGTTTATGTTCTTAATTATTGAAATTCACAGAATCACAAAGCAGAAGAGGCCCTTTGGTCCATCGAATCTGCACCGACACTCAAGAAACAACTAGCGGTGAATTTTCCCATTCT
Organism: Sphyrna mokarran; assembly: GCA_024679065.1. Lineage (NCBI taxonomy): Eukaryota > Metazoa > Chordata > Chondrichthyes > Carcharhiniformes > Carcharhinidae > Sphyrna > Sphyrna mokarran. Next base: position 72,702,242 of record JAGIQG010000005.1, read on the forward strand.
GCATTGGGAATGGGAGCAAGTGAGGGGCTGACCATGGAGAGGTCTATTAACTTCAGGTCAGATTTTCTGGTTTTGGGCTGAATGCGGCCAGAAAATCCCACCCCTGATCTACTTACCTAATTTCATTTACGAGCACTTGGCCCATACCTTATACGTAATGACATGCCAAGTGCACATCCAGGAACTTTTTATGGGACGTGAGGCAATTCGCCGTGCCACTCTCCCAATCAGCTCATTCCAAATCATCATCACATTTTTCCTCACATCCTCCCGAAGCCTCCTGACCCTCATCTTGAGCATATGTATCCTTGTGACTGACTCTTCAACTAAGTGGAATACTGCTCTTAATCACCTCGTCATGCCTTCAATCTTGTACACCTTGATCCAGATCGCTCTTCAGTCTTTTCTGCTCCAGTGAAAACAACCCAAGCCTGTTCAACCTTTCTTCATAACTTAAGTATTGCATCGCAGACAGCATCCTAGTGAATCTCCTCAGCACCCACTCCGGTGTAAACACTTCCTTTCAAAAATATGGTTGTGGCCTCACTAAAGTTCTGTACAACTACAACATGATTCCCCTGCTTTTGTAATCTATGCTTTGATTGATAAAAGCAAGTGTCCCATATGCCTTTTTCACCACCCAATTAACATGCTCTTCTGTCTTCTGAAATCTATGGTCAACCATGCCAAGGTCCCTTTGTTTCACAGAACTTTTTAGTGTCATGCCATTCATTGATACTGCCTTGTCAAATTACTCCTTCCATGGTGTATCACCTCACACTTCTCAGGTTTAAGCTCCATCTGCCATTTATCTGCTTATTCTACCATCCCTTCTATATCTTCCTGTAGCCCAACACATGCAGTCTCACTGTTAACTACGTAATCTTTGTGTTATCTATAAACTTATTAATCCTACCCCCACATTGTCATCTATGTAAGTTATGTAAATTACAAATATTAGAAGACCCATCACAGATCCCTGTTGTATGCCACTGCACACTAGTTTCCAGTCTACAACTGAGCCTGTTGCTTTACATTTTCTTGCACCAGTGTATTTGAAAAATACATCAGGTTGATTCTCAGAGAAGTATTAAGATGAGAGTGAAGATTTCAACGCTAACATTTCTTCTGCTGTACAAAGATCTACTATGCATAACAGGTCCATTTATTTTTAGAAATTCTAATGCCTATTTTTATCTAAAAAATTCAGGGATAATTTAAATCTAACCCACCCAGCAGGAAACAGTGTTTTTTGGTTGGCTGCCTGTTCTGCACCATGCATGGAGAACAAAATCAGGTGCTAAGTAAAATGGGTGCTTGACCAAAACTCACCCATTTTATTCCCAGCAGGAAAGTTTAACATTGGTAGAACTTTTCCAGATGTATGAAAAGAGCTTAGATTTTGAAGTAAATTTATAATAATCTTTGGGAACTTTCCTTTAATCTGTAAATCATGCATCCAAATTAAAGTTCAAATGTGGCTTATTATTGATTTAGTTAGATTTAAAAAGCATCAAAGTTAGAAACAAGTCAACTCTAATAAAATTTCTGTATAATTGACATATCAGGAACGTGTTTTGTTAGCCTTGGGCACAGGTGTTGGCACCCTGCAGGCTTTTGGCAAAAGTCCACATATCTTTAATAGTTTCAGGGCAACAATGCTGTTGGTCCATGTAGATTACAATGGGAAAGTTCATCATAAATCATAGCACAGACTGTATGCAACCTTTACGACTTTGTAACTCATAGTCCATTGCTACTAGAGACTGCTTAAGTTCAGGTTATTTTATTCTAAACACAATCTGATTTAAATACGGTAGTGGTCATGCTCAAAGTACTGTTTGCACACACAGCACCTTTATCTTGACGTGTCAAATTGTCTCTGATTGCAAGTCTGACACATGAGCCATGGTGTACTGATGTTATTCCAATAACAATGAAAACTGGGCGATTTCTCTATATACTGGACTCTGTTGGATACAATTAATTATATGCATAACAACAGGATGTCGTGAGATTACTGTTCTTCAAATGGCCTTTCCAAGGGAGCAATGTGCTCTAGTATACAGCACTCATTATTTAGCAGCAAATTACATATAGAGAGGTAAGGTCTTCATTTGAAAACAAAAGTTTGTTGGTGTAACTTCATGATTTTCCACCATACAATGCAATACTTTAACTTATAGCAAAATGTTTAATTGCGTTTTTTTAGCACTGTGATGAAGAAAAACAGTAATACATTACTCTTTTCAAAACTAAAGTTAAAATGTCAATTAAACACTCTCTTATGAAAACTTTTTTTAAACAAAGGTTTTCAGTGATGGTATAATTTTAAAAAATTATATTCTATCCATTGGATTTTTTTTGGCTCACCTAATGTAGACACCATACTGTGGTACCAGATGAAACAATATCATTAGCCTATGGAAAAGATTCCCTCTCTGCACTGGGTAAAATCGTAAATGCATTCTTTATACGTGGATTTATGATTTTAAAACAACTGATCCACAGAAGACATCTTCGTTGTCTTGAATTTCATTTCTGCCTGTGGTTCAAACCACCCTTATTATTTGAAGAAATGTCAATTTTGTAGCTTTCAAATGCACAAAATGTTTTTGTTGGGTGATATACAGACTGCCAATGAAGCCTGTAATTGTATTTCTACCCCCATATCTTGTGGAGGCAGAATGAAATACTATTATTCCTATGGATCGAAATCAAGAGAGAATGTCATAGCAATATGTAAAACAAATGATCTAACTGCTATGAGTAACTGATTCCTTGAAATGTGAAATTTCAAATTCAGAAACAATATTCTCCTAAATTATTTGAATCAATTAATAGTAATTAAAGAATTAGCTTTTGAAAACATCATAGTAATCCAAAGGTTAGAATTCTTAAAATTTAGAACTTTCCAAGATATCTTGTCTTGACTCCTCCTATCAGAGGTTTTATTATTTTCATGCTGCAAAGTAAGAAAGATAAACTTGAATTTATGTATGACCTTTTATGACTTCTGAATATTCTAAAGTGTTTTGAAACCAAATTAAGTATTTTTCTGGTTGTTATTCTAATATCGGGAATGTGGCAACCTATTTGTTTGCAACAAGCACCCATGAACAGTAATGTGATAATGACAAGATAATCTGCTTTAGAGATGTTCATTGAGGGAAAAATATTGACCTGACACCTGCTGTCCTTTGAAATAGTACTTTTACATCTACCTGTATGGGCAAATGAGACATCAGCTTAATGACACATTTGATAGTTCACACTTTGAACAGTTCAGTACTCTTTCCCTTGGAACATCTACCTAGATTATTGAGCTCAGGTCTCCAGGGTGCAACTTGAATCTATATCAGAGGCAAGAGTGCTCCTAACTGATCCATAGGTGACAGTTGATAACATGAAAAAAAACTTGCATACCTAGAACTATCAGTTTGGAAATCATCTCAAAAATTTCTGAAAGCAATCATCTGTTTAAATAATTTTAAAAAAAATTTTACCCATTTTTGTTCCATTTCAAGTTATTGCTCTTTTTGAAGACTAAGATTTCCAGAAGGCATTTGATAAGGTGCCATTTCAGAAGTTATTGTGGAAAATAAAAGCTCATGATGCATGGGGTAAAATATTAGCATGTATAGAAGACTAACTGCTGGTACAAAAGAGTGTGCTTAAATGTGTAGATGTGATGAGTGGCATCCCACAGGGTTATGTGTTGTTGTCTCAACTTTTTACACTTTATATCAATTACTTAGAAGAGGGGTGTGAAGGTATGGCCATTAAATTTGCATATGACACAAAGGTAGTTAGGAAGTTATGCTGTGAAGAGGATATCAGGAAGTTGCAGACAGATATACATAGATTGAATGAGTGAGAAAAGATCTGGCAGATGGAGTGTATATGGGAAGATGTGAAATTATTCACTTTGGCAGAAGGAATGAAAAAACAGGGTAGTACTTAAATAGAGAACAGCTGCAGAATTCTGAGATGCAGAGGTGTTCAAGTGAATAAGTTGCAAAAAGTTAGTATACAGGTGCAGCAAGTAATTAGGAAGGCAAATGGAATTCCATCCTATACTATACAAAAGAAATGGAAATAAAAGTAAGGACATATGCTTCAGTTAGACAGGTCATTGTTGAGACCACATTTTGAATATTGAGGCCTGAATTTTCAGGATGACAAGTGCTCAGCATCCATCGTTCGAAGAGTCAGTGAGGAATGCATCCACCCCCTCTCCCTGACTCCAACAAGCCTCTGTCATTTTGCACTCAAGTGAGTGTTGATTGATAGCAAGCAGGACTTCCACCCAGACTTGAAAGAAAGTCTTAGAGAGCTGCTGTCCAATTAGATTGGCTGACAGCTCTCCAGCCCATCTAGTCACAGCACTGCAGTGGCTGTAAGAGATAATGAGACAAGGTCCCAGGAACCACAGTGCTGTTAAGTATCAGGACCCTGGGGATGGGAGGGTTGGGAATAATGCCTGGGGGGTAGTAAGAATCTAGCAACACAATTTTAAATCCAACCAATTTATTTGATAGTAAATTTGTGAGCTTTCGACCTTTTCGTCTTCATCAGGCAAATGCAGTGTTCTGGTCTGCAATAGCACACATCAGCACAGACAGTCACAGATTGCTGATTAGAATGCGAATCCTTACATCTAACCTGCTATTTAAGTGTTAAAGTGGCTAACAATGTGTGTGAAGGGAATCCTGAGCATTGGTTAGAGAATTGTGTATTTTCTCCAGACAGCACAGTAAGTGAGGTTTTTTGCTAACCCAGGCAAGTTATGGGGGTTACAGACAGTGTGACATGAAGCCAAGATCCCTGTTAAGACCGTCCTCATGTGTGTGGAACTTGGCTATCAGTCTCTGCTCAGCGACTCTGCGCTGTCGTGTGTCACGAAGGCCCCCTTGAAGAACATTTACCCGCAGGTTGGAGGCTGAATGCCCATGACTGCTGAAGTGTTCGCCCACAGGAAGGGAACTGTTTTGCCTGGTGATTGCTGAGCGATGCTCATTCATCCGCTGTCATAGTGTCTGCATGGTCTCCCCAATTTACCATGCTTCGGGACATCCTTTCTTGCAACGTATTAGGTAGACAACGTTGGCCGAGTTGCAAGTGTATGTACCGTGTACCTGGTGAATGGTATCCTCACGTTTGATGATGTCGTCCATGTCTATGATCTGGCATGTCTTGCAGAGGTTGCTGTGGCAGGTTGTGTGGTATTGTGGTCACTGTTCTCCTGAAGGTTGGGTAGTTTGTTGCGAACAATGATCTGTTTGAGGTTGTGCGGTTGTCTGAAAGCAAGATGTGGGGGGGTGGGGGTGGCCCTAGCGAGATGTTCATCGTCATCAATGGTGTGTTGAAGACTCCGGAGAAGATGTCGTAGCTTCTCCGCTCCGGGGAAGTACTGGACAACAAAGGGTACTCTGTCCACCGTGCCCCTTGTTCGTCTTCTGAGGAGGTCAGTGTGGTTTATCGCTGTGGCACGTCGGAACTGTCGATCGGTGAGTCAAACGCCATATCCTGTTCTCACGAGGGCATCTTTCAGCGTCTGGAGATGTCTGTCACGATCCTCCTCATCTGAGCAAATTCTGTGTATACGGAGGGCTTGTCCATAGGGAATGGCTTCTTTAACGTGTCTAGGGTGGAAGCTGGAGAAGTGGAGAATTGTGAGGTTGTCTGTCGGTTTGCGGTATAGTGAGGTGCTGAGGTGACCGTCCTTGATGGAGATGCGTGTGTCCAAGAATGCAACTGATTCTGGAGAATAGTCCATGGTGAGTCTGATGATGGGATGGAACTTGTTGAAATCATCATACGGTTGTTTCAGTGATTGTTCACCATGAGTTTGCCCATGGAAGACTTCTACAGAAAATGCAGATGTGTGGAATAGAGGGTGATTTAGCTAATTGGATTAGGAATTGGCTGGCAGATAGAAGACAGAGGGTGGTGGTTGATGGTAGATATTCATCGTGGAGTTCGGTGACGAGTGGTGTGCCTCAGGGGTCTGTTTTGGGGCCCCTGCTGTTTGTAATTTTTATAAATGATCTGGATGAGGGTAGTGAGGGATGGATCAGTAAATTTGCAGATGATACTAAAGTTGGTGGGGTGGTAGATAGTGAAGAGGGGTGTTTTAGTTTACAGAGTGACTTGGACAAGTTGCAGAGCTGGGCCGAGAGGTGGCAAATGGAGTTTAATGTGGCAAAGTGTGAGGTAATGCACTTTGGCAGGAACAATAAATGTGTAGAGTATAGGGCTAATGGGAGGGCTCTTAATAGTGTTGAGGAACAGAAGGATCTTGGTGTATGTGTCAATAGATCCCTGAAAGTAGGCAGTCAAGTGGATAAAGTTGTTAAGAAGGCATATGGAGTCTTAGCTTTTAATGGTAGGGGGATTGAATTTAGGAGCCGCAGCATCATGTTGCAACTGTACAAAACTCTAGTGCGGCCGCACTTGGAGTATTGTGTGCAGTTCTGGTCGCCACATTATAAGAAAGATGTGGAGGCATTGGAGAGTGTACAGAGGAGGTTTACCAGGATGTTGCCTGGTATGGAGGGCAGGTCTTATGAGGAGAGGCTGAGGGATTTGAGGTTGTTTTCGTTAGAAAGGAGGAGGCTAAGAGGGGACCTGATCGAAACATATAAGATGATTAGAGGTTTAGATATGGTGGACAGTGATAGCCTTTTTCCTAGGATGGAAAAAGCTAGCACGAGGGGACACAACTTTAAATTAAGGGGTATGAGTTATAGGACGGATATCGGAGGTAGGTTCTTTACTCAAAGAGTGATTAGGGAGTGGAATGCCCTGCCTGCAGCTGTTGTAGATGCGCCAAGTTTGGTGCGTTTAAGAGGTTAGTTGATAAGTATATGGAAGAGAAGGGAATGGTTTAGTTGGGAGGGGCATTGCTTTTTATTTTGGTCGGCACAACATCGAAGGCCGAAGGGCCTGTTCTGTGCTGTAATGTTCTATGTTCTATGAGTCCAAAGGAAAAAGATGTCATCAATGTATCTAGTATATAGCCTTGGTTGAAGATCCCGTGTGATGAAGAAGTCTTGTTCGAACCTGTGCATGAAGATGTTGGCAATTTGAGGTGGGTAGGCCAGGGGTAATGGATGGGACAACCTGAGGTCTCTGGTCTGTGAGGGGAGGATATGCTATTCTAAAGGTATCTTCTGATGGAAGCGACCTCAAGCTCCCATACCCCCCATTTTTGCCTATGTTTGTAAGTGAGAACCTTTTCTAATATTTACCCTCAGAGTTGCTGCCTGCTGGCCTAAAAATTAAGGTTAGGTGTGAAACGTCCCATAAGGAGTCATTTAATGGCTATTTAATGATTTCAATTGGGGCATGTGCAGACTTCCCATCCAAGACCCCGTCTGTCACACCTTAAAATTGTCTGGATTGGGCAGGTAGGATAGTGAGAGATCGTTTGTGTGTAAAATTCTGGTTTGTGTACAGTCTTGGTATCCTTCTGTAATGAAGGATGTAAGCATGTTGAAGGTGGGTTCAAAGGAAGCTTATCACATTGGTGTCTAGAATGTTTTTTGAAGAAAGTTTGAACACACAGGGTTTGTTTTCACTGGAGTTTGGAAGAGTGAGGGGTGACTTAATTTAAGTATATAAGATCCTGAATGGTCTTGATAAGGTGGATATACAAAAGATGTTTTCTCTAATGCTTGAGTCCAAAACTAGGGGACACAAAATAGGGGTCATCCTTATAGGACAGAAATTTGGAGAAGTTTTTTCTCTGAAGGTTGTGTGACTTTGGAACTTTCTGTGTCAGAAAACAGTGGAGGTGAGATCATTGAATATTTTTAATGTGGAAATAGATAGTTTCTTGTTGGGCATGGGATCCAGTGTCATCAAGGGGTAGATGGAGATGTAGAACTTGAAAAGCAAACTGCTTAGTCATGATCTCATTGCAGCAAAATAGTGGTCAGCACTGCTGCCTCATAGTTCCAGGGACCTGGGTTCAATTCCAGCCTTTGTTACTCCGTGTGGAGTTAGCTCATTCTCCTCAGGTTTTCCAGTTGTTCGTCCGTGTACTCTGGTTTCTTCCCACAATCCCAGGGTGTGCAGATTAAGTGGATTGCTAAATTGACCCTTAGTGTCTTAAGATGGAGTAGTAATGGAAAATGTGTGGAATAACAGGATAGGGCAGGGAGAAGGGCCTAGATAAGATATTCTGTCAGGGAGTTGGTGCAGATTTGATGGCATGAATAGTTTCTTCTATGTTAAAGGGATTCTATGATTCAATGGTTGAATGGTGAGGAGACTTGAGGGTCCAAATGGTTGATTTCTGACTTCTGCTCCATTTCATATGTTCAAAATATGTTGAATATAACTCAGATTTTCATTCCTGATTGAATATGGTAAAAATATCTATCTCCAAAACCACCAGCAGTGCCTAACGAGCAGTATGTATCTGTTACAGCCTCAGTGAATATTTAAATTGAACAATGGTGTATTTTTGATATGATCCATCAGTCGCCAGATGTATGGCATATGTATCTTGCATTGCACTGGCATTGAAATTCATATACCACGTTAATCAAAACTTCGACAATAGCTTCAACAGCATGGCCGGAATTTTACTGAAGCGGATGGGACTCTCAGAATGGAAATCTCAGTTGGCCTCGGGCAGGATTTTACGATATTGTTGAACAAGGTTATAAAATCCCACCTCATGTCTCTTTTTACAGCTAAGTTCAGATGTTTGGATACTTTGAGTTGGAACTTAAAGTTGTATTTTCACTTAAGCATTAGCCTTAGCTCAGACATTTTGAGTTATTGTATTTCAACTCATCTGCTATTTTTCATCTCCCTTTAGGTCCTATGACCACAGATTTATACTCAGAGTTAAGATCTGAATTTAGACATCCCTATTTGTGATGTAGATTTGTTTTTCTGTTCCCTTGTTTTGTTCCTCTTTTTATGGACTACAAATTACGTACTCTGAGGCTAGGCTATTTTCATTGAGGTGGATTTGTTGTGGGATACACCCAGCCCTTTACAGGGCAATTATTTTCTCTTAAAATAGGTGCCATCTGTGTTTTGCGTTTAGTGAATCAGCCCTATTCTGATAATTTAAACCGTTAAATGTGGTTGAATAATGCCATTTAAAGTGTCTCTGCTCTACAATCATATAGGTTTGAAGGTCATATTTCCAAAATATGGTTATATAATTGATTTTTAAAAGAGGGGCTGACTTCATAGACGGGAAGGGAGAGAGCCCACATTAAAATATTTCTGTAGCATGATTATTTTTATGAATGAATAACATGAGTTTATGTTATTATATAAACATGTATTAAGAAGAATACAGAAAATATTTCCCTTTTACATGAAGACTATCTTTTTAAGATGGTTTCAATTTTTTTACTTAGTATAAATAGCATTCTCACTTACAGACTGTTAGTGGCACCAATCATGATAGTGAGCATTTTGCACTCCATTTTCCTGGCCACATGACTGACTGGTCAGTGAAGGAGCTAACAGCAAATATATCATTGTGGTTTAAAAAAAAGGCAGAATTACATTTGTATAGTGCCTTTCACAACTATAGGGTATCCCAAAGCATGTTACAGTCAGTGAAGCATATTTAAAATGTATCCACTAGTCTAACAAAACAAATATAGCAATCAATTTGCACACTGCAAAGACTCAGAAATACAAGAATGATAATTTGTTCTTTGTGATGTAGATTGAGAGATAAATATCAGCCAGGACACTGGGATAACTTCCCTGCCCCTCTTCAAAATATTAGAATCATAGAACAAGGAAGTCCCTATTGTGTAGAAAGAGACCATTTGGCCCATCAAGTCTGTACTGACTCTCTGAAAGAGCTTCCTACCTAGGCTCACCTTTCTCCCCCATCCTATCCCTGTAACTTTCTGCATTTACTATGGGCTAATCCATCTAATCCATACACCTTTGGACACTAACAGGCAATTTACCATGGCCAATCCATCTAACCTGCATATCTTAGGATTGGTGATGACCAATCCTTGCAATTACTACAATTAGTGTATGGGATGAATCAGTATTATTGCCATGGGATCCTTTACATCCATTTGAAAGGGCAGATGAAGTCTTGATTTAATATCTCATTCAAAAGATGGCACCTCTGGAGCGTGCTGTCAGTACTGCGCTGAAGTGAAGGCTTAGATTTTCGTGCTCAATTCTCTGAAATGGGACTTGGACTCATAATCTTCTAACTTAGAGGTGAGCGTGCTACAAACTGAGACAAAGCTGACTGATAGTATTAGTCTTGTCCAAGACAAGAACCTGCTGGTAGTCGATGTAAATATTAATTTCATCACTTTTTACAGGCTTGAAATTAAGGAGATTGGTACAGAAAAAAATTACATATTCTATCCTTTAACAGAGAGAAGATATCTAATTATGTTGGTTTGTCCCAGAGAGGTTAATACCAATGTGAATGGTTCAATTAAACTGGGGAAAAAGATACAAAAGTCTGAGAACATGTACCAACTGATTCAACAGCTTCATCCCTGCTGTTATCAGACTTTTGAATGGTCCTATCATATATTAGATGACTTTTCTCTTCATCCTATCTGTAACTGCAACACTACATTCTGAACCTTATCCTTTCCTTTTTCCCTATGTACTCTATGAATGGTATGTTTTGTCTATATAGCTCATAAGCAGCAATATTTTTCACTGTATCCCAACACATGACAATAATAAATCCAATCAAATGAAGGTGTAGCTATGAATTATTAACCTCAGCAGTTAATTATTTTGAATTTCATCATCATGGCAATACAATCTGTTTCCAAAATCAGTACAGCAACTTGGATTGAGAGAACTTAGAGCAGGGATACTTTGCACACTCCTGGATTTTTCCATACTATTATCAGTGACTGCAAACTCTTTGTTTTTATACTTTGTTCTGATTGTTATTTGTATCCAGTAGTCAATCGCTTTTGGAAAAGCAGATTCTTCCAGAGAGTAAAACTTGAATATTTTGCAACTATTTGGAATGTTCTAATATAAAAATTTTGTTGGCTCCTTTTAAATGAGATGTTAAACCAAGATTCTGTCTTGACTCATCAGGTAAATGTAAAGGATTTAAAGGACACTATCTCCTAGAAGCACAAGGGAGTTTTTCCTATTGTTCAGACCAATATTTATCCCTCAAAGAACATCACAAAGCAGATTATCTGGTCATTATCACATTCCTGTTTATGGGACCTTGCTGTGCTCAGTTTGAATATTGTGTTTTCCTACATTAGAGCAGTGACTACCTTTTGATGGTTACAAAGCATTTTGAGATGTCCTTAGGCTAGAAAAAAAATTTTATAAATGCAATTCTTCTTTTCCCTTGGTATGATAAACTGTTAAGAGCCACATAGCTCTAAGTGGTCATCTGCACATTTGTTTTGGGAGTCTTGGCATAAGCTTCCTAACTTCATGGATCTGTTCTGAGATGTAATTAAAATTGAGCGAACTACTGCAACTCACTGTTTTGATTGTTTAAAAAGTTATTTTTTAAAAGTCATTTTCTTGAGTACCACCATGATTTATGTTGCAAATGTTTCACTGTATTCCTTTTACAAATCTTGTTAAATGGCATAGCACATCCGGCAAATTGATAATTCCAACCCTGTCCCTATAGTAATGTAGTAACTGGCTGCTTTAAGGGGTAGATATAGGGAAGATTATTGGATCACATGAACCAATCAGCCAATGGGGAAGAAATATGGATATTAGTACAGAATATGGGCTTCTGCCTGCTCTAAGTTCCCTCAATCCAAGTTGCTGTACTGATCTTGGAAACAGGTTGCATCACTGTGATGATGAAATTCAAAATAATTAACTACTGATGTTAATAATTCATAGCTATATCTTCATTTGATTAGATTTATTATTGTCATGTTGGGATACAGTGAAAAATATTGCTTCTTATGAGCTATACAGACAAAATATACTGTTCATGGAGTACACAGGGAAAAAGGAAAGAATAGGGTTCAGAATGTAGTGTTGCAGTTACAGATACGATGAAGAGAAAAGTCATCTAATATATGATAGGACCATTCAAAAGTCTGATAACAGCAGGGATGAAGCTGTTTTTGAGTCAGTTGGTACATGTTCTCAGACTTTTGTATCTTTTTCTCCAGTTTCCGAGAAGTGTTAACATCATGAAAGTACTTTGTATATATTTACTTACTTGCAAATAAACCATTATAATTTGTTACACTAACTGGTGATTGCCAATCCGTGCAATTACTCTAGGTAGTGAATGAAATGAATCAGTGTTATTATGGGACAAATTGTGATGATTGCTTATGACAAACTAATAGCTTGTATAAAGCTGTTTCATTTGTGTGCTGAAGCCACAATATGTATCCTTTATATAAAAAAAAAAGATGCATTGTGTTCTGTAGATTATGACATCTCCAGAACTGCTGAGCATAATTACGTTAGAAACTAATACTATATGCCAGAGCAGTTAGATGGAGAGGAAGGACTCAGCAATTTGCAACACATTGTTGATTAGTAATTAACAATATTTAAAATAGTATGATTAAGCAATAGTCTATGTCTGAATACATTTTCAACAAGATGGGCCAGGCGAAGATTTCACATGACTACTTCAAAAAAAATTTCTGCAAACACTGGATTGTATTTCATTATTGGTTATGGTTCCAGCCTGTTAAATACTAATAATATCCACTTATTCTTTTTTCATATAACGGATCAACCTTTTGCATCAATATTTGTTTCATACCTCCTATTTTGCAACGGTTTCTCCCCCTCCCCACCTCTTATGGGTGGACTTGCTTCATAGTATTGCTTGTCCATTCAATAATCTAAAGCTGACCAAATTAATAATCCAGTTAGAGTTGAAAAGCTAATGTTAAATTCTGTCAATAGTAGCAAAAGACAACCGAGAAAAATTATTTTGTGGTAGTTTAATATTACTGTAATTGCTTATCCCCATTTCACCCTGAATCTTGCTGTTAGCACATCACTGCATTTTCCTCACTTACTACTATTATGCATGTGCCCAACTTAGGTTAGTTTATCTTAACTAATCTAAGATAGTTACTTAGGTTAAGAGGAAAACAGCTAATAGAATCACAAATATGATAAAGCAAATGATGCAAGAAGCAAATTCAGTATTTAGAGATTAGTTCACAAAATCAAAAAAGATGTACCTGGAGAATTCAGGCAGCATGCCCTATCATTGCATAGGTCTCAATGATATGCTGGTGACAGTGGTGGTAATTAAAATTTTGGCTGTAGAGTTAACCTGGAACAAGGCATGAGGTCATTAAAATGTTGTATTGGATCAAAAATGGACTAAACAAGTCTATCTGTATCAATCGGTTCCTTATTCTACAAATAAATTAATATATATGAGATAATTATTTTGTAATCTGTGTTAAGGGCTATCCCATGTATTGAGTTGATTGCAGTTGCTAGTGCATTTCTGTATCTTTAAGTCATTACTGGAGCCGGTTATGTGTTCTTTTTCAGAAGCTAAGAATTGACTGTGCTAAGTATTGACTATCACTGTGCTGTGCAGATACATGGATTTGGGCCTGTGTCTGTGGAAATTTGCGTATTCTCCCCGTGCTTGCATGCGTTTTCTCTGGGTGCTCCGGTTTCCTCCCACATCCCAAAAATGTGCTCTTAGGCTAATTGGCAAAACAAATTCTCCCTAAATTGTCTCAAATTTGGTTTTTAATCCATGGATCTATAAACATAGACAGGGATCACGGGTAGAGGTGGGAACATTGGGGTGGCGGCGCGGGCTCGTTGGAGCGAAGAGCCTGTTTCCCATGCTGTTTTGTTCTTTGAGTTCAAAAGGTACTGTTCTCACGAATTCTCAATTACATCGGTGGTTGAATTAGACAGTTGATAGTCCCATGACTGAGAAGCACTGTCTTATCAGTACAAATTGAACAGATCTATTCATACTATGGTTTAGGAACCCATACAGTACATAACATTTGCTGATTAAAAATATGTACATTCTGTAGTTTCATTGTTCCATAGAATCTCACTCAGTCTTCATCCCACCATGGTGTGGAGCAGCCTGCATTTGGCTAAAGTATACTGATTATTTAAAAAATACATCGAAAATCTAAAATACATGTTTAAATCATAAATACTTGTATAAATTTCTTACTGTGATTATATGCGTCTTTATGCAGATTGTGCTCCATAAGTCTGTAACTTGGATCTGGAGTCATTTCACTTATTCCTCGTAGTTTTATCAATGTCTTAAATTCTTGATTATTTGAGACTTCTATAACACAGCCTAATGACCTGTTTATTGGTGTAGGACTTCAAGCACATTTGTAACATTACATGCTTTTGCTTTTTATTGCATGGTACTCAGACCTGGTCTGGTCTACAAATGGCTACAACCCCACACAATGAGTTGGATTTTACAGCATATTGTATCCCTTGCCCCTTGACCTTTAAACCAGTCATCATTCCACCCAGCTGCCCCACAGCAATATTACTTTGGGAGCAGCCTTCATTATTTCAAAGTGGGATGTCTGCCTTCATCTGTGGAGCAGTCCCACCCTAGAGAGCTGCAAGCCAATCTGGTTGGCCGGGAGCTCTGTAGCCCCAGCAGTGACAGGATTAAACAGTAACCCTTGCTGGGACTACTTTTTAAAAGCCAAATGTCCATGAGTGAATACATATATATGCTGTAGAAATTTCATTTCTGAAACATTATAACTGTGAACATGTCTATCTTTGAATAACATGAACTAATAATCTGAGTTTGGTCATATGCGTTACTGCAAAGTGGCATTGAGGAATTTTGTGGTACTTCTAAACTGGCTACTTGCAGGGCTGTATGCCTTTCAGGTTAATTTTAAAAAATACTTTTCACATGTTAACATGTAATGCAAAAGGTAAATTAAAAATTCACATTAATCTGTGACACAATTGGCTGCATGCCTCCATCATTAAGTATAATTTTGTGCTAATCTTTTGATGGTCATGCTGGATGGATACTACTATTGTAGGCTCTATGTGTATCAGCACCCACCCCCTTCCCCAGGATTTGTTCTGAGATCGTAGGGAAGCCATGTCAAGTATTCAACTTTCCTGCACTAAATTTCTCTTCAAAAACAATTGTAGAAGGTAATAAAAAGCTTTCATTTATAATAACATAAAGAGTGAAGTTCAATTGAGGAAGATTTTAATTACAAGCTTTCTAATTTTTTTAATCAATAGGTACCAACTATTTGCAGTAACATTATAGCACTTACCCTCAGGGTGCAAACTGTCATACTTTTTGCCAAATATGGAAAGCTGATGGATCCAGATTCTGCCTGAAACTTTTGTGCCTCTGTTGACTGCAGCATTTGGACAACAAGTTCAAAACCATTACAAGACCTTGACATTCAAATCTAACTTCATCATGCCCATATCTATTATGTATTATATAAGCTTCAAGTAAAAGTGGGACAAGGGAAATAAACATCGGTCCGTAATTAATTCAAAAGGAATGGTAGTGACTGTTGAAATAATCAGTTCTCCTTTTTGATACTTGAAACAAAGCTATAAATAATACAGTATATCTATCACAGTTCTTCCTTCAACAATTTAAAGCTGGTTCTTTGAAGTGGCTGGGAAAGGATGTTGCCTTAGGAGAGCCCAACAATTAATGTTTTGGAATGTACTGAGATAAAGAGGGAATCAATTTGTGTTCAAAAAATTTCTAATGCCGATTTAATTTGGCTTGTTTTTATTGGGAATTTCTTGAGTATCATTTCTGCACTTGAACGTGGAAACTTTCTGTTCCAGATATGATAGGTTTGAAAATATAAGAGAGAGGGCGACTGGAAATAATGTTAAAATATGAAGGAAACTTTATTTTCATGAATCAATGTAAAGGTAATCAATTTTGTTGACTAACTGTGATTCAACAGAGTTCTCAGGGCAACTGAAAATGGCACTTTGAGGTTATTTGGCACCAGGATGTACAGAACATGGAGATTTTATCCCACTGGAAATGGTCCAAGCTTAACTTTGGACCTTTTGGGATTGTTTCCAGGCATATATCAACATAACTGAGATGTTTTTGATTATATTCCAAATTTCAGTAAGATTACACCACCCGTCAGTTTAAGATCATCAAAGTCAGTTAAACCTATATTCAAAAGGATTTAGAATATAGCTCCATGTCATTTACAAACTGAAATTTCTTGCATAGCTGTTGTTAAGTGCACTTAGAAAATCTAGAATTTTTTCAGTAGTGACCACATGTTAGTGTGTGTACAATAAACAATTTGTTTGGAAAAAAAATCTGGAATGAGCTGGTGCAACAGCATTATTTTCTTTAAGGAAAGGTCATGAAGATATTTATCAGCAAATCATTCTCAACCAGCATATTGTGTCTTAACAATTGTCTTCACCTCTCCAGCTATATTTTCCCCACTTTCTTTGTAGATTTTACTTGTGACCATCATTTCTCTGCTCCTGCTGACTGCCAGCTTAAAACTCTTCAAGGTTGTTCCAGAGAATCTAGGTGTCATAGGTGCAATGCTTGCAGGCATTTTTTTGCCCTTGCTGCTGCCTGCAGGTAGAATGTAGTGGCTGTTTTTAGGAGATGTGGCCTGTCTTTAAGTGGTATCGTTAATGCCCAATTCTCCACTTCTTGTCTCCTTCTCCCCCCCACACAAAAAGATACACAGCCAGCACAATGTGGGTGCATGCCTGTCTAATGATAGGGGCCACATGAGAGATCACTATGTCCACATGAAATAGGAACAAGACAAGTTCCAGGACAGGCCATTACCTGTTAACAAGAAAACTTGTATTCAATGAGGCCCACAGGGAGGTCCCGTCCTGGGTTTTTAGACATTGTAATAACTCTTGGCTGGAGTGACCTGACTGGAAAGTTACATTACTTATTGTTAAATGAAGCCACTACTCTGTGGTGTACGTACTTAACTCCCAACTTTCTTTTTATTTAAACAATTCATTCAAATATATTACATTCCAAACACATAAATTACAATACAAATACATTATGATTTCACAATGATCAATTATTAAAACAATAAGTTGATATTATCGCAATGTCAAAGCACATATACCTTCCTTAATACTGCAGCAAACAACCTCCCTTCCAATGAAAATGGAGTTCATTGTAAGTTATCTATCACCTTCTGGGGTTTTGACATCCAGAACACACAAGTTCCAACCAGTACAATACTTTTCACATGAGTCCCAACTGGAACAATAGTCCTGCAAATCCCTCCTGATATCTGTCTTATAAAGGGTTCAGATGATGGATTCCAGGGCAGGCCATTACCTGTTAACAAAGAAACTCATTTTCAATGAGCCCCACAAAGAGGTCAATTAGAGATTCCCCAGGGAATTCATACTATTTATCATAGACACAATTGATTTCTAGACTAGTATCTGTTAAATGTTGAAGGAAGCAAATTAGAAATACTGATTAGGAATAGTGATTGTTCTCATAACATCATGTAATGTACTTTTCTCCAGTATTTCTACTCATAGAAATTGGCCACTCCTACTTTTGATGTTTTCTGAGTGTTCTGTTCATCTCCAAATGTGGATTGAATATAGAAATTGAATCTAATCTTCCAATCTTTCAGGCAATTTTCAGACTGCATGCCCATGGCTGGTTGCCTCACCTAGCCTATCAAATTCTTGTGCTTGCTGTGATCATTTGAAATAATGTTGTTAAATGCACATCTCAATTTCCGATGTGTGCTGCAAGACGAGTAAACATTTATGATAACAAGGCTGATCAAGAAACAGTTTGAGCAGAGTTTGAATAGATAAGCTTGCTTTTATTTGCTATTTCAGAAATGTGGGTTTCTGTACTATAATGAGTAACACAGTGAGCTTGGAAACTTTTCTTTCAGCTAACAATATGCATGCATTTGAAAATATCTGAATGAATGGCAGCTCCAATGTTTGTCAGCAATAATATCAAGAAAGGAATGAGGCCTGATATTAACATGATGAGATTGGCAATGTTCGTGGAAGAATGATGATAACAAACAAAACTGGTGATGTTGTGCTTAAGGGATAATTCATCCAGTAATCTAAACCTGTATAAAGTTTTCAGCATCCATTTATAGGCCTTTGTTAAATATGGTGACTAAACTAAGTAAAACAGAGAGCAGAGTAAGTTTAAGTTTATCTATTAGTCCTTCTATTCTGGACCTTTATTACTTCTTCAGCACAAAACATTTTTTTTAACTTCTGGTGATCTGGCAAAAAATTGCTGCATAAATTCAAAATCTAATTAACGTCTGAACCTAATTTTCGTCAGTTGCTTGCACCCTTAACACTAATTAAGCTTTTAAAATCAGTACCACATAACTATAGCAGTAATAAAATATTTTACTCGTCAATATCATTTGTTGTCTATGAATTATCAAGTTTGAATAATAATATGTAAATTTTGGTGGTGGGGGATTAATCTGGAAGCTAATCATGTTGTGATATTAAAGCTTGTAATTTAGCTATAAATTCAAATAACCATAAAAATAAATAATCTTGAAACTAGAAATACTGATGCATCATCAATACTTAAATCCTGATTTACTAGTACTTCTCTAGTCACATTGCACATTCTGATGTATAAATAGACAGTGTGTTTGATGGTGTGCCCTGGGATGATGTAATGCTGCAAGAACTGATGTTGGAATGAGTGATGCATTTATGTTCAATATCTCCCTAACACACTTGACATTGGTCTGTTTGGATATTTGCTTATCTTTGTTTCAAGGATGTTCATTGTTAATGTGGTGTACTTAAACTAGAGTTCTTTAAGATACAGAATTGGAAACAATAGCCTGGATTTTCATTGAATTATTCACTGTTTATCTTGAAAAACAGTGAATAGTTCAGGTTCTGGTATTCTTGAACCCCTTTGTCTAGGTGGTCCTATTTTTGGGGATGGATATTAAAGGGTCAAAAGCCTGGACGCTGCACTCCTGGTGGGGTTGGCCCCACTGTGTGGAATAGATATTTCCTACGCCTATGCAATTTTCATGGAGTTGGGCCAGGTTTAAAAGAACTCCTTCTCAGGGGAGACATGAACCATTCTGTGTATGGGGACCATTTAAAAAGTAAATTCAAAAAGACCTCTCTGTGCCTAGTGTTCTAGGCCCAACCATCTTCAGCTGCTCCTTTGATAACCTGCCTTCCAATATCAGGTCAGAAGTGGGGATATTCGCTGATGATTGCACAATTTATGCCTTCTTAAATACTGAAGCAGTCAATGTTAAAATGCATCAAGATCTGAACAATATCAAGGCTTGGGCTGACAAATAATATTCAAACTACACAAGTGCAAAGCAATGACCAACTCCAACAAGAGAAAATCTGATCTTTGCCACTTGACATTCAATGGCATTTCCATCATCGAACCCCTACTGTCAAAATACAGGAGAATGTTGATCAGAAACTGAACTGGACTAGCTATATAAATATTGTGGCTACCTGAGCGGGTCAGAGACTAGCAGTCTTATGATTAACTGACCTGCTGACTTTCCAAGGCCTGTCCACTATGTACAAGGCACAAGTTGAGAGTGTGATGGATCACTCTCCACTTATCAGAATGAATGCAGCTCCAACAACACTCAAGAAACTCAACACCATCCTGCACAAAACACCCTGCCTGATCGCATGTTTTTCACAAACATTCACTCCCTTTGCCGTCAATGAACAATGCCAGCAACATATTACTATCTACAAGATGCACTCCAGGAATTCACCAAGGAACCTCACGCAGCACCTTCCAAACCCATGACTGCTACTAACAAGATGGACAAGGTCAGCAGGCAAATAGGAATACCACCACCTGGAATTTTCCTTCCTAGCCACTCACCATCCTGACTTGAAACTATATCACTGTTCCTTCACAGTTGCTGGGTCAAACTCCTGGAACTCAGTCCCTAATAACACTGCAGTTTTACCTACACTACAAGGACTGCAACCATTCAAGAAGGCATCTTACCATCACTTTTCCCAGGGCAATTAGGGATGGGCAATAAATATAGTGATACGATATCCCATAAATGAATTTTTAAAACTGTGCCATATCCGCGACCTACGGCAGCTCATGCCCCCTGGTTCGAGGTAAGGCACTTACCTACAATGCAATGTATAAAAGCAATGAACCATATGGTAACAGTAAAAAGGTATGTTAAAAAAAATTAAAAACAGTGAATTATTGATAAATTTCCATATTTAAAAAAAGCCTTTTTACTACAGATCAATAAAAGTGGCAATCGCAGCTTTGATAGCTGAAACTGCAGGCACCTGAAATCTTTTAATTGTGTGTAATCACTGTGAAATTGACAATAGTCAATCCAGCAATGTTTATTCCCAGGCTCAGTGGCATTGATGAGGCATGGGGAATGTGTGGGGTGAGGAGTGAAGGCTGCGGCACCTTTCTGTTTCTTTCTTAGCTGGGACAAAAGTCCCACTGCACTGATGCAGGTTTTTTTAAACTGCCTCCTTTTAGACCTGGCCTGCCCTGTGGCTGCCCCCAACCTCTTTCCAGGTTTGACTGGCCTCATACCACTTTGCAGATTCCTCATTGCAATGAAGATCCCTCCTTATGTATGTGTTTATCTGTATATGACACTAAAAATTCTTAGGGATAATGTAGTTTATTCAAAGAGTTGGGATTATATAAAATTACATCAATGATGTACAAATTATAACCCAGAAATAGACTAATTAGCCCAAGTAGTTTGTCTTGTTTATCCTTCCATGAGCAAAACCTAATCTCATGTGCATGCTCTGTTCCCTTGACATTGCAAATCTCAAATTGGTTCATGTTTAATGCATGAAACTATAACCGTGATATTAAATTACTAATTTACATTCTCTCTCCGCCCTCCGTAAATTTGAGATAAAAATAATATGGAAGTTAATTCTCACTTTCAAAATCGACTCAAAAAGAAATTAACAACACCCAATATACAATTTTTTAAAATATAATTGAGTAAACAGCTGACCACATCCCCAAATCATTCCTCCTTTATATGTTGGAAGAATGTGATGCTCTAATTGGCAACACTGTCTTGAGTGACTACAGCTCAGCCTTCAATATCATTATTCCTATGAAATTCATCTGCAAACTCCATAACCTGGGCTGCGGCTCCTCTCTCTGCGGCTGGATTCTGAACTTCCTAACCCATAGACCACAATCAGTAACGAAAGGCAACAACACCTCTTCCACGATCATCTTCAACATTGGTGCCCCACAAGACTCTGTTCCCAACACCCTACTGTACTCTTTGTACACCTATTCTGTGTGGCCAAATTCTCCTCTAACTCGATTTTCAAGTTTGCTGATGACCCCACTATAGTGGGTCAGATCTGAAACAATTATGAAATGGAGTACAGGAATGAGATAGAGTATCTGGTAAACTGGTGTAGCAATAATAATCTCTCCCTCCATGTCAACAAAATGAAGGAGATTATCATCAACTTTACAAAGTGTAAAGAAGAACATACCTCTGTCTACATCAATGGAAATGAAGTAGAAAAGGTCGAGAGCTTCATATTTTTTAGGTGCCCAGATCACCAGAAACCTGTTCTACCCCTATGACAAAACTATCGTTAAGAAAACCCACCAATGCCTCTACTTTCTCAGAAGACTAAGGAAATTTGGTATGTCAGCTATGACTCTCACCAACTTTTACAGATGTATCATAGAAAGCATTCTTTCTGGTTATATCACAGCTTGGTATGGCTCCTGCTTTGCCCAGGACTGCAAGAAACTACAAACGGCTGTGAATGTAACCCAGTCCATCATGCAAAATAGCCTTCCATCCCATTGACTCTGTCTATACTTCTCACTGCCTCCACAAAATAGCCATCATAATTAAGGACCCCATTCACCCAGGACATTCTCTCTTCCACCTTCTTTCATTGGAAATAAGATACAAAAGTCTAAGATCACATACCAATCGACTCGAGAACAGCTTCTTCCTTGATGCCATCAGACTTCTGAAAGGAACTATCGTGTATTAAGTTGATCTCTTTCTACACTCTAGCTATGACTATAACACTGTATTCTGCACCTTCTCATTTCCTTCTATAAGAACAGAATGCTTTGTCTGTATATGTACAAAAACTATACTTTTCACTGTGTGCTAATATATGTGACAAAAATAAATCAAATCAAATCAGATTCTGTTATTCTCTTCCTAAGACCTCACTATCTTTTCTCCTCTTTTAAGATAGACTCTAGCCTAATACTATCTCTTCAACCTAGCTTTTGACCTAATATCTCCCTATTTGACTCTGTGTCAAACATTGTTTGATAATGCTCCTGTGAAGTGTCTTGGGACATTCTATTCTGTTAAAGATACAATGGGCATGATCCAACTTGCCATTTACACCATGTTTGAGCTGCAGTGAGGTCAGAGAATTTGGTGGCCAGCCAGATCACCGTTTGTTGCAGTGGCATGGGAAAGTCATGCCATTGCGAACGGTGATAAGATTGCAGCCAGTATGTTGGCAAGTTATTGATAATACTCAGTTGTAGATATTTAGACAATGCCATTTAAATAGTGTTGTGTCATACTGATTCTCACTGAAGATAAAAGGATCCTACAAATACCATGGTATTAGTTCCAAAATTTGAAATAATCGAAAGCATGAAACTGAAGCAAAATTGTTTAAGGTGTGATTGGATGGAATACACAATTGGTTGGGTACTCTATCTTAATGTCTAATTATGAGGAGGTTGATGAACTCAACCTTCATCTTATCCTGCAATCAAACATATCTCACATTTGGCAAAGTAATACACACATAATTATTCTAATTTTTGCTAAAGTAGTTTAATATATTTTGTAAGCCAAACTGTGAGCAGTTATGTTCTAGATATTTTTTATGTATTTAAGTTAATTACAATCATGCTTGATAAAGAAGTTTTTGTTTCTCAGCCAATGGCTAGGGAAATGAGTAGCGTGAATCTTCATTGAGGGAGCCCTATTGTAGGAATAGTGGTTGGGTAAAAATGATGAAAGAATTAAGTAATTTGGCTGCTCTCAATAATTTGGATAGAAGAACAAACTGCATTGTCAACATTCTAACATCTTTCACCATATCTTTTCTCACAGCTGCTTTAAAGGGTGCAGTGGGTAATCTCATACTAAATAATGAAAAGTAATTTTGAGAACTGGTACTAGTGTACAACTCTCCTATCTTTAATTCCAATATTTAAGTGCAGTATATTGCATTTAACCTCATTGAACATCATTTTACACTGAGCTGTTCAAGTGCAAATTTGATTGAAATATTGAAGTAAAATCTGCACTGCCCCCTTTGAGTCCACAATTTTGATGTCCAGGTGAGAAGGGGTG
The DNA here is from genome assembly GCA_024679065.1 of Sphyrna mokarran. Lineage (NCBI taxonomy): Eukaryota > Metazoa > Chordata > Chondrichthyes > Carcharhiniformes > Carcharhinidae > Sphyrna > Sphyrna mokarran. The sequence continues at coordinate 72,725,617 of JAGIQG010000005.1, forward strand.
AGCTGGCTCCCCTCTATTCAATCTCCTTGGTGACATTTGAATATGCTCTTTTTAAAATCAGAATGCATTTAATTATTTAAGCTGTGAACAATAAGGAGCCAGTCAATAACGGTTTGATTATTCAAGGAAAATCATAAATATGCAATGTCAAGCATTGGCTCTCTTGCAGTCTATCGGACCTACAAGCACGCAAATAGAAACAGTTACCAGAAGTTAGAGTCTAATTGAAGAAAAAAAAAATATATGATTAAGTGTCCTTTAATTGTCCTTGAAACCTAGATTTTAAACATCATAGCTGATTTGGGTTAAAAGTCAAACGTATGTTGTAATTATTGTAGGACTTCTGTTCAATGGTAGATATTTGGTTGTGTTTGCTTCTTGAATTGGAAACAGGATTACTCCAAAAGGGAGCGAGGGAGAGAGAGCAACTCTCAGCTAATTTCCTGTTGAAGATTTTCTTGACATCATCTGTGTAACTTGCAATCTCTCTTTACTGGTTGGCTTTCATGCCTTAAAATACTTTACCCATTGTATATTTCCAAAAGATTTTGGGTCTGTCTACCTGTGGCAACCATTGTTTCAATATCCAGTACTTTGCATGTTTAATATTTTTTCCTTACACCTTTACAGATTTTGATGGGTGTCTCGATTACAGGAAATGCCTCTTTTTTCACACGCCACTGAGGTTGATTTGTTGGTTTTTCACTTCTACCTTGGATTGTAGCCTTGCATTTTAAGTAGTTTGCTCTGTGCCTATTCAAATAGCAAAATTTGTAGTCAGTTGAAAGTTAAAAAATCAGTATTTCAGAAATAATACAGCATAGCCTCACAATAACGAGCTTGAGCTCATTGGTGAATTCAACACCTTGTCTTTCAGGCCTTCGTGGATCAGCTGGCGGGCATGGGAAATGTGGCATATAGAAGACTTTTCTCTGATGATACTCGAGCGGCCCAAGTCCTTTGATTGAGGCTTAGCCTGTGCAAGGTGTGGATCAGCTGAACTTGCTACACATGCTCTAGAACATGAGGGAGAGCCACACTTTTGAAAAATTAATAAATGAATCCTTTCTAACACTTTAAAATTCCTTCAAAAATCTCAAAGACTCAAATATTTTGGTAAAATGAACTTGGTTATGAACTGAGTGAACTTCCATAACAATGTAAAATCTTTAACCTGGAATTTTGTGAAAATTCGTTCCAATTGTGGGATAAAAGATTTATAAAATTGGGGAGCAAATGATTTTACACTAGTTTAACAGTGGAACAGCTTCCACAACTGCAATTCATAAATATGCTGGTCTAATAATTGGCTTACCCTGCTTTTCGAGCATGAGGTTTCATGACCTATCTACATTGGCTCTTTTGGAAATGAGCAGTGCATAAATTTTGTACTCCCACCTCATTATCATGATTGTAGTGTGGGGGGATCAAGTGCCTGTCTCACTGTTGAATTCTCAGTACTGTTGGCTGTTCAGCAGGGCGTTAATCAGTGCTGTGCTAATGGTAAGCCAGCCTTCTTTTACTTAAGGCTAACTTTAAAAGTAAATTGTTCTAAATAATATTTGCTGCAATCTAAGTCTTGAAAAAGGAAACTCTAAGGTAGAGAGAAGTTTCCACAGTGATAGATGTTGTACTGACGGGATTAGTGGTAGAAGGAGTGGGCTGAGATATGCTGTGATTCAGTGAATTTGGGAAGGAGGGAACCAGAAGTCCTGCAGTGATCATGAGAGAAGATTGCCAGGGAGTGAATGTTTGTGGAAGGAGTAATAATCAGACAGGCTGCTTTGTCCAGAATGATGTAAAGCTTCTTGAGTATTGTTGGAGTTGCACTCATCCAAGCAAATGGAGAGTACTCCATCATACTCCTGACATGTGCTTTGTAGATTGGGTTGGGGGGGGGGGGGGGGGTCGGTGGTTTGGGGTCAAGAGACGAGTAACTCCATTCCTACCCTCTGACTTGCTTTTATAGCTTATAACAGTATGTATATGGCTAATCCAGTTCAGTTGTTGGTCAATAGTAATCCCCAGTCAGAAAAATGAAGAGTAATCCAGGCTTGAAATGTTAACTCTGTTTTCTTTCTAGATTATGTCAGACTTGCTGAGATATTCCAGCGTTTTCTGTTTTGGTTCATTCTTTGCTTTCTGTCCCTTTTGTGAAATTTTGTCTCCATGCTGTTAAAGGCCCTCATAATTTTGTAAGCTTTAGGTTTGCTAACAGGCATAGAACAGCCTATGCTCCTCTGGGATTGTGGTGACATTCCTTTTCATTTTCATTCATTGGCATAGTGCATTCAATCTTCAGCATTCTATGCTACACTGTAAGATAATATTTATAATAATGACAAGGCATTCCTCCTGTAAACAGAGGGCCCAATTTTACCATTTTGATTATAAGGGCTAGATGGACTTGAAACTGGGACTGTTTCAGATCTGACTTTTCGACCTGTTCTCAAGTCACCCCCATACGCACTCTGCCTGCAAAAATATCAGCGATTTGGAATCATGCTGCACAACCCTGTGGATGGGGCTTAATGCACTTGAAACACTGCAGTAACACTGCAGCTCCAGTTGGCACGTCCAGCTACACATGCGCAAAAAAAAGACAGAATGCTGCTTCTCTGCCACCCCCCCCCCCCCACCAGATAATGTTTCCCTCTAGCCCTCACAGACATTACCCCATCCCCACAACATTATTGACTGCCTTATCCCCCCACGCCACCCAGACCAATTGTGGCCCGCTTTCACTGATCACAGCAGAGTGGCAGTGGATCCTGTTTTACCCTCACTGATTATAGACAGAGTGGCAACGGATCTCCCTTTTCCTCACCGATTTCATGCAGAAAGCCGTCAGATCCACCTTTGTCTCCCCAACTATTGATCTCAAGCAGAGAGCCATCGGACCCACCTCCCCCCCCCCCCACCCGCACTAATCTCAAGCAGAATGGCAGTAGACTGCCACTGGACACTCAGCACTTACCTCCTCACTAACCTTCACTGAGGGATTGCCCAAATTGGACTTATGTGGAACATATCTGTTTGCGCCAATTGTGGATGAGCAAATGCATTTAAATGGCTATCATGCCCAGATTGGGCACAGTCCTGAGCCTTGACAAAGGGGGAACCGGCGTGGAGGCAGGCGCAAGTTATGCTACTCATCTAATACCTAACTTTACCAAGTTTTCACGCCCGAAAACAGGCGCAATACGATGGTAAAATCGGACACAGAGTTTCCCAATAATAAAGTACAAATGTTCAATAGAAGATTTCTTACTTTGCAAGAGCATTTCCCCAAGAGTATTTAAAGAATATCAAGACATACTGGAAATTCAACTGAATTAATTACAGCAGACAGACTCATTGCCAAAGACAAAAATAACAAATATTACAAAAATGTTTGTAGGATTATTTTTACTCTCCTCATTGACTACTACGACAGCAATTGATTACTTGGAGAGTAATGTCTACCAAGTGCTTATTATTGCGAACGCTGGCTTTTAGTGCCAATGAGCAACATGAAGCATAATCAGGTAATAAGTTCACTTTCTGTCAATAAACGGGGTTGTTCACTGGTAATAAATATTTGCTTGTTCACTGACACTTGGTTTAAATGTTGGGACTCTTTTACTTTCGGTAATTAGGTTTGTTGTATTCAGAGACTGTGATGAACTGTGCAATGTTTATTGGTTCTATGAATTGCTGTTGTTCTGCTCCAGAATAACTAGCATATCCATTTTGTAACTTTTTTGTAATTGTAAAAGTTAAATTAAATAGTTTTAAAAAACTGCACAAATTGCTCAGTATTCTGAGGATTAAAGATGCGTTTTGTCCTAAGTTCCTCCATGGAGAGACATGGACAGGCTATGAAATGTAAAACAAAATCAATATTCCCTCAAACTATGTTGCAGAAAATATGTCTATTATATTGCAGTCCACTGACGTTTATTAAATTGAGATACATAAGACGATATAATTGCATCATATATAATAATGTTAGGCCAGTTGAATCTCTTAATTCTATAATTGCTGAAATTAATATTGCAGCACTTAAGAATGCAGAAACTTTTAAGAACAGGTAAAGGCCTTAAGATATGAATACCTTCTACCATTTTCATAAATCAACTTCACCTACCTCTGCTAAAAGCTTGGGCTTGTACTTGATGGCTATTAATTTGTTGATTATGTGAATATAAGTGTAAAATGGATGGCAAAGCATCCAATGAGATTGGAGATGTCCACATGTGCATTTACGCTCTAAATGCATCACTTGCCAAATTTATGAAAGCTGAAATCATGACACTTGGGGCTAATGCTTGAAATATTTATTCAAAAAAAGTGATGTAACGCCTGTTTCTGGGCCATCTTCCTGAAATTGGTCTGCTGTCAGGCCTGATGTAGTAGAGATGCCGGCGCTGGACTGGGGTAAACTCAGTAAAGTTTGACAACACCGATTTTAAATCCAACCGATTTATTTGATAGTAAATCCACGAGCTTTCGGCCTTTGTGGCTTTCATCAGGCGAATGAGGTGTTCTGGTCTCCAAAAGCACACACATCAGCACAGACAGTTTACAGATTACTGATTTAGAATGCGAATCCTTACACCTAACCTGCTATTCAAGTCTTAAAGTGGCTAACAGCAGAGGTTAGAGAAATGTGTATTGTCTCCAGACAGCACAGTAAGTGAGGTTTTTTGCTAACCCAGGCAAGTCATGGGGGTTACAGATAGTGTGACATGAAGCCAAGATCCCTGTTAAGACCGTCCTCGTGTGCGGATCTTGGCTTCATGTCACACTATCTGTAACCCCCATGACTTGCCTGGGTTAGCAAAAAACCTCACTTACTGTGCTGTCTGGAGACAATACACATCTCTCTAACCTCTGCTGTTAGCCACTTTAAGACTTAAATAGCAGGTTAGGTGTAAGGATTCGCATTCTAATCAGCAATCTATAAACTGTCTGTGCTGATATGTGTGCTTTTGGAGACCAGAACACCTCATTCGCCTGACGAAGGCCACAAAGGCTGAAAGCTCGTGGATTTACTATCAAATAAATTGGTTGGATTTAAAATCGGTGTTGTCAAACTTTACTGAGGCCTGATGTATCCAGGATAACCGAATCCCAATGCCACTGTGCTTGCTGCTTGAAAAGATTACTGGTGTCCACCACCAGGGAGGTAAGTTTTGTAAAAACACCTGCTCTGTCTAGCTATGCAGCAGTCCCTTCAATTTTCAGAATGTTATTGTATCTCTTAGGATATATGATGAAGAGAGAAAGCTTATTGTCTGGATGTGTCTTTTGGTTGTTCTGTCAGATGATGAAGGTTGCTCCTTTTAGATATAGGAGGTCACATATTTCAGAACTGTTTTCTTCGAACCAGTCATACAAAATGTTTTTGAAGTCACCAAGGCCATCTATGGACCAAAGTCAAATTGACAAAATTTCCTTTATTCACAGGATGATGTTTCTCTTCTTAAGGATAACAATGCAATCTGTCAACATAAGTAAGAATACTTTCAACAACTCTTCAACTCTGAATCCACACTGTACTGATGCTGTCTAGTATCCTGTATCCTGTGGTGGAATCCATGAGTAAGCCACAATTAATGCAGGAGATGCAACATGCAGTCAATTGAATGAAAAGCAATAAAGCCTACAGCCCTGATGGTTTTCCAGCTGAGGTCTCCACAGCCGATGGACTTGTTCTCATATCAAGATTCCTTCGTGTATTTTGGAGGAAAAAGAGCTCCCCTGACTCCTGACTTCAGAAATATGACAATTGTAACTATCTTGAAAAAGAAAGACAAATCATACCTATAGAAACTATTGAGGTATTTCTGCCTTGCTCACAGCAGGGGAAATCCTGACATGCATTTTTCTGAATGACATACTTCATGACAAAATCTTGTATCTTTAAGCCTTCCAGAGAAATCTCCAACAGGTGTTTTATTGCCAAACAAATTCAATAAGAAAATTGGGAACAATACCAGGAGCTCTTCATTGCATTCATCAAACTGGCCATAGCATTTGACTCAGATTATGAAGCTTTATAGATTGTGCCCCAAATATTTGGATGTCCAAGAAACTTATTATAATCCTATCCTGGCTTTACAATGATTTGACTCTAGCTATCTAGAGCGGGGCATCTAAAACAGATGCCTTCAAAATCTGGACCAAGTTGAAGCAAGACTGTGTGATAGCTGTCGTAATGTTTAAATCAGTGGCTAGTCACATCATCAAAAATCAACTGCCCTCTGGTGTCAGTATCAAATACCACATAAATGTCACCTACGTACCAAATAAACTGACCATTATTGATATACATGATCAGTAGAGTCATGCCTACTCTGGACTGGATTTGTAAGCCACTCTTGATCTCTTCAATTCTGTATCCTAGAAATTTCACCTGTCCTTAGATGTTGCCAAAACCAAAGTTGTATCAATCCACAACTGATCAGCTGAAAAGTCCACTCCCATATATGATGCATGTGAGACTCTAAGATATTGAGCACTTCCCTCACCTCAGCAGCCACCCGTCTTCAAAGGCCACCGGTGATGAGGAGATGCAACGTTGGATCAGGTGTGTCAGCTCAGCTTTTTTGCAAACTATGACAGTGAGTCTTTGACAACAAAGATCTCTGCAGATCAACAAAGTTTTGGTATACAGTGAAGTTTCTGTGCAGCAGTGAGGCCTGGACTGTGTATGAGCAACACACAGAGTGCAAGGAAAATACATCAGCATTACCTTCATTGCATCCTTCAGATTCAATGGGAGGACTATTGGGCACATTCTAGTGTCCTCCTTGAAGTTCATTTCACAAACAAGGCAAAACTCATCAAAATCAACTTCAATGGAGTGGACATTCTGTGAACGGCCAAAAGGCATCTCCCCTACCAGGTCCTGTTTTCTCAAATTTCAAACATCCAGCATTCCAGGAGAGGACAAAGTAAATGCTTTGATGACACTCTGAAGCTCTTGTTGAAACATGACCTCATTAATATTAATGACTACAAGGAGCTTACTACCAATCATCCAGAATGTCAACAGGTTGTCCATCAAGCTGTATCGTACCTTAAGTCATGACATCTTAATGATGACACGTAGCAGCAACAGCAGAGAACAAAGGATAAAAAAGCCATTACTGCACTTCAGATCCCGTTTTCTCTTGAGGGATCCTACCTCGTGCCCAAAGAGCTTCTGGGTGAGAATTTGGCCTGTTCAGTAATGTGAAGATCTATGGTAGAACTTTGTAACCCAAAGTGAATCGTCCTTGATTCAAGGGACAGATGATGAGTTGTTATGATTGTGCTTCTAATCAACAATGTCTTGTAATGCAGTAGTCCTGAAAATCTGCCATAATGATTCTTTGGAGCAAGGCTTGACTTCTTCTTTTTGGATCCCAGTCTTGTTTCCAATAGATTCTTGCTGAAGCTAAAGCAATAATATCCAAGAATGGCTCCAAAAATCTGCAGTCAATGTCTTCAAATTACTTCCTGCTCTGTTCATAGAAGGAATTGAAAATAAGGATGACAATTTTAAAATCAACACTTTATTTGCCCAGGAACCAATACACAGGGATGATAGGGGAATGAGACCTTGTGGAAGTTAAGACATAGTACAGTTTTGAACTCTTTCAGGTTTACAGAGGGTAGAAAGAGGGGAGACCATTTAGGAATGTGTTGAATTATTGAATGTAGCTGTGGTGTTTCAGTTGTTAGCTTAGTCTGAGGACGTGTACCAACTGACTCAAGAATAGTTTCTTCCCTGCTGCCATCAGACTTTTGAATGGACCTACATTAAGTTGATCTTTTTCTACACTTTAGCTATGACTGTAACACACATTCTACCCTTCTTCTCTAAGTACAATATGCTTTGTCTGTATTACACAAGAAAAAATACTTTTCACTGCATATTAATACATGTGACAATAAATCAAATCAAAGTTTAGGATTTTTTTTGTTTTCATGTTCTCCTGTTGAAGATTATGTAACAATTGATTCTGTTTAACACACATAACATAAAATCACATGCAAGCAATTTACAAAAGGCAAAACCAGCAGCAAATGTAATACATTTGCAGTCAAAAGTCAATAACTACAGGTCTCCTGTTTACAGTAATCAAAGTGCACTAAATCCACTTTAATGCTATTAAGGGCTGCAGCTGCTGTTGGATTAATTCCATCATCGATATCATAGCTTGTGGATTAGGAAGAATTTTCCAGAGCTTTAGAAAGAGGTTTGATTTTCAAGGTCAATTTTTTGTTGTAACTGTATCAGTGTACTCTAGGCAGCAGTGAACCTCTGATCTCCATGTCAATGGCTTCTTTCTGATTTGTGGGGTGTTAGTGTAAATCTGGTATACATTTTCAATTAAAAGTATAAGTGTTGGCTTCCTTTAGCAGTACTTAAAGACTGGGAGGGTCAAAGTGCTGTCAAATTCACAAATATAGAAACATGACAGAAGTCAATTCCTGGCAGAGCTCTGCAATAAATGAATCTTGACCAAGTCACAATTTATTTCTAAGTGAATATCACAAATGGGCCTCTCTGTCCCATGAGATAAATCTTAAAATAGGGCTTAGTGCCAAGCCCCACAGAGTCTGCAGAGACTTTTGAGAGGATCCATAATGCAGATCGTAGGTGGTTGGTATGGGTGACCTCTCAGAGGTCATGAATAGCTGCATGAACATCAGCAGTTGCAGATGTGCTCCGCTCACCCTGTGCTCCTACTCCCCTAGTAATTTCTATCTTCTCTCTCCATGCTCCTGCTTCCATATGTTCCTGATTCCTATGTACTTGTACCTTCTCCATGCTTTGACTTATTTTATGCTTGTGCTAAAGACAAGCAGACACTATTAGCATCAATAAAACACTTTATATGCACCACTTTCATGGACTGCAGAAATTCAAGAATGTGACTCATCACCACTTTCTTAAAGGCAATTGGTAATGACCAATATATGTTGGTCCAATCAGCAACAGCCACACTTGGTAAAACAATAAAAAAAATCATGAATCTTATATAGTATTAGAACTTATATGGGGGAATCTGTGATTACTAATCCATTTGAGAAGAAGATGGAGGGTAGCTAATGTCACTCCAATATTCAAAAAGGGAGGAAGAGAGAAAATAGGGAATTATAGACCAGTAAGCTTAACATCTGTAGTGAGGAAAATTCTTGAATCCATTATCAAGGACTTTATAGCAGACCATTTAGAAAGCAGTGGCAGGATCAGATACAGTCAGCATGGATTTATGAAGAGGAAATCATGCTTGACAAATCTGTTGGAATTCTTTGAAGATGTAACTACTGGAATTGACAATGGGGAGCTAGTTGATGTAGTATATTTGGATTTCCAGAAAGCGTCTGACAAAGTCCTGCATAAGAGATTATCATGCAAGATTAAAGCACCATAGGATTGGGAGAAGTGTGTTGGGATGGATGGAAAACTGGTTGGAGAGAGGAAACAAAGCATAAGAATTAATGGGTGCCTTTCAAATTGGCAGGCAGTAACTAGTGGGGTGTTACAGGGATCGGTGTTGGCACCCCAGCTATTTGCTATATATATTAATGATTTGGCTGAGGAAACAAAATGTAGCATCTCAAAGTTTTGGTATCTCAGAGGATACCAAATTGGCTGGGAGAGTGAACTGTTACAAGGTTGCAGAGATCCTTCAAAATGATCTGGACAGTAAAGTAAACTAAAGTTTATTTATTAGTCACAAGTAGGCTTGCATTCACACTGCAATGAAATTGCTGTGAAAATCTTCAGCACTCTGGTGTCTGTTCAGATATACTGAAGGAAAATTTAGCATGGCCAATCCATCTTACCTACACATCTTTGGACTGTGGGAAGAAACTGGAACACCTGAAGGAAACCCATGCAGATATGGGGAGAATGTGCAAACTCCATACACAGTGACCCAAGCTGGGAATCAAAGGTTCCTATGCTTCGAGGCAGCAGTGCTAACTATTGTATCACCGTGCCGTCCACAAGGTTGGGAGAATGGGCAAATCAATTGCAGTTGCAGTATAATTTGAATAAATGCGTGGTTATTCATTTTGGAAGCAAAAAGAAGGCAGATTACTACCTGAATGGCTATAAATTGGGAGAGGGGAGTGTGCAGCGGGACCTGGATGCCCTTGTGCAGCAGTCACTGAAGGTAAGCATGCAGGTGCAACAGGGGATAAAGAAGATGAATGGTATATTTGCCTTCATTGCAAGAGGTTTCGAGTACAAGAGCAGGAATGTGCTGTTGCAATTATACAGGACCTTGACGCCACACCTAGAGTATTGCGTGCAGTTTTGGTCTCCTTTTCTGAGGAAGGATGTTCTTGCTCTCGAGGGAGTGCAGAGAAGTTTTACTGAACTGATTCCACGCAAGGCAGGACTGATGTGTGGGGAGAGATTGATCAGATTAGGATTGTCTTTGCTGGAGTTCAGACAAATAAGGGGGGATCTCATAGAGAAATATAAAATTTAACTGGACTAGACAGGGTAGATGCAGGAAGGACTTTTATGGGGGGCGGGGGGTGTGGGGGTACAAAACCAGGGATCACAACCTGAGGATTCAGGATAGACCATTTAGGACAGAGATGAGGAGACATTTCTTCACCCAAAGAGTGGTGAGCCTGTGGAATTCATTGCCACAGGAAGTAGTTGATGCCAAAATACTGAATGTATTCAAGAAGTAGCTAGATGTGGCACTTGGGGTGAATGGGATCAAAGGTTATGGTGAAAAACAGGATTAGGCTATTGAGTTGGATGATCAGCCATGATCATAATGAATGGTGGAACAGGCTCGAAGGGCCAAATGGCCTCCTCCTTCTCCTATCTTCTATGTTTCTATGGGCGGAATTTTACCGACACGATCCTGCCTGAGGCCAACGCAGAATGCCGTTCTCCAAGCCGAGCCCTCCAGAATCACAGCTGGCATGTGGGTAAAATTCTGCCCTATGAGTCCTTCAACTAAAAGAGCTACGCAATATATAATTTTTTTTATTATTAAGTAGCTTTTTTCTTTTCTGTTATGATTTTTGCAGAGACAAAATACTTTTAAAAAGAAATTCAATTTCCAGTTAATGATTAAAAGTATGATATTAACTAAGTTTCACAATTTAAGATGTTTGCTGTAGCAAAAGACTAAAAGCTATACTGAATAAACACTATTTTTGTAAGTAACTTGTACTTTAAATCACAGAATTGTGATATTAGCTCAACCAAAAATCCATCATCAGCTATGTGTTGCACTGCCTTTTACATAGGCATTCAATTCTCTTAGAATCGATCCAAAATGAATCATAGTTTCCAAGGGCTTACTTTTGATCTCTTCCTTTCCCAGCCAAGAAACTTTAAACTCTAGGGGCGGAATTTTCTGGCCTTGCTGGTCTAAAACTAGAAATTCCCACCCAGCTGTCAATGGAATTTCACATTGTTCGCAACCCACCCACTAAAATTCCAGTGGAAGGCGGGATGGGAGAATTCTGGCCCAGAACTGTCTTTCATTTTGAGAGACTTTCTGGAGTCTTCTCTCAAGCTAAAGTTAGGCAAATCTTGCAGTTTTGTTTTAGCTTGCTGCGCATTTGGGCTTTCCAAACCAAGTTTGAGCTTCTCCCCTCCATTCTAACACGATGAACCATAAAGACACTGATCCTCTAGATGTCCCTCTCATAATGGACTCTATAGACTGACTTGATTGTGATAATCAGCAGTATTTTAGCTAAGCCTGATGTTACAACAGCTTTCTCTGTACTGTTCCCAAATTGAAATCCATTATCTTGGCAACGTGAATCATGTGAGTTTTGTATTCAGGTAGTGATCCTAATTAGCTATACTTGACACTCAACTGTATTTTATGTTGGAAATAAATGGACAGTTTAAAGCATAATCTCCTTGCCTTCAATTCTTGATAAATTTCCTTCCAAGTTTGCTCAGTCTTTGCAGGGAAGAATAATTGTATTATGTTGGCAAACTATCTCGTTGCACTTCAGCAATGAAATTTTCTTCAAGGGTGGTTCTCCTAATGTGCATTTTCCAAGGGAAGTCGACATGTTTCTCCTGAATAAGTCTGAATTTTACAACTTCAACTGAATCAGCTGAGGTACTCACTTCAATTCGTAGTTGGTTCTGAATTCATGTAGTTTGCAATACACTTATGAGGTACGATAAACTGATGAGAATGGTTATGATCAGGATAGCAAAAATTTTAGATCTTGTTTTAAAGTCTAAATGAATGAAGTAAGCATTTGTTCAGTCTCGTTCACCATTAAATTTAGGAACATGAACATGATTGTTACATTGCCAAGTTTTTTGATTTGATTATCAGGATCAAACTATTTTGTTAGCAAATTCCAGGGAGTCACAAAAAGCTTAAATTTTTATACTCGCATGGAATTCTGACTTGATAATTGTCCATTTCATCTTTATTTTTGTCAACAGTTTATAGGTTGCAATTATGACGCACAGTTGGTCTTCTATGGTTTCAGTACTGTTACAGGACAATACCGGTGATTATTGCATGAATTTTAACCTCATTCACATAATGTCACTAGGAAATGATATCTCATAGAGGACGTAAATAACTTAACCATATTGAGAGTTGAGCAGTTAATATCTTTTAAAATCTTACCTCTGTGCAATGCACACTTAAGCTGTTTATATGATTGGTTAATACTTCTGCTAAATTAGTGAATAAGCAATGTCATATGAACACATCAAGTATTTGTCCACTAACATCACCAGCAGTATTTTCTAACCTTTAACTATTTTTAGGAGTTGGCTCTGGACCAGCAAATTGTGTTCAAAAAGTTTTTGCTTCCCACAAGAAACATTAGTGCTGTTTTTATAAAATGACTGCCAAATGTTTGGGAAATGTTGCTGTGACACTGAGCAGAATTTTCCAGTTGGCTCTGTGACCTTGATATTCGTACCAAATGGGGGTCCCAAGCCTGCATTCCTTTGGAGAAGGACTAGGGAAGTTATCTTGCTGGGGGTGGCCTTCAAATTGACTATATCCAAATTTGCTGTCCTATTAAGATCAGCGGGAGGGCTCTGGGTACTGCTGGCCCAATCACAGAGCTGCAAGCATGGAGTCATGGCAGCCGTATTGGGATAGGCATGCACTATTGAGGCAAGTAATACATTTTTGGAGTTACATTCAATTATTAATTAAGAGGGGCTAAACTAGCAGCTCTTCAGAATAGAACTGTTTTAGTGGCAACATTTGGGTTTCAATTTTTCAATTAAGTTTGCAGTGCAGTCAGTTGAATTTTACTACAGAAAGGCATCACCATTCATTTTCCTTCCAACACCTGTGACAAGTATGCCAGTCATACCATAAATGGTTCCTGAACTAAGTACAGTAAGTCCTCAATTGTGGTTGTGTTCCTGAAAATTGTGACTTTTCAGCTAAACAACTTTAAGTGAATTATAGCTTCTCACTGGGAATAATGTTAAAACAGGAGTCAGGTTCCTTAAGCCAACTCTTGCCCAGAAAAACTAAAGGAAAGGACGAAATACTATACCACATGTGCTGTATTGTGTGTTCCTAGCTGGTGTAACTGCACCCAGAGCTGCATTTATTTCTCCAAGTTAATGTGTGCTGAGGGCCAGAACCAAGCTCTCCCTGCCAATGACTAAGTTCCATTAATGATGTGTGGAAGGTCAGTTTGAGGTTCACCCCCTTCCAACGGAGCATCCTCAATGCTCTCCCGTGGTACTAACTGAGGAAAATACAATAAATCACTAAATATAGAAGTGGATAGTTTCTCAGCAGAAAAAAAAATTAAGATTCATGGTTGGGATTTTATGGCCTCGCTCGTCCTGAAACCATAAAATCCCACCCGAGGTCAATGGTTCTTTCCATGTTCCACCCCTCACTCGCTCTGATTCTTGGGGCAGACGGGATGATAAAATTCCGACCTATAAGTGAAAGTGCTGTATTTTTCTGAATGTCTCAGCTCATAAATGAAAAAGCTTCTAAATTAAAATATATTTTAAAATACATATAAAATATAGAAAATGTAAATAAATGTTTTGAAAAAAACCTAGTTTTGGATTGACTGCTCCATCTAGTGGCAGATGTTGGTCAACCAATTCCTGCCATGAGATGGGGATTTGGACTTCAGAGTGGGAATGAGAGCGAGGAGAAGGGAACAGCTGAGAAAGTCCGTGACAGTGGTAACAGACACCGAGGACTGTAAAAGTAAGAATAAAGAGCAGCAAGAGGAGTTGGGGAGAAGAGGGACTGAGGGCAAGCCTGGGAACAAGGGAACAGGTGGGAGAGGAACAGCTAAAGAAGCCTGTGGTGACAATGGATACCAAGGAATTTAAAAGTAAGAATGGAGGGTAGGAATGGGAGCCAGGGGAAGAGGGACTTGGGCACTGAGAGTTTGAGTTGCAGCACTGGGGGAAAGAGCATCTTACCCAGGCCCCTCCATCCTATCGAAATAACCTCACACATTTACCATGGCTAATCCATCTAGTTTACGCACCTTGGGACAGTAAGAAGTACTTTACCATGCACAATCCACCTAACTTGCAGATTTTTGGGCTGTGAAAAGAAATCCGAGCACTGGGAAGAAACCCACACAAACATAGACAGAATGTATGCATGAAGGCCACAAAACAGGAAGTCTGGCAAACGAGTTTAAAGTGAAGCTCTCAATGTTAAATGAATATATCAGCATTACTTTATGAACAATGTGAAAGCAAAACAACATTAGGTGATTCAATATTAAGCGGGACTTACTGTAAGTGTCTTTAGCATGAAATGTGGGACAAGATCTGGAATACAAACGATGGAGGGGATATACAGTAGGTCCATTCTACCAAAGATCAATCACTACTGAAACTGAGAGGAAATTTAAGATCCATCTATGTTGCGAAAATTAAGGTCCAGTGTCTTAGATGAAATAAAGCTGTTTTAACTCTGATTCTTGTATGTTGTAAGAAGTCTGACAACACCAGTTTTAAATCCAGCCGATTTATTTGATAGTAAACTCATAAGCTTTTGGCTCTATGGGCTTCGTCAGACGAATGAGCCTGACGAACGCCATAGAACCGAAAGCTTACGAGTTTACTATCAAATAAATCAGTTGGATTTAAAACTGATGTTGTCAGACTTCTTACTGTGTTTACCCCAGTCCAATGCTGGCATCTCTACATCTTGTATGTTGCACAGATATCCTCATTGGATCAGCCTCTGCTACTCTCTCCTTTTCATCTTGCTATTTCTCTGGCTGCCATTAAAAATGCTTCTGCCTTTTTAACTTGCCTTTGGTCAACTCTTATATCTACTGTTGCTTCTTTCACCCTCTCCTACATTGAATGTTTTATTATTACAACTCTATGAGGAGGGATAAAAACAGACTCCTTTAGTTTATCACTTCAAGTCTGGCCATACAGAGTTTTATTGTGAATTTGCTATGTACATATGTTTGCCAATACTGCAGGAGATTCACTACATATACTTTCAGATTATAAAGAATTAATCAGGCAAGTTTTCTGAGTTTAAAACAAGAATGAGTTAATTTATTGACACTACTCTCCAAATTGCAACTACCATTCATACATATTCCTTTGACACGCGCACACACGTGCACACACAAACTGCTGACAGTAGAATATGAGCTTAAGGATTTTTTTTAAAGTTCTTGAAGAAAATTAACAATTGAAGAAAAATGCAGTTAACTGTTTTTTGGCTGGTCTCAATGTGGTGACTCCACTTTGCAGCCATTTTGTTCAGTTGTCTTCCAGGGTTTAGTTGTATAACACAAATTTCGTTGTTTCATTCCTTAAAAATCTCAGTTTACTATAGGTTTCTGTTCTCAAGATGGTTATTTTGCAAATAGATGTGCACTATTTCTGAGAGAGAGAATGACATGATTCTTTGTAGCCTTTCAGTAAAACTTTCTAATCTTTGCTCTTTGGTTTGATAAATAGTTCTCAACAGTCATGTTGGCTGTACATTCCAGAGGAATTTAATTATCATGTCCACTGTAGTCATTGTTTTATACTCCAGGAATTGCATTTTGATGTCTTACCACAGAAACATTAGAAGAGTTTCCAACTAGTCTAAAAGTAAGCAAGAGATGGGGTCATTCATGCTCCCTGGAGGATTTTGAGAAGCTGTTTCTTTTCATGCCACCTAGTGGAATATATATTGTAGCTGGCTGACTGTCTCTCTGTTGTCTTAATGGGATTATAATTCATTAAAATCCAGCTAGAAAAAGCAGCATTACAAATTATATCTTTTTATATCATGGAATACTGTAGATCCATGAAATCCCATGGTTCAGAAAGAGACCATTCAGCCCATCGAGTCTGCAACAACTCTCTAAAATAACATCCTATCCATGTTGTCCCCTCTGCCCTAGCTCCATAACCATTTAACTTGGCCGATCCACCTAACCTTTGGAGCACGGAAGGAAACTGGAGCACCTAGAGGAAACCCATTTAGACACAGGAAAATATGCAAATTCCACACAGATAGTCATCCAGGGGCTGGAATCGAACCTAGTGCTGTGGGATAACAATGCTGACCATGGTGCCACCATGTCACCCCCTTATTGTTAAAGAATCATAATTTAACCCAGGCTGATTTTAAAACCCATTTGCATCAAAAGTAGCCATGTAGCCAAAATAAATTTTAAAACAGAAGAAACCTGTTTTTTGCATTTTATCCTGTTATTAATTCCCAGTTATATATGCTTGTTTTAGATTAGGGAGTGAGTACAAACTGGAAACCAACCAGGGTGTATGGAATGGGGTAGTTTGTAAATAGAATAGCATATACCCAGAAGTGAGTTAAAGACTGGAATCTTAATCTGGAATTTAAAAAAGAAGCATATTCTCCTAACATTTTGTTGAAAAGATAAACAAATGCAAGTTTTTGTTTAATATTAATAAACCTCCAGTTTCTGATCTGCATTTTTTTTGCAAAAACCCTAAGCTCATCACCGTTATTGAAAAGCTGAACTTAATGAGAAAATCTTGAGGTCACAGTCCAATCTCAATTGGAACTTAGATTTTTGTACATTCAGCGGATGAATTTCATGAGTTCCTGGCCAAGAAATTAGACAGTTTATTCTGTGGCATTCATCCAATATATCATGCCAAAACCTGCAGTTGTGATCACAGCGCTCATATTGCTTTATTCAATGAGGCAGAACATCATCCATACTTCTAAGTGGTTTTGGATCAATGCACACGTGCACTTTATTACTTCCTTTCACTATCAACACTTTTGAGAGGCACAATCAGTCAGGCCAGTGATTGGTGCAAGAGCTATTTTGTGCATAGGGTCATTAATATTCTTCCTGACTAGTTCATTTAAAGCCAGAGATAGCTTTCCATCTGGCAACTCTGATTTGGATTCAAATCAATGTGTGGATACAGACATCTTTCCAACACCCCCTTGCTTTTTGACGATTTCCTGAGTCTTGGCCACTGCAAAAGGAACTTTGAGAATGCTCCATGGTTGCATACTCTGATCATGAATTGCTTATGCTTAATGACTGTGCCTCCTGGAACACCTTTGTTTGTCTAAATAAACATCGAGATTTATAACCACTGAAAGATGTTAATCAAGCAAAGTCAACAATTTGCTGATCAAAACTGATTCCCTGCTAAACTAATGCTTCTATTGATCTGGGTTCTCAGCCAAGCATGCACAACGAGTGTTGTGAATGGGCATGGGAATCCTGGGATTGTGTTCCACTTACCATTTTTATATGGTTCTGGAGTTATCCCAACTCAGCAACAATCCAGATAAAAGCAAATTACTATGGGTGCTGGAATCTAAATCAAAAACAGAAAATGCTGGAAAATCTCTGCAGTTCTCAGCATCCAGACTTGAAACATTGGCTCTGATCTCTCTCCACAGATGCTGTCAGACCTTCTAAGATTTTCCAGCATTTTCTGACTCTTCTGCACTCCACTGGCCTTGTTTCCACTTGTTGAATGTGGCAAGTAATTTATTCTAACACTGAGGCTCGTTTCCTTTTGAATCATTTGGTCAATCATTCTCTAGTAAAACATTAACAGTGTCCCTACTGTCAAGTTTTGCTTATTGGAACCAAGAACTTCATCTGGGGGTTGGAATATAAGAGTAATGAAGTCTTGCTGCAACTGAACAAGGTGAGACCACATCGACAGTACTGTGAACAATTTTGGTCCCCTTATTTAAGGAAATATTTAGGAGGTGATCTTACCAGCTCATCCCGCCGGTTCATTGGCATGGCGAGCGGGTAGGATTGTGAGAGGTGAAAATTTGGGATCATGCGCAGTTTTTCACCTCTCATGATACTACCTTGATTACAGAAGACAGAAGGTGGTTGTAGAGGGTTGTTTTTCAAACTGGAGGCCTGTGATCAGTGGTGTGCCTCAGGAATCAGTGCTGGGTTTATGTTATTTATCATTTATATTAATGATTTGGATGAGAATATAGGAGGCATGGTTAGTAAATTTGCAGATGTCACCAAGATTGGTGGCAGAGTGGACAGTGAAGAAAGTTGTCTTGGATTGCAACGGAATCTTGATCAGTTGGGCCAGTGGGTTGATAAATGGCAGATGGAGTTTAATTTAGATAAATGCGAGGTGATGCATTTTGGTAGATTGAACCAGGACAGGACTTAGTCAATGGCAGGACATTGGGGAGAGTTACAGAACAAATAGATCTAGGGGTACATGTTCACAGCTCCTTGAAAGTGAAGTCACAAATGGGCAGAGTGGTGAAGAAGGCATTCAGCATGCTTGGTTTCATTAGTCAGAACATTGAATACAATTTTGTATTCTTAAAAAGTATTTAGACAGTTACATGGATAAGATGGGTACAAAGGGATATGGGCCAAATGCAGACAACTGGACCAGCTTAGGGGTTTAAAAAAAAGGGTGGCATGGACAAGCTGGGCTAAAGGGTCTGTTTCCATGCTTTGAGACTCTATGACTCTACCTGCGCTGGATTACTGGCATAATCAGTTTTGCTCTGGAAAGGGGAGCCAAATGTGATGGTCTCTTCAGTGGGACTAGAGGCCATCAAGGCCCATTGAGTTGTTGGGTTGGAGAGAGAGTGCCAGTATAGCACTGCCAGCCTTAGATCTAGGCAGTGCCAGCCTGGCACATTGGCACTGTCAGTCTGGCACTGACTCTGAGATGCCATAGCATTATCCACAGGGCACCGCTCAATGTCTAGGGTTTGGGCCTAAGTGGCGGGGTGCAGAGCCTGAAGTGCAGAACCTAAGGGGAGATGGGCAAGGGAGCTACGTACTCTGCAATCAGGAATTGGTCCAGGAGGTGGCAATTGGCAAGGGAGATATCAGGCCAGTGATGGGCCAAAGAGGCCAGCATTCAGAGATGGGGGGAAGCAGTTGGTGGGCTGGTGAGGCTAGCAATCATGTGGGATGGGAGGAGTATTATGGGTGATATTTATCGAGGTAAAGGGAGCAACAGATCTCTCTGTTCTGTAGACACTTGTATACTGAACACCGGAGATTGGCGCATGCACAGTGGCATCTTCTAGCTGTCATCAGCCAGCCTCCTAATGAGCATAGACTCCTCCCACTCCCTGTACTGGCTTGAATCACACTTTGCCTCACCCCCCCCCTCCCCATTTTTTCATTGGAGCCAATTTAGAAAATATTTACTAGATGCTCAGACGTATGAAGGGATTGTCTCATGAGGAAAGGTTAAACAGGTTGGGACTCTACTCATTAGAACTTAGAAGAATGAGATGTGATCCCATTGAAATATGGGATTCCTAAGAGGCCTGAGAGAGTGAATTCTGAAGATATTTCCCCTCATGAGCAAGTCTGAGAACAGAGGGTATAGTTTCAGAATAAAAAGGGTCAATTTAAGACTAAGATGAGGAGGAATTTCTTTTTTTTTTAAAGAGGGTTGTGAGTCTTTGAAATTCCTGAAAACAGAGAGCTGTGGGGGCAAAGGCTGAGATAGATTTTTGATCAGTAAGGGAATTAAGGGGAAAAGGGCAGAAAAGTGAACATGAGGAATATTGGATCAGCCATAAATGGCTGACAGACTTGAGGGACCAAATGACCTACTTGCGTTCATATTTCTTATGGCTTTATGGAATCAAAATTATTTTAATTAAATGCTATTTACTTTAGGTCAGACTTCTGGACAATGGACATTTGGTTCAGGAATACTTGCGTTCTGCATTCAAAATCCGACAATGTCTTGACATGATGCCTTTCACGTAATTAACACTTTAGGACCTTTCCAAAAATTTGTTAGGCTTCATAACTGCAGTCACTCTTTCCGTTTTGCTTATGTTTATTGCTGCGTAGTTAGTTATTTTCTGTTGTTTTTCTATTTTAATAGGACAGCAAAATCTTCCCGTAGCAGATTTGGTTCTTGTATTGGTCTCTTCCTAGCAATGTTGCCCAATAAGTTAATGACTACTTCTATCTCGAGACCTTGACAGTTACGTATTTCAATAAAGGCGCAGTGATATTGCAAACAACTCTCTGGTATCATTAGGATTTTTATGTCAATTGAGTATGTCAAATTCAAATGTTTCATTAATGTCCAATACAAAATTTCTATTTTTTATTTTCTAAGGACAACCTCTAGATCAACCTTGTCTTCCATTGAGACTGAGATATTTTCAGTGCTTCTTTCCCCATGTAGGTTATTAGAGTAGCAGTTCTAACTCTTTAATGAGATGTGATGGAATCTTGTAAATTACCCATTCTTTTAAAGCATTTCCAATTACTGAGCTGATGATCTATCCTCTCTGGAGGAAGGGGAAAGGACAAGTTCAGTATTGATTTGCAGAAGTGATTTCCCAGCTCTGAATTCTTGATTAACATCCTCATTTTTTTTATATTAAAATTATGCTATGGCACAGTCACGCAACATACAGCCAAGTGAAATTGTAGTGGCTTTTGTACCTTATTAGTTTGGAGTACTTTGCTGAAAGCATGAGTTTGATTTTCAGTTGCCCATGGGGATTAAGAATGGGAGTGTGCATTTAGAAAGTAGTGCTACTGGATGGCGTCACAATGTCCATTCTGCCTCCTGGGCATACTGATATTTTCAAAGTGTGGTCAAAGATGAGGGGGAGCCAGGATTTTGCTCACCTCAAGTAAACTGCCCAAAAAGCTCCTTAAGCTCCTTGCTCATTAACAGGATGGGAAGGGCCAGAAAATAATTTTCAAATATCGGATGCCAAACTCAAACATTCTGGGTGTACGTTAGTTGTTCACTGCAGATGGCCATCGAGTAATATTTTTCTGAGGAATAATTTTTGGAAATAAGGATTATTGTCTCAGATTTGGATACACTATCTTTTTGTTGGTCTTTCGTTCCTTCTCTGTGCCATGAAGCTATTGGTCCACTGATGCCCTGCCTCCTCTCTTCTGCAAGCTAGCAGCAGATCCAGTCATGGCTGTCCTCTGCCTTTCAGTATTACACTCAGCAGACAGTTCCCATTTCCTACATATGAATTAGGAGCACAAACAGTTTGTTCAGCCCCTTGAGCCTGCTATGAGCCTGAGCCAATAAGGCCATGACCAATCTTATTGCAGCTTCAACTTCACATTCCACCAATCTCTGATAATCTTTGACTCCCTTCTTGGTCAACCTACCTTCTATCTACACCTACCTTAAACTATTTAATGACCCTGCCTCCAATGCTGTGGATGGAAGAAAGTTTGAAAGATTCACAAGCCCCTTAGAAAAAGAAATCATCTTATTCATCTTCAATGAGAGACCTCTTATTTTTAAACTGTGTCCTCTCATTGCTGTCTGTCCTACAAGGGAAATATCCTCTCAGTATCCTCCCTATCAAATCCCAACATAATCTTGTGTACTTTAATAAGATTTCTCACATTCTTCTAAACTCCAATGGTTACAAGCTACCCTCATAAGAGCACTCCTACATCCCAGGGATCAATAGAATGAACATTCTCTGAACTGCTTCTAACACATTCATGCTCTTTCTTAAATAAGGAGACCAAAACTCTACACAATCTTCTCAATGTGGTCTCACCAATACCCTGTATAACTGTAGCAATACATCTCTACTTTTATGTCCCTTAGAACCGAAGAAAGATAACAACATAAAAAGAGATCCTTCAGCCCATTGTGTTTGTGTTTGCCAAAAAAAAGAGAAAAGAAACTAGCTGCTGATTTTAAGCCCACTATCCAACACCTGGTCCATATCCTTGCAAGTTACAGCATTTCAAATGCAGGTCCAGTTTCCTTTTTAAATGTGTTGAACATTTCATCCTCAACCACCAGCTTCGGCAATGAATTCCAGAGGCTCATCGTGCTCTGAATGAAACTATTTTTTTTCTCATTTCCCCCACCCCAGTCTTTCTACCAAACACCTTAAATCTATGACCCCTGGAATTGATCCCTAAATTAAGGGAAACAATCTTTCCTGCCTAGACCCCTCATTATTTCATGCATGTCAATTAGGTCATCCCTTAGCTTCCTCTGTTCTAAGGAAGACAACTTTAGCTGAGCCAATCTCTGCTAATAGCTGGACTTTTCAAGCCCTGTTAACATTCTTGCGAATCTCCTCTGCACTCCCTACAGGGCAATTATGTCCTTCCTGTAATGTGGTGACTAGAACTGTACAAATTTCTCACTGTGGCCTAACCATAGAATTTGTACAATGCAGACAGAGGCCATTTGATCCATTGAGCCTGCACAACTCTCCAAAAGAGCATTCCACCCAGGCCCTCTGCACTATCCACATAACCCTGTGCATTTATCATAGCTAATCCACCTAACCTACACATTTTTAAACTCTTAGAATCATAGAATCACTACATTCAGAAGGAAGCCATTTGGTTCTTCAAGCCTGTACCGACAACAGTCCTACCCATCCCTGTAAACCCATGTTTATCCCACTGAACCCATTGACACTAAGAGGCAATTTAGTACGGCAATCCACTTAACTAGCACATCTTTAGAGTGTGGGAGAAAACCAGAGCAGCTGGAGAAAACCCACTCAGACATGGGGAGAAGTACAAACTCCAAACAGATTGTGACCTGATGCTGGAATCAAACCCGGGAGTCTGGAGCTGTTAGTCAGTAGTGCTAACTACTGTGCCATTCTTTGCCATCTGAGTGATATAAATGTAGCACAGAGTCAGGATCTGGGTATTATCTGAGTAGCAGGTTTGCTGACCCTGGATTGAAAATCCCAGCCCATACTGCTTCACACTTTTCTGGATTGATTTCCATTTGCCACTTTGCACATTCAACCAAAGCACTGATATAGTTCTGGAAAGAATCAAACAGCCAATTGTTACATCTTCTGCAAATTTCCCAATTTGACCACATGCGCCCACATTTCTATTTATTCAAACTCCCTTGCAGTAAACGACACATTTCATTTGCTTCCCAATTGGAGCATCTGCTTTAAAAGAGAAGATCATGTGAGTGACACAGATGCAGCACCGGGTCAGAACCTGGGAATTATCTGAACAGCAGATTTGTTGATTCCGGATAGAAAATCCCAGCCCATGTTCCTGTGGAGAGTTGCTTTCCTGGCTTTGATTTTTGTTTCTGTATTTTTATAAACATCCGGTAGATATAATGAGATAATTCAACGATAAGACTATTTGGCATTTGTTACTATTTAGTTAAAAGAAAAAGATTGCAGTGTTTCAAAGTTTGGGTGGAATCTTCTCATAATGTGCCAGATTGTCAGTTGCTGCGAGAAAACTGATGTGCATCTCTCCAGATGCACAACCAGATTTTTCTCTCCAGATTTTCTGTCACTCATTGAGATTCTGAAAGTGTGGTTTTTGTCATCACTCTGGTGGGGTAGGATGTGATAGAGCCAGCAAGCTCTACAGAGATTGCGGTGCCATTTTTAAACAGCATCCCAATTTGCACTAAAAAGAAACATCCCCCGCCACGAGCATCAGGTCAACCTCACCTGTCCCACAAGCATCGGGCATCCCACCTGCCACCATATGAATCCGGGCACCACTTCCCACCATTCATAAGGGGAACCTATTCCGATGAATATTTGGTGACATTGTACATATTGCAGGGAAACCCTATAATGAGATTTAAATTCTAGGTGGGAGCCTTACTTCATCACAAGGCAAGGGGTGTGAAAAATTAGGAAATAAAATCTTGCTGGCGAGAATCTTGTTTCCCTACTCTTGAGAGATTTTGGCCCTGTGTCATCATTCATGCTGATGCCTAATGGGGGCTCATTGTATTTATCAAGCATTTTTTGTAGACTGTCAAAGATATGAAAATTTCCAGGTCAAAGAAAAGTGGGCAACTTTCTGGACTTAAAAATGGGTACAAAGTTACAATGTTTTTAGATTTTCTTTGAGAGATCAGGAGCACTATTCTGGGGAAGAATCCCTTCTTGTTCAGCCCAATTAATCCTGCTGCCTGGAACAAGAGTGAAGCATTGCAGCAGGAATACAAAAGGAAAGAAATTGAATGATGTAGCACCTTCCATGTTTTCAAAATGACCCAAAGTTTTATATAGGTGCTGAAATACTTTCTATTTTTTCCAGATTTGGTATCATACTTTTTACTTATCTATTCTTATTCTCCCTTTCAGGCTCACTTAGTTATTGCCTTCAAGTTATTTACTTCAGCAAGCCTGTACTGTTTTTTATGTATAACATTGTTTTGCATAAGCTATTTATGGAAAAAAGTCATTATTCATCTTAAGATATTTATAGTGACAAAAGGCTGTTTAAAAACATGATATTTTAACTTGTATTAATAATAGAAAGGCAGATAATTGTTAGTGAGATCATGATGATAAAAATATTACCATGTGCAATTTGCTTTCTTTGCCCTGAAATGAATATTCTGGTTCAAATTCTGTTTGTTGCTCTCAAATGGCTCTATTTACAGATGAGTCAAATGAAGTATAAATGACTCATCTCCCCAGCTGAACTAAAATAACAATAAACCCATTGAGTACAGTATTGTAGAGGTCAAGAAAATGCAGAATTCTTAATGTTATCTGTGGTGATGAAGAATTAGCAGCCCTGTCTTAAGAGCCAAAAATTGAGCTCATCTTAACTATTAAAATCATTCAAGTTGATAGAGAAATTATCAATATCAATAAACTGCACGTCCACTCAAGTCTTCATTGTGTCGCAGACTGGTGTATCTAGAAAAATGCCATATAAATTCAAGTTTACTACAAATGCACAAAGTTTCACACTGTTGCCATGATAAATACAAATGATGGCAATAGTGAGATTTATGATGGTTTGTTTGTGTGTGTTGGAAGCCCATAATTTTTAATCATTGCTGGTATAAAATAAGTTATGGTTCTTAACAAGACTGGAGGTCTGTCACTGTGTGAAAGCACAGTGTGATTGCTGACTATGGTACATTAGTCCAAGTGATAAAACAAAGCTGGTGGAAATCTGGGGGACTTTAAGAGGGGATGTTGGGACAATAGCTACCCAGGAGTTAGAGGTGTTTTAATCCTTCTAACGTTTTCTGGATAAATACCCTGCTAATAGAGTCGGAGTCATCTGAAGTTTCTGATTTAAATTGGAGTATCCGACTGTTCTCAATGCAGAGTAATTTCCTATCAGTTTAAACTACCCGGGTAATTCCCTTGCAATCCTGAATGGCAGTCCACCAAAATATCCTCTGGGATATCTCCTGGGTAAGGAGATCAGAGGTTCAGGGCCATTTTTATGCCCCCCACCCCCTCCAAAAAGATGATGAGCATTTTCAGCATTTCCTATTTTTATCATATTGATTAATGCTGTGCTTTATTTTCTATATATTTTTCCTTTTCCAATATGTTTTTATTTGGTGTCTCATTTCCCCTTCTTCTGAAAGCAATGACTCAGACTGAAATGCAATTTCATCAACCAGTAGCTCTATTTTTATAGATGCTTTTTCTCAGCAGTTTTCCAGCACTTTTTGTAAATGGAAATCGTCTCCAGAAGCTTTACTGTTTTTTTTCCCAATAATCTGCACTTTAAAATTATGTGACTCAAGCATTAATGATTAACTATTCTTGCAGTAATCTTCTTACTGGATTAGATGTGGTGTTGTGCATACTCACTTCGCTTTGGCAGACACTAACATAGGTCATGTCACAGTTAAGGAGAGGCTCTCCAGCCCATCATATGTTACAGTTAAAATGGAAATGAAATGCATAAGATAAAAGATACAAAATAATATGGAAATATGGAAAATTCATAACAGATTATTTACCCTTTGTAAGAGACGTCTTCAGTTAAAGCACAGGGTAACTTAGATTTTCTGGTATTATAATGCCACTGCATCTCATTCAAAACACTATGGGTGGTAATATAATGGAAATTGGAAAATGTAAACTAGTATCTTTTGTTATTGAAAAGAAAATTCAAGATATTGACAAAGCAACTTCAATTATCCTCTTTCTCATTCTACTTGTGGTATAATTCTGCATACAAGGGTCTAACACTTATCAGAACTTGCAAGAGTTTTGTATTTGTTTATTTTAAACCATTTAATTAATTTCAAATTGCATTTACAGACAAAT
Source organism: Sphyrna mokarran (assembly GCA_024679065.1). Lineage (NCBI taxonomy): Eukaryota > Metazoa > Chordata > Chondrichthyes > Carcharhiniformes > Carcharhinidae > Sphyrna > Sphyrna mokarran. The sequence goes on from JAGIQG010000005.1 coordinate 72,752,121, forward strand.
TTTCAATATTAAATAATTCTAAAATCCAAAACATGTTTTGCATTTACACAATTGAATCAGCACAAAAGTAACATTTTGAATCTGCATAGATCCAAATTTTGTAGCAAATGCTAATCAACAAATTATTGAAATAAATTATTAGAGTAATTTTAGTATCTTTTAAACATTTAAGCCATTGAATTTAGTATCACACTAATCTTAACAAAATGCCTTTCCTGTTTTTAACAGAAAATTGCCCTTCACAGTGAAAAGTGAAGCTTGAGAAATTAAACTTCCATATAAATATTATTTCTTGTTCTCCTTTTTAAAACAAAGCACATTTTTTGATACCTATAGCATTCATCTTATTAGTCAGGGTAAGCCAACTGCTATTTTGACAAACATTTTCAAAACGGCTCATTTTTTTCCAGTGACTTGTACAGGAATTTTCATGTGACGCAGCATGCATCTGTGCTGCAAAGACAGCATGCATGGCCTTCCAAATAGCAGACTCTTCATTGTCTGGTGCCACAAATTGCTCCTGCTGCTTTTTCCCCTCTAATACACCTAGAGAAAGAAAAGAGGAAGCCAAACTATAATGACATCCACCTGTCATATGTGTCCCTCTGCTGAAAACCTGCAGGAGTGGGGTGGGGGAGTCCGGGGTGGGGGGTGGAGTGATAAAATCCAATCCTGGGTGTTTGCATTTCTCTTTAAAAGTTAATAGCCTCTATCAGGATTTTAACAGATGGTATAATGTAAATTTCATTAGCTGGATTTGGATGTACTGTATTCAATCATTAACTGATGCATAAAGATTACTACCCTGTGGGGGAGTAGGTAATATATGTTCAATTGAACAATTCTGTCATTATATATCTTTTTATATAGTTTGTGGAAGGAGAGTTTGAGTCTCTGTAAAATTATTTATTCAATTTTTTTCCATAGTGGGGAATAATTGACAAACCTCTGGACTACTAAGTCAGAGGAAGGTCATCGCACTTCCATTTGCACTTCAAGGATTAAAGGATTTATTTGAACTTAAATGGTGGAATTGAGGTGTCGTATTGAAGACTCACACAGCCAAACTAGCAATCTGCAGACTAAACTACTCCAATAAGCTAGAATACTGGTATCTACCTGACAATGTAGAAATACATGAACCAATATGCTCTTTCCACAGAAATAAGTGTCATATCGGTCAGTTATCATCCTATCCATTTGCTCCCAATTGTCAGCAAAGTAACTGAAATAATTATATTGCCATCTTTTCACCAATTTCTTAAGTTTGCTGTAGTTCAGTTCTCAGAGTTAAATGATTGTGGGTTCAAATCCCACTACATAAAGTTGAGCACAAATATCTCAGCTTCCAAGAAGGCTAGGTGACTGGCAAAAGAAGCAACAGCGACAATGAATAGTTAGGATTTGGAATGCCCTGCCTCAGTGTGTTGGAGACAGACTCAACATCTTGGAATTACTTTTTCTTCAATGGAATACGATTTATTGTCCATCCCTAATTTCCTTAAATTGAATGGCTTACCAGGCCATTTCAGAGGGCAATTAAGAGTTAATTACACTCCTCTAGTGTCACATGCAGGCCAGATATGGGTGGCAGACTTCCTTTCCTAACAGGCATTAATGAACCAGCGATCGTGGATAATTTCATGGTCACAATTACTGAGGTTAACTTTATATTCCTGATTTTTTTATTAGCTGAATTTTGAATTCCAGCAACTGCCATGATGGGATTTAAACCCATGTTCCTGGAGCATTAGCCTCGGCTACAAAATTACTAGTCCAGTGACAGCTACTATGCCACTCTATTCCCATCTGAAAGAAAAAAGAAAAAAGTATTGCAGGGCTACAAGGAAAAAGCAGGGGAGTGAAACTAGATGCGTTGTTCTTGCAGAGAGCTGTCTCATATCTGTTGGATTGTATGATCTCTACCTATGCTGTAAAAAGTTTAATGATTCTGATCCTCTAGTGCATTTTTGAGGGAGTGCCGCAATATAGGAAGTGCCATCTTTTTTGAATGAGAAATTGAATTGAGTCCCTTCTGCCCTCCAGATGAAAGTAAAATATTCCAGGAGAAAGACCACTTCTCAACAGTGTCCTGACAAGTTAACCTTGAATCAACAGTAATAAAAAAAACACTGCACAGGTTGGATATCTAAAATGAAAGAGAAAATGTAAGAAGGACTCATAAAGTCAGACAGCATCTGTAGGGTGACAAACAGAATTAATGACCTGGATTTTCATCCTCGAGGCGGACAGCTGTCGAAAAAATTGCCAGCTCACCTATCACCTCAGGAGAAACTGTCCACCAAGGCAGGATCTTAATTGCTGAGAACTTGGGAAGAAGTGCGGAAGCAGCCAGGATGGATTGTTTAAAAGGCCCACCGTAGTGTTCTGGGGCTTTGCCCTAGTCAAAGAAAATTACAAAGGCCTTGCAGCCCTTACTCTTCACACCACCTTCAGCTTCCAAACACTGCTCATGCCATATCTACATCACCCTATGCCCCCTGTTCACTTCCTATGCAGGTATAGTCTTTCCACTGACCCCTATATTCCCTCATGTTGCCTGTCCCAGTCTGTGCTCTTCTACATACCATCTTAGGCCCCTCATGACTCCATGCCAAACTCTGTTTCTTCCATGTCCATTGATCCATTGTACATTTTATTCTAGAACCAATTAATGCTACAATGTTTAGTGGCATGTGTAAAAAAAGTTTTGATCACTTTCTTCTATAAGAAAAAGTCTGGCCAGCAAGCTAATAAAAGTGTTAAACATCCAGGAACTTTGAAGTTTCAGAAACTGCAATACTTGATATCACTTGAGTGATGTAAACAAATTCTGTAAAATTGACTGGAGACATCAGAGAACCTGACTGTAAATCAAACTGTGCTTCCCCTGGGGTGCAAACAATTCTAATGGATGTCTCGTGTGCGCTTGACTGACAGGCAAGCATCCAGTTGGTTGAATGCTTGAAGGCAAGAGAGTGGTGGAAATCTTGTCTCAGAGCAACTAACTTTATTCCCAACATTAAATTGTTGTGAGGCAGGCATCATGATTGTGGTAGGTGCTGTTCCCCACTGATATTTTAGCATAACGTAATATTCAACCCTGAATATTCTCATTATTTTTATTTTTAATCACTAATAAAGAGATTGTTTGGCCATCACGTTGCCCTTGTGGCACCTTAGTATATAAATTGGCTATCGTGTTCCCTATATCATTGCTAAGATAATGCTTCAAAAAGTGCTTCATTGACTGTAAAGCTTTTTGGATTTTTTTTGGAATTCTCACAATACCAGCTTTGGGGAGTGGGGGGTAGTTGCGGGCATTATCACCACAAGGACTGCAGCAGTTCAAAAGAAAAAGGTCCGTCGCGATACTTCCATAATTACAACTTAGCTAGCACAATCACAGAATCTTTATACTGCAGAAGGAGGCCATTCAGCCCATTGAATCTGCACTGGCTCTCTGAAACAGCATTCTACTTCATCCCCTTCCCCTGCCTTATCCCCGTAACCACGAGCAATTTTTTTTCAGATAGAAACTCAATTCCCTTTTGAATATTTTGTTCAAACCTACCTCCATCACACTCTCAAAGTTTGTTCCAATTTCCAAAGAACCTCTGGGTGAAAAAAAAAATTCCCTCGTATTATTTTGACTTCTTTTGCCCATTATTTTCAATCTGTGCACTCTAGATATTGATATGCTCTTGAGATCAAAGAGTTTCTCACTATTTACCCTGTCCGTACCTCTCAAGATCTTGACTACCTCTATCAAATCTTCTTTCAGGCCTCCTTTCTTCAAGTAAACCAGACCCAAACTCTCCAGTCTATCCTCATTGCTACAGTTATTTATCCATGAAATCATTCTTGTCAGTCTCCACTGTACTTTCTTCAATGTTGGAATTAAAAGTCTAATGACAACCATGAAACCATTTAAATCATTTTTAAATAATAAAATCATTTAAAACCCATCTGGCTCACAGATGCCCTGTAGAGAAGAAAATCTGCCATCATTACCTGAGCCTCTGAAATAACCTAGCAAGCCACTCAGTTTAAAGGCAATTTGGAATGGATAATAAATGCTTGTCCAATCAGTGATGCCCACATCCCATGAATGAATTAGAAAAGGCACCATACAATTTCTTTTGCTAAATAGCCAATAGCTGGGTGTGAGGGAAGAACTGAAATAAATTGGCTGGGCACATCATTTAATAACTTCACAGGGCACATAGGGCAATAGTTTATTCCAATACATTTAGGCAAGAGAACAGCTGGGATTTAAGTGAAGATCCAAATCAGAATGTCAAAGGTGATGGAATGGAAGATGAAGAGAAAATGTGCAGTATGTGTGCAACAAGTAGATGGCAAGTATTGATTATATCATGTCATCAAATATTCAGGAATACATTCAGTCATAAAACTTAACATTGAATTAGGCTGATAATCAGCACTTTTCATCACATATTGCTTCTTTGTACTCCTCAACTTGTCATTGGGATTGGTGGTTGTCAATATCAAATAATCAGATCAGTTAAAATCTGGATTGAAAGAAGATCAGAGTTTTTAGAGGCAGGACTATTAGTTTTTAATTTTTGGATACATAAAGATTTGACACGAAGCAAAATGATAAGTTGATAGTTGCAGGGATATTTGAGGTTTGATGTTAATTATCAATAAGAGTGCAAACTGCAGGCTAGTGGCTGTTAAATTCTATCATGCCTGAGGGATGGGAGAATAAACAATCCTACATTTTATACTTATGTAATTGAGTTTGAAGTTCTCTAATTGTTTAAGACCTGTCAATTAAAAGAAATTGAAAACTTGGTATGTTCATGAGCAAGTGATTCTTATTCCAAAGAGAAAATGCTGGAAAATTTCAGCAGGTCTGGCAGCATTCAGCCATTTTTACTGTTGCTCTATCGTGATTATAGTAACAAAAATGAAATCCATCCTGTCGACAATCCAACAACAGCAACTTACAGTATTTTACATGCCAGAAGATATAGTCAAACACAAACACAGATAAATCCACAAAGTCTGGAAATCTAAAATCAAGACGAGGGCTGTTTTTCTCTGATCTTGTTTGCCCCACCACCGCTGCCAACGAGAATGGAGAATTTTAGTGCTCAACAAAAAATTATTATTTACAATTATAAACCAGCATTAAAATGTTATTTTAATACAGTTTTATTCTGGGATAGATTTTATCTTGGGGTCATTTAGATGCAGGTAACGTTCTGATAGGGCATTTTTGAGAGTAAACTTTATTATACTATTCTCAGCATTTCTCCCTTCTCATTGCAAGGGCACACTGAGAATGTGTTTTCCCTTATTTAGTGGTTTCTGTTAACCTTCTATCCTTTTGTTACTGGTACATCTAAAAATCTCTCTAGTGCACATAGATATTTTTATCACATCTTTGTACTCAGTATATGTTGCTTTTAATTTGAATGCACAAAGTAGCAGAAGAAACAAAGCCAATACACAGGGGATGTTTACTTGCAAAAGAAAGGGAAAATGCATGGTCATTTTCTTAGGGTGGCATGGACATTCTGGGATACAGATTTAAGGCTGGCATGAGGTGGATATTAATAAAAACTGAAGATGTTGGGAATGCACAACAGGTCAGATAGTCTGAAAATTTGAAAAATCTTTTATCAGAATGCATTAGGAGCAGTGGTGGTGTATTAATATTGTCGCGAGATGAGTAATCTAGAGACCAGGGTAAAGCTCTGGGGACCTGAATTCAAATCTCATCACAGCAGATGGTGAAATTTGAATCCAATAAAAATTGAATTAAATGAAGAGCATGAATCATTGTCAATTGCTGTAAATATTCAGCTAATGCCCTTTAGGGCAGGAAATCTGCCATCCTTATATGGTCTGACCTGCATCTGACTCCAGATCCATAGCAATGTGGTTGATTCTTAATTGTTTCTCGGGGATGAGCAACAAATGCCACGAATGAACAATTACATGAATGAATAAAAACAAAAATTTAGGGTGAAGAATTTCACCCAACGTGCTAAGCTTTTTTAAATTTTTTTTTCAGAAGATAAATGTATTGTTTTCCCAGACTTTTCTGTCTCAATTGTAGATTTGTGGCTTTCACATTCTTTTTACTTATTGCTACCAAATGGTATGAGTCCATCTGTCCTCTTCTTCCTTCAAGTAGAGAACATCTAATTTGTTCTCTGCTGTGAGAAAATTATCAGAGTTAAGCATTCAGCAAGTTTTATCAATGGTAAATGCTGATTGTGATCTGTCTAGGCCATTTTTAATTGCAAATTTCTCTTCCATGAAATAGGGCAAACCACTGAGATCAACAGCTTCTATTTTCTCACTTGTCCTTCCTTGTAACTTGATGTGAACAACATAGACTAAGCTACTTTTGAGTTCTATGCATCGAAAAACAATTCTTGTTTTGTTGTATTTGGCACAAGATGGATTCAGTCGATTCTGTGAATGAGTGGGTTTACGTGACAAGAGTGGAAAATATTTTAAGAAGGCCAAAGTCTTAATTCACATTGACTTAAAAGCGGGAAATGATTGTCCCCCACTCTGTCAGTGGTGGTGGACCACATTTCCCGCTGTTCGACGTTCTGAACTTCATTGTAATAAACCATTATAGGGCCCATATGCTGGAATCATATATTATATCATATGTTAAAAAAAATGTCCATGGCAGTATGATGCCAGAATGGCATGAAACACCACTAACCTCATTTGAGTTTTTTGAAAAAGTGACCAAAGAGGTGGATGGGGGTAAGGCAGTTGATGTGGTATATAAGGACTTTAGTAAGGCGTTTGATAAGGTGGCCCATGGAAGACTTCTGCAGAAAATGCAGATGTATGGGATAGAGGGTGATTTAGGTAATTGGGTTAGGAATTGGCTAGCAGATAGAAGACAGAGGGTGGTGGTTGATGGGAGATATTCATCGTGGAGTTCGGTGACAAGTGGTGTACCTCAGGGGTCTGTTTTGGGGCCCCTGCTGTTTGTAATTTTTATAAATGATCTGGATGAGGGTATTGAAGGATGGATTAGTAAATTTGCAGATGACACTAAAGTCGGTGGAGTGGTAGATAGTGAAGAGGGGTGTTATAGTTTGCAGAGAGACTTGGACAAGTTGCAGAGCTGGGCCGAGAGGTGGCAAATGGAGTTTAATGTGGAAAAGTGTGAGGTAATGCACTATGGCAGGAATAATAAATGTGTAGAGTATAGGGCTAATGGTAGGATTCTTAATAGTGTTGATGAACAGAGGGATCTTGGTGTATTTGTGCATAGATCCCTGAAAGTAGGCAGTCAAGTCGATAAGGTTGTTAAGAAGGCATATGGAGTCTTAGCTTTTATTGGTAGGGGGATTGAATTTCGGAGCCGCAACGTCATGTTGCAACTGTACAAAACTCTAGTGCGGCCGCACTTGGAGTATTGTGTGCAGTTCTGGTCCCCACATTATAAGAAAGATGTGGAGGCATTGGAGAGGGTACAGAGGAGGTTTACCAGGATGTTGCCTGGTATGGAGGGCAGGTCTTATGAGGAGAGGCTGAGGGATTTGAGGTTGTTTTCGTTAGAAAGGAGGCGGCTAAGAGGGGACCTAATCGAAACATATAAGATGATTAGAGGTTTAGATAGGGTGGACAGTGATAGCCTTTTTCCTAGGATGGAGAAAGCTAGCACGAGGGGACACAGCTTTAAATTAAGGGGTGATAGTTATAGGACGGATATCAGAGGTAGGTTCTTTACCCAAAGGGTGGTTCGGGAGTGGAATGCCCTGCCTGCAGCAGTTGTAGATGCGCCAAGTTTGGTGGCGTTTAAGAGGTTAGTTGATAAGTATATGGAAGAGAAGGGAATGGTTTAGTTTGGAGGGTCATTGCTTTTTATATTGGTCGGCGCAACATCGAAGGCCGAAGGGCCTGTTCTGTGCTGTAATGTTCTATGTTCTAGTTTCAAAGGTCAGGCACCTCGTGAGCAGTACTCAGCACTCAGGGGCAGTGGGCGGGGGGAAAGTTGGCAGACTAGTGTAAAGTCAGGAGATGGCACGGTGATGCCAAGAGGATTAAAATTTGATGTCATCGTGGTGCTAGGGGTGCACCTGGGTGAAGATTATTTTCTAGTGTGCTCAGGGTATGTTAGGGCAGTCTTTAAATATGCCCCTAGGTCAATGGTTTGCTGGTTGATGATTGATTTTCTCACCCAGTATTGGCATTGCCAATATTGGACAAAATCTCACCCTCAGTTTGGGTTCTCAGTGCCACTCAGCTCCTGATCTCATTGCAACTTTATTCTCAAAATGGACAAAAAAGCTGAATTCGAAAGGTAAAGTAAGAATAACTGCGATTGGCATTAAGAGAGCATTTGACTCAATATGGCATCAAGGAGCCCTGGCAAAATCAACTGAACTCAGTGGAAAACTCTCCACTGGTTGGAGCCTTACTTGGCACAAAGTAAGTTCATAGAATCCCTACAGTGTAGAAGGAGGCTTTTTGTCCCATTGAATCTGCATTGACTCCAATAGAGCACCTTACCCAAGCTTATTCCCTATCTTATCCCCATAATCGCACACATTTATCCCACTGATCTGCCTAACTTACTAAGGGGCAATTGCGAATCAACCTAATCTGTACATTTCTGGACTGTGGGAGGAAACCGGAGCACCTGGAGGAAACTGACGCAGATGATTGTGGTTGTTGGAGGTCAATTATCTCAGTCCTAGAACATCACTCCAGGAGTTTCCCTTGGAAAGTGTCCAAGGCCCCAACCATCTTCAGCCATTTCACCAATGACCTTCCCTCTATCAAAACGATCATAACGTTGGAAGCAGCAATGTTTGCTAATATTTGGACAGTTCAGCACCATTCATTACTCCTCAGATACTGAAGCAGTCCATGTCCACATGCAACTAGACCCAGACAATAGCCAGGCTCAAGCTGATAATGTGGAAGGGAATTGTTGCATTTAAGTAGAAAATCAAATTAGGTGAATTGCTTTTCTTTGACTTGATCATGGCACATTATTAAATCACAATGTGAAGGACCTACTTGCACCAATACAACTGTATGGCTGTGAAACAGTTAAAGCAGTCAAAAGTAAGCAGCATTGTTGTGAGACTGAAATCAGATCTAGGCTCCATCAGGTAAGGACAGCAAGTCTTCTTCTCTTGAGGATATGAATAAGTTGGTTGGTGTTTTATAACGTCCTGATGGCTTCATGGTCAGTTTATTGATATCAGCTTTTTCTCTCCAGGTATTTTTTAAAACTGAAATAAAACTGTTTAACTGTTATGTTCTCTGGATTATTGGCCCAGTAACATTACTATATATTGTGTGGGGGAAGGGAGGGGGGGGATAAACCAATGTCTCTGTAGTTCATTACTATCCAACAACATCTGCTAGATTTGTGTCCAGTGAGACCAGATTGAGCTTATATGTAATTGTAATCTTAAGGGGTGGCGTGGTTAGCACTGCTGCCTCACATACCAGGGACCCAGGTTCGATTCTGGGCTTGGATCACTGTCTATGTGGAGTTTGCACATTCTCCCTGTGTCTGCATGGGTTTCCTCCTACAGTCTGAAAGATGTGCATTGATCCAAACAGGCGCTGGAGTGTGGCTACTAGGGGAATTTTACAGTAACCTCATTGCAGTGTTAATAAGCCTTACTTGTGACTAATAAAAAAACCTTAAAAAAACTGTAATTCCCACTATAAACAAATGAGGTGTGATTGTAGAGGCTTTCAGATGAAGGTCACTTGCGTGGAGTGATATTGTAGAATGTCAGTGCCCTTCAGGAAGCAGAGAAAATTGGTGAGACAAAGAAAATAGTTTAGTGCTCTTTAACTTCCAGTCACCCCTTTGAGAAAATATTATCTTCTATTTCAAATTTCTTACATTATTGTTGCATTGAAGCTTCAATTACTGAGCAAATCCTGTTTCCAACGCATTACATAGTTTCTTGGTGTTAGAGTGTGAATTGTAAAGCAACAAATAAAATGAATCAGATTTGTAACAAATGATGGTTAAATTACCAGCAACTTACTTTCCATTGTGGAGGTAATCAGTGAGCGCATCAAGTTCCTCCTGGATAAAATATCATTCAATGTTGAGAAAATGTTTTGTGAATAATTCTCTGCAAACTGAGCAGAATTTTGTTAGTCCAGAGGAATTAGCACATATTTTGTTAAAGTAAGCCTCAGAAGCCACTCTGATAAATATGATTGTTTGTGCAGCATCAACAAACAGCAGTATCCAGAAATCAAAAGAGCAGATGAGTGAAGGGCTTCACCTTGGGGAGAAACCTACTGCCTGAAAGCAGAAATGACCTGGGCTAATCTAAAAGTTTAATGTTGTTACATTCAGAAAAATGATCTGACTGATCTTTGTCATGATTTGCAGAACTTAAATATGAATGTAATTGTGATCACTGCTACTCCAGTCAAAGTGATTGTAGCTCTCAAATTTAATGTTACCAGTTTATCTAGGCCTTCAGTAATAATTATGTGCTAAGAAGTGAGCCTCTTATGTTTGAAGGACAGCTCGCAATGGCAGAGGTCAGGGGAGCACACAAAATGCATAGTATTGCAGGTGCCAGGAATCCAAAATAAAACAGAAAATACTGGAACTCAGATAAGACAGCAGCTGTGGAGGGAACAGATCAATTAACATTTCAGGTGTGGGATACAGGAGACAGAAATTAACCCATTTTCTCGCTGTTTGTCACCATGTAACAACCCCTGCTGAATATGAAAATGGGTAAGGGGGAGCTGGATTGGGGGCAGTTGACTTCCAGGATCAAAACTCAGGTCAAACCTCACTTACCAAAGCTTATATCTGAATAATGGTCTTTTCAGTGACGCAAAATATCGAAGAACATAGGTCTCTCTGCCCATTTACTAACCTGTAAATTTGACACAGAAAACTTAATTGGAAGATAACTATTTTTCCCCTCCTAGCATAGTGCAGTTTTTCATTCTTTCTATTAATTTAATGTCTCTACAAATAAGATTTCTTTCTTTAATCTCTGCAGTAGTCATGGCAAAATTTTTATTTTGATCTGAATTTACAGGACCCCTGAGCATTTGTGTATAGGCAGCCAAAGCTCCAGCTAAATTTAAAAAATGAATTTACTCGATGATGGAGATACTTAGTGATGCCACTAATGCTATTGTGGGTGTTTTCAAAATATTCTAGGTATATTCATGGCCCATTCATTGTTTGGAGACAGATTTGAAGATTTGCTTCTGTCTTTATTCCCATACAGTGGTTGATGCCTGCCAATGGTAGGTAATTTTTATTTTCTCAACAAAACGTCATGGTCACAGATGAGAATAACCCTGAGTTGGTAAGTATCATGATTACATGGGAACTTTAGGGAAGGAAATCTGCTGTCTTTACCTGATCTGCCTGTATGTGACTCTAGAGCCATAGCAATTGGAATAGGCAAAAAATGCTGGCCAACTAGTGATACCCATGTCCCATGAATGAGTTTAAAAAAAAGCTTTGAAAATGAAACACTACTATTGCTAAGAAAGATTTTTCCTCAATCGGTAGGAGAATTTGTTGCATTACAAGGTCGTTAACTAAAGTCTTTCATCCATCTAATTTGAGGTGAGACATGAATGAATCTCAATGTGGTAGTTATCCATTTAAGGGCAACGCAGCAAAGTAAGCTCATTTGGTCTGGGTGACCAGTCAGGACCAATCACTCTCAAGGTGAGAATGGCTCCCAGGCAGGGATATTTTGGGAGCTAGCCATAACCCATGCTGCTGCTGTACAATTCTTATTGATAAATACCTTTTGCCTTCACTAATGAAGCCTGTGAAAGTACATCTTTATACTCAACTAATTGGAAATCATGAATTATATTTTTTGGTCTCAGAATTGACTGGATACACAAACAATTGATGAATAGGGATAGATCTGTTAAATTGATTGTGGTGTTTAAAATATTATGGAACTTGACAGTGTGTAAGGGAAACATCTGCTCACTTTAATAGGATAATTCAAAATGGTAATCTTAAAATTGGAACCATGCCAGTTAAGAATAAATCTGCAACATTCTCTTCATGATTTTCTGAAAAATTGGAATACATTGTTGTAGAAGGCTACAGTTTTGAGATTAATTAACTTAGAAATTTATTTGGGAAATAGGTACTATGGGATGTTGGGAGGGTGGGCAATTGGGTTTAAAGGATGTCACAGTTAGCAGAATGGCAGAGCTGGCTTCTTGAAGTAAATTACATGCTCCTGTTTTTCCAGGTCTGATGCTGCAATTGCAGTGTAAAAGGCTAAGCATGTTTCCCAAAATCTGAAGTAATGGGATTGGAGCTTTTACAGCTTTATCTGGAGAGAATTCATGTAAAAAGTTGCAGTATTTAAATGTAACTGAATTAATTCCATAACTTTTTTACATTTGTGTTTCTGTGATTCTTTGTGCTAATTGAACAGTCTCCATCTCATCCACAACACCAGCCATTCGCACTTTGGAATGGGGATTTTACAACAATTGCACTTGTTTGTAAAGGCTCATCATATTGCTGTTATATTCACATCATATTCTCAGGTACACAGGTACCTGTGATCATATGAATCCAGTGTCAAATAACCTAATTAGCTTTCAATTTAAGCCAGTTAAAAAAGGCCAGGAACATTGAATCAGTCAATCCTCCGCAGAAACCCCATGCCTCGACGTTTAAAAATCTCAATAGCTAATAACATTCCATTCCTTTCAAGTGATTTTCACAACTATTCTGCTCATTCATTGCTGGCAGAAACACTCCAGAATTTGCAAAAAGACCAAGTAGCTATTTTTGGTTGATTAATGCAATTAACTGTTATCAGCCAAAATTTTCTTGGATGCAGAATATATTGTGACACTAAATTACATGGCATTGGAATAATAATGATTCAATGGATTTACCTGAAAATTTTCTCTTATAGTACTTCCCCACGTGGAACATTGAACCTGCTATTCTTTGTTAATAGCTACTTTATGTATAATAACAAAGCTGTGAACATTTCTGCAACTCTTGTCATTAATCACTTGGCAGCTCTTTGGAAGCATTTATAAGACTGTTTCAACAGAATCATGAATAGAAGCATTACAGAAACAGTGGATAGTTTGATGACAGAGAATCAATCTGCTGATGGCATAAGTGAAATAGAAACGATTTTATAATGATTCCTAAGCTAACATGATAATGTGAGAATAGTTCTAAATAAAAATCGTAATTTTAAAGAAAGCAAATACTTAGCGCTTAAAAATGATCTTCTTACAAATCAATTTCAAATTTGCTTCCTGGGGGAACAGATCACTCACCTGTTGAGGACAATGGTGTAGCATACATAGGACTTAGGAGTAAGAATAGGCTATTTAACCTTTCAAACCCATTCATCATTCAGTAAGTTCATGGCTGATCTGACTGTAACCTCTATTTCACCTGGTCTATTAAACATTTAATTAACTTAGTTTTGAATAAATTCAATGGTCCAATCTTCACTAACTCTTGGGGAAGAGAATTCAATACATTAGTGACCCTTTGAGAGGAAAGACTTTCCTCCTCTGTCCTTTAAATAGGAGACTTCTTATTTTTAAACTCCTTAACTTTTTCAGTAAGATTACCTTATTGAAGCTCAAATGGTTATAACCCATTCAAGTTTTCTTCCCAGGAATGAATTAGATGAACCTTCTCTCTACTACTTCTAATGAAATGATCTTCTTTTTAAAATAATAATACCAAAACTATACAAAATACTCCAGATGTTATCTCACCAGGACACTGTAGAACTTCAGTAGCACTTCCCTACTTTTATGTTCAATTTTCTTTGCAATAAATTGCAACATTCCATTTGCCTTACTAATCACTTGTTGTATTTGCAGACTGTGATTTATATACCAGGAATGTAGGAATTAGGAGCAAGAAAAGACAATTCGGCCCTTTGAGCATACTCCACCATTCTTTATGATCGTGGCTGATGTCCATCTCATCCTAACTCGACTTCCATGCCTTTTCCCCATAGCCCTTTATCCTGCTTTTGATGAAATAGTTACCTATCTCTTTGTTAAATCCATTGATTGATTCTGCACCCACTGCAATCTGAGTTTGATTGATTCACAACCCTTTGTGAAAAGTAGCTTCTTATTTCTGTCTTGAATGTCCATCCCCCCCTTACTCTACAACTATGACCTCTTGTCATAGACTGTTCTAGAAGAAGGAACATTGGGTTAACAATTACTTTTTCAATCCGTTTGAGAATTTTATGTACCTCAATCAAATCCCTTCTCATTCTTCTATACTCGAACGAGTACAAGCCTAAGCTACTCAACTCCTCTTCATATGACAGCCCCTTCAAACCTGAAATCAATCTAGTTAACTTCTTCTAAACTATCTCCAATGTCATCACATCCTTCCTCAAAAAAGGTGACCAAAACAGAACACAATACTCGAAGTGTGATCTCACCAATGCCTTATACAGTTATAACAACACTTCTCCAATTTTATATCCTAGACCCTTTGCAATAAATGCTAAGATTCCATTTGCTTTCCTTTCACATTCTGCACCTACATATCCACTTTCTCATGCACAAGGACACCCAGATCCCTTTAGGTGCCTTTTGACTTTGTTTCCCATTTAAATAATAATCTGCCCTTTCATAGAATTTGGTGTGCTTGCTCACGCTTATCCTGTTTCTGGCCAAAATGTATGTATTTATCCACATTAAACTTCATCTGCCAGATTCTGGTCCATTCCCCTAGCCAGTCAATGTAAACTTTTTTATCTTCTCATCACAACTTGCTTTCCCATCTATTTTTGTGTCTTTAGCAAGGACCAGGACCCCTAGATCCTTTTGCATCACAGAGTTTTGCAATCTCTCAATTTGAATTTCACTCTACCAATTTGCAGTCCAGGCAGTGATTAACAATTATCCCAGTGTCAGTAAGTGTGACAATGATAAAATTACTGAAATATTTTGAATAATTTTGTTACCATAATTTTGGCTATAATGTATTAAGATAAGTATTAGAAACACAGTGCTAATTTAATAATTCTATTCTTCTGTTGTTTCTGTTTTCAGTTCATCTACATTCTCTGTTTTTGCTGTCATTTGTTTTTTTTTACACTATCCAAATGCTCCTATCTGATTTAAAATATATTTATATATGAAAGTGCACCAATTAAACTATTTTTAAAAAAATTCTGAAATAAGAAACTAAATACAGCAAATACTTGAATTCTGAAACAAAACAAAAAATTGCCCAAAATACTCAGCTACGCAGTCTGGATCTGTAAAAAAAGGAATAATATTGATGTTCCATATATATAGCTCTTCATCAGCTGAGGTTCATAACCATGTCTAGAAAATATTGATTCTCAGCATTTCATCTGATACATTTTCAATTCTATTTTGATTCACCTTCAAACTCAATAAATAATTTATATTGGGGAGATTATGAATATTTTAAGTATGAAAGTGCAGAGCAAACCTAATAGCACCAGAAAAGAGAAAAAAATTGAAGACACTGCCAGTTTGTCGGAAGCAAATTGGCAGTTTTTACTAATGCCTCCATTTTAAGTGAGTTATCTTGCTACAAGACTAAGGGTAGACCAGTTCAGTTGACCTAATTGCTATATTTCAACAGACTGGACAAAATTGTAATATTAACATGTACCCTAACACCAGGTAAAATTTCCTCACGAACACTTCCACAAAGACATTTAACATGCAAAAGAAATAAAGCATTAAAGCTGGAGTTTTCCCGGTCTTGCAGAAATGATATTGGAAGCAGGCTTATGAAGAATTTTGTAAAATTACACTTGAGTTGGTTCTGTGAGCACTTTTCCCCAATGGCTGGTTAGCAGGTTTGACAGCAAACCACCTGAGACTGGCAGGATCAGCTAATTAATGCTGGCAATGACCTACTTGTCTGCAATTTTCCACGCTGCAAGAGATTTTCATCAAGATATAAGGGCTTCCTGCTGTGTCAGGAGATCAACGATTCATCAGAGTCAGATTTGCGATGGGAAATCCAAGTTTCAACTCTATTGAGTGTTTACGTTTATCTGTTGGCAGTAATTCACAAAGGAGATCTATCCCCAAGCAGCCATTTCATAGAATTTGATGTGTTTGCTCACGCTTACCCTGTTTCGGTGGCAGAGCTTCGCACTGACTGAAATCATGCTGCCACTCTGTAGATGGCCAGGCATTGAACATACGTGCAAGGTGGATGGTAACTGACTTCATGGGCTGCACAGACGGTAACTGATGCTCAAACTGGACTAGTATCCCTTATGCCTTTTTAATTAGGGGTGGGTGAGAATCGTGAAGTGTAAAAGATAAGGGGCTTCACTTTCACCTCCAGGACTGGTGAGTGTCCCATGCAATGCAGATGAGCCCTTTAATCTGCCTACTTCCGTCTTTGGCTTTCTGTGGGAATTTGCAACCCGAAGTCTAGCCTATCCATCCCACCCCACATGGGTAAACACCACTGAACAGGAGACAGGTTTGCAATGTTTGGAAATCTACTGACTCCTGATTTCCACCTCCAAGGTGAAAATCTGACCCCACGTCTTCAGATGATGTAACAGAGAGAAACTAGGAAGAAGTCAGGGCTGGGACGAGAAGGCATTGCCATAGATTCTCTGACTGGCACTACGTTGTTGAAAATGCAAGCAAAAGAGGGGAGTCCAATTCAGCTGGACAGCAGAAGAGAAGCAATACAGAATGGCAATGTGGTTGTTGGTTTTAAGGTTGTAGAGAGGGCACAAGGTGAGGTGAGAGCATACACCATGGTCCTTGATATAAACAAAGCTTTTTTTAATCCTTTCACAGAACGTGGGCATCACTGGCTAGACCAGCATTTATTGCTCATCCCTAATTGTCCTTAAGAAGGTGGTAGTGAGCTATTTTCTTGAACTGCTTGCAGTCCATGCAGTGTAATTACCTCAGTGCTGTTAGGGAGTTCCAGTACTTTGACCCAGTGGCAATGAAGAAAGAGCAATGTAGTTCCAAGTCAGGACATTGTGTGGCTTGGAGGGGAGCTTTCAGGTGGCGGTATTTCCATGTACCTTCTCTCCTAAGTGGTAAAGATCATGAGTTTGGAAGGCATTGCCTAGGGAGTCTTGATTGGTTGCTGCAGTACCTTTTATTGATGATATACACTGCTGCTACTGTGTATTGGTGAAGGAGGGAGTGAATGTTGAAGATGGCGGATGGACCAGATGGGTTTTTAATGACAATCGATCATTGTCATAGTCACCATTACTGAGACTAACTTTATCTTGCAGATTTATGAATTGAGTTTAAATTCCACGAGCTACCATGGTGGGATTTGAACCAGTGTCCCCACATTATTAGTCTGAGCCTTTGAAGTATTAGTCCAGTGACATTACCACTTTGTCACTGCCTCCTTCAAGTTTGTGACTTCAGTTGGACTATATTTAATGCTGTATCCATGGCTGAAACACGATTGGGAAAGATTCAAACATGTATGTGAATGAAAAAGGACACAATAGATTTGATTCAAATTCAACTGTACTTGCAACAAGGAAAAAAAATGGATGCTGTCATTCTGTGATGAGAGCTGTGAGGAAAGATGTGTTGGAAGAGAGTTAATGAAGCTGCAGAGATGCAGTCAAAATATGAACACAAATGATTTCAGAGTGTGCTCAGAGCAGGTAGAGAAAATATTTTTGTGATACAAAAGTCCCTGTTCACATGATGAGTTTTTTGATCATTGGTTCAGGAGTACTCAGACCAGTGAACTGATTTATATTCAACACTGGTTCTATGAAGGCAGCATAAAGCTCAAAAAAAGATCAACGGGCAGGATTCTTCAGCCGCATCTCAAGACCGAGCTCAATGGACCTTCAGCGGTTCACCAAATTTTCTGTCTCACTTGCTACAATTTCTGTGGTAGGTGAGATGGGAGAGGCTACTTTCCTTTTCTCTGCTTCAGTGATTTTATGGATTCCTAGAATGCAGAAAGAGGACCTCTGGTCCATCAAGCCTACACTGACTCTCTAAAAGAGCATTTCACCCAGGCGCTCCCCTCTGCCCTAACCCTGCAATAGTTTTCTGTAGCAGATCGCCTATTATTTAAATATAAGCTACAAATAGAAGAGCTGGTTAGATCAGTGCCCTCTCCATGGACCCAGCCACGAATGTAGCCGGAGAAGAGGGGCAGACAGTCGGGTCGGATGACCCCCCTTGGTTGCCTGCTGCCTGGACCTGTTTATGGCATATTTGCCAGAAGCAGGAGCAGGCTCATGAGGAGGTCTTCCAGCTTCTCTGCTCGCCCTCCCTCCCCCGCAACACCTTGGCACTGGGTGTCCGTAGATCAGGAGCGTGGGACTGAACTGCAAACAAAACATTAACAGAATGTTTTTGTTTGCTCAAAAACCATCTAATAATGAATTAACCTGCAGCTATAATTTCAAATAAATTTAAAGTTAAGCAATTCACCAATGGAACTCTAAACCAATTAATCAGGAAATCAGGACTCTTGTTATTTATTAGAAATTATTAAAGATGAATAAGCTGAACAATTCTACAACTAGAATCATAGAACATAGAACATAGAACATTACAGCACAGAACAGGCCCTTTGGCCTTCGATGTTGCGCCAACCAATATAAAAAGCAATGCCCCTCCAAACTAAACCATTCCCTTCTCTTCCATATACTTATCAACTAACCTCTTAAACGCCACCAAACTTGGCGCATCTACAACTGCTGCAGGCAGGGCATTCCACTCCCGAACCACCCTTTTGGGTAAAGAACCTACCTCTGATATCCGTCCTATAACTATCACCCCTTAATTTAAAGCTGTGTCCCCTCGTGCTAGCTTTTTCCATCCTAGGAAAAAGGCTATCACTGTCCACCCTATCTAAACCTCTAATCATCTTATATGTTTCGATCAGGTCCCCTCTTAGCCTCCTCCTTTCTAACGAAAACAACCTCAAATCCCTCAGCCTCTCCTCATAAGACCTGCCCTCCATACCAGGCAACATCCTGGTAAACCTCCTCTGTACCCTCTCCAATGCCTCCACATCTTTCTTATAATGTGGGGACCAGAACTGCACACAATACTCCAAGTGCGGCCGCACTAGAGTTTTGTACAGTTGCAACATGACGTTGCGGCTCCGAAATTCAATCCCTCTACCAATAAAAGCCAAGACTCCATATGCCTTCCTAACAACCTTCTCGACCTGACTGCCTACTTTCAGGGATCTATGCACATACACACCAAGATCCCTCTGTTCATCTAGACTACTAAGAATCCTACCATTTGCCCTATACTCTACACATTTATTATTTCTGCCATAGTGCATTACCTCACACTTTTCCACATTAAACTCCATTTGCCACCTCTCGGCCCAGCTCTGCAACTTGTCCAAGTCCCTCTGCAAACTATAACACCCCTCTTCACTATCTACCACTCCACCGACTTTAGTGTCATCTGCAAATTTACTAATCCATCCTTCAATACCCTCATCCAGATCATTTATAAAAATTACAAACAGCAGGGGCCCCAAAACAGACCCCTGAGGTACACCACTTGTCACCGAACTCCACGATGAATATCTCCCATCAACCACCACCCTCTGTCTTCTATCTGCTAGCCAATTCCTAACCCAATTAGCTAAATCACCCTCTATCCCATACATCTGCATTTTCTGCAGAAGTCTTCCATGGGCCACCTTATCAAACGCCTTACTAAAGTCCATATATACCACATCAACCGCCTTACCCCCATCCACCTCCTTAGTCACTTTTTCAAAAAACTCAATGAGGTTAGTAAGGCACGACCTACCCTTCACAAAACCATGCTGACTATCTCCAATCAATTCATTACTCTCTAAATAACTATAAATCCTATCCCTAATTATTCTCTCCAACACTTTGCCCACCACAGAAGTAAGACTCACTGGCCTATAATTCCCTGGAAGGTCTCTCTTCCCCTTCTTGAACAACGGGACCACATTCGCTATCCTCCAGTCCTCCGGAACCACACCCGTAACCAACGACGACCTGAAGATCAGAGCCAGAGGCTCTGCAATCTCCTCTCTTGCCTCCCAGAGAATCCTAGGGTAAATCCCGTCCGGCCCAGGGGACTTATCCAACTTCAAACCCTCGAGAATATCTAGCACATCCTCCCTATCTACTTCGATACCTTCCAGTTTGCTACCCTGTACCTCAGTGTTCTCCATAACTACATTTACATCATAAACCTCATAGAGGTTTATAGCATGGAAACAGGTCCTTCGGCCCAACTTGTCTCTGTCAGCCTTTTTTTTTTAAACTCCTAAGCTAGTCCCAATTGCCTACACTTGGCCCATATCCCTTATATCCATCTTACTGATATAACTGTGTAAATGCTTTTTAAAATACAAAATTGTACACATCTCTACAACTACCTCTGGCAGCTTGTTCCAGACCTCCTCATCCTCTGTGTGAAAAAATTTGCCCATCGAAAACCTTCTGTTTCTCTCTCCTCTCGCCTTAAACCTATGACCTCTAGTTTTAGTCTCCCCAACCTTTCGGAAAAAATATTGACTATCTAGCTGATCTGTGCCGTTCATTATTTTATAGACTCTATAAAAAAAAACCCATTCTCTTCTATATAACTTAAATCATCAAGTCCTGATAGCATCCTTGTAAATCTTTTCTGTACTCTTTCTAGTTTAATAATATCCGAATAACCAGAGAAAAATAATGGCGTCCCGTTATAAAATAAGTTTTCAAAAAATTCTTTGAACATTTCATTTGTAAGTTCTAAAAATGTTGGAAATGGGCAGAGAGTTCTTTGATTGGGTGAAACAATTGGAGATGGATGGTCATGTGATAAGCCTCCAGGAATTTATCCAATCAGATTGGCTATAATGGTTAGTGCTCTCACTCAGCCATGATGACTCTTTTTCGAACTAGGCTGCCTTTTATTTTCTCTCATTTTCTGGATTTGGGTCAGAACAGTAGCACAGTGGTTAGCACTGCTACTTCACAGCTCCAGGATCAGGGTTTGACTCCTGGCTTGGGTCATTGTCTATGTGGAGTTTGCACATTCTCCTCGTGTCTACTTGGGTTTCTCTGCGTGGTTCAGTTTCCTCCCACAGTCCAAAGATGTGCAGGTTAGGTTGAATGGCCATGCTAAAAATTGCCCTTAATGTCTTAGATGTATAAGTTAGAGGGATTAGTGAGTAAGTACTCGGTAGGATTGTGGTCAGGACAGTCTCGATGCGGCGAATGGCCTCTTTCTGTACTGTAGAGTTTCTATGATTAAGATGTAAATTGGATTAATGTACTCTGTGATGTGTTTGTCACAATCTTTGACATTGTAATGCAAGGGATATAAGGTTTTCTCTGATATTCAGTGTTATCCAAGCAGCAAAGAGAAGCTTTTCCCTTTTTCCTGGTGGTTAAAACCTGTATAGTCACTGAAAGAACAATGGAGTGAGCAGGCCTATGGAGGTAAGGGGAAGAAAATTGGGCCATTCTTTTGGCCATCCACAGCACAACTCTACCAAAGAGGCCTTCACAGCCCAACTTTGCTCCCAATCCAACAAGACTCTGGAAATATTGCAATTACCTGAGGATGAAAGAGTAGCCAGAGTTTGGAGACATACAGGTTTGATGTTTGTTCCATCAGAAATGTGCCCCTATGCTGAAAAAGAAGAATTCAAGACCATGTGCTATCTTGTCTTTGAGTGATTCACTAGATTAGTTGGATTTTTTTGATTGGTGTTAATCCATTTATTGAAAGCAGGTTAACACCAGTATAAAAATAATCTCAATCTGATAATGTAGACTTATTAATCCATTATTACACAAAGCTAGTGTTATATGAGCTTTTTAAACTGAACATATACGCTACAATAATATGTGATTTCATTCAAAAGAGCTTTTATTACCGCTTGGTGAATGTAGATGAAAATCTGGAAAAAATAATTTTCGAAGGATTAGTAAGCAGTTTTGGAGGGATATTTAGATAATTTGATTTGGCAAATGGAATTTGAAAAGCCTTTCCAGCACAGATACATTTTCGAGTGTTGTTGCTATATATATGTATATATCTTAGGAACTGAATTTATATTGGACAGGGGAATGGAGTGTTGTGAAGTGGGCCTATTTTTAAAGTACTTGTGTCCTGCTGACTCAAGTTGCTGTGTTTTCTAAATTAAATTATTATAATTAAGTTTCTTTTTCCTTGTCATTTCAAATGAAAAGGGATCAAATTTAAATTTGCTACCAACATTCTGCTGTGGTTCAATGGCCTTTTGAGGGAAGCTTTTTAGAGCATTGTTGAATGAGAGACTGTACATATCATTAGTTGTCTGAGTCACAGGAAGCACAGGAAGGTACATAAAGGTGGAGTCCCCCAGTGTTTGATATCAGGACTACTGCTTTCTTTGATCAACATTAATGACCTAGAATGGTCAGTGTAGGATATTATTTCGCAATTTGCAAATTACGTAAAACTTCGTAGTACTGTGAAATGTGAGGAGGATAGTGAGAGACTTGAAGACAAAGACCTGCAACTGGAATGTGCAGATACAGCACAAATGAAATTTACTGTGGAGAAGTATAAGATGATACATTTTTGTTGGAAGAACAAGGAAGGGCAATTTAAAATAACGGACACAGTTTGAAAGTAGAGTGCAGCAGAAGAAGGACCTTGGGGACCATGTTTGCAAATCATTGAATGTAGCAAGGCAGGCTGAGAATGTTGTTAATAAGAGACATGGGGTTATGGGCTTTATATGTAGAGGCATAGACAGCAAAAGTAAGGAAGTTATGGCTAACCTTACTAACCTTCTGCTTCACTCATGCAATGCTGTGTACCATACTTTGAAGATATGAAGGCATTGGAGAGGATGCAGAAAAGATTCATGAGAATGGTTCTTACTTAATTTATGAAGATAGATTGACAAAGCTGGTGCTTATTGCTTAGAGAATAGAAGTTTAAGAAGAGATTTAATGGGGTTATTCAAAAATAATATGGTATCTAGACACAGTAGAAAGGGAGAAACTATCCCTGTTGGCAGGAAGATCAAAAAACCAGATGACACTGATAAAAGAACCAGAGGCAATAAGAGGAAAATCTTTTTGCATGCAGTGAGTGGTTAGGATCTTGAATACACGACTTGAGTGTGGTGAAAGCAGATTTAATTATGACTTTAAAAAGGGAACCAGATAATTATATAAAGAGAGGAAAATTTCAAGGGACAAGCTGAGCATCTCTTACAGAGGGCGGGCCAGATCACCACCTGTACTGCAAGCATTCTTAATTCAAAGATCTGAACTTTGTGCTCATTTGTGTTTGTGTGATCAGTGGAAGTGGTCGCAGTGTCTGCTTTCACACGTAAATGGAGGAACAACCTGATTATCACACAGGGTGACCTGGAGGAAGGTTTAAAACAAGTCCAGCTACCTAGAGTTGCAGAGGAGGCAAAGGGAGCCATGGAGGAGAAATTCCACAATTTTGCAGAAGTGATGGCCTCAGCACACGAGAGGTGTGTGGGAGGATGATAGGCGGGAGGGTGATGCTGCTGGACAGCAGCTTATGATTCTCTGTGCACTTTAGTGGAGGCAGTGAGTGTCTGGTCTGAAATACTAATACTATAGGGTGGCACAATCTTGCCATCCCATCAGCTGAAGGAGGCCTGGGATGCAGGTGGGCTGCCCACGTGAGCAGGCATGATGTAGTGGGCCAAATTTGGATGCAGTTCTGGAAAGGGTGTTGTAATCTTAGGTGCTGTGCAAGGGTGAGTACCAATCTGGCATGGAATTGAATAACTGTTTTGCAGGGTCTTATGTTTGGGCTTGCCGACTGAAATTTCATACAAGCGCACAGTAATGTCGCTATACAAGCCTGATGCCTTCTTGCACAATTTCACGTGCTTCCAGGTTGAGTGCCTGCCCACCTGATCAATGTAACATTCAGGCCATTGGTTTTAAATAACTGTGCCAATACATGGCTAATACCTGGACACCTTTTCAGTCATACTATTCGATCATAATACAATTATTCAAACTATGTTATTTAAACCACACAGGTGATTTAGGATATGCTAAAGAAGGTGAGTTTTTTCTTTTGTAGTCCAAGAGTAAAGCAGTCTTATTGTAATTATATAGGGCTTTAGTGAAAAGTGTATTTGTCTCAGAAGTGCAACAGAGGTTTACTAGACTGTACTGTGGGGGTAACGTTTTTGTCCCATGAGGAAAGATTGAGTTGACGAGGTCTATATTCCTTAGAAGAAGGTGTGATTTAAGTGAAGCATAATAAAATTCTCAAGGCACTTCAACATTGTTTCCAGAAGGATCTTTTCCCAGATAAGGATTTAGGGTCACAATTAGGGTCACAAATTAAAAACCAACGCATATAGAGTGGCCAAAATTAGTGAGGAACTAGAAGATTGGAAAAGCTTTAAATAACAACAAAGAACTACTAAGAAAGCAATAAAGAAAGGAAAGACAGATTATGGAAGTAAACTAGTACAAAATATAAAAACTGATGGTAAAAGTTTTTACAAACATATAAAACGGAAAAGAGTGGCTAAAGTAAATTTGGATGCTTAGAAGATGAGAAGGGGGATTTAATAATAGGAAACGATGAAACCGAGGCCTTAAACAAGTTTTTTGTGTCAATCTTCACAGTGGAGGACACAAAAAGCATACTGATAATTGACAATCATAAGACTGTAGAGGGTGAGGACCTTAAAATGATCACTATTACTAAAAGGTAGTGCTGGCTAGGCTTATGGGACTAAAGGTACACAAATCCTTGGGTCTGGATGGAATGCGTCCCAGAGTAGTGAAAGAAACGGCAGTAGTAATAGCAGATGCATTAGTTGTAATTTATCAAAGTTCACTTGAGTCTGGACAGGTGCCAGCTAATTGTAAAACAGCTACTTTGACGCCACATTTTAAAAGGGAGGTAGACAAAAGGCGGGTAACTACAGGCTGGCTGGCTTAACATCTGTAGTTGGGAAGGTGCTGGAATCTGTCATTACAAAAGAAATAGCAGGACACCTGGAAAAGGATAGTTCAATCAAGCAGACGCAGCATGGATTCATGAAGGAAAAGTCATGTTTGATGAATTTACTGGATTCTTATGAAGGTGTAACGGGTGTGGTTGACAGAGGGGAACCGGTGGATGTAGTGTTTTTAGATTTCCAGAAGGCATTCGATAAGATGCCTCACAAAAAGTTGCTGCATAAGATAGGGATACATGGAGTTGAGGGTAAAATGTTAGCGTGGATTAAGGATTGGCTATCTAACAGAAAGCAGAGAGTTGGAATAAATGGGTGCTTTTCCAGTTGTGAGTTGGTAACTAGTGGCATGCCGCAGGGATCAGTATGGGGGCCTCAACTGTCTACTATATACATAAATGACCTGGAGGAAGGGACCGAGTGTAGGGTAACAAAGTTTGCAGATGACACAAAGATGAGTGGGAAAGCAAATTGTGTGGAGGACACAGAAAGTCTGTGGAGAGATTTGGATAGGCTACATGAGTGGACGAGGATCTGGCAGATAGAGTATAACGTTGGCAAGTGTGACGTTATCCACTTTGGAAAGAATAATGGTAAAATGGACTGTTATTTAAATGGTGCAAAATTACAACATGCCACTGTCCTTGTGCATGAATCGCAAAAACTCAGTTTGCAGGTGCAGCAGGTGATCAAGAAGGCAAATGGAATGTTGGCCTTTAACGCGAGAGGGATGGAGTATAAAAGCAGGGAATTGTACAAGGTACTGGTGAGGCTGCACTCAGAGTACTGTGTGCAGTTTTGGTCCCCTTATTTAAGAAAGAATGTATTAGCTTTGGACGGGGTGCGGAGAAGGTTCACCAGATTGATTCTGGAGATAAGGGGATTAGCATATAAGGAGATTGAGTGGACTGGGCATGTACTCATTGGAGTTTAGAAGGCTGAGGCGAGATCTTGTAGAGACATATAAGATAATGAAGGGGCTTGACAGGCTAGAAGCAAAAAGATTACTTTCACTTAGAAAGGAAACAAGAACTAGAGGGCACAGCCTCAAAATAAGGGGGAGTCAATTTAGAACAGAATTGAGGAGGAACTTCTCCTAGAGGGTAGTGAATCTTTGGAATTCTCTGCCCATTGAAGCAGTAGAGGTTACCTCGTTAAATGTGTTTAAGTCACTGATAAAGATTTTTGACCAATAAGGAATTAAGGTTATGGAGAACAGGCAGATAAATAGAACTGAACCACTATCAGATCAGCCATGATCTTATTGAATGGTGGGGCAGGCTTGAGGGGCTAGATGGCCTACTCCTGCTCTTATTTCTTGTATTCAATCTCAGAATAATGAATGGGTCAGCCATTTAGGATTGAGATTATGAAAATTTTATGAGGAGAAATCAAAGTGTCGGGGCTCTTGGAATGTTCTACCCCAGAGATCTGTGAATACTGAGTTTGAGTATACTGTATTCAGGACAGAGCTTTTTGGATACTACAGAAATGTAATATGGGAATAATGCAGGAAGATGGAGTTGAGGAAGATGATGATTTTCTACTTCTTATGTTCTTAATAAAAAATTGAACTTGGCTTACTTTTCACAAGCTAATAAAATTGCAAGTGCTTGTGGCATTGAAATATGAGATTCTTGAGAATGTGATATAAGAAATTTGCCTGTTGTGCCTCATCATCTACCAGATAGAATTTCCTGGAAGTCTGAATTGATGTCATTTCCTTTTGCATCGTTTACTTAGGCAATAAACTCAATAAGGCAATTACTGTCAGATTAGGTGCCTTAATGTGTTATTATATTGTTGCTTGTTTAGATGGGATCTGTGAGCCAGCTCCTGTGTTTACACTGCATAAATTAACACTCTTATCTCAGTGACTGATCAAAGATTTATGATTCTATGTGGTCTACCGTTTTGCTGCAAGGATTAATGGACTTGATATAGTTGTGTGAAGGTTGCAAGTTGATTCGCAGACGTGGATCACCTGGACTCCAACCTGAATCACTCTCACTTTGAAAAGAAGCTTCAGTGACAGTCATTTGATGGAACTGGAGACTGCCAGGACTTTCCAAATTTGTTTAAGATATAGCATAAATTTACAAACCTATCCTCTCATAACCTCTCCATGTTCTTTCCCAGTTGAGGCTGGGTTGCTCCCCCATAACCCCTTATCCCTACCACATACTCCACATTGTAGATTTTCAGCCTGATCCTTCAGGATTGCTTATTCGTAAATCTGCACCAAATATGTACAAGGCACACTTCATCCTCGTTAAACGTAATGTATCCTTGGGACATATTTCCAATATTTGACATGAATTTGGCCAAAAGCTCTAGCAGAGGTTCTGGGAAGGGATGGAAGTTCACCTTTGGTGCTGCCGTGAAGAACAGTTATTCAAACTCAAACTTTTAAATCTGTTTCTCTCTCCACAGATAGTGCCAGATTTGCTGAGTTTTTGCAGCATTTTCTGTTTTATTTTTATTCCCAGCGTCTCTAGTAGTTTGCTTTCATTTGAGCCTTGGGATAGATTGCCGTAATAATTTCGAGGGTGACTTAAAGTTACAAAAAGTTTATTACCAACGATAAATAGATATACACAAACAAAGGTCTGATAGAACTGAAGACACATCTACTCTCCACTTCTGACTCCAGCTGAGGTTGCTCTTTGACCCAGGCCGCACACGCTTGCACCTGTTTGTCTTGGCTTCCCACTCCACAGGGCCTGGCCCAATCACACAGCCTACAGGGATCACTCCCCTCTTAAAGGGGCCATGCTACCACAGTTGGCTTGATTCTTATTTGCTCTTTAGACAACCTGATATTCAGTGAAATAGTACTTTTCTGATATCAATGTCTTGTCTGATCAGTAAGAGTATCCATGGAATGTGGAGAAAGGACAATTCACAAAAGTTTGGTATAATATTTATTTCTGCACTTTGAGTCACATGTTGCTAGATGTTGTTATGGAAAACTACTGAAAGCAAGTGAGAACATAAAAAAGAGGTAAAGAAAAACAGAATTGGATTTTGTGAAGCCTGCTGGAACAGCATGCTGATAGAGGGGCTCAAAGTCTTCCAGAAAGCATTACGTCAGAGTGATGGGAAAACAGCTCCTGATTTATGTCGGTGACAGAAGGATAAGCAAATGGGAAACTTCACCCTTATCAGCAGGAAACTCATGAATATTTAAAATTCACTGGGATTTAATGCAGCTTCCTCAATTAAATGGAACTGATATGAGTCTCTTGTGCCTTTGAAAGCTTGCACTTTGAACACTGGTGACTTAAATGTGGCTTACCTGACTCACTGCGGACTCTTTTGACTTGCAGGAAGGTGAGTCACAGAGAGCTGTGTTGTCTCTGGAGATTAATGAAATAATCTTTCTTCAATGAAGAATGTAAGGAAGTGACATTAACAATCTTGGTTTCTGACAGGAAGCTGATTTGAAAGGAAGAGAGAGGATGCGCCACAATTTGAGTAATTCTTCTTGTAGTTCTTTATCCTCCAAGCACTGGAGGGGATCAGCACTGCACAAGAACCAATGAAGGCAGCTCAGCTACAGCAGCAGCAATAAAACTAGAGACTCGACAGCAAGGCAGACGGAGGCCCTTGGTGCATTTGAATGTTTGCGAGACCAATCAGAGATAGCGAAGAAACTACGCTTGTCCAGGAAGGTCATCGTAGAACTATGCACTTAAATGCAAGTCAAGTTGTTCCTATGAGGATATGTTGAGTACTCTATGCCAGTGGTATAGGAGATTACTACAGCTCTCAACTTCTTTCCAGCAAGTTCTACAGCTGACATTTGTCACATCTCCCAAGGAACCACTAGCCACTCCATTAAGGAGGAGACAAATACATATACAAGAGGGCTGGAGAATTCACAAGATTCTGGATTCCAAGCAGCCTGGTAGAGAGGGCAATGGAATTCTGCATGTTCGAGTTATTATTGATCATACCCATGTTGACGTCAAAGCATCAACGAAATAGCCGGACGTGTTCAGTAACAGAAAATAATTGTATTCTCTCAATGAGCAGCTAATACCACAGTAAATCATGCAGGTGTGTTCTTACTATTCCCACAGTAGCTACAATGTATTTTGATACCAACAGATACTGCCCTCATTTGCACAAAAGCTACTCAAGTGGAGGAAATAAAAAGGGATGTATTTGCAGTGGTGGACAGTGTTGTTAGAGGTATAGATACTCCACTCTGCAACCAATAGCAAAAGTGCTGAACACTGCCTGCCTGGTGCCAGTGTTCAGGACATTTGCTCGGAGTTCTGGAGAGGGACTAGTAGTGGAAATTGAGGGAGCCAGTTGCTGCGGTCCACATGGGTGCCAATGACATACGTAAGGATAGGGAGTACATTATGTTTAGGGATTGTGAGTAGCCAGGAGCTTTATTATAAAACAGAACCACAAAGGTTCTGGATTACTAGATTTCTACCTGAAACTGGGCATAGAGCATAGAACATAGAACACTACAGCACAAACAGGCCCTTCGGCCCACAAGTTGTGCCGAACACATCAAAACCTACCCAGCCATAGACCTATCTATAACCCCCAATCCCATTGGATCCCATATACTCATCCAGAAGTCTTTTAAAAGACCCCAGCGAGTTCGCCTCGACCACCACCGACGGCAGCCGATTCCATTCACTCACCACCCTCTGAGTGAAAAACTTTCCCCTAGCATCCCCTCTGTACTTGCTTCCCTGCACCTTAAATCTGTGCCCTCTCGTCGCGACCATTTCAGCCCTGGGAAATAGTCTCTGAGAGTCCACCCTATCTATTCCTCTCAACATCTTGTAAACCTCTATCAGGTCGCCTCTCAACCTTCGTCTCTCCAGGGAGAACAGTCCCAGCTCCCTCAACCTGTCTTCATAAGGCATGCCTCCCAATCCAGGCAACATCCTTGTAAATCTCCTCTGCACCCTTTCAGTAGCTTCCACGTCCTTCCTATAGTGAGGCGACCAGAACTGCGCATAGTACTCCAAGTGTGGTCTGACAAGGGTCCTATAAAGCTGCAGCATTACCTCCTGACTCCTGAACTCAATCCCTCGATGAATGAAGGCCAGTACACCGTAAGCTTTCTTAACCACATCCTCCACCTGGGAGGCCGATTTGAGAGTCTTATGGACCCGGACCCCAAGATCCCTCTGCTCTTCCACACAGCTAAGACTCCTACCTTTGATAGTGTACTCATTCATCCTGTTGGATCTGCCAAAATGGACCACAACACATTTATCCGTGTTGAAGTCCATCTGCCACTTCTCTGCCCTGGGCAGATAGGCATTGAGGCCGGAATTTCCAGCAATTCATACCAGTGGGATCTTCTGGTCCCACTGATGGTGCACCCCTATCGTGGGTTTCCCAGCAACATGGATTCAATGGGAAATTTCATTGACAACGGTAGAGCTAGAAGATTCCATGGTTGGCGAGTGGCATGTCATTTCTCAGCAATGGGCTGACCAAAATCTCACCTAGGACAGGTAAAATTATAAAATGTAATGAGTGGCTCAAAAATTGAAATGGGAGAAATGCATTTTGGTTCATGAAGCGCCAGCGCTAGTGAAAAAGGGAGCTGTACCATTGGATAATATTCATCTGAACTGCACTGATGCCAGTGTCTTGGTGAATTGTATAAACAGTGCTGTGGAGAGGGCTTTAAATGAAATAATTTGGGGGAAATCATGTGAGGGGACATTTGGTAAGGAGAAAGGGACAAAGCAATTGAGTAGAATAGTAATAAGGGTAATGATAACCAGAGCATGACTGGAAAGGACAGAGCATACACACATAAGATTGTGCCAGTAGATAATGTCAGCGTTTGGAAGAAAGGTGAAAAAGACAGATTAAAGTATCTGAATACACGCATAACAAAATGGATAAATTGATAGTACAAATTTAAATTTGATCCAATAGCCATAACAGAAATATCATTGCAAGGAGATCAAATTTGGGCACTAATTACTCAAGGATATTGACATTTTAAAAGAGCAGAAACAAAGGAAAAGGTGGTGGGATAGCTCTGTTACAAAAACATAAGTTTACTACAATAATAAGAGATGATCTTGATTTGGAAGAACAAGATGTAGAATCAGTTTAGATGGAGATAAGCAGTACCAGAGGGAAAAAAATCCCTGTATAATATACAAGGGTATACAAGAAGAAATAACAGGGGCTTATAAGAAAAGTACTGCAATAATCATGGACAATTTTAACCTTCATGTGCATTAGATGATCAAATTGGCAACCTGGAGGATGAGTTTATAGACAAGTTCTTAGCAGTGATATTCTAGAACTAATCAGGGAGGAGGCTATTTTAGATGTGGTATTGTATTTACAGACTCGGGGTAGCACAGTGATGCAATGCTTAGCATAGTTGCCTCACAGTGCCAGGGATCCACGTTCGATTTCTGGCTTGGGTCACTGTCTGTGTGAAGTCTGCACATTCTCCCCCTGTTTGTGTGGATTTCCTCCCACGATGTGTTGGATTGGCCATACTAAATTCTCCCTCAGTGTACCAAATGGGTACTGGCACGTGGCAATTTTCACAGTAAGTTCAGTGTTAATGTAAGCCTACTTGTGACACTAATAAATTAAGTTTAAAATTTAATTAATTACCTCATAGTAAAAGAGCCTCTAGGCACCAGTGGTCATGACATGATAGATTTTCACTTTCACTTAGACCCACACTTCCTACCTTCCAAGGTAGGAAGTTTAAGTCTTAAACTTAAATACAGGCAGTTACAAGGCTATGAAGATGGAGTTGGCTGATATGGACAGGAAAATCGGTTAAAAGGAAGTACGGTGGAGAAACTGGACTGCAGTGTTCAACAAGGTGGCTCACCATCACTTTCTCAAGGGAAAAAGGGATGGGCAATAATTGCTTGACTAGCCAGTGAGGCTAACATCCTGTGAAAGAATTTTTAAAAAGCAGTGGCAGACACTTAAGCAGATATGAATACTCAGAAATATATATATATTTCATTTGAGAAAGAAAGACTCTGACGAGGATGTAGCATATGTGGCTAGCTAAGGAAGTCAAAGATTGTAACATATAGAAAGAAAATGCATACAATAATGTGAAGATTACTGGTATGTCAGAAGATTGAACAATTCTAGGAAGAAGCAATGACATCTTAAAAAAAACAAAGATGAAGAAATTAGAATACAAGAAAAAGCTTGGTTTCTACAAGTTTATAGAAATGAAAAGCGTAGCTAAAGTGTGCATTGCTCCCTCAAAGGCTGAGACTATGGAATTAATAATTGGAACAAGAAAATGGTGGCATTGTTGAACAGATATTTTGTGACTATTTACACAAGGGGCAGCACAGTGGTTAGCATTGCTGCCTTACAGCTTCACGCACCTGGGTTTGATTCCTGGCTTGGCTCAATGTCTGTGGACTCTGCATGTTCTCCCCCGTGTCTGCATGGGTCTCTTCTGGGTACTCCAGTTTCCTCGGGTATTCCAGTTTCCTCCCACAGTCTGAAAGATATGCTGGTTAGGTGCATTGGCCACACTAAATTCTCCCTCAGTGTACCTGAACAGGTGCTAGAAGGTGACGACTAGGGGATTTTTGCAGAAACTTTATTGCTGTGTTAATGTAAGCTTATTTGTTAATAAATTATTTATTTATTAATAAATAAACTTAAAACAAATTTCCCAAACATACTTGAAAATCAAGAAGGGAGGGAGCAACTTAAAATATTCACATTCATTATGGAAAAGGTACTTGGGACATGTCTCCTGTACCTGATGGCCCACACCTGAGGGTCTTTAAGGCAATGGCTGCAGACTTAGTGGATGATTGATTATAATCTTCGAAAATTCCTTGGATTCTAGTCATGTCCTAGTAGGTTCAAAAATTGCGATTGTGCCATCATTGAAATATATCACCCACCCGCCATTCCTTCACTGTTGCGGAATCAAAATTCTGGAATTTCCTCCCTAACAGCATAGTGGGTTGGGGGCTGCAGCCGTTCAAGAAGGCAGCTCACCATTACCTCCTCAA
The DNA here is from genome assembly GCA_024679065.1 of Sphyrna mokarran. Classification (NCBI taxonomy): domain Eukaryota; kingdom Metazoa; phylum Chordata; class Chondrichthyes; order Carcharhiniformes; family Carcharhinidae; genus Sphyrna; species Sphyrna mokarran. The sequence goes on from JAGIQG010000005.1 coordinate 72,785,124, forward strand.
GGGCAACTAGAGATAGGCAATGAATGCTGGCCTAACCAGCAATGCCCACATCCCTTAAATTCATTAACAAAAAAAAACCCTACACAAGGAAGAAGGGAAGCAAGACAGTTTGACGAACATTTGTCGTAGGGAAAATGGTTGACTGGGGAGTCGAGAGTTACTGGGGAAGGAGGAAGTACAATTAAAAGCACAATCTGATTAGATCTGATCTTATGAAATGATAAAGCAGGCATGAGATGTCGAATGAGTTATGCTTTCTTCTGTTTATTTCAGTATTTACAGATTGGCTCTGCTTTTACAGAATATTGCCACTGGGTGGCATCACTTAAATGCATAATCATCACCCTCCTGAATTTGTAACATAAACATCTTCAAAAGCAAAATACCTTTAATAAGAGAACTTTGTGGAACAGTCTACAATACAATGAGCCCTCGTCACTGTCAGCTCACTTACATTCATTTGAATGTCAGTAAGGGAGAAATCTGTGTGTTTGGAAAGATGGTTACTGACAATAAAATTTAGCAGGATAGTGATTTAACTTTTAGTCAGCTATCTACCGATTGTATGCTCTAGAAAGAAATGACAGACCTTGCACAACTAAGGATTTCCCAATTGCTTTACATCAAATAATTTTAAAATATAGTTATTATTAAAATGCAGGTAAACTCTGGTTTTATGAGTGACAATGGTTACATTTAAAAGGTAAGTTATGCCCTGAGGATTTAAGTATTTACACAGGTCGATGTCAGAGGTAGCAGAACCATGTAAAACTAAATTAACCCAATTACTTGATATTTGGGGAGGCAGTGGCGTGAAATTTGAATTCAGCTTAAAAAAAGTGGAAATAAAAGTAGAATGATGACTGTAAAACCATGGTCAATTTTCATAGAAGCCCATCTGATTCACTAATGCGCTGTAGGAAAGGAAATTTGTCGTCCTTACCTCGTCTGGCCTACATGTGACTCCAGACCCACAGTAATGTGGTTGACTCTTAAATGCCCCCAGGGATGGGCATTAAATGCTGGCCTAGCCAAAGACGCCCACATCCCATGAAAAAAAAATTGGGATAACTTTTCAGATCTTGTAAGTATGTTTAGGAAGGCATTTGACAATGTACCACATGTTAGGTTGTTGTAGAAGGTTAAATATCATGGGATCCAGGATGAGGTTGCCAATTGGATACAAAATTGGTATGATGACAAAAGACACCTCAAGGAGCAGTGCTCCAAAAACTCGTAATTTTAAATACATCTGTTGAACTTTAACTTGGTATTGTGAGAATTCTTGCTGTGCCCACTCCTGTCCAACACTGACAGGAGTAAGATCTCAGGAATTAATCAGTTAATGGAAGGACATTGAGTAGAATTGACAAAGAGATCTAGGAGTACAGGTTCATAGTTCCTTGAAAGCAAGTCATAGGTGGAAAGGTTAGTGAAAAAGGCATTTGGCATGCTCGGTTTCATTGGTCAGAACACTGGATACAGGAGTTGGAACGTGTTGTTGAAATTGTACACGAGATAGGTAAGGTCACACTTGCCTTACATTAACACTTGTGTACAGTTCTGGTCTTCCTATTAGAGAAAGGATAGTATTAAACTAGAAAGAATGCAGAAACGATTTAGTAGGTTGCTATTGGGATTTGATATTTGAGTTATAAGGAGAGGCTGGACTGACTGGGACCTTTTACCCTGGAGCAAAAGAGGCTTAGAGGTGATCATATAAAGATCTATAAAATAATGAGGGGCATAGCTAAAGTAGATAGTCGAAATCTTTTCACAAAAGTAGGGGAGTCTAAAACTAGAGGGCACAGGTTTAACATGAGTGGGGAGAAATACAAAACAGTCCAGAAGGGCAATTTTTTTCACTCGAAGAGTGATGAGTGTATGGACCGAGCTGCCGGAAACAGTAGTTGAGATGAGTACAATTTTGTCTTTTAAAAAGCATTTAGACATTGACATGGGTAAGATAGGTGCAAAGGGATATGGGTCAAATACGGGCAATTGGGTACAAGATTAATGGTTAAAAACTGGGCGGCATGGATAAGTTGGGCTGTAGGGCCTGGTTCCATGCTGTAAACCTCTACGATTCTACGACTGAAGTTTCTTCTGAACTGTCTGATATTCAGAACCCAACTCGCACCAAGTTCTTTCACCAAACACCCCTGTACTTGCTGACCTCCAATGGCTCCTGGTTCAGCAATGATTCCATTTAAAAAAAAATCATCCTGTTTTCAAATTCTTCCATGACCTATCTCTTCATATCTCTCTAACTGCCTCCATCCTGATAACCTTTTGAAATATCTGTACTTCTCCAATTCTGGCCTCTGAGTTCCCTTGCTTTTCCTGATGCATGTTAATAATCTTGCACTTGGTAACCAGAGTTTCAAAGTTTCCAGACACTCAATTTGGAAGTATTCTAAACTGTGATGCTAACAGTGTAGATCAAAAGGCATGCATGACAGATTGGTGGAGTGGGCAGACAGGTGGCAGATGAAATTCAATGCAGAGAAGTCTGAGGTGACGCATTTTGGCAGGGAGAACATGAAGAGACATTATAAAATAAAGGATAAAATTCTTAAAGGGATGCAGAAGCAGAGGGACCTATCTCTATATGTGCATCGATCATTGAAGGTGGCGGGACAAGTGGAGAGAGCAGTTAATAATGTGTGTAATATTCTAGGCTTTACTAATACCTGCAAAGAATACAAAGCAAGGAGGTTAAGCTGGACTTTTACAAATTAATAGTTAGACTCAGTTGCAGGTTTGTATGCAGTGCTGGATGTTATGCTATAGGAAGGATATGAATGCATTGGAGGTGCAGAAGGGGTTTACAAGAATTGTTCTTGGAATGAAAAATTTCAGTTATGCGGATAAATGGGATACATTGGAACTGTTGTTCGTGAAGAGAAATAGGCTGAAGATTTTATAAAGATATTCAACATCACGAGGGAGCTGGACAAAGCAGATAGGGATAAATTGTTGCCCCTTGTAAAAGGGTCAAGAATATGAGGGCATAGATTTAAGCTGATTTATAAAAGAAGCAAATGTGATGAAAAAGCTTTTTCACAAAACAAGTAGTTCAGGTCTAGAATCCACTACCTCAAAGTGTGGTGGAGCCACGTTCAGTTCAAAGCATTAGATGATTACTTGAATATAAACAATATTCAGACATACAGGGAAAAGGCAGAGAAATGACACTAAGCCGTAATGCTTGTTTCAAGAGCCCATGCAGTCATGATGGACTAAATGGCCTCCTTCTGCACCGTTACATTCTGTGATTATGATTTTAATTTTTACATTAGGAAATGGAGAGAATGGAGGTCAATGGATGTTCAGAGACAGAAGAAAGAGAGGGATCTCAGAAACCTATAAAATTCTAACATGACTAGACAGGGTATATGCAGGAGGAATGTTGCCGATGGTGAGGTGAACAGAACCAAAGTCAGAGTTTGAGGGAAGAGGTAAATCTTTTTAGGACTGGGGTGAGGAAAAATGTTTTCACCCAGAGAGCCCACAGAGTGGTGAACTCGTGGGATTCAATACCGTAGGAAGCACTTGATGCCAGAACATTGTTTTCAAGGAATTAGATATAGTTTTGGGGTGAAGGGAATCAAAGAATATGGGGGGAAGGCAGGATCAAGCTATTGAGTTGAATGATCAGCCATGATCATAATAAGGTGGAATAGGTTCGAAGGGCCAAAAGGCTTCCTGCTCTTATTTTCTATGTTTCTATGTCACCTTGTTAGCCATAGGCAATGCATGCCCACCTAATCCACAAGGAAGGAAATCTTTGTCTAGGAGGCTGCAGATGTTAGCAATGATCTGTTGTGAGAGCCAGAGCCTCCAGAGATACAGGTGCTCAGATATTGTCAGGAGAACTGATGCTCACGTAAACATTGGGTTGGGTGTCCTGCCTCTTTCCAGTCTAGTCTCCGTATCCATCCTCTCCACTCTGTGGAGGATCTTGCAACTGAGGAGAAGACTGTTCGTGTTGCTGTTGATGATGGTGTTACCTCTCCTCTTGTTCATTATCAGAGATGCAAGGTGGAACTTATGAGCTGCTCCTTTCCGTGCTGGAGGTTGGCTGCAGGGAAATGCAGCAGAAATTGAGTGAAATGTGTTGAAGAAGTTAGCAATCACCTGTTAAGCAAGAGTAACTGCACTCTCTTAGAAGAAGCGTCATGAACAACAGTCTCTCACCTGGTCATTGTTAGAGCTCTTCAGTATTACTGATCAAAGCTTTTTAGTTTCACAGAAGGAGCTTTTCTGTTGTGCTCTCTTCCCTGCCCTGAGAGCTTCTGACAGATCACAAAACAGGTCTTCTAGCTTGAAAACCCAGAATTGTGGTTAACACATTACCTAACTTGGTAACGTTACCTAATTTTTAAGTATACTTGTTAGTTTTTTGACAGGTTAAAGGGAACAGGGTTCCCTTATACACACAAACCGATTTCCACTTGCCTGGGAAAAATGCTCATTGGATTACCATTCAAATTTTATGGGTTACCGTTCCGCTACTTCACATACCCAAGAGAACAGCATTAAGACCATAAAACAGGTTCAAGAGTTGGCCATTCGGTCTCTTGATCCTGCTTTGCCATTCAATAGGATCATGATTGATACAACATTTCTCATGTCTACTTCCTTGCACTTTCCCTGTAACCCTTGATTCCCTTACTGATCAAGAATCCATCTGTCTCAGACTTAAACATACACAAGCACTCTGCACCAGAGTTCTGTGGAAGGAGTTTCAAACACTCTCAACCCTCTGGGAGAAGAAATTCCTCTTTATCTCAGTATTAAATTGGTGCCTCTTTATTCTAAGATGTGTCCTCTGGTGCCAGACTATCCTATGAGGGGGAACATCCTCTCAGCATCAAGCCTCTATGTTTCAATGAGTTCACCTCACATTCTTCTAAATTCCAATGAATAGAGTTTCAACTGTTTATCCTTTCCTCATAAAGTAGTCTTTCTGTATAGGGATGATCCAACTGAACCTTCTCTGAGCTAATGAGAATAATCCTCCAATTATAATGGGATAATGGGAATAATGAAATAATGGGAATTATCCTCCCAAAAAAACTTCCTAAGTATCGAACTCGCGTAAAAACTAGAATAAATCCCATTAGTTTTCTCAGCGGGATTTTCAAACAGAATCTCCCACACTCTGTGCACTGGTGTAAATCAGGAGATGGGGCCTATTCCTGCCAGAGAGGCCAGTAGCGTGGCACTAAGCTGGTGACTCTGCATGGCCGATCTGTCAGCACTGAGATCAGCGCATGTGCACTGGGACTTGCTGGCCTCCTGATCACTGGGCAGCGATTGAGCTGGCCAACCCTATAGCTGTTCCCCCCCCGAACCTGTCCAGGCCAGCCTCATGGGCAACAGGGCCCCAATCTCTTGGTGGGTATTGGCTCTTTTCACTTTGTGCAGTACCAGGGGGTTGGGCTGGCATAACTAAGGTTGCAATGCTTAGGAGGTATTCCCCTCTTGCCCCTGAGTCTCTGGAGGGGTCCCCAACATTCCAGTGGGGTCAGGTCACCAGCTCCCTGCATGTGGGTAGCTATTGTAAACCCTATTGGAGTGACACATTCCTGGCGAGGCTTCAGTCCCAGGCCCACTAGTGACATGTAAATGACATTTAAATTAAGATTTGAATAACTTATTCAGCTCTATGCTGATTTCTGCTGTGGAGCTGATGGTGCTGGAAATCTGGCTGCCAGAAACTCATGAAAGAAGTAGTACCCAGCAGGGAACTCATAAACGGCCTCTGCCAGAGCCTTTGGCTCACTGGGAGAATCACCCTCAAAGGGGATTAAAACTGCTCATAGTACTCTATTGCCCACTAACGCACTAGATACACCTTTTGAACTACTTCACGTGCCTCAGGCATGTAAGCCTGAATATAGGTGTTGGTTCTGCCGGCGCCTGCTTCTGTAACTCCATCAGCAGACCCATGGAAATAGAATAGGCTATTGCTTGCACTTGTCCACATTTTCCATGATATTTCAGCCTGACTTGAAACATGTGGGAACTCTACTCATCTTTTACAGAGAAATGTTTTCAAGAGGGAGAGGAGGAGGTGGTAGAGCTGGCATTCAATTTTCAAGCTGCATTTAGAAGCTAGCGAAATGCCTGCAGTGACAAGCGTGTCCTATATCCTATGTAAAATGCATCCTTTTCACTATTCTGTACAGTGCAGTAGGCTCAGTGCTGGAAAGGATTTGTAGCCTGCCAATGTTTGAGGCCATAGTCATTGGAAAATTACAGAAGTCTTGGATGTATTGTCATTAGGCCAGAAGCTTTACTTGATTTAGCACAAATACATCATAGAGCCACCTTGTGGAGAGAAAACAGTTAGATATTTTGGCTCCATTATCATAGAGTCACAGAGAAATCTTTGATACACAGGAGCCAATGTCTTTCATCTAAGTGCATCACATCTATTCCAGTAACCCATGACCACATTTCCAAATGGTGGCATACAATGTGTGGAAATTCTCAATTGAACCAATCAAAAGCAAAAGCATGATAATGTGGCTTTGTGCACAGTTATACATTTAGCTGGTTTTGCTTATTACCTAGAACCTTTGACATTTTCTGTAAATGAGCACTAAAATTCTTCATGTAATTTAGCATCCAGACTCTCAGCATTCAATGGAAGAATCATGGAAAAATGTTACCTTTTAATCTTTGGCTCATGCCATTAAAAAGCCTTCTGAGTCTCTCTAAATGCTTTAAAATTTTGTGACCATGATTAGTCCATGATTAAGCTTGGCAAAGTACTACAATGGTTTGCTGTTGTCTTCTGCAATATATGTGACTAGGAATGAACATGTTGGAATGTTTTATAATGTTCTTTTAGATACTTTCTGAAAACAGATATGTTTGACCAGGAAACATTTCTCCCTAGCATCTGCCACCAGGCATATTGGAAGGATTTAAAAGCTGAGATTCAATCCATTTAAGTAGCTATTATATTTTTCCAACAATTTACTTGATGCCCTACCTCACCGGAAAATTTTGTCAGCTGGATTCCAAAATAAAGACTAGATATTCTGACAGTTATATCTTAAGTCACTGCAATTAATGTGATGAAGAACAAAGAAAATTCCAACTTTCATAACAATATGCAAGTATGTTAGACTGTTATAACGAATGGTGCTTCTTTGGCACAAAATACTCTAAAAGAAAACAAATAGTTCCACTGTATGTACAGCACTATTCTGCTAAAACGATTCTACTACTGCTTCGAAGCTATACCTTTGTGAATGAGTTCAAATTGGTCTCATTAAAATTCACTCAAATTCCAGAATTGATTTGCATCTACTGACTAATGACTAGACAATTGGCTGTGACTCCCCAGGGTTTACTAAATGGTCTCAGATTTATATTTGTATCCCTTGGCAAATGAAGCACTTACCAACTCAACAAAATTCAACAAATAATTTCACAAAATGAATGAAGCAGTAAATGAAACAGTAAAAATATTTAAATTTAAGTTAACAGTAACTGACAGGTGTGTGAAATGTAGCAACCATTTCCACATGAAGCACAGTGCACAAAGCAAGGGATTAAAAAAATTGAAATAAATCAGTTACAAACCTCAAGGGTTCTTTTGACTGATATTTTTTCAAAATACATTCAAGTGCTTTTGAATGATATCAGGAATGTCCTCAGGCAATTTATAAATTTAATGCATTGCCAAAATCTGTTAGTTTGTGCTTGGCTGCCCACACATTTGCACTCAATTCCCTCAGTCGTTAAGGTGCTTGGGTACTTGTCTTTGTTCTAATTTTATACTCCCCTTCTGTGGACTGCTGATCATAAAATGATATTACGTTCATATCTTTTAGTCAATGATTTAGAGTGGAAGATGAGTAATAGTACAAAACAATATTAGTCATGCTGTACATTGAGAAAAATAATTGTCTTGAACAGAAACATATTTGGAGCTTTAAAAAAGGCCCGTCAGTCTAAGGTTAGGATTTATAGGCTACATTGGAAGCATGTATGGAAGTGTGTGGCACAAATTGTAGCACCATTGGGTGGTGTGCCAGTTAAGGATCACTGTTCCTGCTGCTGGATTTTACCTGGATTGGGGCAAAACAGGAGCTGGCAACCTGCCTAGTTTGTGGCATGGTGCACAGTGGTTAGTGCTGTACCTCACAGCGCAAGGGATGTGGGTTTGATTCCTAGCTCGGATAACTGTCTGTGTGGACTCTGCATGTTCTCCCCATGTCTGCCTGGGTTTCCTCTGGGCACTCCAGTTTCCTCCCACAGTCTGAAAGATATACTGGTTATGTGCATTAGCCATTCTAAATTCTCCCTCAGTGTATCTGAACAGGTGCTGAGTGGGGGGACTAGGGGATTTTCACAGTAACTTCATTGCAGCAAGCCTACTTATGACACTAATAAATAAACTTAAACTTAATAAACTTAGTTAGGGTGGTGGGAATATGGAACTCTGCCTGAAAAGATTAGAAATTCTTATACCATTTAAGCAGTATTTAAATATTCACTTGTGCTGCCAAACCCAGAATATCATAAGGGAGGGTATTTAACTGGGGGAGGGCTAGATACGGCCAGATTAGGCAAGATCTTAAAGATACCGACTGGGATAAGCTTTTTGAGGGCAGGTCGACGAGGTACATGTGGTAGTCTTTCAAGAGAAAACTAAACTCTCTGCAGGAAAGATACGTGCCGGCAAGGAGGAAGGATGGGAAAGGTAGGATTAGAGAACCTTGGCTTACCAGGGAGATTGAGGACTTGATCAAGAAAAAGCGAGAGGCTTACATTAGATCTAGGCAACTAGGGACTGAGACAGCGCTGGAAGCTTATAGAGAGTGTAGACGGGATCTTAAAAGGGGTATTAGAAAGGCGAAAAGGGGCCACGAGGTGGCTCTGGCAGGTAGGATAAAGGAAAATCCAAAGGCATTTTACACCTATGTAAGGAGCAAAAGGATGGTTAGAGGCAAGATTGGACCTCTTAGGGACAGAGGAGGGGATCTATGCTTAGAGCCTGAGGGAATGGGGGAGATCCTGAATGAATACTTTGCGTCGGTATTCACGCAGGAGACTGGACAGATGTCTGTGCCTGATGTTGACAAAGTTGAGGATCGGTTGAGGGAAATAAGGATTACGAGGAAAGAGGTGTTGGGGCTGTTAGGCAGCTTAAAGACATATAAAGCTCCGGGGCCTGATGGCATTTACCCCAGGCTGCTAAGGGAGTTGAGGGAAGACTTGGCTGGGCCTCTGACGCAAATCTTTGTCTCTTCCTTGGACACAGGTGAGGTCCCAGAGGACTGGAGGATAGCAAACGTAGTACCGTTGTTTAAAAAAGGTCAGAGGGATCACCCAGGGAACTATAGGCCGGTGAGCTTGACTTCAGTTATAGGTAAGCTAATGGAGAGGATCCTTAGGGACAGGATGTATGAGCATCTGGAGCGCTGCGATCTGATCAGGGATACGCAGCATGGCTTCGTCAAGGGGAAGTCTTGTCTTACAAATCTAGTGGAATTTTTTGAAGAAGTGACAAAAACAGTTGATGAAGGACAGGCTGTTGATGTCGTCTACATGGATTTCAGTAAGGCGTTTGACAAGGTTCCTCATGGTAGACTGATAGAGAAGGTGAAGGCGCATGGGATACAGGGTCGGGTATGTAGATGGGTCGAGAACTGGCTCGGGAGGAGGAGACAGAGGGTAGTAGTGGAAGGCTCTTTTTCCGGCTGGAAGCCTGTCACTAGTGGAGTGCCACAAGGCTCAGTACTAGGTCCTCTTCTATTTGTGGTCTACATAAACGACTTGGAAGTAGGGGTAGGTGGTGAGATCAGCAAATTTGCTGATGACACCAAGATGCTTGGATTGGCGGGTACAGAAGAGCAGTGTCAGGCAATACAACAGGACATAGACAGGTTGGTAGACTGGGCAGATAGATGGCAAATGGAATTTAATCCGGATAAATGCGAGGTGATGCATTTTGGCCGGAAAAATGTAGAAGAGAGTTATAGGATAAAAGGTAAAACTATACGGAGCATAGAGACGCAGAGAGACTTGGGGGTGCAGGTTCACAAGTCTCTGAAGGTGTCCTCACAGGTGGAGAAGGTGATAAAGAAGGCGTATAGTATGTTAGCTTTCATAGAAAAGGGTATAGAATACAAGAGTAGGAGTTTGATGTTGCAGTTGTATAGAACTTTGGTTAGGCCTCACTTGGAATACTGCGCCCAGTTCTGGTCTCCGTACTATCGGAAGGATGTGGAGTCCTTGGAGAGAGTGCAGAGGAGGTTTACCAGGATGCTGCCTGGTATGGAAGGACTGTCTTATGAGGAACGATTAGATAGACTGGGGTTGTTTTCCCTTGAAAGACGTCGGCTTAGAGGGGATCTCATAGAGGTGTATAAGATTATAAGGGGTATAGATAGAGTAAATGGAGGTAAACTTTTTCCACCTTTAGAAATGGATAGGACGAGGGGTCATGGCCATAGGGTGAGGGGGGCTATGTATAGGACGAATATTAGAGGGCAGTTTTTCACACAAAGGGTAGTGGGGGTGTGGAATGCACTGCCGAGTAAGGTGGTGGGAGCAGGCACGCTGGGGCTGTTTAAGGGTCTCTTGGATAGCCACATGAGCGGTATGCAGATAGAGGGATATATTAGGACTGTTTAACTACGGCTTTTTTCCCACAGGTAATTCGGTCCATACTTTGAGCATGCATTCGGCAGATGGTGCGGGTACAGCTCTTGGATGTTGATTCATGGGTTGCCTGGTACCTCATGTCGTAAATGAGTGCTTTATGTGGACCATCTGAAGGGCACCATGACAGCTCAGAGACTATCGATGTGGCTGTGCAGACACTTGGAATTGGGCCGGTGTCTGCGGGAGTTTGCGCGTTCTCCCCGTGGTTGCGTGGGTTTTCTCCGGGCACTCCGGTTTCCTCCCACAACCCAAAAATTCGCTCTTAGGCTGATTGGGAAACAAATTGTCCCTATGGTGAAAATTTTCCATATTAGGAATAATATATATATTATTATATAGGAATATTAAAATAGGATAATGTATTTGCTACTATGTAGTATGACGGCGGCGCGGGCTCGTTGGGCCGAAGGGCCTGTTTCCCGTGCTGTGTTGCTTATAAAAAAAAATCATCAAATCCTTACAGAGCTGACTGTACCAACTTTCTGACAGTGTATGTTACCCAGTCCCTCTGCCCTGCCCTATCGCTTTAAACTCATGCATTTACCATGATTAACCCATCCAACCTGCACAGAAAACTGGAGACTCAGAGGAAACTCACACAGATCCTGGGAGAACATGCAAACTCCACAGTCACCCAAGGTCAAAATTGAACCCCGATCACTGGAGTTGTGAGCCTGCAGTGCTAATCATTATGTCACTGTGCCATCATGCAGGGTTATGGGCCAAGCATGGAAATGAGATCAGTGTAGTCAGATATTTGTTGATCGGTGTGGACACGATTTGATTTTTAAAAATGAATCGTGGCATCTGTGCGTGGTCGGTCATTGTTTTCAATGAAGATTCGGTTAGCCAAATGTCATTTTAATAAAGGCTTAAAGCCTAGTTCAAGGTAGAAGCAATAAATGCCTCACGTGCTATTCTCCCAAGTGTTCAGTTCTTTAGCTGAGCCTGTGAGTCAGTGACTCAAGTATTGTTTTGCTCAGCAAGGGCATTGTTGTGAAAAAGACAGCCAAAGCACTTGACAAAAGGAGCTGAGGGGAATCAAACAAAATGCTTGTATCTTAACTAATAAGGAAGCATTAAGGATTTATCTTGATGCCTTACAAATCTCACCTGTTTAATTAAAAGTCTGCTTCTATTACACACCTATTTGTGACATCGCTGTAGCCAGTGTGACAAAGAAGTGCATTGCATTGGAAGCAATACTGTAATTTACTCGAAAGGAAGTTGTAAAAGCCTTTACTTATCAGTTTATACTCACCTAAACGTTTCCGCAAAAATTAACGGCCACTAAAAACGCTCTCTAAAGCAAATACCATGTGTAATTTGAGACTATTTAGGATATGTTTTCATGGGGGTATAAAAGGATAAGGGCTAACTTGAGAAATCAACAGCTTTATTATTACCACTGCTTTCTACCAATGCACCCACGGAATCAAAATAGAAATGCTCAAGTCAGAAATGAATGAATGACTGGCTGGAATCTTGCTGTTGAATGCATGCCAAAAAAACCGAATACACTTAGTTTGTCTAAATTGTGAGATCAAGAAGTGGAAGGAGGTACAAACTCAAAAGTTCAGGGAAGTGGTACTAAGGAAATTGTTGGAGCTATGGCTGACAAATCCCTGGGTCCAGATGGTCATTATCGATGTTCTTAAAAGAAATGGCTAGTGGCATAGTTGTTATGTTGTTTATAATTTACCGAAATTACATAGATTCAGGGAAGGTTCTTGGAAATAGATTGGAAAGTAGCAAAAGTAACTCCTCTATTCAAAGAAAGGAGGAAGACAGAAAGCACGAAACTACAGGCATATTAGCTTAACATCTATCATGGGGAAAATTTTAGAAGCTATTATAAAAGATGTTATAGCAAGGCACTTGAGAGGGAAAAATGAAGCTAATCAGGCAGAGTCAACATGGTTTTGTGAAAGTGAAATCAGGTTCAACCAATCTGTTGGAGTCCTTTGAAGTAACATTTGCTGTAGATAAAGGGGAAACAGAGTGTGTGCCATACTTAAATTTTCAAAAAGTATTTGATAAGCTGCCACATTCAAAGTTATTGGGGAAAAAAAATGAAAGCTCATCGTATAGCAATTAACATATTGGCATGGATAGAAGATTAGCTAGCTAACAGAAAACAAAGAGTACTCATATTGTTTTTTTTTTGGATGACAAGATGTGAAGAGAGCTGTGCCACAAGGATCAGTCTGATCTCAACTTTTTATAATTTATATGAATGACTTGGATGAAAGGACCAGAGGAATAGTTGCTAAATTTGCTTATGATACAAAATGGGTAGAAAAAAGGCATGAAGAGGATATAAGGGGTCTTTAAAGGGAGAAGAATCACATCTGTAGGCAATGATGTGGCAAATGGAGCATAATATGGGCAAATGTAAAATTGTCCAATTTGGCAGGAAAAAAGAAAAATAAATGCTGAGCGATTGCAGAGCTCTTGAGATGCAAAGGGATCAAAGTGTCCTAGTGCATGAATCACAAAATGCTAGTATTTGGATATAGCAAGTAATTAGGAAAGCTAAAAGAATGTATTGTCTGTTGTGAAGTTAATTGATTACAAAAGTAAGGAGGTTATGCTTCAGTTATATAAGGCATTGGCGAGACCACATCTGGAGTACAATGTGCAGTATTAGTCTCCTTATTTAAGAAAGGATGTAGTATGTTGGAAGCCATTCAGATTAATATCTGGATTGGGTGGGTTGTCTTATATCTGCAAGAGTTCAGAAGAGTAAAACAACCTGACTAAAACATTATAAGGTCTTGAGGAGTTCTGACAGAGTGGATGTGGAGAGGATGTTTCCTCTTGTGGGAAAATTTAAAACTCAGGGTCACTGTTTAAAAATAAAGGATCATCCATTTAAGATAGTGATGAGGATAAATGTTTTCTCATAGAGGGTTGAGAGTGTTTGGAACTTTCTTTCTCAGAGTGAAAGCAGAGTCTTTATAAGCAAGAATGAAAGGTTATCGGAGATTAAGTTATTAGTGCCACAAGTTACACTAACACTGCAATGAAGTTACTGTAAAGATCAACTAGTGTCTGTTTGGGTGCACTGAGGGAGAATTTAGCATGGCCAATATAAGTAACCAGCGCACAGCCAGATGGGCAGGAATGTGGGGTTGAGGTTACAATCAGATCAACCATTATCTTTTTAAATGGTGGAGCAGGTTCAAGGGTCAAGTCACCTACACCTGCCAATTCAGATGTTCCATTAAATGGAAGAAAAGCATAGAGCTCAGCACATTTCTATTTCTTATCATCAATTACATATAATGGAAGCATTAAATGAAAAGATCTTGATTTCCCATAAAATTCTGGGCATACAGAATATTTCTGGTGGTATGAGAAAAATTGCAATAGATGCTTAAAAATTGGAAATATCAGGCAGTGCTCAAAAATCATACCATCACCGTAAAAAGCGTGTGGAATTGTTCAAGCAAAATTCTTCAGCAGGAAAGGTATGCAGGAAACTTTTCAGTACTGACAGTCTTTCTGGGTCCCCCTTGATTGCATTCTGCATTATGTTTTTGAATAAAAATGATGTCCTCGTGTGAATGCTGCCACAGTATAAGTTCTCTCGATCCAGCATTGACAAAGAGTCATCCTGACTCGAAACATTGGCTCTATTTTCCGTCCACAGATGCCGTCAGACCCATTGACTTTTTCTATCATTTTCTGTTTTTGTTTCAGATTCCAGCATCTGCAGTATTTTGCTTTAAGTTCTCTAGTTTGCCAGAGAGTCACTGGTTCTTCCAGTTTCAGCCACATTTGCAGATATGTGTAGGGAAAGAATTGAGAAAGAAGCAGCTCCAAGACAGAAAATGTATGTATATTAACCATAATGACTACCCTGAGAAAGCAAAGGGAAATACCAGAGAGAAAGGAAAAAAACAAAACTAAAGAACTGAAAATGGTAGCTGTGAGCTGACACACAAACCTCGGGTCCTTTCTGTTCTTGCAAACCAAACTTTGTGCCCAGTCCTTTTGTGTATCCTCTCTCAGTGAAGTGATTATGGGTTATATTTTAAAACAGTATATGCTACCATCCCTTTGGCAGCAGGACAGTAATTTTGTGCTAATTATTTTGCTAGAACTTAAATTACAGGAGAATAAGACACAACATGACGCGGAAGTGACACATTGGGTTATCATGACACATTGTTGCTTATCATGATACGATACACAAGTGATACAATGGAGCTAATTATGTAACCACTGGCAGCTTAAGAGCTGTGGGCTTTTGGTATTTGTGCCTTGAATTTGATGTTGAGACCTGATAATTGCATTGTGCCCAATATGCTAAGTGTGGGATAATTCAGAGAACAAGCAATTGGATGCACCAGGAGCTTGTATGCCAATTGTGCGTAAGGCTCAGCAGATCTCATTTGCATACAAACGGGGCGTGTTCCCCCTAATCCGGTTGATAACCTGAAAGCCACCAGTCCCTCAGTGTCAACTGTAAATGGGGACGGAGTGACATAGCGATGATATCACTTGGCTAGTAACCCACAATGGCACCTGGTGGGACACTAATTTAAAAATCTGAATTCATTTTTATATTGAATCATCAATTTGTTCACTAATGCCCTTTAGAAAAAGGAGCGGCCAGCCTTATTTAATAGTGACTCAAGAATCATAAAAATTGAAATTACTTAGTGTTGTTGCGTGCATTTCCTAGCCTCAAGCTGGCCAAACAAAGCTATAAAAAGAGTGCCTAAGGTGAAGTTTGTGCAAATATCAAATCTCCCTTGGTGATATTTGTGCATTTGAAAAACGGCATATTGTTGCTTTTACGTATAATAATAATGGCTTGGGACTTGAGTTGCACAGTAGTCCATGCACTGTTTTTTCATTATATAGCCTGAGTTGTAACTTAATCCATGTTGTAGGAATAGAAGTCATCTCTTCTAAAAGGTTTGGATGTTCTCAATTTAGTTATCAGTGCGTGTCAACCCCACAGCACTTCACACCGGTTATCTCACTAAAATAATGATAGCTGTGATATATAAATTCAAGTATGTCCCACTGATGCAGCAGGGCGAGCTCTTCTGAGGCTGAAAAGTGTTGTTAGGATGGTGTATTTGGTCACACTACATTTGACCTGAGAATGCTTGACGTCAGTGCTCTCTGAAAATCTTTTCCACTTCCAGGCAAGGACATTGTCACCTTGGTAACCAAAGAATGTACCCAGAACCTGAAATTAAGAGTAAGGGAGCAGAGTTCTTTGGTGTGCTATGCAATCTTTAGCAGCAGTTCCAGAGCACAATTAGAAACAAATGCACAGCTGAAGTGATTGTTGAAGAAAGGTCATTCTGTGCCATCTGAGCTCACCCAATATTCTAGTGAGAATTCAAAGTTTTTGCTGGTATTTCAGTATAGTCATTTTTGACCTTGCAGGGTGTGTTTGTGTGATTACTTGGTGGGGGAAAGGGGTTGCTGTTCTTTCCCTGCTTTGTTATGATAAATAAGGTTACTTTACAAAATATCTTTTATACTCTCATGACATTAATTAAAATATTTGACATTTTCGTTCTTGGTTTATAAGACTCTGGAGCAGCCTGGTAATTCATTGTAAAAAAAATTATTACAAATAAGTTATTCTGGCAGCCTGACAGGGAATTAAAATAGCAACAATAACCTTTTGCAGATTTGTAATGAGTAAAGTTATCATTGTCGGTACAAGGTTAAATTCCAATGCACATGCAGATTTAAGATATCATCCTTCCATTGGTTACATTACAAACTATGAATGATGAAGTTGCAATCTAAATTTAATTTGCACCTTTAGGGTTTGCTTTTTATTCCTTGTGTGTTATGCTGACATAAAAATAAAATATTTTAAAATGAGACCATCCGTGAAGAAGTGGCAGAAATTCTGTCAGCATTCTTCTACTGAAGATTGGGATTGACTGCTGTCTTCAGTGCCTCTCAGTGATAACTTAGCTAAGTGATAGAGGGTTGATCAACAGCTCCAGAAAGTGTACATACTGATCTATAACTTGCTCACTAATGCTCAGTTTGGATTCTGCTAGGACCACTTATCTCCAGATTGTTAATTTTATTTAATTATATGTAGATAGTAGCTATTAACTAAATGTTCACTTGTGTCCCTATAAATAGGCATAGATTGAAACTGGTTTTTGGAAGTATGTCTATGTATCTCTGCAAATAAATGCTTAAAAGTGTGTTATGAGTGGCTCCAGTTCTATCCTTCATCACTTGGCCATCTGGAATAGAACATTGACCTTTCTACAGTCTTTATCATAATATATGAACATAGAAGAGATGAATTCCAGATGCGAGGTGAGTTGAGAATAACTATCCTTGACATGAACATAAGAACTAGGAGCATGAGTAGGCAATCTGGCCTTTTGAGCCTGTTCTGCTAGTCAATAAGATCATGACAGATCTTTTCGTTCCACTTACCTGTATGCTACCATAACCCTTAATCCCTTTATTGTTCAAACATTCCTCTATCTTTGCCCTAATAACATTCAATGAAGGAACCTCAACTGCTTCACTGGGCAGGGAATTCCACAGATTCACAACTGGTAAAGAAGTTCCAGTTCAACTTCTAAACTTGCTCCCCTTGTTTTGAGGTCATGCCTCAAAACATGTTGTTTTAGTGGAAACAACTTCCCTGCTTCTATCTATTCCCTTCATAATCTTATATGTTTCTATAAAATCTGCCCTCATTCTCCTGAATTCCAATGAGTACAGCCCCTGAAGGTATAGAGATGGATTAAAATTAAAGTCAATGGGTTATGGGAGGTCAACACTGCTGATGGGACTTGCTTAAAACCGCTGCAACCTATGGGCTGAATTGTTTTTGGAAAACTTTTGCATCTTGTTTCACTCTGCCATTTGACAAGTCAGTGCTTGATCTTATCAGCCAAAGGACCCCCAACCTAGGACCTCAATACAGCAGTTCCACCGCTGATAGCTACTGGCCAACCAGAGGCTGCTGAGCTGGCAGTGGCTGCTGCTGGAGGCTGAGGATAGTCACTGAGTCATGGGGAAGGAGTGTCCAGAATTTCTGCTCTCTTGCTCCCTCCAATCAGGCATTGAGTGCCTTTGAACAAAGGACACATGCCCAGGAGTCTTCACTTTTGTTATCAGAAGGCCACCCAAAATAACCTACTGTATGCAAAGTACAATCACAATAAAAACAGTGCTGAAAATACTCAGAAGTTCTGACTGTAGAACTGAAAAGGAATTGTATTCAACTTAAAATGTTAACTTTGTTTCTGCCTACAGATGGTGCCAGACCTACTGAGTATTTTGGTATTTATTTCAGATTTCCAGCATCCACAGAATTTTGCTTATATTTTAGTGTACAAAATACAGTCTCACCAGGATAGAATAAATCCTGAGTACAATAGCGCTAGAGTTAAAATGCTGCTGAATCTGGCAGTATAGCTCTGCAATTTATTGTACACATAAGTAGAAATGCAATTTACCATGACTTTAAAATCTCTTTTTCCACCTATGTCTGGAAACACAAAGCAGTGCAAATATCACCCAAATGACTATCCCGAGACATTTCCACATGGCAATAAGTTGAAGTAATTAATAAGAGTTTAAGAAACCAGTTTGATGCGTTCATATGAAAGAAAATCAAGGTCACTAAACTATTGTAAATATAGCTGCTGAATATTTCTGCATAAATGATAAATAACCTGCACTTGAATAAAACAGTAAAAAGCTGCTTGCATAACTGCATGGCTATCATTCCTTTTATTTGCAAATACATTCTCTTATTTCTAGTCAGGTCGGGGAGACTGGCAGGAGCTGCTGATAGATAATAGGTTCTAGCTAGTTTTCTGAAACCATGGCAAAAATGAAACGAGAATCTGAAATAGAAAACGATCCTATTATAC
Organism: Sphyrna mokarran; assembly: GCA_024679065.1. Taxonomy (NCBI): domain Eukaryota; kingdom Metazoa; phylum Chordata; class Chondrichthyes; order Carcharhiniformes; family Carcharhinidae; genus Sphyrna; species Sphyrna mokarran. Next base: position 72,803,714 of record JAGIQG010000005.1, read on the forward strand.
TCTACTAAGCTAATTGACGTCATGCAGGCAGCTGCAAGATAGAGGGAAAGCTGGAGTATTCACTGAAAATAATTTGTAAAAGATGAAATTTGAATTTCTTGTATGAAATGATGAATTAATATATTTACTTGTTAATGGGCCTGTAAGTGTGATTGTACACATAATTATATGCTGTTCCTAGTACTTATGAACAGGGCAACAGATATTGCCAGTTGGCTGGATGTCAGACTTCCTTGGGCATTGTGCCAGTGTTTCTGTGCAAGAGCTTTTGAATGCTGCAGAGAGGTGGCATTGACAATATTGTGCTGCAATGTGTTGCATTGTTTAGTTATTGTAGATGCCACTTTCAGTCTTATTGTCACTCAGTTCTGGAGGCCTAAATTTGAATCCAATTCCAAATCAAAAAAGCATGAAAGTTTAAACCACTGCTAGTTTTAATAATTCTAAAGAATGATACTGGACATAAGCTCCATGTACTAGTACTCCCCAACCCAACTGCTGAAGAAGGGCCACACTAAAACTAGATAAGCAGCCTGTGCAATTAATGTTTAATAACAATTTGGTGGTCACTGTCAATGATCTTGCAAACTATTGCAAACTGTTACAAACAGCATGTGTGTGTTTCATGGCTATGGGGTCAACTTTTAGGAAGTGGAATATCAGCAGCAGGCAGCAAGAGAGATCCTTCCTGGTAATTTTAGAATCTTGGACAACTGGAAGACTGATCAGCAATGGAATGTGTGCATTTCAACTTAGATAAAGAGAAAAATGAAGTTTAAAATAATTCAAATGAGCTCCTGCAGATGGCAGTGCATCAAGAATGAGAGCTTGTGTCATTTTATCAGACTGTGCAGCAAATCTTTTTTATTTCTAGAATGAGAAATAGTTTTATATTTGGAAGCTTGTTTCCAAAAATTGGAAGGTGCAGAACTTGCACAGGACCTGGGAAAATAATGTCTGAACAGGGAAATTGCAAACCCCAGGAGATTTTTGTTGACCTAGACTTCTTATGACCTTGCAGAGATAAAATTGATATGCAAAACTCAGTACAAAATCTGTGCTAAATCTTTGATACCTGCAACTGTAAAATAGGATGCAGGAAAAACTTTTACTATGGTGTGTTCCATACCAAGCATATTATAATCTAGCTATTCAAACTGAATGTTAAAATGTTTTTTAACATTGCTCAATGCCAAATATCAAAATTTTCCATAGCTTAAAAACATGAGAAATGAACAAGTTGAGCATACGATGAGTGAACGGGAGGCAGATAATATCCAATTGACGAGCTCTTAGAATAATCTGTTTTCTGAATTGCTCTTTGCCTCTAGCATGTATTAATGTTTTGCTCGGTTCATTTCAGTAATTGGTGCCTGAGTACTTGCAAACAAATGTAAGTTTGTTCTCACTCTCATGCATACAGTTTTGAAGAAAAGTAATAATGTTCTTGCCTTAAGGGACAGAAATAAATGAGCAAAGTTTTTTTCCATCCTGAACTGAAACTTGGGTACATGAGTAGAGAACTAATATCTTCTGAATGTGTTATTTAATTAGGGAGTCTTTTTTTTGTCTTTCTATAGTCTTGGCTTACAAAGCGGCAATATTCATTGGTGGAGCACATGGAATATTGCTGTTCTGTAAATGAAATTCAGGTTAAATTATTGACAACTGTATTCTTTGGCTATGCTTTTGTATTACAACAGAAATTGGTATCCTTTTACCAGCAAGATCATTAGGACTATGAGTGTGCTATTTAGCGAATTGCACCTGCTGTGCCATTCAATAAGCATTGATGTGGAGATGCCGGAGTTGGACTGGGGTAAAGACATTAAGAAGTCTCTCAATACCAGGTTAAAGTCCAACAGGTTTATTCGAAAGCAAAAGCCACTAGCTTTCGAAACACTGCTTCTCCGTCACATGAGTGGGATTTCAGTTTACAAACAGGCACATAAAGACTCAAACTCAATTTACAAAATAATGGTTGGAATGCGAGTCTCCACAGGCAATCAAATCTTAAAGGTACAGACAATGTGAGTGGACAGAGGGTTAAGCACAGGTTAAAGAGATGTGTATTGTCTCCAGACAGGACAGTTAGTGAGATTTTGCAAGCCCAGGCAAGTTGTGGGGGTTACAGATAATGTCACATGAACCCAAGGTCCTGCTTGAGGCTGTCCTCGTGTGTAGAACTTGGTTATCAGTCTCTGCTCAGTGATTCTGCGCTGTTGTGTGTTATGAAGGCTGCCTTGGAGAACGTTTACCTGAAGATCAAAGGCTGAAAGCCCATTACTGCTGAAGTGTTCCTAGATAGGAAAAGAATACTCTTGATGGTCGAGTGATGTTTGTTCGTCCGTTATCATAGTATCTGCATGGTCTCCCCAATGTACCATGCCTTGAGACATCCTTTCCTGCAGCTTATCAGGTAGACAACATTGGCCGAATTGCAAGAGTATGTAACATATATCTGGTGGATAGTGTTCTCATGTGAGATGATGGTATCCGTGTCGATGATCCGGCATGTCTTGCAAAGATTGCTGTGGCAGATTTGTATGGTATCGTGATTGTATCGGGCAATGGGACTCAGTGCGAGAATCTCTCCAGTGACATCGAAGGCATCCTGAAACCCATTGTACAAAGAACTCCCAGCTGTTGTCATGACACTGCGGATTTACTACAAAACTCAGCACACATGGAGCATTTGAACCAAGAGCACTCCTTGCCACAATGGATGTCTTGGCACTCTACACCAGCATCCACTGTGATGATCGGATTGCTGCAACTGTCAATTTCCAGATGCAATTTTACAACTCACCTGCTTCATCCTGGGCCAACTTCAACAATCAATTTTTCAACCAGACGCATGGAACAGCCATGGGGACCAAAATTGCTCCTCAATAAGCCAAGATCTTCATGCACAGGTTTATAGAACATAGGACACTACAGCACAAATAGGCCCTTCGGCCCACAAGTTCTGCCAATCATATCAGTACCTACCAAGCCATACAACTATCTGTAACTCCCAATCCCATTAAATCCCATGTACTCATCCAGAAGTCTCTTAAAAGACCCCAGCAAGTTCGCCTCTACCACCACTGACGGCAGCCAATTCCATTCACTCACCACCCTCTGAGTGAAAAACGTACCTCTAACATCTCCTCTGTACTTGCTCCCCAGCACCATAAACCTGTGTCCTCTTGTAGTGACCATTTCAGCCCTGGGAAATAGCCTCCGATGGATTTTCCCGGGTGGGAAAAATCCACCCTAACTATTCCTCTCAACATTTTATAAACCTCTATCAGATTGCCTCTCAACCTTCGTCTCTCCAGGGAGAAGAGACCTATCTCTCTCAACCTATCTTCGTAAGGCATGCCTCCCAATCCAGGCACCATCCTTGTAAATCTCCTCTGCACCCTCTCAATAGCTTCCACATCCTTCCTATAGTGAGGTGACCAGAACTGCACACAGTACTCCAAGTAGGGTCTGACAAGGATCTTATAAAGTTGCAGCATTACCTCCTGACTCCTAAACTCAATCCCTCGATTAATGAAGGCCAGTACACCATATGCCTTCTTATAACATCCTCCACTTGCGGGGCCGATTTAAGAATCCTATGGACCCAGACCCCAAGATCCTTCTGCTCCTCAACACTGTCAAGACTCCTACCCTTGATATTATACTCCTTCATCCCATTGGTCCTGCCAAAATGGAGTACCACACATATATCCGCATTGAAGTCCATCTGCCACCTCTCCGCCCAATCTTGCATCCTATCTATGTCTCGCTACAACTTCTGACATCCCTCCAGACTATCTACAACACCAACAAACTTCGTATCGTTGGCGAACTTACTAACCCATCCCTCCACTTCCTCATCCAGATCATTTATGAAAATGACAAACAGCAAGAGTCCTAGAACAGGTCCCTGGGGCACTCCATTGGTGACTGACCTCCATGCAGAAAAAGAGCCATCCACAACCACTCTCTGTCTTCTGCAGGCAAGCCATTTCTGGATCCACAAGGTCAAAGCCCCTTGGATCCCATGTCCTCTCACCTTCTCAAGAAGTCTTGCATGGGGGACCTTATCAAACGCCTTACTAAAATCCATGTAAATCACAACCACTGCTCTTCCTTCGTCAATGTGTTCAGTCACATTTTTGAAGAACTCAACAAGGCTTGTAAGGCACGATCTGCCCTTAACAAAGCCACGTTGACTATTTCTGATCATATTGAACTTCTCTAAATGCTCATAAATTCTGTCCCTCAGAATCCTCTCCATTAACTTACCAACCACTGAGGTCAGACTCATTGGTTGGTAATTCCCCGGGCTATCCCTGTTCCCTTTCTTGAAAATAGGAACCACATTCGCAATCCTCCAATCTTCCAGAACCTTTCATGTCTCCATCGATGAAGCAAAGATCATTGCCGGGGCTCTGCAAACACTTCCCTCACCTCCCACAGTAACCTGGGTACATCCCATCCGGTCCCCGGCGACTTATCTACCTTGATGGAATTTAACAGTTCCAACACATCCTCTTTCTTAATGTCCACATACTCAATCTTTTCAGTTTGCTGCAACCCTGCAGTACAACCTCTCAGATCACTTTCCACTGTGAATACTGAGGCAAAGTACTTATTAAGCACCTCTGCCATTTCTTCTGGTTCCACACAGACTTTTCCCCCTTCACCTTTTATAGGTCCTATCCCTTCACTTCTCATCCTTTTACTCTTCACATATTTGTAGAACGCCTTGGGATTCTCCTTAATCCTACCCGCCAAAGGCCTTCTCGTGATCTCTTCTGGCTCTTCTAATTTCCTTTTTAACTTCCCTTCTACAAGTCTTATACACCTCTACATCCTTAACATCCCCTAGCTCCCTGAACCTTTTGTACACCTTTCTTTTCTTCCTAACTAGGTTCATTACAACCTTTGTGCACCACGGTTCCCGCGACCTACCAAAACCTCCTTGTCTCACTGGAATGTTATCATGCAGAGCTCCAGACAAACATTCCTTGAAAATCCACCATCTTCCCTCAGTACTTTTCCCCAAGAACACCTCCCTCTGGTTTACTCTTCCAAGTTCCTGCCTGATGTCTTCATATTTCCCCCTACTCCAGATAAACACCTTCCTATCCTGCCTGATCCTATCTCTTTCCAATGCTATCATGAAGGAGATAGAATTATGATCACCATTCCCGAGATGCTCTCCTACCAAGAGATCCGACACCTGTCCTGGTTCATTAGCCAGCACCAGGTCAAGTACAGCCTCTCCTCTTGTAGGCTTATCCACGTGCTGTGTCAGGAAACTCTCCTGAACACACCTAACAAACTCCTCCCCATCCGAACCTCTTACCCTAGGGACATTCCAGTCGATGTTTGGGAAATTAAAGTCTCCCATCACGACAACTCTGTTATTTCTACATCCTCTAGGATCTGTTTCCCTATGCACTTCAATATCCCTATCACTATTGGGTGACCTATATAAAAAAAAACACCCAGCAAAGTTATTGACCCCTTGCTGTTCCTAACTTCCACCCACAGAGACTCCATAGACAGTCCCTCCACGGCATCTTCTTTCTCTACAACTGTGATACTGTCCTTGATCCACAGTGCCACTCCCCCACCTCTCTTACCTCCCTCCCTGTCCTCCCTGAAGCATTGAATCCTGGCACCTGAAGTATCCAGTCCTGTCCCGAGACATCCAAATCTCTGTAATGGCCACCACATCACATTCCCAAGCAGCAATCCAGGCCCTGAGCTCATCCATTTTATTCACTACATTCCTGGCATTAAAATAGACACACCTCGGACCCTCAGTCTGGGCGCTTCCCTTCTCCATCACCTGTCTAACCTCCCTCTTATACTGTCTACAATCCTTCTCTACTTGGGAGCTAACCTTCTCGCTCCCAGTCACCTCATCTTGATTCCCTGCCCCCAACCTTTCTAGTTTAAAGTCCCTTCAGAAGCCCTAGCCAGCCTTCCCGCCAAGATATTGGTTCCCCTAGGATTTAAGTGCCACCTGTCTTTATTGTACAGATCAGACCTGCCCCTAAAGAGATCCCAATGATCCAGGAACCAGAATCCTTGCCCCCTGCTCCAGTCTGTCAGCCACGCAGTCACCTCCACCTCATTCTATTCCTGCTCTCACTCTCCCGTGGCGCAGGCAGCAATCCTGAGATTACTACCTCCGTGTTCCTCTTTCTCAGCTGTCTACCTCGTTCCTTATAATCCCTTCTCATGAGCCCTTCCCTCTTCCTACCTACATCAGCGGTACCTATATGGACCCCAACCTTCGGCTCCTCCCTTGCCCCTTTCAAGATGTCTGGGATGCATCCAGAGACATCCCGGATCCCAGCTCCAGGGAGGCAGACCACCATGCGGACTCCCGTCTGCGTCCGCAAAAATACCTGTCTGACCCCCTCACTATGGAGTCCCCTATTAACACGGCCCTTCTCTTTTCCTTACTTTTTGGAAATACTGGGTCAGGCTCAGCTCCAGAGATATGGCCATTGCTGCCTTCCCCAAGTGAGTTGTCCCTCCCAGCAGTACTCAGACACAAGTACTTGTTATGAAGGGGCACATCCACTGGGGTGCTCTCCATCACATGAGCTTTCCCCTTCCTAATAGTTGCCTTCCTCCCGTTGCCCTGGTGTGACCACTTGCTGGTAGCTCCTGTCAATTGCCTCCTCATTCTCTCTAATGAGACGAAGGTTCTCGAGCTGCTGTTCCAATTCCTTAACCCGGTCCCTTAGGATCCGCAGCTCCACTCACCGAGCACAGATGTGGATGTCTGGGAGACCAGGAGACTCCAGGATCTCCACATACTGCATTGGCAACAACATGCTGGCCTCACAGTCATAATTGCCCCTTTTCAGAAATACAGGTGAGAAAAAGGTAAGTAAAAAAAAAACTTACCTTGCCTCACCCTTTTGCTTAAGTCAAGAGAGCCAAAGCCCTTACAGCTCACCAAACAAAAACAAGACCTCTTCACCACACAGGACCTTCAACCAATGCTATACATTAGATACATTGATTATATTTTCTTCTTTTGGATTCATGGTGAAAATTGCTGAAACAACCATACGATGACATCAACAAGTTCTATCCCACCATCAAACTCACTGTGGACTACTCTCCAGAATTTGCTGCATTCTTGAACACATGCACTTCCATCAAGAATGGTCACCTCAGCAGTTCACTGTACTGTCAGTCCATAAATAACCTCATGATGTTCCACTTCTCCAGCTTCCATCCGAAACACATTAAAGAAGCCATTCCCTACGGACAAGTCCTCCACATGCACAAGATCTGCTCAGATGAGGAGGATCGCAATAGATACCTTCGGATGTTGAAAAATGCCCTCAAAAGAACAGGAAATGGCGGTCAACTCATCGATTGACAGTTCCGACACACCATAGTGAAAAACCACACCGACCTCCTCAGAAGACAAACACGGGACAAAACAGTGTACCCTTCATCATCCAGTACTTCCTTGGAGCAGAGAAGCTACGACTACTTCTCTGGAGCCTTCAACATGTCATTGATGAAAACAAACATTTCGTCAAGGCCATCTCCACATCCCCATTTCTTGCCTTCAAATAACTGCACGAGCTCAAACAAGCCATTGTCCGCAGCAAACTACCCAACCTTCTGTTCTGGAAGTCCAGATCAAAAGTCTTGATCAGTCTGTTGAGTTGATAAGTGTGTTCTTTGGATGGATCTGCGGGCAATTGTTGTCTTACACTTGCAGTAATCTGTTCTGTTCAGTATGATGATGGCCTCTCGTTTGTCTGCTGGTTTGATGACAATGTTGCAGTTGGTCTTGAGAGCGCGGATGGTGTTACGTTGTGTTGAGTGATGAACGACACCACACAACCCTGATACCGCAATCTCTGCAAGACATGCCAGATCATTGACACAGATGCCAATTTCTCATGTAAGAACACTATCCACTAGGTGCACAGTACGTACTCTTGCAACTCGGCCAACGTTGTCTACCTGATACGCTGCAGGAAAGTATGTCTCGAGGCATGGTACATTGGGAGACCGTGCTGATGCTACAATAATGGACAAATGAACACTGCTTGACAATCATTAGGCAAGAGTGTTCTCTTCCTATTGGGGAACACTTCAGCGGTCACAGGCTTCCGGCTTTTGATTTTTGGGTAAATGTTCTCCAAGACCGTCTACGTGACACACAATAGTACAGAACCGCTGAGCAGAGACTGATAGCCAAGTTCCGCACACAGGAGAATGGCCTCAATTGGGATCTTGGGTTCACGTCACACTATCTGTTACCCCCACAACTTGCCTGGACTTGCAAAATCTCACTATCTGTACTGTCTGGAGACAATACACATTTCTTTAACCTGCGCTTAACCCTCTCTCCACTCACATTGTCTGTACCTTTAAGAATTGATTGCCTGTGGAGACTCACATTCCAACCATTATTTTGTAAATTGAGTTGGTGTCTTTATATGTCCTGTTTGTGGCTGGAAATCCCACTCACCTGATGAAAAAGCAGTGCTTCTAAAGCTAGTGGCTTTTGCTACCAAATAAACCTATTGGACTTTAACCTGGTGTTGTGAGACTTCTTATCATTCAGAAAGAACAGGATGATCTGATTGTGGGCTTAACTCAATTTTTGAGATCAAAAATCTTTCTAACTTGATCTTGAATGTATTCAATAATCTAGACTCCAACATTCGCTGAGAAAGAAAAATTGAAGGACCACCCTCCAAGAGCAGAAATTCCTCTTCATTTCCATCTTAAGTGAAAAGCCGTTATTTTTAAACTGCTCCCTAAGTTCCAGATACCCTCACAAGGGAACCACCTTATCAATATCTGCTATGTCAAGTCCCGTCAAAATTTTATGTTTTGTAAAATTACCTCTCATTCTCTAAACTTTAATGAGTATCATCTCAATCTTGCTGTATAAAACAACTTCTTCATCCCAGAAATCAGGAATTTTCCCTGAATTGCTCCCAACACACTGTATCCCCCCTTAAGTAAGGGGATCAAAAATGTACATCGGACTTTCGGAGCAGTCTCATCAATTCCCAGTATATTTGCAGTGAAACTTCCCAATCTTCACACTGCAAGAAAGTTCAACATTCTATTTCCTTTCTAACTATTTGCTATATCTGTATGTTGACTTGTATATGCAAGGACACCCAGGTCCTTCTGTACTGCAGCATTCTGTGGTCTTCCTTTATTTAACAATTTTCTGCTTCTCTATACTTCCTGTCAAAGTGGACATCACATTTCCCACATTACACTCCATCTTTTTTGTGCTTTCACTTGGCCTATCCATATCTCTTTGCAGAATCTTTGTATCTCTTCAAACATGATTTTCTACCTATTTTTGTACCATCAGCAAATTTAGCTATGGAACAAGTTGATCCCTTCATCCAATTTATGAGTATAGATTGAAAATGGTTGAGCCTGCAGCATTGATGATCCATTTAGCCTGACTATCTTGTTTCCCGTTAGTTGGTCAATTCTCTTTCCATGGAACTATATACCTTCAACAACATAAGCTTTATCTTCTGCAGTGTAACCTTCTATGTGGTAGCTTATCAGATGCTTTTGGGATTCTACTAGTATTCCTTTATCCACCTTGCTTTGATACACCCTCAAGGGATTCTAATAAATTTGTCCACATTAACTTTGCTTGATTGTGTGATTTTCTAAATGTCCTGCTACTACTCCCTTACTAATGGATTCCAGCAGTTTTCTAATGATAGGTATTAGGCTAAACTGGCCTATCGTTTCTGAATTACTAGAAAACTAAGATATTCATATTGTCACCTTTTACACAAGCTGTCCCTTTGGATCAGCACACTTTACTATGTGCTCATATTTCTGTTTTGTCCCCTTGATCCTCTTAAAGAACATATCTGAGAAGAGATTGCAGGTTTGGTCAGTTTTGTGCTATGAGATGATATGGACAATCTTAAACTGTGATTAAAAATTGGCCTTTTCATTTCCATCTTGTTCTTATCAAATAATTTCATTTCTGGTAATTAATCATCATTTCTCTAACTGAAATGTAGTTTCAGTTCTATGTAGCAATGCATGTCAATTAGGTTTGAGCTTATGATTTTTCTTTCTGTGTGTCCATTTTCATTTCTAGTTTGTTCTGAATCATAAATGTGATCAGTAAGGAGAACAGGATTAAGAAGAATAATTTACAGCAGGGCTTACTAATGATCTGAAATATGCTGGTTCAAAAAATGTGGCTATGTATTTTCTAAAAAGCCACATTGTTAGATTTTCTATCCTGTGCTGTTAGTATGCTGTGGGCATACTACAAGTGCAGACCTATTCCCTGTAGAAAGCATCGCAGGAAACAGAAGGATAGCAATGGTTGTGCTTATGGCCATTTGCACTTGTGCTTCCTGCTGCTGATGGTCCAAAGTCCCAAATACCATCCAAAGTAGTGTAGGTAGCCTCTCTTACCTACAGTAGCCCAATATTTTTGGGCTCTTGCTACAGTTCCCATTGATTCCCTGGTACATGGAAGGTCCCAAAATTGTACATTGACTTTGAGTGTTTACAAGAAATGACACCCAGTAGATGGGAAGCTGTCCCCTTGTAATTCATTGTTGTGAGATCACTGGGCTGATGGTAAGCATAGGTTTGTTCTCACTGGGGGAGGTGAGACCCCTGGAAATCCCAAACTTTAAAAGTGGCTATAGATATGAAGTCACCATCTTTTTCCTGACAGATGCTCTGAGGATGAACATCTGTCAGGGCCTCAGGAAGGAGAATTGTCATGACTGATGTTTAGCTTTCCCTCTTAGTTTAATGTTGGATTTTCATCAGACTTGATGTCTGTGTGACAAAAGTAAATTTGTTTTTTGTCTAAACTTTAGCATGGTATTGGCTTCTGTAATTCTGTCATAAAACTGTTTTAATTCAAAAATAATTTCCCAGCTTAATATCGGTTTTGTGATGATTAATCAGTGTATACATGGTCATTTACTCGAGGGAGGAATCAAGTTACCAAATTCAATTTTGTGTGATTTATTTAGGAGTGCATCTGATTGCTAGCTTTTGAATTAGATTGATGAGTTCTGTTGGGCTCTGGTTACTGCTCCAGAAGAATTTATTTGTAGCTTATTGTTGTGAAAGCAATAGCACCATCAGGACTTTTTGCTGAGACAATAGGCTATTGGTAACTTTCAGATTCTGTACTTGTGAAGAGTATTAACTAAATTAGAGAGCATATTTGATGAGATGTGGAAGAAAAAGTACAATGATGTATAAAAAAATTAATTCTAATATTGCTTCTTATAGAAGTTGAACCCATCATTGGAATTCCACCTCCTCTCCCCTACACAGGAATCGGAGTGGGCGAGGGATGAATCATAGAAAAGTCCATTGACCTTGAGTGGGATTTTACGATTTTGGGATGAGCGAGGCCATGAAATCCCACCATTATTTTCCATTGCCATGAGGGAGCTGGTTAAGTTCAAGAATGATGTAAACTGTATGTTTTACTATGACTGCTTACCTGTTCTAATACTGCTTAATGTGTTTGGTAATTGATTCCTACAATAACATAGAGTTTGAGTACAAAAGCAAAATACTACAGATGTTGGGAATCTGAAATATAAATAGAAAATGCTGTAAAAACTCAGCAGGTCAGGAAGTTATCTGTGGGGAAAGGAACAGAGTTAACCTATCAAGTCCATATGACTCTTAGAGCTAAAACGGCAGTGCTGTGCTGCATTTAAAAGGTAAAGAGCAACATGTAAAGACTTGGGATTGAAGTAGCTGTTACAATTCTCCATATGTGATTGCTCTGTTTGGTTTACAGCACACTAAAAAAAGGAGTAACAGGAATACAGAGTAACGGGCTAATAGTATGATGCTTGGTGGTGTAGATGAGCAGAGAGTTCTCAGTGTCCATGTGCATAGATCCCTGAAAGCTGTTACCCAGGTTGATAGGATTGTTAAGAAGGTGTATCATGTGTTAGCTTTTATTGGTAGAGGGATTGAGTTTCAGAGCCATGAGGTCATGTTGCAGCTGTACAAAACTTTGGTGCGGCCACACTTGGAGTATTGTGTACAGTTCTGGTCGCTGCAGTATAGGAAGGATGTGGAAGCATTGGAAAGGGTGCAGAGGAGATTTACCAGGATGTTGCCTGGTATGGTGGGAAGGTCTTATGAGGAAAGGCTGAGGGATTGAGCTGTTTTCGTTAGAGAGAAGGTTAAGAGGTGACTTAATAGAGGCATACAAGATAATCAGAGGATTAGATAGGTGGACAGTGAGAGCCGCCTTCCTCAGATGGTGATGGCTAGAACGAGAGGACATAGCTTTAAATTGAGGGTTGATAGATATAGGACAGAGAGTAGTAAGGGTGTGAAATGCCCAGCCTGCAAATAGTGGACTCACTGACATTAAGGGCATTTAAATGGTCATTAGATAAACATATTAGAATAGTGTGAGTTAGATGGGCTTTAGATTGGTTCACAAGTCAGCGCAACATCAAGAGCCAAAGGGGCTTTGACATGAACGTCAAAGTTAATTGGAGTAGAAGGATAGAGGAAACCCCAAAACTTAATCTGCTTCTCCAGTATTTTCACAGTTCATTGACATCTGAAATCTCCCTGTAATTCTGGACATCTCAAGGGATTCATGATGTGGTAGGTGAAGGATTATATTTATTGAATGCTATGAGGGAAAGGAAGCAAACTACAATTCCTTGGCAGTTTATGAAACATACTTTGGAGCTCCGTAATGATTTACAGTAGACTACCTCAGAGCTCCCTGATGGCCTAATGTGAGATGTTTTAGAAATTCCTGATGTCAAAGCTTGGATTCCATTCAGTTCTCTGGTAATTCATTATGGAGTGTGGTGGGGCAGAAATAAATTTGTCTAAATATTTGACAACAGAGGCATCAGCTTTTCCTAATAATTCATAGAAAGGAAGTGCACTACCATAGTTCCCTAAATGTTTGTAAGCTGGTGAATTTGAGTTCCCTGCTGATTCAGTGAAGTGATGCAGCAGAGACTGATGGAGGTTACAAAGGAATACCCTTGTTTCTTGTCAGTCAAGGGAGCATCTGTCAGAGTTCCTTGCACGCATACAAAGTTTCACTAAGTACATAATCTTGCAAATCAGATCAAAACATTCAAAATGTGGATCTTATGCTACAAAAACCTGAAATTTCTCTCTTAATAACAACTAGATTTTGGATAAGGAAGTCATTTAGTCCATCTTAATTCATCTATCCAGAGGATGCTCACAATCGTTCCTCCCCACATAGCATCCAATTGTTTCTTAAATGATTCCTGGGTTTGACTCCATTACTTTATCAGTCTTTCTCAGCACTTTCTAAAATCTATGCCTGGTAGGACATTTAAGAGTATGGATCTGGTATCACATGCAGGGCAAACTAGGTAAGGACAGTCGATTTCTTTCCCTGAAGAGCATTAGTGAACTAGATGGGTTTTTACAACAATCGATGATAGTTCCATGATCACCATTACTGAGATTAGCTTCCAATTCCACATTAATTAATTGAATTTAAATTCTGCTAGCTGCTGTAGTGGATTCAAACCCATGTCCCTAAAGGATTATCCTGGGCCTTTGGGTATTAGTCCAGTGATGTTTCCAATAAGCCATCATCTCCCATCTGAACCAAGCTGTAGGAGAGCAAATTATTGGCTCACTGAAGGTGTTTCAATGCCTTGGCTGATCTGGAAATGCCCTTCAATATGTCTCAGCAATTATCTCTTGGATTCCAGTGCTATGCTATGCCATGGACAACATGAAGCTACAGAAAAGTCTGGAGCTGGCATCAAAAGAAAGTGGAGAGTGCCAGGCATCCGAGGAGGATAAGGAACCAAATGTGTTGTTGGTATCTGGAGCTGCAGACATGAATGCTTGATAAGCCTTCATCCAGATCTACTTCACCTGAGAGGTCTGCTTACAACCTCCTTAGAAATTGGCAGTTGCAAAATCCTCTGTGCAAATCCCCTTATCCCACCAGCAAATCTTCTCCCTACACCCATCCTACCAACCATTAGTTTCACAGCTTTATCCTCACATCATACAGCTTATTCCATTCACTTGATCAATGGAAAATGCAACAAATTAAGAGGTCATGTCACATAAAATGATTATTTCATTCAAATTCAAAAGAAGTTATACCGTTATGGACATCCAAGTGAATCCTTTGGTGATATGTGACCCCAGATCCATAGTAATGTGCTTGACTCTGAAAGTGGTCTAACAAGCTGCTCAGATGAAGGACAGTTAGGAATCGGCGATAAATTTTGGGCTAGCCAGTGACACACACGTTCCATTAATTTTTATAAAGTAATACGTGATTGTAGTATTTGGGGTCTTAAATGAAACATGGCCACTCCAAGCTCATCTCCATGACAGCATGAATCTTATGGGCTTTGTCTCGAGGTAGAAATAAGCTATCTTCGAGATCCCTCTTCTCTCTTATTTTGGAAGTAGATGGACAGTTTAAAGTGCAATTTTTGCAACCCAGTCATCTTCAACAATTCTTTGGGCCTTTAAAGAAGCTCAGTCTATTAACACACCAGCTGCTCCCATTGTTTCCAAGTGTAAACATTTTACACTTTCTTCTCAGTGAAACAATGTGCCACTCGTGATCAGTGAGGGGGAAGGAAGGAGCCGCTGCCATTCTGCCTGAGATCATTGAGGGGTAAGGGGGAGTCCATTGCCACTCTGCCTGAGATTGGTGGGGGGAGGGGCCTGTGACCGGTGGGAGATAAGGGGGTCAGTAATGTTGTGGGGCTGGGACAGTGTCTGTGGAGGCTAGGGGAGGCATTATCTGGCCCGGGAGTAATGTGGCACAGGAGTCACATTATATAATTTCTTTTCTGTTGGAGACTCCGATCAGAGCTGCAGAATTTTGGGCGCGTTAAGCTCTGCTCACAGGCTTGTGCAGCGCAATTTGGAATTAGTGATATTTTTTCAGGCAGAATGCATATGACAGTGCCTGAGAACAGATCTAAAAGTCAGATCTGAAACACTCAAGTTTCAAGTCTGCCCAGCACTTAGAATCAAAATGGTAAAATAGAGAACAATTTTATGAACCTCATAATTGTAACTTCACTTCTTATCTCTAAAGTCAGGTTTGTGACAGCAGCCAATACAAGCTGACAATGAGTCACCAGAAATATCTACTTGATATTGTTGACAAAGTACAGAATATATGAACTGCATTCTGAATAATAATTCTCTATTCTAATTTACTTTGTTTTATTCTAAATTATTCTTTAGTTCTCCAGTGACCTGAATCTGTAGATTAGTTACCGAAAGGAAATTAGGTCAGCCCTTAAAAAGAGGTCAACTAACATTATGCGGCTGTTTTCCATATTAGATTGATTCAGAACACTTAAAGAACAAAGAAAATTACGGCATAAGAATAGGCCCTTTGGCCCACCAAGCCTGCACCAACCATGCTGCCCGACTTAACTAAAAACCCTTACCCTTCCGGGGACCACATCTCTCTATTCCCATCCTTGTCAAAGTGCCCCTTAAAAGTCACTACCGTATCCACTTCCACTACCTCCAGGCACCCACTACTCTCTGTGTAAAAAATCTGCCTTGTACATCTCCTTTAAACCTTGCCCCTCAACCTTAAATCTTTGCCCCCTAGTAAATGACTCTTCCACTCTGGGAAAAAGCTTCTGACTATCCACTCTGTCCATGCCTCTCATAATGTTGTAGCCTTCTATCAGGTTGCTCCTCAAGCTCTGTCACTCCAGTGAGAACAAACCAAGTTTCTCCAATCTCTCTTCATAGCTAATGCTCTTATACCAGGCAACATCCTGGTAAATCTTTTCTAGACCCTCTCCAAACCTCCACATCCTTCTGTTAGTATAGTAACCAGAATTTGACACTATATTCCAAATGCAGCCTAACTAAGCTTTTATAAAGCTGCAACATGACTTGCCAGTTTTTAACTCAGTACCCTGGCCTATGAAGGCAAGCATGCTGTATACCTTCTTGATTATCTCCTCCACCTGCATTGCCACTTTCAGTGATCTATGCAACTATACATCCTGATCCTTTGCCTATCCATACTCATAAGGGTTCTGCCATTTGCGTATATTGCCTATCTGTATTAGACCTTCCAAAATGCATTACCTCACGTTTGTCCAGATTAAGCTTCATCTGCCATCTCTCTGCCCAAGTCTCCAACTGATCTATATTCTGCTGTATCCTCTGATGATCTTCTTCACTATCCATGAATCCAGCAACCTTTTGTGTCTTCTGCCAACTTACTAATCAATCCATTACGTTTTCCTCCAAATCATATATATATTATAAACAGCAAAGGTCCCAGCACTGATCACTGTGGAACACCACTTGTCACGGCTCTCCATTTGGAAATGCACCTTTCCACTGTTACCCTCTCTCTTTGACCGAGCCAGCTTTGTATCCATCTTGCCAGCTCACCTCTGATCCCATGCAACTTCACCTTCTGCACCAGTCTGCCATGAGGGGCTTTGTCCATGGCTTTGCTGAAGTCCATGTAGACAACATCCACTGCCCTACCCTCATCGATCATCTTCCTCGAAAAACTCAATCAAATCTGTGAGACACAATCTCCCCTTCACAAAACCATGCTGCCTCTCACAAATACATCCACTTATTTCCAAGTTGGAATAAATCCTGTCTCAAAGAATCCTTTTCAATAATTTCTCTACTAATGTGAGGCTCACTGGCCTGTAATTGCCTGGATTATTCTTGCTACCCTTTTTAAAAAAAGGAACAACACTGGCTATTCTCCAATCATCTAGGATCTCCCCTGTAGTCGGTGAGGATACAAACATTTCTCTCAAGGCCCCAGCAATTTCTAGCCTTGCCTTTCTCAGTATTCTGGGGTATATCCAATCAGGCCTTGGGGCATTGTCTATCTTAATGTTTCTCAACAAGCCCAATACCTCTTCTCTTTTGATCTTAATATGACTTCAAACTATCTACACATTTTTTCCCAGACTTATCATCCACCAAGTCCTTCTCTTTGGTGAATACTGACAGAAAGTACTCATTTAATACCTCACCCATTTCCTTTGGCTCCAAGCATAGATTCCTTCCCTTGTCCTTGAGTGGACCAACTCTCTCCCTGGCTACCCTCTTGCTCTTTATATTTGTATGAAAAGCTTGGGGATTTTCCTTAACCTGTTGGCCAATGCTTTTTAATGACCCTTTTTAGCTCTTCTTATTCCTTGCTTAAGTTTCTTTCTACTTTCCTTGTATTCCACACTTGCTTTGTGTGTTCCTAGCCTCCTAGCTTTGACAAATGCTTTCTTTTTCTCTTTGACTAGGCTCACAATATCTCTCGTTATCCAAGGTTCTCAAAACTTGCCATACTTATCTTTCATCTTGGACTAGTAAGCCAAAGTAAATCGTTTGAACCAGTAAACCAAATGACCAGGATAATGCTCTGGCAACATAGGTTCAAGTTGCAACATAGCAGCTGATAGAATTTGAATTCATTTAATAATTCTGGAACTAAAAAGGACGGATATCAGAGGTAGGTTCTTTACTCAAAGAGTGATTAGGGAGTGGAATGCCCTGCCTGCAGCTGTTGTAGATGCGCCAAGTTTGGTGGCGTTTAAGAGGTTAGTTGATAAGTATATGGATGAGAAGGGAATGGTTTAGTTAGGAGGGGCATTGCTTTTTATTTTGGTCGGCACAACATCGAAGGCCGAAGGGCCTGTTCTGTGCTGTATTGTTCTATGTTCTATGTTCTATGTTCTAAAAGCTACCTTTGTCAATTGTCATAGAAAACCCATTTGGTTCACTCGTTTTTTTTTTTGGAAAGAAAATCTGCCATCTTTATCTGGTCTGGCCTAAGTTTAATTCTGGACCCAAAGCAACCATTGGCTGAGCAAGCCACTCAGTATTGGCCACTAGAGAAATTCAATAAGTACTGGATGGACCACCTTTCATTGATCGAGGAACTAAAAATAACAAAGGAAACTCCACCCTATCAAATCCTTTCCCTTAACATATGGGAGTTTTTACTAAAATTGCGAGTGTTTTTCACACAGACAAGTAACAATCTGACATAGTCATACTCATGAATAAACCTTACAGATAATGTCCTAACACCATCATCACCATTCTGATCATATCCTATCACCGGCAGGATAGATCCACCAGAGTGGTGGCACAGTGGTATACAGTCAGGGGAGAGTTGGCTTGAGAGCCCTCAACGTTGATTCCAGACCCCATGAAATCTCATGGCACTAGATCAAAGATGGGCAAGGAATCCTGCTGGTTGTTACCTATCATCCCAGTCTTGATCTCCGAACATAAAATATGCAACAAAGGAAGCCCATTTCACCCACCAAGGACAAACCTTCCTTAATATGAAATTATAATTTACAATAATTACCAATATTAATTTGATATGTTGAGAGCTTCTCTCACAGAATCATTCAATGAGAATAACTAAAATGATCAATATGCTTTTATCTGTATAGCCCAAAAATTACTGAACAATAACACATAAATTTCGTACGCATAGAGCAGATTTCTCTTTTGACTATCTGAGCAAAGCTATTTATCTTAAATGGGTGAAAATTGTTTAAAAGAATGGGTTGACATATTTCATTCAAACATGTTAGGCATTTGTGTGAATATTTTTAATGGTAACATTCTACGCATTTCTAAACAAAATTTTAGCTGGTTTTATTTAAGGGATAAAAAGATTTGTTCTTTGTTCTTTAGATTTGCAATGCTAATACTTAGGTGATAAAGGCTCATGCCCAAAAAAACCAACTTCTATTACCAGTGCAGATAGGCCTGCTTTGTATTTTAGGCATTTTCAGAATTTACCACAAATATTGTCATTTATAAACAAATTTAATTATTCTAATTTACTTCAGGGGAAGGACACTGAGCACACAGATTTTGATACAAATTATATTTTGTTCTTCTGTTTTCAATTAACAATTTATCCTTTTAGAAATAATTACACTGTGCAATCTTGTGTTGCATTATATTGAGCTGATATTTTAATTTAGCCAAATGGCCTGCTGACTTTAGCTACAAAGGCCAGTGAGAATGAGTCTTCAGTAACAAATCCTGTGTGTCCTCTGTTGTCAGCAAGTTTTAAACTAACAGATTCTGCATGTCATAAGAACCTAAGAACAGGAGGAATAGGAGCTGGAGTATACCAGTTTCCCCTTTGAGGCTGCTCCAACATTCAACAAGACAAGTTGATTTTCTATTCAATTGCACTTTCCTGCAACATCCACACTTCCACTAATTTCTATAGTACCCCAAAATCAATCGACATATATTTTGAATATTGGCAATGCCCGAGTATCCACAGCTCTCTGAGATAGACTACTCCAAAGATTCAGAACCCTCTGAAGTAATTTCTTCTCATCTCAGTCCTAAATGGCTGACACTTCATTCTAAAACTGTGAGGTCTGACGTTCTGGACTCCCAAGACAGGGAAACATTTTCTCTTTATCTACCCTGTCAAGCCCCTTAATTTTAATATTTCAATTACATTATCTATCATTCTTCTAAATTCTGGGGAATATAGACCTACTCTTTTCAACCTTCCTTCATGAGCAAATCAGTTCATCCAAGGAGCCAGTCTAATGAACCCTCATTGCACTCGGTGTAGAACAAAGATACTCCCTAAAACAACATACTTCCGAAAACTATACATGAGACTCCAGGTATGATCTCACCAATTCCCTGCATGTTTTTCTTAAGAGTTATTTACCTTAGTACTCCAATCCATTTGCAGCAATATTATTTGTTTTCCTAATTGCTTGTTGTTCATTTGTTTGTGTTCATTTGTAGGTGTAATTGGATTGTTGATAACATTATCCTTCTTCTCTGGCTTTCTTCAAGCCTGTCTTAGTCCACGTCTCAATGTTATTCACACATTCAATATGTCTTCTTTCACTTCTGTTTTTATTCATAATCTCACCTTCAATTGATGCCAGAAAAAGGCTGTTGGGTCTTTGTTTCCAATGTCTGTACTTGACTATCTTTCTCTCTTCAACTTTACATAGCAACACTTTTTGATTCCTGATTCCATTTGGCTGGTTTTGAGTATCTATCCCCCATTGTACTCACACTTGAAAAGTTGCTATCTTTCTCTCATCCTCTTTCTTCAGAGTCCAATTCTTGCATCCATAGGGGATAATATTCCACGCTACTGCCTGTACTGCAGGTTTATACAGTTGCATGCTCAGACTTTTGGACTTGCAGACACTACTTAAATCATTGGCAAATTCTCTTGCCATAGCTAATGTAGCTTGGATTTAATTGTTGGATGTAACTTAATGGTTGTCATCAAGCCAAGGTATTTGAAATGCTCCCAACCTTGAATTACCATTGCCGTTTAGAGCCAAAATGTTAGTCTTTACCTCATTCAGTTCAGTCCAGATGACTTAGTATGATTTTGACTAGGTCTACTATAGTCTATAGTTCTTCCTTTGTTCTGGTTTTGAGTATGGTGTTGCCTGCATACCTAAATGTCATATACTACACCCTCTTGTATATGTGTGCAGCCACTTTGTTAACTCTCCCTGCACCATCCTCATTATCTTCTCTCGCATAGCATTAAACAACATAGATGATTCCTTTAATCTAGAATTGGTTTGTCTATCCATCACCAATTCTTTGATTTAATTTATTATTGTCACGTGTATACACTGAAAAGTATTACTTGTTGCACATCATACCAACAAAACATATCATACATAGAGAAGGAAAGAAGAGAATGCAGAATGTAGTGTTACAATCATAGCTAGATGGTAGAGAAAGATCAGTTTAATACAAGGTATGTCTATTCAAAAGTCTGATGGCAGCAGGGAAGAAGCTGTGATAACCGCTGAGGCATTTCTGTATAGCTTTTGTATTAGCCACGCAAGATGTTTATTGTTGCTTGTTGTATTTGCGTGTTAATTTTCTGTGATTCACATTCAAGAATATCCAGGGTCCCTCTAAATGCAAACACTTTCCAGATTCTCCCCATTAAAAAAAATTCCACCAAAGTGGATACTTCACCACATTATATTCCATCTGCCGTGCTTTTGCCCATTCACCCAACCTGTTTCTATCCCTCTACAACCTCTTTGCATTCACCCCAGTGCTTATATTCTTATCTAACTTTGTATGGTCAGCAAATTTTAGACACAATACACCCAGTTCCTTTGTTTAGTTTATTTATTAGTGTCACAAGTAGGTTTACATTAACACCTGCAATGAAGTTACTGTAAAAATCCCTGGTCACCACACTCCAGTACCTGTTTGGGTACACTGAGGGAGAATTTACCATGGACAATGCACCTAACCAGCACATGTTTCAGACTTTGGGAAGAAACTGGAGGCAATCCATACAGACATGGAGAACATGCAAATTCTGCACAGACAGTAACCCAAGCTGGGAATTGAACCTTGGTCCTTGACACTATGAGGCAGAAGTATAACCACCGTGCCACCTAGGTCATGACTATAGATTGTAAGGAGCTGCAGATCAAGTACTGATCTTTGTAGTCCTTCAGTAGTTACACCTGTAAATTGGAAAATATTCCTTTTATTTGTGCTCTTTATTTTCTGTCAATAATCAATCCTGAATCTATGTTAATACATTAGTCCCAAACCCATGAGTAAATCTTTGTCATAATTTCCTACGTGGCACCTTATCGAATGCTTTATGAAGATTCAAATACAGTGGATCCACTGTTTCTTATCTATCTGGCTAATTACATTTTCAGAAAACACTAACGGATTTCCCTTTCATAAATCTGTATTGATCCCATTTACTCATTATGATTTTTCAGGATTTTGTTACCTAATAATCTATTATTCTATTTGGCTCTGATAAAAGGTCACCCTGACTCGAAACATTGGTTTTATTCTCTCTCCACAGATGCTGTCAGATCTGTTGATATTTTTCAGTGTTTTCTGTTTTTGTTTCAGATTCCAGCATTTGCGATATTTTGCCTTTACTTAAATAATATTACAACATTTTGCCTACGACTGATAAACTAATTATAGCTCCCTGTTTTTGCTCTTCCTCCTTTCTTAAATGCGGATTATGTTTGCTACCTTCCAATTCTTGGAATTGTTCTAAAATCTAAAGAATTTTGGAAGGTGAGAACCAATACATTCAGTCTGACGAAGGCTCATCCAGATTTAACTTTGGCTCTATTCTCAGATTCCAGCGTCTGCAATAATTATAATATATTCACTATTTCTACATCTTTAAAACTCAGGTCATGAAACCTGAAGAATTTGACAATACTTATCCCCATTAATCTCTCCAGCACTATTTCTTTATGTTTCTGCACAGATTTCTTTAAGTTCCTCATTTTCACCAGACTTTTGATTTTCTCATTATTTACAAAATGGTTTTTATGATTTCTACCCTGAAGACAGATACAAAGCCATTATTACATTTCTCTGCTATTTCCTCATTCTCACTTATAATTTCACCCGTGTCAGCCTCAAATTGATTCATGTTTACTTAATTAATTGCTTCCTAGCTAGGAACAAAGTTTGTTGAGGTCTTCAGTTTTCCAATGCTTAGTTAGGTTCTACATGTCTTAGATAATAAAATAAGTCTTGGTTGTTTTACCAAACCAAATACTGATTTTGGTACACTGAGAAAAGGCTATTCATGCTGATTTATATTTGCACCAAATTCAAGCCTCTAAACACCATAGCCAGATGTAATCATTTCAATGGTTACACTATGACACTTACTCAATATGTCATTTTGATTTAACATTTTTTCCTGATGGTCTGCTTTTTATTATTGCTCTTCGTCACCATTTGCCTCTACACATTGGTTGCAGAGCAGGACAGATTGGGGTCACATCCATTTCTGTGACCACAGATGCCAATGCAAGTGTATGTTCTGAAGCTACTCTTTTCATGCGGAAAGTTGAATGATATCCTAAGGTGAAATGATCCACTTATGCATAATAGCAGGCTTAGAACTGTTGCAAAATCACAGCTGCGGCTGGGCAGACCAAAATATCAGTTAGCAT
Organism: Sphyrna mokarran; assembly: GCA_024679065.1. Taxonomy (NCBI): domain Eukaryota; kingdom Metazoa; phylum Chordata; class Chondrichthyes; order Carcharhiniformes; family Carcharhinidae; genus Sphyrna; species Sphyrna mokarran. Next base: position 72,826,741 of record JAGIQG010000005.1, read on the forward strand.
TGGGACTTAGCTTTGTGCTCCTACGGGTACACAAAGCAAAATGCTCAAGAGCTACAATCCAGCACTCTCAATGAGTAAAATGCTTGGTAAAGCAGCTGGGCATTATTTATGCTAGCAGGAATGGGTGTACTTCTGTGATAGCTCTGAAAACATTTCTTATCTTTAAATGGCTTTGCATGTATTTCTCCTTTACTTGTTAAAAGAAAATTATTCACAAAACTTTTTTGTCAAACCCTTTCCCTTTGTTGAAGAAAAAAGTGTGAAAAGCAATACATAGTGTTTATTGCATGTAGTGATTTAATTATGTATTTCAATGAATGGTATGTCTTTGCAAACAAGTGATAAGTATTTGCTAAATAACTCTTCGGAAAGGTCATATTCTTTTTGTGACATTTTTAGAACATGTTTACAATTGCACAAGAAAGTGAGGAGTGGTCACAAAAGAAGCACTAATTCACAATCCTAACATTAATGTCATGAAATTTCCATTGTGAACATGGTATTTAAAGACATTGCTTAGATGCTGCTAAATAAGTTTAAAGGAGTCAGATACAAGATCAAACTGTTTGGACAGTAGCAGAGCTTGTCTCCTCATTGCTGCCACCATTCCATCCACTTCTATTTTCATTGAAGTTTTAGGTAAACGACCAGAGCTTCCTCTAGGAACAAAGTGGAACCTCATTATAAAAAGCTTAAAGGATTCTATGATGATGGACATGCAAACCTACTTTTAGTGGATGGAGCACACGTCTAGTAATGTTACAAAATGCAGCATGTCTTGAACTTTTCTGGCAACACCGACCGCCCTGCCCCACTCCGGCATCCGATCATTTTTCTTGGGAGTGAGCTGTTTATTAGTGCACACCCAAAGTGCAGCTGACCATGAATATTAAACTAAATCCCTTCATGAAAAAGTTCAGGTTTCTCAAAGATAGGCACCCAGATCACTGCACCTGTCATGTAGGCACAGACCTGAATTTTTGCACAGGTGGAGAAACTCACTGTGCGGATATGCTGGCTGAGTTCCGAGTCCAGAAGCTCTGGCCCTGAATCGAGACTTCACTGTTTTCATGGGGCAGAGTACTTTGAGGATCGTGATCCTAAGTCACCTTTGGCAGAGGGAAAGTACCCTTCCAGAGATGTGTGGTATCCTTTGGAACAGTTTAGGCACCCTGTGGGGTGGTTAAAAGCAATTGTGTGTAAAAAGTATATTAATACATTTGAGCTATTAAGCTTTCAATTGATTTAATTCTGAGGGATTTTAAATTTAAAGAAACTGTGGAGTTAAAAAAAAAAGTGCCTAATATTTCATTCTATCTGCTTGTATAAGCTGAAGGACTGTTCTAACAGGATTTGAGCTTCATCATGACTTTTACAACCTGACATTATCACCATTGGGGTGCCTGATAATTGAGCAATTTGATTGACAGATCTAAGCGATTATAAATAGAAATGTTTCTTTTTGTAAAAGGTAAGTTGAAGAAATTGTAATGTTTTGAATTTTTTAATAGATGAGGGATTATTTGTAAAAATGGTGACATTATCTATAGATGCATTATTTTATGTCAACATAGTTCCTGAGATTTGTCCATGGTGGATGCCAGTTGCATTATCATGGAAGGGACAAGAGTAAAATGTTGTGGGTGGAAAGCTTGGGTTGGCAAGAGTTGACATATGATCTGTAAAGGTTACTAAAATATGTGGGTTGTTTTGCTTTGCATGGAGTGTGAAGGGCCTTGTGAGGTGGGTAGAAGAGTGTAGCTTGGCATTAGCAATATGAGGTGGACCAAGGGAGTGCATAGAGTGTCATAGGGTTGCATGGGGATATGAGGGCATTGAGAGTTTGGTAATGTTTAAATATTAAAGTTTATTTTTTAGTCACAAGTAAGGCTTACATTAATACTGCAATGAAGTTATTGTGAAATTCCCCTGGTTGCCATGCTTTGGCCCTTGTTTGGGTCAATGCACCTAACCAGCACGTCTTTCAGATTGTTGGAGGAAATCAGAGCACCTGGAGGAAACCCACACAGACACAGAGAGAATGTGCAAATGCCACATAGACAGTGACCCCAAGAGCTGGGAGTCGAACCCGCGGCCTTGGCGCTGTGAAGCAGCAGTGCTAACTACTGTGCCACTAAGTAGAAGGGCATAATGAGTAGGAAGGGCCATTGGGTTGGGAGGGGTAGGGACAGTATGAGTGGGGAGACTGAGAGTGAATAGGTTGGTATGGATTGGTCACTGGGAGCTTGAGGAGTAGTGACGGATGAGGGTTAGAGGGATTTTTTTTATTATACATTTTTAAATAATTTCAGTAAAGTGCCAAAGCATTAGTCAACCCACCACTGCACCACTCTGCACGCATCTCAGGAGCCATCAGTTCGAGATATCTCCTAGAATCTCCTGATCTTTATTTTTCTTCCCAGTATGGCAGAACAGAGAAATATCCCACTTCAGCACTCTTTACGTAGGAGCGACAATCTGGGCTATGCTCTCACTATTGTGTAGAATGTCACTGCTAATGACTGCTGTGCCAGAATGCTTCTCAGTTATGTTATATTATACCAGACTGGTAATTTATTGTATATTAGGTGAATGTTACACTGTCGGAGATGTTGTTACCTTTGAGATATTAAACAAAAGTCGAATTTTTCACTCGGCTGGAAGAAAAGACTCTATGGCAGATGCGCAGGTTGTTGTTTCAGAACAATGCAATCAAGGCTGTTTAAATGTAATTTATTTGCTGTTTGTGGGATTCTGCTATTCTTTTTGCCTAAATCACACCAGTGACTACCCTTTCAAAGAAGATAATTCATTGTTGATTAAATGTTTGGGAGATCCTGAGAAAATGAAAGGCAATGTAGGCGCAAGTTATTTTATCTCCTTTCCTGTGAATCCAACTTCAGATAGACTGGTAATGCTCCTCTCTTTCACCATGAAGTACAAAAATTTCATGCCATAATTATTCTAACATGGTTGATGGATATTGTTCAGTATACCAGGTTATTCAAAGCTGCAGAAGTATTGTTTCAGAAATGTCTGCTTCACAGACTGTCCTTGGTCTGGTGTGAATCTCATTACACATTAAGAGTCTATGAATGGATATAAACAGATTGAGTAAATGGACAAAAAATTAGCAGATAGTGTAAAATCTGGCAAGATGTGAACTCATCCATCTTAGCAGGAAGAATAGAAAATCAATGTATTATTTAAATCATGAACCATTGTGGAACTTAGTGATATAGAGGGGTCTGGGTATCCTGGTCCCTGAATCACACAAAGTTAATTTGTAGGTAAAAGAAGTCATTAAGAAGGCAAGTGGAATGTTGTTGCTTATTGCTAAGGGGATTGCATGTAAAAGTGGGGAAGTTTTCTATAGTTGTACAAGGTATTGGTGAGACCACATCTAAAGTAGAGTACAATTTTGGCTTCATTTCATAAGAGGATTTAATTGCATTCGAATTAGTACAGAGAATGTTCATGCCATTGATTCCTGGAATGACGGGTTATCTTGTGAGAAAAGGTTGTATAATTTAGATCTATATCTATTGGAATTTCGAAGATTCTGAGGGAACTTCATAAGATAGATGCTGAGAGATTCCCCCCCCCCACCATGTCACACCCCGACTATGAGAGAAACTAGAGGATGCAGTTTAAAATTAAGAGATCTCTATCTAAGACTGAGATAAAAAATATTTTCTCTCAGAAAACAACGGTAGCAGAATCAATGAATATAATTAAGGCTGAGTTAGATAGATTCTTGGTTGATAAGAAATATAAAGGGTAGGCAAAAAGTGGAGTTTTGAGGCTACAATCAAATCAGCCATGATCTTATCAAATAGCAGAGCAAGTTCAAGGGGCTGAATGGCTTACTCCTAATTCATTTCTTCGTGTGCGCTGGTTCTGCAACTTAGCCCGAATGTTGGCAGCAGTGCATATTTTTTGTTACTAGAAAGGCATTCTTCTATCTGTAATGACAGGAAGAAGCATGCAGGATTGTTCTGGAGTAAGGGTTTAGATATATAAGTGGATTTAACTAGCTTCCTCAAAAGCTTCATGTTAAAGATGGCGACTCTTTTAATTGAGATCAAAACTAATTTGACCACAGTGAGAGAGGTGAAAAGAATTATTGAAGCAAACAAGTGCCTGAAGATAATGAATGAATGAGGTAACAAATATTTTAACCAAACAGCCATCAGGAAATTGACTGAGAAAATTAGCCCAATTTTCGATGACACACATATTCCTGTTTAGATGTGTGCAGCATCTGTCATTTCTGAAAAAATAATACTATACAATTTCAAATGAGCCACGGTATTTTCAGTAAACATTTTGGGTGCAATTTATTGAGAATCCATTAAGATAATAGCAGTGCTGTGTTCACTGACCTCCTCCGCGTTTTTAAAGGCTGTGCGGGACAATAGGCAGATTTGTGTTGGTGTAGGGTGACAGCTAAATTTGTGTTAAGCTGATGGTAATTACACTTTTCTTGCTTTTTGTTGGTTGCCTTCTGAGATATATTTTGGAAAACTAAATGGTGATGTTTAAATCCTTTTCATAAAGTATGTTCAAGTAAAATAAATTAGAATATTGCTGAAAAGATATTTTGTCAAAGCTTTTCATCTTGCTCTTATTTAAACAATCACAAGAATACGAATGTCAGGGGAAACAACAACTTTATACAGTATGAGAAGATGCTAATTTTTTGGTAAGTGGCCTCTGATTTCTGGAGGCATTGCCATGGAGAATGAACCAGTTAATGGTGACTAACAGTTTACTGTCAAGCATTATTTGAAATTTAAATCAGGCAGTTTTAACTCTGATCAAGTAACCACTCACCTGATGAACAAGCAGCCTCCCAAAAGCTTGTGATTCCAAATAAACCTGCTAGACTTTAACCTGGTGTTGTGAGACTTCTTTCTGTGCCCCACTTCAGTCCAACACTGGTATCTCCACATCATGATTGACCAAGGTATTTCCCTGTGGAATAAACCAGCAAATGGCTATCACTTAATTTGTTTAGCTGAAACAGGCACAATATATATTCATCTTCTTCCTGTTTGTGAAGATAAGAGTCCTTTTATTATTGATATGTGTAGCAACCAGTGCAAGCAAATGAGCTGACCAACAATCTTAAATTGTTTGTCAGCATAACTTTTAGTGTTATAATTCAGGTCAGAAACTTCAAAATGTTTTTTTTAAGCAACACAGCACGGGAAACAGGCCCTTCGGCCCAACGAGCCCGCGCCGCCGTCATACTATATAGTAGCAAATACATTATCCTATTTTAATATTCCTATATAATAATATATATATATTATTCCTAATATGGAAAATTTTCACCATAGGGACAATTTGTTTCCCAATCAGCCTAAGAGCGAATTTTTGGGTTGTGGGAGGAAACCGGAGTGCCCGGAGAAAACCCACGCAACCACGGGGAGAACGCGCAAACTCCCGCAGACACCGGCCCAATTCCAAGTGTCTGCACAGCCACATCGATAGTCTCTGAGCTGTCATGGTGCCCTTCAGATGGTCCACATAAAGCACTCATTTACGACATGAGGTACCAGGCAACCCATGAATCAACATCCAAGAGCTGTACCCGCACCACCTGCCGAATGCATGCTCAAATTATGGAACGAATTACCTGTGGAAAAAAGCCGTAGTTAAACAGTCCTAATATATCCCTCTATCTGCATACCGCTCATGTGGCTGTCCAAGAGACCCTTAAACAGCCCCAGTGTGCCTGCTCCCACCACCTTACTCGGCAGTGCATTCCACACCCCCACTACCCTTTGTGTGAAAAACTGCCCTCTAATATTCGTCCTATACATAGCCCCCCTCACCCTATGGCCATGACCCATCGTTTTATGATGTCCATGTGGCTCATAGGTTTTGCACTTTGAATTTAGCTAGGGTAGGCATGATATATCTCACTTCAGGTAGATTTAGGTTTATTTATTGGTGTCATTGGTGTCCCAAGTATGCTTACATTAACATTACAATGAAGTCACAGTGAAAATCCCCTAGTCATCATATCCTGCGTCTGTTCGGGTACACTGAGGGAGAATTTAGCATGGCCAATGCACCTAACCAACATGTTTTTCAACTGTGGGAGGAAATCGAAGCACCCAGAGAAAACCCACACAGACACAGGGAGAACACACAAGCTCCACTCATACAATGATCCAAGCTGGGAATCGAACTTGGGTCCCTGGCACTGTGAGGCAGTGCTAACTGCTGTGTTACCACACTAGGGAGCTTTTATCAAACAAAGTTTATTTAAGGATACAGCTAACATGTATAGAAAGGAAACTAGCAATAACTTTTACCAATAACAATAAAAAAATTGTATAAACCCAAATAACTAAACACCATTCCAAAGAAACAAATCTAGTAAACAAAACCTTTATCACAGATTTAACACAGCAAAGACTAATGCTCATGTGATTCTGGAATTTAGTCCTTTGGTTGAATGCTGCAGTTCTTTTGAGGCACTCAGAGGCAAACTTGGAGTCAGAATAGGTCCCAAAATACTACAGAGACTCTAATCAAGCCAATCTTCAATAGCAGATTTTTCTATTACTGGAAAGCCAGGAACCTTGCTCCCAGCTAAGAGTAGAATTTCCAAAACCAGGAATAGAGGGAGAGAAACACGGCTTTCCAGCTTAGGTGTCCAAACCATTCGAAACTAAAACTGAAAGTGAATCCTTAGATTTTAATTTGAGGGAGGAACCTCTGACTGCCAATCAATCTTCCCCTTCACAATGCAGGGTCATAAAAGATCCCAGTTTAAAAATAAACAAAACCCCACTTAAGCCATTGAAGTAGCCATAAAAGAATTTCTAGCAGATGGCCTGGCAACAATGGGAAAAAGAACCAAGCCATGATAGCTGCAGAGAACATGATTTTAAAAAAACCCTTTTCTTCAAGGTGTACTGACATCATATTAGCATACTGAGGATTATTTACCAAATGTTGTCCAAAAACTGATTCAAATCCAGTGTTGGATACTGTTTGCATTTTGCAAGCACTGTTTGGTTTGCCTGTTGTAAACAATGGAAGGGACATGTTGATCTTAGTTTTGCTGTCAAACCAAAAAGGTATTCTGCTTATCTCACAAATGAATAATCTGGTTTGTGATTTTAGTGCCAGTGTGAGGCTACATCCCGAAAATTAGCAGATCGTATCTAGCTTTTTAGTTAACTCGGGCAGTGTGGTTAGTGTAGGCTTAGAGGGCCAAAGGGCCTGTCCCTGTGCTGTAATTTTTTTTGTTCTTTATGTCCCTTTTACTGTTCACAACAGCAAAGTATAGATTGTATCCAATCACCCTATACTTGCAAAATGCAAAACACAGTGTCCAACATTAGGTGTGATTCTGTTGGACAACATTTGTAAATAATCCTTAGTGTGCTAAAAATGTTGCTATGAACAAATTTACGATTATCAGTTGGGTTTGCAGTGTGGTGCACGTACGTGTACTGAGAACTACATATATTAATACACAGGGCCCTGTTCTTTGCAGACAGTGAGAACAGGTATGCACGTTGCACCTGATTCAGCTAAACAAGATAACTGATAGACACTCGCTTGTTCATTCCACAGCCAATGCCTTGATCAATCAGCCAAATTGCCTGTCTTAAATTTCAAACAATGCTTGGTGGTTAATTATCAGTGACTTCTCAATGGCAATGCCTTCAGCAATCAGAGTCCATTTGCCAACAATCAGCACCTCCTTCTCATACTGCAGAAAGTCATTTCCTCTGATATTGATATTCCTCCAATTGTCATGAGTGCAAACAAAAAGCTTCGACAAAATGTTTTTTTTTCAGCAACACTCAATTTCTAGATAACCAAATGACCAAGAAGAATTAATTTCAAATCACTTAGAGCGCAGTATTTACGGACAATATCTGAAGTTTTAATCAAACAAACTGCACAAGTTTGTCTTTTATTAGCTAGAGTCTATTTTACTTCAGAATTCCATGAGCCTTACAAGTTAACATTTAGGAACTAAATATACCAGCACTGAACATAATAGAACGCCTGTTCACTAATGTAAAGAATATTAGCACTTCCTAAATTACCCATAGCAGAACAGCAAAAATTTACCACTCTTCATATTAGGTGTCTTCTCCAATTGAGGTCACGGCATATAGTCTGAAGAATGGGCAGTTTTGTGTTTGGGCCCATATCATTTTGCATTGGATATGTCCAGCCAGCAGAGAAGTACAATGTCACTTGATTAATTTAGCTGGATTCAAACTCTGGCCCCAAAGATAAATCGCAAAGGTTCCATGGCTTGTAAATTAACCCTGCTGCTTGAGACTTCGCTGCTGCTGTCAGACTTTTGAATGGACTTACCTTGCATTAAGTTGATCTTTCTCCACACTGTAGCTTTGACTGTAACATTACGTTCTGCATTCGCTCATTTCCTTCTCTATGAACGATATGTTTCATCTGTATAGTGCAGAAGAAACAACACTTTTCACTGTATGTTAATACATGTAACAATAATAGATCAAATCAAAGTAACTTACAAACAGGTTTGATTGCAAGAATAATGTTAGAAAAGATCTGAAAAAATAAAAATTAGAATAGTATTTATTTAAATAATGTAGTCAATTCAAAGTAACTGATATTCTATGGTGTTTGAGAAAGGCTTTGTTAGTGATTTATAGTTTGGTTAACAATAGGACTGTACACAACAATTTAATAGAGGTAAGTTTGATGGGAAAGAAAATCATTTTTGTTGTTGCAGCAGTAGTCTTCTACTCCAAATATAGAGAATCAAGAATAATTTACCCAAAGTAATAGGAGAACGACTTGTAAACTACAGTTCATTATCCCTTGAAATCAATAAATTTAGATGTTAGTATTGGCTAAATTGTAATGCTCTTTCCTGAAACACAACATTGAAAGTTCAAACTCCACCATGAGCAGATAATTTAATCCTGACACTCTAGGGTCGTTGTTAAAGGAATGCTGCACTGCAGGAATTATGTCAATTGGATGAATTTTATACCATGTTTCTCTGATTTAGATAAGAAAGTTTGCATGATGTTATTCAAAGAAGAACAGAGGAGTTCGCTTTCCTGGTGTCCATTCAGGCTTCCAATGACCCCACCAAATTTGGTTATTTATTTGGTTATGGGACTGGGTTGTGTACTAGTTAACTGCCATGATTTCATGACATGACTATAAAGAATGTGGGCTGGGGATGTACATGGAGTCAAGAAATAGAATAAAAAAGGATTGTTGAATGGCAAAAGTCCCATCTTTGTTTTGCTCCAGCAATTTTCAATGGAGCAAGAAAAAAGGATAGTTTGGGAGTTTGATGCGCTGTGGTTTAGAGATGCCATTTTGGAAATGTGCTGTGGTAGGAAAGTGCAAGTGACCATTAAATAACATGTTTCTCAGGTAGTTGTTTTTGGCAAGCTGTCAAGTAAAGAACAACATTATGAAAATAGAAACATATTCAAATGCATTAGAATAGATTAATAGGCAAGGTGCTGTTCTGCATTACTCAATATTGAAAAGTTAGCGCATTTTGAGATCAATATCAAATTGTTTAAACTCTCCCCATGATTTTCCTTCATTCTTTGTAGAAGAGCTATGCCATTTGCTTGGCTATTTGAAAGTTTAACACTTGTAGGAGCTTTTCGTTACCTTCAAAGGCACTAATTGATTCTACACTGCATGGTTTGTTAACACAGCTGGTGAGGGAATTTGAGTTTGATTTCTTTAACAGATATGAGGTTCTAGAGAGAACAATGTTTTTTCAAGTTTCAAGTAATTTTTGTTTATTTTGATAGATTTGAGCTTGTCAAATATTTCCAAATGTTATTATCAAAATATACATATAGTTACTAGATAAGAGGGATAGTTGGTGAGAAGGGAGAAGGATGAAGGACGAATGATGGGTAGTGAGGTTAAGAGAGTGAAAGAGGCTTTGCGTTGATCAGAACAATTTGGCCAATGTTTCTGTGAATGGAGACAGACCTTTTAACTTGGCTGTCACAGCATTGGCTTTAAAGATAGGCCTGACTCCAAAGTGCCATACTCGGCAGGAGATAAAAAGCTTGCCAGCTGGCACTGTTGGAACAGAAGAAGGATCACAATGTTGGGGAAGTTCCTGACTCTTGATTCCTATCTCCATCATTAAAAAAAAGGGAAAGCTGATTTATGTTTTAGCCCAAATTATTCATTTAAATGGATTAGAATCCCTACATTATAGAAGGCGGCCATTTGGCCCATCAAGCCTGCACTGAAAACGATCCCACTTTATCTAGGGTTGAATTAACTTGGATATAAGAATTGAGAGGTAAGGGACAAACTGAGCAATGATCTGTTTGACTGCCCAGAGCTCGAGATCCAAAAGATCTCTAATGCTGAATGTCTTCTACAAGAAGAAAGTGGGAGTTGCATCAAACCAGTAGGCAGGTAGGAATGGAAAGCTTTGGGTGGTTTAGGCTACTGCTGGGGTCATACAGAAATGATTCCCAGCAAGTCCAATGAGGGAAGGGTCACACTTTTCCTTTGAGCCTCTAAGTTTACATAAAGTTATTGCTTCAAATTTAATTTGGTTTCTTTTGGCCACTCTGTAGACTCTTGCTATGTCTGAGTTGACTACTTGCAAACCACCTGAATCTGACAGGGTAAGATACTGCTGCGTGCCAATAACTTCTTCAGCCTAAGACTATTAGATTTAAATTTAGGGTAAGGGGCAGGAAAAAAGTTCATAGATCTTTTCCTTGGAAGAATAAATGGAATAGGTAATGCATATTTATATAAAGCGAAAAAACAGAAATTGCTGGAATGTAGGTGTTTGTGACGAAAATCAAGAGTGATGAATTGTAGGTATAGACTTCATCAGGATAATAGGATCTGTGATTATAGGATAGATAATATATGGTCTGTGGGACATGACAAAAGCACTTCCTCATTTCTTCATTCTATATTCTTTTAATATGACAACAGGTCATTTTTTAAAAAAGGGTTTATGCTTATACATTGTTAGCGCAAGTATATTATTTTGTTAAGACTGTTGTTGCTTGTAACAATTAGTTCTTGTACATGTACTTATTGTGGCAGATTGTAAGCCTCTAAAATGAATCTACATAGAAACCTGGAACCAACATTTCTAGCTGCAAGGGGAAATGCACTGATCAAGGCTGAAATACATAATTAAAATGACAGTTCCACATTGCTTGTAATTTACTTCTCGCTAAATTGCTCATATTTCCAATATTGCATGGAATTGTTCCTGTTTCACTTTCTGAGAACTTGCTGTCTAATTAATGTTATATATTCACCAGTGTACTGATGTAAATATCATTTGACTTCAATGCAACAGGTCAAAAACGCATAACAGAATAAACTCGTTTGTTACAATATTTTAACTGGCCCTATTATTTAAAAAAAAGTCATGTTCATTTAGGAGTTAAAGTGAATATTTTGATGTTTTTAGATATATATTTACTTAATCTTTATAGAAGTATTAACTAACTTTGGAGAACAGGAATGTCTGACTATTGGAATGCTATATAGATTTGGTCTCTGAATCATTAGTATCAAAAAAACGACTATGCCTCAAACCCTTTTATTTAGTATGTTGAAGAGTAACTTTTGTCAAGCTGCTACTATGCCATGGTGATTGTTTCCCTTATCATTAATAATTCATAGTGCATCCAGGAAAAACAAGCAATTTTCCTTCTGCTTCAGAAAATGACGTCAAGTGCAGGCCAATTGATCAGCATTGCAGACAGAAAGGGTGGTGTTCAGCTGTGATTGCTGCATTAAACTGCCACTCATAAGGCTGCCAGTGAATTCATTATCATTGCGCTTTTTCATGTGGATAACAAATTTCTGTAACACTAGATCTGTTTAAATTGTGAAATGGTAATAAACGAGAAATCATATAGCTATGATAAATTGTAATGTTTCTCGTAAAATCTAATTTCAAATGATTTTTCTTCATATCCATTACAGGCCTCAAGGTTAAAGCCAAATTCCAGCGTCTGCCAATTAATTAAGACGATTAAAAATATTTCCAATCAGTATCTTTATCTGTCAGAAAATGCCAAGGACAGTTTCAGTGAGGCCCTGAGCTTTCAGCGTCATCATGAATTTATTTTCTAAGCTTGGAATTGCTTGATACTTGATGGTGCAGTTTGACGTAGTTTATGAATGAAAAAATCTTTCACTTAGCAAATGTAGGCACCTTTTTCTAACTCTTTGGCATAATTTGCCCTTGTAAAGCATTTGTATAGACAATAAACATAACTCATACAAAGACTGAACTTTCCTTTCTATTTACTGTGGAACATTTATTAGTTGTAGCTTTTAAAGGAAGTAAATTGTCATAGCTGTTTACTTTAATGTTGCTCCAACCTCCTTACTGTTATGAGAACAATTTTATTCTTGCATTTTGTAATTTTATATCACAATATTATCATTAAGATTCATACTATTTTGTAATAATAATTGCATCACGTATTTATCAATTTAATGTAGCTTGCCAACAAGTTTATTGAGGCCACAATGCCGTTTGTAAGATTGTACTAACTTTTTAGATATACCTGTAAGTGCTCTGTTACCTGCTTGTGTGCAAATTATAAATCTTAAATGCTGTTAAACTTAATTAAACTGAATAATGGGCCTGATTTTCATTCATTATTGCGCTAGGGTTGGATTTTTTTTCTTTCACCCTGCCACAAATCACAACGGATGGGTACAAAAATGAAGAAAATCAGGCAACAATATTTATTACGGCCACTCGCTGTAATTTCTCTGTGTCTCTTCCTCACCTACGGCTGCAAGTGAAGATGAGACATGTGTTTACCCATTCTGTCCCTTACTATAATTCTCAGGACTCACAAAATGAAGCTGTTATAGACACTGGATAATGGGGAGAAGTTGCTGAAATCCCCTGATGGAGCAAGAGGAGGAGGCCTTATAACCTGTTCTTTTATCTAGGGTTTTCCAACTATGATTAAATGTTTCATTACACAACTTGCCTTCTCATTCCAACCATTCGTTGTATATATTAATGGCACAATTATTTTAATGTCTCAGTTAGCTAACAGAAATGGTGCTTCTGAGGGTCTCATTGAATTAAGTGAGGAGATTGGCTATGGATTTTGTAGAAAATAATAGCAAAGTAGGTGGTCATTCAAGCCGTCAGATGTCTGCCAGTTGAAAGAGATTCATTTTTTAGCCCTTGTCAGTAGCGCCATAGATTATGGTACTTCTAATTGATAACCATGCACTGTATATTTTAGAAGCTTTGTGCCTCTATTTCCCCTTCCCCCATCCCCACTCTCTGGTTAAAATAATTTTCCCTCAACTCCTCTTTAATCCTTCCGCCTATCACTTTTAATTGATGCCACCTAATAACTCCTCTGCTTATACAAATAGGTCCTTCCATTTCCGCTCTGTCAAGAGCCCCTCGTTATAATATATACTTCAATTAAATCTCCTTCCCCTCCCTTTACTCCAGCGGGATTAGGCCACTATTTCCCCAAATGTGGGGAGCTACGGCAAGCTTGGTAGATGGACACCATCTTGTCTACCCTCTCAACGCACCCACAGATATTCTGAAAAACTAATCCTTTGCCCTTCTTCCAAAAGAAATTCACTCTTACCATAGGTTATAATTGCAATACTGCCAGTAGTGATCTGTTACGAAATTCTGTCGCCATTTTGCAAAAAAAGCTGCTTAAATTTCCTTTTTTTTCATATCCTTAATCTTGGTCTTATGTTCCTTGTGTCTTGAATTTTGTGCTCAACTAAAGAGCTTCCCTGGACCCAAGTTTGCCAAACCTGCATACATTTTATGATGATCTGTTATAAGAACATAAAAAATAGGAGCAGAAGTTGGTCATCCAGCCCCTCAAGCCTGCCCCGCCATTCAATAAGATCATGGCTGATCTGTAGTGATTCAGTACCACTTTCCTGCTTTCTCCCCGTAACCCTTAATTCCCTAGTCAATCAAAAACCTATCCACTTTTGACTTGAATGTATTCAGTGAGGAAGCCTACACCACCTCATCAGGCAGAGAATTCTAAAGATTCACCACCCTTTGCATGAAGAAACCCCTCCGCAACTCCGATCTGAACTGCCCCCCTCTAATCTTGAGGCTGTGCCTTCTAGTCCTGTTATATTTGTTAAGCGGGAAGAGTCTCCCAACCTCTACCTTATCCATCCCCTTAAATATCTTATATGTCTCTATAAGATCCCCTCTCAGCCTTCTAAACTCCAAAGAGTACAAACCTAGCCTACTCAGTCTCTCCTCGTAATCCAACACCCTCATCTCCGGTATCAGCTCAGTAAACCTTTTCTGCACCCTCTCCAAGGCCAATATATCCTCACTTGAATGCGGTGACCAAAACTGCACATAGTACTCCAGCTGCGGCCTCACCAGTACCCTATACAGCTGCAACAGAACCTCCCTACTTTTATATTCTATCCCCCTAGCTATAAAGGCCAACATTGCATGTGCCTTCTTAATCACCTGCTGCACCTGCATACTGTGTTTTTGCGATTCGTGCATAAGGACCCCCAAGTCCCTCTGCATTGTCGCATGCTGCAGCTTTTCTCCATTTAAATAGTAATCCTTCCTACCGTTATTCTTACCGAAGTGGATAACCTCACACTTGCGAACATTATACTCCATCTGCCAGGTCCTCGCCCAATCACTCAATCTATCCAGATCCCTCTGCAGGCTTTCCATACCCTCCAGACAATTTGCTTTTCCACTTATCTTCGTGTCATCAGCAAATTTCATCACCCTGCACTCAGCCCCTTCCTCCAGATCATCTATGTAAATGGTAAATAGTTGAGGCCTCCAGCACCAATTCCTGGGGCACTCCACTAGTCACTAGCTGCCAATCAGAATAGCACCCATTAATACCTACCCTCTACTTCCTATTAGACAACCAATCCTCTATCCAGTCTAATACCCTACCCTGACTCCCTACACCTTAACCTTGTGCAGCAATCTTTTGTAAGGCACCTTATCAAATGCTTTTTGGAAATCCAAAAACACCACATCCACCGGTTCCCCTCTATCTACTGCACTAGTCACTTCCTCATAGAACTCGAATAAATTCGTCTAGCACGACTTGCCCTTAACGAATCCGTTCTGCATCTGCTTGATCAAACAGTTCGTATCCAGGTGCCTCATTATTTCTGCTTTGACTACAGATTCAAGCATTTTTTCTACTACAGGCGTTAAACTAACTGGCCTATAATTCCCTGCCTTCTGTCTGCTACCCTTTTTAAACAGCAGCGTAACATTAGCCATTTTCCAATCTCCACTTTACCAGAGTCCAGCGAATTTTGAAAGATAATTACCAGGGCATCCACTATCACCTCTGCCATTTCTTTGAGGACTCTGGGATGCATTCCATCCAGTCCCGGGGACTTATCTGCCCTCAGCCCCATTAGCCTATCAAGCACCATCTCTCTAGAGACTGTAATCTCATCAAGGACGTCATCTTCTACCACCCTTCTATCCTTGAGTTTCGGCAAGCTATTTACATCCTCCGCCGTAAAGACTGACACAAAAAACTTATTCAAGTTTTTTGCCATACTCCGCCATATCCCTGTCATCCACCATTAAAGCACCCCTCTCATCCTCCAAGGGCCCTACATTAACTCTGGCCATCCTCCTATTCTTTATATACTTATAAAAACTCTTACTGTCCTTTTTAATGTTTTGAGCTAGTTTAGCCTCATATCCCATCTTTCCTTTTTTAATACCTTTTTTAGTCTCTCTCTGCTGTTGTTTAAAACTTTCCCAATCATCCTATCGCTCACTATTTTTAGCCTTTCTGAATGCCTCAGCTTTAGATTTAATACTCTCCCTAATTTCCTTGGAGAACCATGGCTGATGTATCCTTCTCCTACAGTCCTCCTTCACCATCGGAATATATTTATGCTGAGTACCAAAAAAGATCTCTTTAAAAATCCTCCACTGTTCCTCAGCTGTCCTACCAACCAGCGCACTCCTCCAATCCACAGTCACCAATTCCTGTCATCCTATCATAGTCCCATGTTCAAGCATAGTACACAGGTCTGGGACTTTACTATCCTCCATCTGCATCATAAATTCTACCGTACTATGACCACTCGTCCCTAGAGGATCCCTCACATGAATATCCCTAATTCTACCCACCTCATTACCTAGTACCAGGTCTAAGATAGCACGGTCTCTCATCGGTTCCATAACATACTGTTCAAGAAACCCATCCCTAGAGCATTCCAAAAACTCTTCCTCCAGGCTGCTATGTCGGACTTGCGTCGTCCAGTCAATGTGCAGATTGAAATCACCCATTACTAACACCGTCCCGTTTCTGCACACATCTCTTGTTTGTTTGTTTATAGCTCTCCCCACCTCAAAGTTGCTATTAGGGGGCCTATAGACCACACCCACCAGCGTCTTCCTCCCCTTCTTATTTTTTATCTCCACCCAAGTCTCCACTTTTGTTTCAGTACTGCCTGGTGGGATGGAGGTGGGGGGGGGGGGGGAATGCGGTGGTGTCACAGCAGTCAATGGGAGTATTCTCAAAGAAATTTGCTCCTCTTATTGAAAAAAAACAAATTATATCCCAAAATAAGATCAGTTTGTTCTCTTGTGTTAAACAATGATTGTTTTGAAGATGGAACTGAAAGCTTCTTAATGCTAATCAAGTTGATTATTCGAGCATGCACTTGATATGCTCCTTTCATCATGAAGCAGTTGGATAGTAATGGAATTAATTGTGATGGGGAGACTGTGACGATGGGTGCAGTTGTTTTGAAAACTGAATCAAAGCATTTTAACAAAGACCTTTACAAAACAATAGTTTACCCAACAGATTTGGAACTGTTGACTTTCTTTGACAAGTTAACATTGTCTTTGATTTAAGACAAAAGCACCCAAGTACAGCAAATAGAATCGAAAGAGGTTTTGCATGCAATTATGTTTTTCCTGCTCCAAATGGCTGCTGGCCAAATTATTTCATAAACATTTTTGTGTTTTTTCATGACTTGTTCAAACTTATGCTGTGAGTCTGTACTGCCAGTGTGAATGCTATTTTAAAACAAAGCCTTTGTTGCAGATAGAGTCATATAGAGTTTACAGCGCAAGAAGAGATCATTGGTCCATAGTAGCTGTGCCAATTCTCTAAAAGAACTATCCAATTAGTTCCATTCCAAGGATTTATTTTCTAAAATGTTTCTTGTTCAAATATTTACCTACTTCATTTTTAAATGCTATTATTACAGATTTTTCTCCCACCCCTGTTTCTGGAAAGGCATGTTCTCACAATGCTCTGTAGTCATTGAACAATGGAAATTTTTTTTCTGATTTACATTATCAAAACTCCTCATAATTTTGAAAACCTCCATTAGATTTTCTCCTAACATTCTTTATTTTAATGAATTGAATTAATGAATAACTGTTATTCAAGTCTTTCTTGCTTTCTTGAAGTCTTGGATCCTTTGACTTAGTCTCTTTTCCACTCTCTCCATGGCCTTTGCAGCCTTCCTAAAGTAGGGCACCCAAAACTGAACACAATATTATGATTGCAGCCTAACCAATATTTATTTATAAGCGGTATCTATGTTTTTGATTTGAATTTCTGTGTAATCTTAGGATCCCATATACACTCATAACAACTTTAATTAACTTGTGCTCACATTTTTAGAAATGGTTTGAATCCAACTCCCTCAATCTATCTGTTCTTTTGTGTTCAAAGTCTTATCTTAACAGATCTTCCTGTGCTTGAAGATCATAGGTTGCTAGCGAGCAGTGAACACAAGAGAATCAGATGGAATCCTTTAAGCTATGGGCTTATTGCCTGACCCTGTGATTTTGTTGTGCTGTGGCAATGAACAGGAACATCTGTTATTGCCTGTCCTCCTCTTGTTTTCCCTCTCGAACTGTTATCATCTCACATTTCTCCACTTTGAGGTTCATCCTGATCTTTACCTACCAATTTGTGTATATTCTGCTAAAGGCATTTGCTGTTAAGATTGGTTGAAAAGATCTTAACCCTAATTCCTATTTTAGCCTTGTCTTCAAATTTTGATGTAGCGCACAATACTCCAGTTGGAGTATTGTGCGCAGTTCTGGTCGCCTCATTATAGGAAGGATGTAGAGGCTATTGAGAGGGTTCAGAGGAGATTTACAAGGATGCTGCCTGGATTGGGAGGCAGGCCTTATGAAGATAGGTTGAGGGAGCTGGGACTCTTCTCACTGGAGAGACGTAGGTTGAGAGGCGACCTGATAGAGGTTTATAAAATGTTGAGAGGAATAGATAGGGTGGACTCTCAGAGACTATTTCCCCGAGTGGAAATGGTCAATACGAGAGGACACAGATTTAAGGTGCAGGGAAGCAAATACAAAGGAGATGTCAGGGGTAGGTTTTTCACTCAGAGGGTGGTGAGTGAATGGAACTGACTGCCGTCGGAGATTGTTGAGGCAAACTCACTGGGGTCTTTTAAAAGACTTCTGGATGAGTATATGGAAAAGAATAGGATAGGGGGTTATAGATAGGTCTGTGGATTGGTAGATGTGATCGGCGCAACTTGTGGGCCGAAGGGCCTATTTGTGCTGTATTGTTCTATGTGCTCATTATGCCCAAATGAAGATCATCAATGTGTATTGCAATGAGTGATATATCAAAATCCCTACTCTTGATTTAAATCCCTTCAGTTAAAAAATAACATTGAAGCACTTGTATTCTTTAAACAAGGAGTGTTCCTGTTCCTCCAGCCTCCACAGGAAAGTATTTATTTAAAAAAAAGCTTGAAAACAGCGAATTTTTTTCTGGTAGTCAGAGTTGCTGTTTGACAATCTTGAATCCAGCTTTTGTCTCATCCACTACTGCTGAGGACCTAAGGCAGACATGGAACCCCTCATTTACATGTGTAATAGATGCAATGCCTGTTTTAAACTGAGCGGCAGAGGCCACATGAAACATCATCTGCACTAATTTAATGCCAGTCATCTTTTAGGTGATTCTCAACTTTAGCTTTAATGCAGCTAGTGATGACCAGTTTTGAAGACTAATGTCCTGTAAGATGTCCAACATGAAATTGAGTCAACTGATTTTTAAAGGAGCTGCTCTCTGGCTGCTGCCGAAGACAGATGTTAGGCCACTTTAAATGAGGGTTCTTCTTTGTTTTAGGAGCTTTTTGCCAATTGGTCAATGCAGAACTGGGCAGGCATCAGGGCTGTATCCTTGAGGATTTTTTCAATGGTTTTTAAATTTTTTTTACTGTGGCTGTCAGGAAAAGATCACTTCAAAGCAAAATATAATTTCAAAGAGAATTACTGTGGAGCCAGGAGGATAAAGGCTGTCCAGTAACTGTTCGAGTATCTCAATTATTATATTTGATGAGATTTACCTTTACTGCTAGCGAAAAATCAACCATTTCAAATAGGTAAGCTACATGTGGAATCAGCTCATCAAAAATAATGTTAGTGAGATTCAAGGCGCAATTTGTGGATGACCTTGAGTCTCTTGGTTATGGGGCCTGCTCCATGCTCAGGCTTGAAATAAGCACTGAGCAATTTTACAACTTGGTTTCTTCAAATGGAATGCAGAACTGCTAATGTTTTATTGCAAACATTTCCTGTGTTTGGCGATAATATGTTTTGAGTCTCATCAGGACTCCTTGAATTCTGTAATTAAAGTAGGAGCCTGCACCACTCTATACAAAAGATAAAATTCTGGAATTATTAAAAATAGCTGTTTAGTGGAAAGAAAATCAGGCCATTTTTATGATAGTGGAGATGGATCTGAGGCAAGTTATTATTGCCCTGATGTTGAGGAGAAAATTGACCACAATGTGTTCAATAAATCCATTACATTTTAGAGACTAAAAGCAGTGATGTTTTCACTGGGCTGAATTTTCACATTTCTTTGCAAAATGGCAGCAGGGAGGAAAAGTGACGTTGGAATCACCAGCCTTGTGGCATGGCTGCATGGTAACACCCATAAGTTGCCCCCCCCCAACATGAGAATTCTCTTTAGGGGCATCAAAGACCACAGGGGGCACAACACAGCAGGCCACCATGGTGTGGGTGGGGGGAGTGTCACTGGTATAGCGCCAGGCCATGTAAGATTCAGAAGTTGTAGGGGCAGAAAGAGGGCAGAAGCAACAAGAGGGCAGAGGCAGCAAGAGGGCATGGTTCTTGACCCTTTGTGGATCTGTTTTAACTGAGAACGGTGGTTTTCTCATAATATTCCTTGTGTGACTGAAGTTTGCAACTTACTTGATTTTTAAAATTATTATCCCTTTCAACGTCCTGCTGTGCTTTTGGTGAAGTTTTTGCTGTGGAGTGGTAGCAGCTCCTAGGAGGTTCCTGGCCATTGCCTGGCATCTCCAAATGATACAGGATATTGAGGGGCAGAATGGCCACAAAGGTCCCTTGGACCTGCAAATGTTGGTAAGTTTTCAAAACGTTTTTATTAGATAACTTTCTTTCGTGCAATCTTATGCTTTCAACTCCGGGGTGCGTCAGAACCCTTCTCGCTTCCCTCCCCACGCCAAGCCTGGAGTCCTGTATTTTGAGTTTTTGTGGAACAAGTGGGCACCTGCTGGCCCCCTGACAAATCACTACCTACCACTGTCCCCCCGCCCCAACACCACTGTTTTGATCTCACATACTTCAGAAGGGTCAGTGTGGAAGGGCAGTTGCGCAGATGATGACATTCAGAATTTCAGCTCCCTAAACTAAATCAGAGGCAAACTCAACTCAATGCATTTCAACTTTTCAATAGTAACAAAAGACAACTGACTTTTTTTTAAATTACAGGCTACACTGTCTTTGCATTTCTAATAATTCCCAAGACTTCAAAGCTTTCATTAGCTTCCACGTTAGAGTCACGCAAATGGAACAAGTCCTAATCCCATGGTCTAATTAGCATGGTGCCTATTTATTACAAATTGCTTCTAGGTTTTGTTGCTATCTGATACAATTACAGCATTACACATAAATACAACAATAGGATAGCCTTGTTTGATTGAGAGCTGAGGAAAAAGTATATTTTTCATAAAAAGTTTCTGTTTATATGATGTATGGCTATTAAAATATGTCACCACTTAAAATACAGTGGCAGTGTTTAATTCAGTTGACAGGGACCTTGCCTGCCAGCTGGAGAAACAGTGAGAGTCCTGAGACGCCTCCTTTGGAAAGGATCTCCCATATTAAGTTGGGCACTCCAGTGGCAGATTTTCCCTGGAATCAAGGACCACAGAAGTGAAAATCGTAGCCCTCAAGAGCTGCCAGTCAATCAGAGGTTGGAGATTGTCAATTGTAGGCAACACCCATAGCTGCTACCCCTGATCAGCAAGTGGATGAGAAGGGATAGGGGTCAGGAAGGTACCCAATGCTGCATCCTTCAATCTAGCGCCAAGTGCTGGACAACGATAGACTTCTTGCCCCACCACACCCAGAAGATCATATGATTGAATACCAATGACAGCGGAATGAGATGTTTCTCTGGACATCAATTAGTCAAAGGCTTCGGTTGGTGATGGGCGGGAAGGCCATCTATGAACTTTTCTGCATTGGGCTTAATCAGGCCAATATGAGGAATGTGGCTGGATTCCCTCCCACCATCCTGCGGCTTGATTAAATGCAGCCCCCACCCCCGGAAACCCCCGTTCCTCTCCAACATCTCCATCTATCACGGTTTATAGCTTCTCCGCTGTTTGGCCATTCATACTCTTTATTCTCTTTGTGGACAGCCGTGAGCAGTCTTTTCCCCTGCTTTCTATGGCTGTGACTCATCTTTCATTCCTACCCTTGCAGTATAAATATCTCCCACTTTTTATACCTTTTAGCTTTGACGAAGGGTCATCTGGATTCAAAACGTTAGCTCTTTCCTCTCCTTACAGATGCTGCAAGATCTGCTGAGATTTTCCAGCATTTTCTCTTGGCTTCAGATTCCAACATCTGCAGTAATTTGCTTTTATACATAGCTAGGCTCCATGACAACAAAGAAAAAGACTGTTGCCTGTACTGAGTATGTTATACGTTGTACTGAGAATAATCAAAAGCTAAATACTAAATCTGTCAAATTCTTCAGTTTCATTAACTGCAGATAAACATGCAACAAAACAACTCCAAACCATTAGATAATTTCCTATCTATTATCCATACAGAACAATTAAAGGCATAAAAATGGCCTCACACTGAGTTTTTGATGCTCAGCACAATGAATCATTAAACCTTTTCAATTCTTCTGCTCAAAGTGCAAAATGCAAACACATTTTTTACTTCAGTAACTGTTGTTATTATTTCCTTTGTTGATGCCTTTGGGACATTTGGAATTTTCACTTTGTTTGCTCCATTGTTTTCTCTGAATCTTTTAACTTTGTTATTTCCATTATTTGCCATTGAGTTTTCATTCCTTTATTTCCCACTAACTTTCTTATGGATTTGTTTCCCCTTAGTTACCCATTGTTCCCAATGGAATTTTACAGTAATGACTTATTATTTCCCATGGAGCTCTTTCTCCCTCAGCAGTTCTATCACTACTGATTTTAAACCTCACCTCTCCTATCACCCAAACTAGCATGTTAATACTTGCAGATATTTGGGTCCAGTTCCTCTGCCTTTGAATAGTGGGAGACCAGACCTACCCGCCCCCAGTGAGAGAATTGCGCACATTTGAATTTCCAAGTTCTTCTGCTTTCCTTTGAAAAAGTCCCCAACTCTGCTCTCGAGTTGAGACTTTGGACTGTTTTGACCTACTTATCTGGATAGTGATTTAGGAATTATTAGAGAGAAATATCCAAGTCTATTTCCTGGGTAATCATATAATGGTTCCCTCACAGATACCCCTTGTCCATCTCCTACTAGCCTCATGTATACTTAATTCAACCTGATTAGTCCCTATCTCCTGTCTCCCCCCTGACCTTGCAATTCCCCCCCCCCGCCCCATCCATCATCCAAAGCCCGTGATCTCCTGATTCTCCTCAATATGATCTGACTACCCAAAGACAACCAACAGGAAGAGTTGGAATAAATGGGTGCTTTTACGGTTGGCAGTTGCTGACTAGTGGTGTGCCGCAGGGATCGGTGCTGGGGCCTCAACTGTTTACCATACACATAGACGATCTGGAGGAGGGGACCGAGTATAGGGTAACAAAGTTTGCTCTTGACACGCAAATGAGAGAAAAAGCGAATTGTGTGGAGGACTCAAAATCTGCAGAGAGATTTGGATAGGCTAAGTGAGTGGGCAAGGATCTGGCAGATGGAGTATAACGTTGGCAAGTGTGAAGTTATCCACTTTGGAAGGAATAATAGTAAAATGGACTATTATTTAAATGGTGAAAAATTACAACATGCTACTGTGCAGAGGGACCTGAGGGTCCTTGTGCATGAATCACAAAAACTCAAGTTTGCAGGTGCTCAAGAAGGCAAATGGAAAGATAACCTTTATCATGAGGGGGTTGAGTATAAAAACAGGGAAGTCTTGCTGCAATTGTACAAGGTACTGGTGAGGCCACAACTAGAGTACTATGTGCAATTTTGGTCCCTTTATTTGCAAAAGGATATATTCGCCTTGGAGGGAGTGCAGAGGAAGTTCACCAGGTTGATTCTGGAGATGAAGGGGTTAGCTTATGAGGAGAGATTGAGTAGATTGGGCCTGTACTCTTTGGAGTTTAGAAGCAAAGAGGGGATCTTATAGAGACAAATAAGATAATGAAGGGGCTAGACAGAGTAGAGGCAGAAAGATTATTTCCACTTAGAAAGGGAACAAGAACTAGAGGGCACAGCCTCAAAATAAAGGAGAGTCAATTTAGAACAGAGTTGAGGAGGAACTTCTCCTCTCAGAGGGTAGTGAATCTTTGGAATTCTCTGCCCATTGAAGCAGTGGAGGCTATCTCATTAAATGTGTTTAAGTCACAGGTAGATAGATTTCTGATCAATAAGGGAATTAAGAGTTATGGGGAGCAGGCGGGTAAGTGGAACTGAACCACTTTCAGATCAGCCATGATCTTATTGAATTACAGGGCAGGTTCGAGGGGCTATATGGCCTACTCCTGCTCCTATTTCTTATGTTCTTATAACTCTCACCCTTGGCCCCTCAGCTCACCCTGATCCAATCCAATTGTGACTTCTAACCCACCTTAACCTATCACTTACCTTTCCTCCTCACTCACACTAACTGGTTACCCATTTACCTTCCGTCCGTAGCTTTTCAAAAGCTTTGGGATATTCAAACTTTTACTTACTAGAATAAAGTAGCTATTGCTGTAAAGAGATGAAAGGAGGTAGATATGTCATGGTTTCTGCATAGATTTTGTCCATGGCTCCCTCTGAGGTTTGCTGTACTGACTGAGTTTTGCAGGATCCCCCGTCAGACGATTGCCCTGAATAATCAGAGGAAGGTAAATGTATACTTTTTATCCATTCTGGGTTCTGATCCTGAATGGAAGGTTCGGGCCTTTCTATTTCCTCCAGAATTAGTGACTATAATGCTGTCAGCACTGATAAGGTTCAGCTTGCTCACGTAAGGAGAATTTTATAGCCATGTTGCGGTAGCATGGAACTACTAGAAGCTACTGTCTGTTTCACTGAGTTTGGAAGGAAGATAAATTCCCAAATCCTCTTGGATTAATAATAGTTCACAGCACGTTTTGCAAGGTTGCTGTGAATTAAAGGAGAGATATCCAGTTTTTAACTGCTTGAAGAATTTTGCTGGAAAATGCTTCAGAGCAAGTAAAAATGACTGAAGGAAGTTGCAGTGCCCGCCCAGAGAGAGGATTGCTCCCTTCACTGAGACAACTCTGGAGATAATGCTGAGGGAGATCTGCAAAGAAAGCTGCTATTTACTTTGTCTGAAGTGGACCCTCCTCATAAGACTATATACAAACAATTGCAAGATATAATAGCAGCTGTGGAGATAGTGGTCGATAGCTTTGCAAAACTGTGGATCACCATGGAGCTGAACAAAAACTAAGCTATATCCTGGGGAAAGAACATAATTAACATTTTTCTATAAAGGCAGCGATGTGCCTAGGACAGTATTTCCCAAGCTATTTTCCAATGTGACCCCATTTTACCCTCAAAAATAAACTTGACCCCCAGATGTCAGCAAAAATCAAAACAGAAGCATAGTAACATTTGGTCTATAATTATTAAAGGTCACATATTATAGCTCAACGTACAATAAATATATTGGTTGTAAATTTGAATTTTTTAAAGCACTTTTTAAAATGTTATTTTATGAATTTGTGTGGGCTTTAACCAAACTTTCTATATTTTTCAGTGATACAAGGTAAAGTGAAGTCCCTTTCTGTTTCCCCATCCTTGCACACACATTGCAATCCAACTCTCTTCCCTCACCACATGCCCCTGTGCAGGCTCCCCCCCCCCCCCCGCGTCACATCCCACTCACTCAGCAGCCTCTCTTCCTAATCTCTACCTCTATTTCGCACATTCTCTCTCTCTCTCACACACTCATTCAGTCCTCTTCAGGTCTTATGAGGAGAGGCTGAGGGATTTGAGGTTGTTTTCGTTAGAAAGGAGGCGGCTAAGAGGAGACCTTATCGAAACATATAAGATGATTAGAGGTTTAGATAGGGTGGACAGTGATAGCCTTTTTCCTAGGATGGAGAAAGCTAGCACGAGGGGACACAGCTTTAAATTAAGGGGTGATAGTTATAGGACGGATATCAGAGGTAGGTTCTTTACCCAGAGGGTGATTAGGGAGTGGAATGCCCTGCCTGCGGCAGACGTAGATGCGCCAAGTTTGGTGGCGTTTAAGAGGTTAGTTGATAAGTTTATGGAAGAGAAGGGAATGGTTTAATTTGGAGGGTCATTGCTTTTTTCATAATTGGTCGGCGCAACATCGAAGGCCAAAGGGCCTGTTCTGCGCTGTAATGTTCTATGTTCTTCCTCTTTTGATCTCATTGCTAGTACCTGCAAAACACAGTTGTTGCCTTGGGGTAAAGAGTGCATACGACAGCAGCAGAAGCATAATAAAATTTAAAACTGCAATCACCTTCCCAGCTCAACTGCATAAACTCTCATTTTTCCTTGTACTGGGACTGTGACTGAGTTACACCTGTGGGCCTCTAACTGCACAAAATCAATGCAGAAACATCTCAGGCCTATTCAAACAAATTGCTAGAAGTGTTTTCTGAAATCAAAGTGCACATTGGGCTTACTGCCTACCCCATTTAATAGAATTGATCCAGTGGTTCCAGGATTCTCTGGTACCTCTCCTTTACTGCTGAGGGGAGAGAGGGGGGAATGGGTGGAAAGGAGTGCAGCTCATAACCCGAAAGTGTCATCTGTGATTCTACTGGGGATCACGTCCAATGGTTTGAGAGCCCTGGGTTGAAAACGTGACAAACAGCCAAGTGCTACAGACCCTTCTGTATCATTGCCTCCTTGCCATACCTCTACAATCTCATTCTCATTCACAAGCAGGTTCTTTGCAGAGACAATTGAAGTTCCTTCTCAGCTGGTGACAAACCAGGTTGCTCAATTAGTAAGCAGTAAAAGTGGAGGCCACATGAGTCCGCAACAAAAGTAAAATTGTGTGTGCATATTTGTATGTGTGTGTGTGCCATATGCGCAGAATAGACTTTCATCTCTTTCCTCCTGTGCATTTAAGAGCCTGCCATTTTCATAGCTTACACTTGTTAAGTACACTTGGAAGTTCAAGCTAGCCAGAGTCTGTTTTGCTAAAGTGTGCAATGCCAGCAGAGGAGGAATAGCACATAGCTGGATGGTATGGCTCTGCTTGAAGTTTCATATTGATTACCCCTTCTATTTTACATAAATTAGACATTAGTGCAGTAAGTACACTTCTTGCAACCATCAGGCTCGCTAAAATGAAAAATGATTGTTTTATTGTGTATCAGAGGTGAAAAAGGGAACTTATGTATAGATACAGAGTTGTGGGAAGAGTTTTAAATGAATACTTCGTCTTCATGCTTACAAAGGAAAGGGATGATGCAGACTTAGTAGTCCAGGAAGGACATTGAAAATTGGATGGGAAAATGGTAAAGAGAGAGAAAGTATTCAAAGGGTTGGAATGCTTGAAAGTTGATAAATCATAAGGGCCAGATGGACTGTTTCCAAGGCTGCTGAGGGAGGTCAGGAGGAAGAAAGAAGATGCTCTGAGAATTTTCCAATCCCTCTAGATGTAGAGGAGCTACTGGAAGGCAGAAGAGCTGTAAACATAATTCAATTATTTAAAAAATTGATCAAAGGAAATGCCAAACAATTATAGGCCAGTTAGTCTTGTGTTAGCAAACAAACTAGTAGAATCAGTCCTGAGAGATCGGATTAACTGTCACGTAGAAAGACATGGACTTGTTAGGGATGGTCAGCATGGCTTAGTTAAAGGAATGATGTGGAGATGCCAGCATTGGGAAGGCACAGTAAGAAGCCTCACAACACCAGGTTAAAATTCAACAGGTTTATTTGGAATCATGAACTTTCAGAGATCTGCTCCCTCATCAGTGAATTCCAGACATTCACTACTTCAAAACCTGATGAAGAAGTAGTGCTTCGAAAGTTTTTGATTCCAAATAAACCTGTTGGACTTTAACCTGGTGTTGTGAGACTTCTTACTTGGTAAAGAAAGGTTTTGCCTTATTACTTGAGAAAGTACCAAGAAGTGTCGATGAAGGTAGTGGATATTGTGTATATGGATTTTAGCAAAGTATTTGACAAAGTTCCAAATGGCTGATTAGTCAAAAAAGAGTCATGGGATACAGGGTAATGTGGAAAGCTGGATCAAAAGTTGGGTTAGAAACAGGGAACAAAGGATAATAGTCAATGAATGCCCTTGCGAATAGAAAGTTTCTCAAACAGTGTTCCTCAGAATTTGATGTTGGGACCCTTGCTGTTGTGTAATATATTAACAATTTGAACATGGTGGGCACAATTGGAAAATTCACAGATGGCACAAAGATTGGCAGAATACTAGATAGCGTAGAGGATAGCTATAATTACCAAAATGATAGATTGGTGAAATGGGTGATGAAGTGGCAGATGGATTTTAACATAGAGAAATGTGAAGTAATGCATTTAGGGAAGTCAAACAGTTTTAAGGAATATATGGTAAATGGGAATGTACTGAGAAGGGTAATGAAGTGAGAGGTATTGACATATAAGTACACAGATCCCTAAAGGCAGTATTTCAAGTAGGCAAGATTCTGATGAAGGCATATGGAATGTTCTTCTCCATCAGCAGAAGTATAGAATGTAAACATAAGGATATAATGTTTGAATTTTATAAAACACTGGAGTATCTTGGACAGTTCTGGCCACCTTACTGCAAGAAGAACGTAATTGCTTTGGAGAAAGTGCAGAGGTGTTTTACAAGAATATTGCCAGGAGAAGAAAAGTGTAACCATGAGGAGAGATTGGATAGGTTGGGGTTATTTTCTGTATGAATTCAATCAATTACACATTATTTTGATATGTATGCCATCTCATGCAAATGCAGTTCGAGAAATGGCTGCTCGTCTTTGAGATTCATCAAAGATTATCCTTAATATTATCAATCAGTGTGACTTGGCTTTGATGGATACTGCAGTAGGTGTGTTGGCAAACCAACTCATGAAGAGAAGACATTGGACAATATTTCTGCTCATATTTGATTCTTAGATAGCTTTGATTTGACCAGGGATTGGAGCTTCAGATCATATTGTTGTACATCTCACCTCGATGTATCACAAAAACTGAAATCAGTAAAACCTGGCTAGAAAGTTTGGGATAGAGTGCCACCCAAGATCTGAAAATTTGCTTTGATAACAGGAATTGGGATATTTGGAGGATGAAAGCAGAAATAGAAGCACAGTTATCATAAATTATTACATCATCTTCTGATAAACTTCATGTCCAAAATAAAACAATTAAGATCTATCTAAACAAGAAACCTGGGCAACAAGGGACTTTAAAGCAACAATGAACAAAAGACAAGTTGCATTAAGTTGTGGGGATCAAAGACAAGTGTGGTGAACTAAAAGTCAAAGTGAGAAAGGAAATTCAGACTGTGAAAGATGCATATAAATTCTGGCTTCAGAACTATTTTCAGATAAATAATCCTAGAGATGCATGCAAGTGTATGCATATTTTTGTCAACAGGTAATCCTTGTCATGTTGCAAATAAACTAAATGGCTTTTAGCTGGTTTAAAAATGATGAATTTGAGAAATGTGTGATTCCATAGCCAGCTTCACTTTGTGAATGAGTAGGATCTGGTGTTACTAACGATAAATGGGAGGTGGAGAAGCAATTCAAGTGAGTGAACCCATAAAAATCATGCAGTCCAGAAAGGAAAATTCTGAAAGGATGTGGTCATCAGTTGGCAATTTCTTTCTTTCTGGTATTTCAGAAATTGTTTGGAAATCAGCCACTATCATTCTGGTTGCTAAGAAATCACAATTTGTTGAGCTAAATGTTATCCGACCTGTTACTCCTACTTCAAAAGTCATGATGTGTATTGTGTTAAAGTGCCTTTTTGACTCTTTTGTTCCACATTTGATCAGTTACTGTTTGCTTGTCAACCTCGTAAGTCAACGGATGATCTTGTTCGAACCTTGGTCCATCTGATCGAACAGCATGTGGATAATTCAGCAGTTATGCTCATGCTACCTTTGTTGATTTC
Organism: Sphyrna mokarran; assembly: GCA_024679065.1. Lineage (NCBI taxonomy): Eukaryota > Metazoa > Chordata > Chondrichthyes > Carcharhiniformes > Carcharhinidae > Sphyrna > Sphyrna mokarran. The sequence continues at coordinate 72,856,379 of JAGIQG010000005.1, forward strand.
TCTTCAGCTTTTAATACAATGCAACCATTAAAGCTTATTGAGAAATTTAAAATGTCAATTTTAAACTATTTTACTACTTTGGATCAGCAATTTAGTTCACAACAGATCCAGCGGGCATTAGGTTTTCAGGATTTACTCTGAGCTCATATCAACAAATACTGGATTTCCATAAGGTTCTGTACTATCACCTTTACATTTCTTCCTTTTTACAAATGGTTGTATGGAGCACAGTGACACAATGATTCTGAAATATGCTGATGATACAATAGTTGTGGGTCAAAGTAGATGAAAAGTTGAATTGGAGGGAATAGTTAGACGTATGGCCAAAGACAAAATGTGATTATGCTACCTCAGAAAACTAAAATCATTTTGAGTGCATCATACAATCATGATACTCTTCTAATCTATTGTTGTTGAGAGTGTTACCCTTTTTATCGGTTTTGCTTTGCTCTGTTGTCTGAGGAAAACAGACTCTAAGAAAAACCATTGAACTAGGTAGGGTTTTTAATGAGAGGGTCACTCTTGATTAAGTCTGCTGTGAGAATTTGGATGAACAATGACAATTCCTCCCCCTCCCTCTTTTGTTTCAATAATATTATTGGTTACGTTCATGGAAAAGACTACCGTCCCTCAGATGGAAACAAATTGGCCCTTAAACATGTTTGTGCCATTCTCTACAAGAATTTTAAACTGGAGTTGATGTATGGATGAGAAAATGAACTTGGGGTGGGACTCACTCACTAATTATACGTTAGAATAGTTTTTAACACATTTCAATTAAAATTAAGTATCTGTTATAGGGCAATTTTCTTTTATTATCATTAATTTATATATTTTTTTAAACAAATGAGCGATGTACCTAAAGTTAATTTTCATATGGACAATAAAATGAAATTGAATTGATTGATCACAGACTGTTGACAGTGCCAAAGCACATGAAGCCACAAATATGCAGATGAAGACACTAATTGCCCAAACTGCTAAGCTTCATCAGTTAAGTCAATAGAAAGGCAGGAGAGTTGATGCAGTGAAACAGCAACAAAAGAAGGTGTGCAAGAGCTGGGAAAAGATATGCAGAACAAAAGATGATGGAGGGGCAGAGCAATAGGGTAAATGAGAAGGAAAAGAAACCAACACTTTTTTAGAAGATGATGAGTTTGAAGGCACAATAGACATAGGAACCATACTACTGTATGAAATATCATAATGTGACAATTTCCAGGAAAACCAAATTGACATAACCATTTAGACAGGAGAAAGATGGGAAATGAACCGACAACTATGAATCTGAAGCTGTAGCTTGATATATTAACACAGTAACCAAAATATTTTTTCTGAAAATTTCAAAGTAAACTTATAAAAACAACAAAAGTATATTATCTAAATCGTGAGAGATTGCAGAGCTCTCAGATGCAAAAGTAGCTGGGGGTCCTGGTGTATGAATTGCAGTAGGCTCAAATGCACATACAAAGAACAAAAACAGCACTGGAAACAGGCCCTTCGGACCAACGAGCCCACGCCGCCACCCCACTACCCATGATCCCTGTCTATGTTTATAAATCTATGGATTGAAACCAAATCTGAGACAATTTAGGGAGAATGTGTTCTGCCAATTAGTCTAAGAGCACACCTTTGGGATGCGGAAGGAAACCAGAGCACCCGGAGAAAACCCACGTATGCACGGGGAGAATGCGCAATCTCCCACAGACACAGGCCCATATCCATGTATCTGCACAGCACAGCGATAGTCACTGAGCTGTCGTGTTGCCCATCAAATGGTCCAGGTCAAGTGTACATTAACGACATGAAGCACGAGGATACTCTCAAAAAATCCAAGAGCAGCCCTCTCACGACCCATCGCGTGTACGCCCCTTGTTAGACAACAAGGCAGACCAAAGCACCTATAGGATAAAAACAAGTACATCAATATCATTGTCTATTTACACAGTTCCCAGGGACTCCCAAGGCTCATGATCCCTACTTTAAATCAGTTTTCTATACCCCTCCATTCCCATTCTGTCCATGTGCCCATCTAAGTATCTCTTAAATAACTCCAGAGTGCCTGCCTCCACCACTTTACTTGGCAGCGCATTCCATACTCCCACCACCCTCTGTGTGAAAAAACTCCCTCTAGCATCCAAATTATACTTTGTCCCCCGCCCCCTAAGCCTGTGACCCCTCGTTCTATTTGAGTCCATCCTAGGAAAATGCTTAACCCTGTTTACTCTATCTATACCCCTCACAATCTTGTACACCTCTATTAGATCTCCTGTAAGTCTACGTCTTTCTAAGGAAAACAGCCCCAATTTGCCTAACCTCCCCTCATAACTCAGACCTTCCATACCAAACAGCATCCTGGTAAACCTCCTCTGCACTCTCTCCAGAGTCTCCACGTTCTTCTGGTAGTAAGGCGACCAGAACTGGACGCAGTATTCCAAATGAGGTCTAACCAATGTTCTATACAACTGCAACATTAAAGGCCAGCTCTTGTATTCTATACCCCTTCTTATAAAGGCTAGCACACCACATGCTTTCTTCACAACCTTCTTCACCTGCTCTGCCACCTTCAGAGACTTGTGCACCTGCACCCCCAGGTCCCTCTGCATTTCTATATTCTTAATAGGTCTATCCTTTATCATATACCTCCCCCCTACATTCTTTTGCCCGAAATGCATCACCTCGCATTTATCAGGATTGAATTCTATCTGTCCAAGCTACCAGCCTACATCCTGCTGCATCGCCTGACAATGCTCCTCGCTATCCGCTAGTCCAGCCATCTTTGTATCGTCTGCAAACTTGCTGATTACTCCACTTACTCCCTCTTCCAAGTCATTTATATATATATTACAAATAGAAAAGGTCCCAGTACCGAGCCCTGTGGCACACCACTAGTGACCGACCTCCAGTTAGAAAAACACCCTTCCACTATTACTCTCTGTCTCCTATTACCAAGCCAGTTACTTATCCATCTAGCGACCTGTCCTTGTATCCCATTAGCCTTGACCGGCAAGTAATTAGGAAAGTTAATAGAATATTATAATTATTACAAGGGGAGTTGATTAAAAAGTAGAAACATTATGCTTCAGTCATGCATGGCATTGGTGAGACCATTTGGAGGACTGTGTACAGTATTGGTTTTATTTAAGGAAGGATGTTTCAAAATTTAACGTTTATTTGTTTATTAGTTACAAGCAAGGCTTACACTAACATTGCAGTGAAGTTACTGTAAAATTATCCTAGTTGCCACAATCCACCACCTGTTTGGGTTAATGCACCTAACAGCACGTCTTTCAAAATGTGGGAGGAAACTGGAGCACCCGGAGGAAACGCCCTGACATGGGAACAATGTACAAATTCCTCACAGATAGTGACCCAAACCAGGAATCGAACCCAGGTCCCTGGTGCTGTGAAGCAGCAATACTAACCACTGTGCTACCTTAATGTGTCATTAGAAGCAATTCAGAGAAGGTTTAATCACTGGAATGGGAGGATTGTTTTTTTTGGAGATCTTGGATAGGCTACATACGTATCCACTGAAACTTAGAAGAGTCAGAAGATTTGACTAATAGATGAGATCCTGAGGAGACTTGACAGGGTGGATGTGGCAAGGATGTTTCCTCTTCCTGGTTAAAAATAAGCTGCCCATTTATGACATTTTCTTTTCCCTCAGTTAGTAGTGAATTTTTTGAAACTCTCTTCTTTAAAATGAAGCAGTCTTTGAATATTTTTAAGGCAGAGATAGATTCTTGATCTGCAAGAGGATGAAAGGTTATTGGGGGAAATGTGGAGTTCAGGTTATGATCAGATCAGCCATATACTTATTAAATAGCGGACAGGCTCGAGGGGCTAACTGGCGTACTCTTGCTCCTGATTTGTGTGTTCTTATTTTTGAGAGCATCTTTCTTTGGGTAAACGGGCAATTTTATGCAGATGGCATATGGTAAAACTGAAATTTGACAACCAGGAGTGATCCAGTTCAGAGAGGAATACAAAGGAAAAGATGTTAATTGTATTTTCTATGAAACAATTGGTTCTGCCATCCTGGGGTTCAGTGGTTGCAAAGAGCTGCAGCTGATATCAGTGAACAATGAGAAAATTGATGATGGTACACCCATTGAAAGGAGCCTCCAATCAGAAGCAAAAAAAAATCTGGTTCAAATATGTCCAGAGTTTTTTGATGACATGTTTGGATGTTTTGAAGATCATTGATCTAGAGGAGAAACAAGTGCTACCCCCCACACCTCCCCCATGTAAAATACTTATAGAAATAAAAGGAAAGCTTGCAAGAGAGATCCAAGAGATAACAAAAGTGATTCAAAAGTTCGAGAACCTACAGATTGGATAAATTCAATAGTTGAGAGAGAAACCGAATAGATACCCATGAGTTTGTCTGGATCCCAAAGAGATTCAGCCACAAGCAAGGAAAACTCAATTCATATTCTACTCTGCCTCAAATTATAAATGTAATCCTGGAAGGAGAGCTCACTAGCAATCAACGCTCACGAAGTTGGCACGAAGCTGTCAACAGAGTGAACACAGATCCTTCATACTGTGACAATGTCAATTGAAGTTCAGTGATAATCTGATTCTAAGATTTGAATTAGGATAAATCACATTGCAGTAAATGAAAAGTTACTTGTAATGCATGGGGATAATGTTGTGTGACCATTGAAAATAATTGCAAAGTATGCCACAAATGGTGCAGGTCTCCTCATGTTCAAAATTAACCTGCATCTACAGTAACAAAGTCACAGACTGTTGAATAAATCTAGATGTTCTGGGAAATAGTGGATTTGAAACTGCATGTGAAAAAGATGGGCACTTTGTTTCATCCCATGTTGAAAATGATGTGAATGAACTAATACATCCCATTTGTGATTAGGCATCACAGAACATTGGAAGTGTGTATGTTCTTGGAATTCGTTATTGTTACCTTTCACTGAAGTATACAGTGGAAATAGCTAGACTTCCATACCTTACTCGAGCAATATTTTTTAAATCTTAACTTTTTTTTTGCTGTTCTAGACTAACTTAATTTAAAATACTACAACTAGAAATGGTACCATAAAGAAAAGTCTGTTGCTGTAGTATCCCATCTAATTATGATCACTGGCTGTAAGAACCTTGTTATCATTGAAGAGCCAATAGTTCATGACTTTCGGCAATGTCTATAAGCATGCCATATGCCTAGTACAATACATCTGTGACAAACAACATTGTATCTAGAGGGCCAAGAATTCTGTTCAGGTAGCTTGTGTTGTCATGACTGAGTAGCACTACTATTAAAGCAAAATACTGCAGATGTTGTAAATGTGAAATTAAAACAGAAAATGCTAGAAATACTCTGTAGGGAGAGGAACACAGTTAACAATCAATGGCATTACTATCATCGAATTCCTTATTTAAACATTGTGTGGTGTACTATTGATCAGAAACTGAAGTGAACTAGCTTTATAAATACATGGCTGCAAGAGCAGGTAAGTAGTTAGGAATCCTATGACAAGCAACTCACCTCCTGACTCCCCTCCCTCCCCCCTAACCCAAAGCCTGTCCACAAAGTACAAGTCAGGGTTGTGATGCAATACTCTTCTCTTGTCTGGATGAGTGCATCTCCAACAACACTCAAGGAGCTTGTACTATCCAAGAGAAAGCAGCCTGCTTGATTGCTACCCCTTCCACAAAGATTTACTTCCTTGACCACTGACCCACAGTAGCAACAGTATGTACAATCTTCAAGATGCACTGCAGGAATTCTCCAAGTCTCCTGAGATAGCATCTTCCAAACCCACAACCACTGCTATCTAGAAGGACAAGGTCAGCAAACACATGGAACACCATCACTTGCAAGTTCCTCTCTGAGCACTCACTATCTTGACTTGGAAATATACCACATACCCCCAGTGCTGTTAGGAAGGGAGTTTCAGGATTTTGACCCAGTGACAGAGGAAAAAAAAGTGATATATTTCCTTCTCTGTCACTGGGTCAAAATCTTGCAACAGCACTGTGGGTATATCTACGCCAAATTGACTGCAGCAGTTTAAGAAGTCAGCTCACCACCACCTTTTTGAGGGCAATTAGAGATGGGCAATAAATGCTGGCCCAGCCACTGATGATGACATTTGAGAAATAAATTTAAAAAAACATGATGGAGGGGTGCCTTTTGGTCCTGCATTTTTGGGATCTTAATTGCATAGCAAGTACACCCCTCTTGGTCACTAATCAACCAATCCAGGAAAAACTGCCTGTTCTCAGTACAGAGTTGGAACCCCTATTTGACCCTGATGTCGGGGCAGGATTGCCAGTTGCGATGAAATGTGTTCTTGGAGGTTTCATCACACAATCTGCCTCCATGGACAATGAATATTGAGGTAACCATATCCTTTGAATGAACAAAAGAAAATTGACATTAATGACTTTTCATCAGTTCTGCTTGTAAGGGATAAGAATGTCATTTTCCATAGATGCTGCTGGACCTGTTCATTATTTCTCATGTTTTCTGTTTTTGTTGCAGTATTGCTAACATGTTGTGTTATCCCATGCGCGATCTGCACAAGTGAGGAATGTGCAAGTGTTGTCGTTGACACATTTCTAGCAAGAGAAGCAGCTTTATCCTCTTTATCTGCTACTTTGGATGATGGGTAGTGGGAGTAGGGATGAATATAGTGCTATTGACTAGGTGAAAATGATAGCAGTAATCTTTAAAGTGCTTGAGATATGGTTCAGGCTGATTTTTTTCTCCTTGGGATTCAGAACCCTGCTGTCATGGTCAAATTATGTCAAAAGTCTTCACTGTGTGGGGACCAGATGTCTGGCAGTGGTTCTTCCAGAATTAGACCAGAAAGAGCCAATTGGTGGCCTTCCAGCATAGAAGAAGCAGTGGGTGGTCTTGTCAGGTAACTCCCCAATGCCTGTCCATTTTCTACAAGGCACAAGTTAAGAATGTGCTGGAATACTCTGCATTCGCCTGAATGAGTGCACTCTTAAGAAGACTCCAGAAGCTTGATCCTACCCAGGACAAAGCAACATGCTTAATTGGCATACCATCCAACAAAGATTCATTTCCTCCACCACCGAAAACATTAGCAGTCATGTCTACCATCTACAAGTTGCATTATAGCACCTTCCAGATCCACAACCACTGCAATCTAGAAGAACAAGGACAGCAGATACATAGGAACACCAACACCAGGAGTTTCCCTTCCCAGCCACCACCAACTTGACTTTGAAATATATTGCCTTTCCTTCACTGTTGCCAGGTCAAAATCCTGGAACTGCAGCAGTTCAAGAAGTCAGTTCACCACCAAATTCTCAAGGGCGATTAGGGATGAGCCAGCCAGCAATGCCCATATCTGAAGAATTAATGAAACAAAAATAAGGGAGTGTGTATTGGAAGATTGATGGACCCTCTTTCCAACTTTTTTAATGCTGAATTAAAAAATGGCCTCAGTAGTCTGGACACTTGTGGAGGGGGAACTACTGTACATTGAAATCAGATAGGTAGGTAGTGCCACATAAGCTTTTCGGAGTGCCTTGGAGTGCATTTAGTCTGTCAGTGAGAGACCACCTCTAGGCAGCTAGACATTTCCTTGGCACTTCTGGGAATCTGATAGCCTTGAACATATTTAATGACCCAATCTCTACAGTCCTCTACAGTAAAGAATTCCAGAGATTCATTACCAATGAGAGAAGAAATTCCACTTCATCTCTGTCTTAAATGGGTATCCCCTTACTCAGATTATACCTTATAGTCCTAGACTTTCCATAAGGAGAAATAACCTCTCAGCATCTACCAGATCAATCCTCTTGAGAATTCTATATGCCTCAATAAAATTGCTTCTCATTCTTCAAAACTCCAATGAGTTCTTATAAGCCCAGCCTACTCAAACTCTCCTCATAAGAAAATCTCTCACAACTGAGATCAAACTAGTGAACCTTCTCAGGACTTCTCCAATGTAGTATAGTTTCCCTTAGAGAGGGGACCAAGATGGTCATAACATTGTAGAAAAAGTGCCTGTTTAAGTGTCTCCTTTGGCTACATATATATTACATGCTTCCTTAGCAGCTCTTTCTAAGTGATTATAAAAGCGGAATACTGCAGATGCTGGAATCTGAAACAAAAACAGAAAATACTGGAAAATCTCAGCAGGTCTGACAGCACCTGTGGAGAGAGAACAGAGCAAAAATTTTGAGTCTGGATGACCCTTCATCAGAGCTCTGACAAATGGTCATCCAGACTCAAAATTTTTGCTCTGTTCTCTCTCCACAGGTGCTGTCAGACCTGCTGAGATTTTCCAGTATTTTCTGTTTTTGTCTCTAAGTGATTATGTTCCCTTAACAAAATTGGGTATGTATGTTACTAAGAAGTTGAAACATCTGAAGCATCTCTGCAAGTTTTTTTCCTGGAGACTTTGCATGCCTGATATATGTTTAGGTTTGCCTGGGTTAGATCAGAACCAAGAATTTGAGTATGTAGAAGCAGTAAGTATAATCTGTTGAAAAGAAGTCCTTGATGGTGAGCCGCTGCCATCTTGGGTCCAGCACACGACAGATGGTATCATTATTTGTTATGTCATCCACTCAATCTTTAGCTTCTTCTGTATGTGAACATTGCAATCAATCAGTTTCTTGAAGATATATTACAGCACCAGTTCTGGCAACAAATCTGCCTGGGTCCATCTGTTTTAGGTCATGCTCTGACCCAATGCAATTATTCTTGACCTCTTCTGTTGTGATTGATAACAATGTCAAGTTCTGTGCATACCTATACACTTGTTACTGCTGGGCCACACGCATGTCCACCAGGTAGACTTCTTAGGAAGGCAATAATGACCCGTAGACGTCAATAGTGTTACTAGTTACTCGTGGTACTCCAAATTATTGTGATGAATTGAAACCAATTATTGAGAGTAGAATGGCTGAAGATAAAAAAACGGTCCTTATAATGTAGGAAGCAATCCTCAATTATGTCGTTATTTACAGATTTTTTTTTATTAGGGATGCATCCTTGATAGAACTCTCAGTGGCATGTTATTCACAAAAGAATCAGATAAAGAAAGCACACAGCTTCCAATCCTGTAGATGCTGTTAGATTCTTTGGGCTATCATGAAAGTGCAGCTAATTACTGCATGGCTCACTGTTGGGACTGGGCCTTGAGTAGCAGCAGCAAAAGAAAATTGTCCAGAGAATGCTCTACATGCAACTAATGCAGCAGAAGAGATAAGCCAATCAGTGTAAAAAGAGGATGAATAGTTTCATTCACAATGCCAGGATAAGTCAACCATCTCATCACTCTATTCTAAATTCACAGACTCATCAAATATTCACTGACATCTCACCCACTACCACCTCGAGGGACATCACCAGTGTCTCAAACACACTCTCTCATCTCCACCTGGCCTCATCTCCTCCAAGGATCACCTCCCATCCCACCCATAGCTTTACTCGGCACAAGACATGCCTGGCATCCTTCATCTTGCTCAATTTCTATCCATGTGTTTTTATACAAAACAAGTTCATTCAGAATAAAAGGGAGAGGTCCCAGATCGAGGGGTGGACTGCTGGACATCAAGGTCCTCACTCTCTTGACACATCGCAGTTAAGATCGGGCCAGAAAAGACTTGAACTGTTCCTATGGCAACAGTGAGGTAGGTGTCAAACACCCATCTGAAGAACCTGCATCAAATTATCCCTCTATAAATGTTATTACCATGTGGGTAATTATCTCTACTATTTTCTTTCACAGGGCCTTTCATAGGTTGGCTTCTCAGTTCCAACCAGGAAGACATTCCAGATGAGGAATTATAAATAAGCAGACTTGAAGACACATCACCCACAGCCTTCACAGCACAAATATAGACATCTCAGTGGGACAGAGATTCTGAACAAACTGGTGAGTGCAGTTTGGTCCACAGCTGGTGGAGGCAGGGATTACCGATTATATCGGATTACCGACACTCGGAGATCTGCTGGAGGCCAGGAATCTGAGTCCAAGTCCAATGATTCAGTCCTAAATCAGTTGCTGGAGCTTCAGTGATATAGAGGGGACCGTCAGAAAGAGAAATCAGCTGCAATCCTCAAGTTGCAATATATGTTGGAGGAGCCCATTCTTTTTCAATCTGAGGTGATAGTGTACCTGCTTCACAGCAGGCCAGGATTCTCCAGATGTCAGCACTAAAGAGGATGGCCACTAACATAGACTTCTTAGGAAGCCTGTCAACATTGACAGGATTGCAACTGATATAGAGACCTTGGTCTATGACATTGGTCCTACCTTGCTGTGAGCACTGCATCGCTGTCACCATGGGTGGTCCCCAGCTGTGTCACTGTGAGAAGGATACAGGGCTGCTTGATTTCACTCCTGCTGTCCCATCCCAAGAAGTCAACCAAGCAGTCCTAGGAAGGGTATTAAGCAGCTAGAGACCCTGGGGCCATACATCCAGGTGACACCATTATCTCCGGCTCCACAGGCTGAGAAGAGTATACCTGGTCCACAGTAGGCCGGGGTTCTCCAGATGTCAGCACTGAAGAGGATGGCCACCAACATAGACTTCTTAGGAAGGCAATAATCATGATATCATTTACAGTCAGCCAGCTTCCTCCACCTCCAGCGTGGATGTCAGGGATTCACCCAGACATAGGGTCCAATTTTACCATTGCTTCAAAACAGGTGCGCAAACATGTGTGCTTTTTCCAATTTTTTTCTAACTGTGCATGTGCAGTTCAGAACTCCAATCATTTTGAGTGCGATAAGCCCCACCTACAGTGTGATTCAGATCTGCGATTTTTTTCAGGCTAAGTACATATGAGAGTGTCTGAAATCAGATTTCCAAGTCGGATTTGAATTGCATCCAGATTCAGCACTTAGAATGAAAATGGTAAAATTAGATCCATAGTGTTATACTTCGAGAAGTCAAATACCATTATTCAAATATTCCAATGCAGAAAAAGGCCATTCAGCCCTACAGTTCTGCACCAACTCTCCAAAAGAGCATCTCACCTAAGCAGAGCTGCCCCTGCCCCATCCATTCTATCCTGTAACCCTGTGCATTTACCATAGCTAATCCACCTAACCTACAATCTTTGGACAAGCTGGGGCAAGTTAGGAACACAACAGTCACATGGGTGTTCACAAAATGTATCTAATGTGCTCAACTATGCCTATCCCATTTATTCCACATCTTCTTTTGTGATTGCTGCCTTTGCATGATGAGATGTGTTGTAGTCAACCAGGTGACACAACATCATTCCTCCCCCCATTTACTACTGTTGATACTATCATGGGCATCTTGTCTATGTAGTCAGCTTCTATTCCACCAGAGTGACTGGCTGTTTTCAGATCATTTCAACATCAGTGCCTCATTCTTTTAAGTGTGCCTGTGCAATGAACGTCTCTTGCATGCTTTGTGTGGTCATGTTGTGTTCATTCTTGTGCATGTAGCATAGAGGCAGAGGTTCTCCCATCTCACCTGCAGGATTGAAAAGTGAAGGTGTAATATCAAAGGATAGATCTCTTAATGCATGGATAAAGGTCATATATTCTGGAACTCAATCAATGCTGTCAACTGCCGGGGCTTTCATGCTAAGAGCCCATGCTCAAAGCATGCATGCGCTCACATATGGATAACATTGGAATAGTTTAGGTTAGAGGGTCATTGGATTGGTTCCACTGTCGGCGCAACATTGAGGGCTGAAGGGCCTGTAGTGCGCTGTAATGTTCTATGTTCTACCATTTTTCCTCCAAAACTCATCTCCAAACTCTGTGTGCTTGACTCCTCCTTCTGCGACTGGATTCTGGATTTCCTAAACCACAAACTGCAATCAGTAAGGATGGGCAACAACACCTCCTCCACAATCATCCTCAACACCAGTGCCCCATAAGGCTGTGTCCTCAGCTCCTTACTAGACACCTTATACACCTGTGATGATGTAACTAAATTCCCCTCCAAAGCAACTCTAGAAAAAGCTTCTTCCCTGCTGCCGTCAGACTTTTGAATGGATCTACCTCCATACTAATGCCAATTTGATTAATCCAGTCAAGAAGCATGTTAAAATCATGATCCAGCGTGGACGGTTCATTCCGGCAAGTAGGGCTTATAAAGAGATGCTGATACATTGGTGTTATGTTCCCGACGCATGCAGCAGGAAACGCAGCCTGCCATTGACAGAGCAAACGATCGCCTTTTGTGATTGTCAAATATTTTCCTGTTCCGTCCACTCTGACACCCACTGAAAATGGGTCTGGAAAATGCCGACCATAGAATTTTAATGAGTGCAATCTATAAATAGATATCTTGATAAGTGCTCAACAAAACAGCTAGATTTAAAACACAGAAATGTACAAGGTAAAGTTAATATATAAACAATGTTGATTTTTGTGTCTTTAGTTCTGTTAACTGTACAATTTAATTGAATATCCCAATTGCACATTCCTTTCTCGGTTATGCACAAAACTGGGTTTGAAGCCAAGCCTATTCTGCATTTTCTTCATGACTGTTCAACTGTTTACTTTTCTAAGTACAGCACACAATAATGATAAATACCACATGTCCAAATACTCCTATTAAATCTTACTTTATGTTGTGGAATCTTGATGTTGCACTCAGTAAGGATTGAAAAATGTTGCTTGTAACTGGTTTTTTTTTATACAGTACAACAGTACTGAGTCAGGGAGAGAGATAGTTACGAACAATTGGTTTATGTCAAAAAATTTCCAAGAATCTGTTTCTATCTAGTTTATATTTAAATGGATTTGACATTTCTGTCCTAACAATGTTCTGCAGTTCTTTACTCTGTGACCCTCAGTACTATAAACTTACAGGAAATTATTCTTTTAGATAAGATATGAGAGAAGAAAGGTCGTTGTGTTCTCAAATGATTATATCGCTGGATTTTGTAAGAGTAAAATTCTGCCCTTTTATATGTTTAGTCTCTTACTCTGATCAGCTTCTGCAGTAAAATAATTAAAGGCAGACCACTAACATTCCTCTAAATTATTGTGATACTGTGAAAACATCACATAATTGTTGTGATTAGCTGCCCTAGTGGTGCAGATGACAATGCACTGAATAGTATCATACAAATCAGGAAGTTCAAAAAATTTTTTTGATGAGTTATCCAATTTTGGTTATGGCAAATGCTCTAATTGTCCCTCTGCAGCACTGGGCAGGATACAAGCAAAACATTGACCGTACCTCACTATATGTTTCATTAGCCAATTGTACCTTTTGGAAATAGGCACATGGGCTTCATGCGAGGGGAAAGCACAGACTTGACTTGCCAACATTTAAGGCCTTATTGTAACAATGGGCAGGACTCATCCATGCAGCAATTCACTTCTGACCTCAGCAGAGTAAGACTGGGGGGAATCTAACTCCAGCCTAATCTCGATAGGCCTAATCATTCCCCAAACCCGGAGGAAATAGTCGCTACCCAGTGGGTGAGAAAGGAATGTAAGATAGCAGGAGGTCACTGCTGGGGAGTGGAAAAACTGATCCTGGCATTCAGGTATGCAATAGGAAAGGAGTTGGAGAAGGCCCATTAGCCAGAAATTCTGGGCCAGGAAGCCTAAACATCCTCCTTCAGCACCCAGTTTCTCTTAATGCCAGTTTGGATCGATATCATGAGAAACTTGCCAGAAGTCAGCAGAATGCAAGGTTCTGCTGACTCCTGACAAGTTTTTAGTTTGTCTATTTGGAACAGTTAAAATTGAAAACCAGAAGAAGACAATGATTGGGATTTTCCCTTCTATTGGACCAAGTGTGGTGGTTGGTGGGAAAAGTGACTTTTTCCCTGCTAACTGCCATGCTGTGTTTTTTTCACTGTGTTAATGAGGCTGTGTTTGCCTCTTGCCTCACTAAATATGCATCAGTTGGAAATGTGCCTGTGATTCATCTATCCAGCCATGACTGTATCGCATCCTTGTTCCGGCCAACATGTTTAGAACTGTCTGCAAGTGTGGTTTAAACATGTTGGCCGGAACAAGGATGCGATACAGTCATGGCTGGATAGATGTCTGACATTTCAATGTCTGTAGCTATAGCATGACCCCCCAAAATCAGGAGGCTTGCAGCCTGCCAGTTTAATGACGCCTCACTGGGTCACTCTCTGGCTGCTCTTGAGGCCTGCCAGTATCTTCTCTGCTTAGTGCGGGTGATAAGGTCCAAACCCGACTTGGAGGAGGTGTCAGTGGCACCTCTCTGTTCACACTCTTATAAGCCGCTCACTCATATACAGAATGACAGTCCACAGGGATCTCACACACTAAAGGACATCACCACTCATTCTCCAATACACGTCCTACCATCTCTGTCCGGGCAGAAATCTCTTCAGTTTGCATCATTATCACATATGCAGCTTCACTCAGCACCCTTCACAAGACAGGCATCTTTATCATTTGTCTTGATATGCTTCCTGCTCACGCACTCTCCACCTGTCTTCATGGGGACAAGATCACCCACAATAAGAGGTAGAGAGGTCTGAACCTACTTTAGAGCCATGAATATATAAGGTTTGCAGATATTTTTCTGCAGCATTTTTCAGATGAAATCAGAAATTGAGACCTCCGATTTTTCCTTCACGGATGGATATAAAAGATTTCAGTGCTCAATTTTCACCTGGCAGCAGAACACTGTTAATCACTATCAAAAACATCCCCTTTCCTAACTTTACGATGGATGGGAGATAATGATGAAGTATCTGAAGATGGCTGGAACCAGCACATTAACATGATAAATTCCCACAGTGATGTCTGGAAGCTGAGATGGTTGGCATCCAATGACCATATCTATCTTCTTTTGCGCTAGGTATGACTCCAACCACAGAGAATCCTGCCTAATTCCTATTTAGTTCAATTTTGTGAAGGTTCCTTTATGTCACACTGAGTCAATGCTGCCTTGATGTCACTCTCACCTCAACTCTGGAAGTTAGCTCTTTTGTCATGTTTGGACAAGGCTGCACTGGGTTCAGAGCCAAATGTTCCTGATAGAACTTAAACTGAGTTTGGGTTAGCGAGTTATCGGTGAGTAGGTGCCACTTGATAGCACTGCCACTGACAGCTTCCATCACTTCACTGATGGTTGAAAATATATTGATGTGGCAGCAGTTGGTTGAATTGGATTTGTCCTGCTTTCTGTGGAGACATGTCAGATAGATGCCAACGTTATAACTCACTGGAACATCTTGACTTGGGATGCGGCTAGTTTTGGAACACAGATCATCAGTACTAGAGCCAAATGTTGTCAGGGCCTATAATCTTTGCTATATCCAACCATTTCTGGATATAAAATGGAGTGAATTGAATTGGCTGAAGACTGGCACCTACGAAGTTGGAAATCTCAAAGAGAAAGCTGAGATGGATCGTCCACTCAACATTTCTGACTGAAGATTGTGCAAATGTTTCAACATTCTTTTGCACTGGGATAGGAACATTTGTGGAGCCACCACCTCTGATTAGTTGTTTAATTGTCCACTAGATATGGCAGGACTGCAAACATTTCATCTGATTAATTGGTTGTGTGATTGCTTAGCTCAGACTATTGCATGCTGCTTCACACATAGGTAGTTCTGTGTTGTAAGTTACCACATTAGCAACTTGGTTTTTGACATGTCTGATGCTGTTCTTGGCACACGCTCCTTCGTTCCTTATTGAATCAGGATTAGTGCCCTAGCTTGACAGTAATGGTAGAATGAGCAATATGTTGGACCATGAGCTGACAGATTGTGATTGAATATAATTCTGTGCTGGTGATGGTCTACATTGTTTCACAGATGCCCAGATTTGAGCTGCTTGGCCTGTTCTATGTCTATTCCATTTAGCATGGTGTTGGCATCACACAACATAATGGAGCATGTCCTCAGCATGAAGATGAAACTGCCTCTCTACAAGAACTGTAGCGTAGCCACTCCTATTAATACTGTCATGGACAGAAGCATCTGTAACAGATGTATTGATGACAATGTTCAAGTAGGCATTTCCTCCTTGTTAGTTCACTGATCACTTATCAGACACCCAGCCTGGCAGGTGTGGACTCAACCAGCTGTTACCAGTGGTGCCACCAAGTCTCTTGGTGATGGGTGGACATTGATATCACATAAAGTTATGGTTACAAGATGATTCAAATTTGGGCAATAACATTTTTAAAAAAGTAGAATGGAAATGGAAGAATGGAGTCCTGCGATGGTGCATGACAAAAGAACAATAGCAAAAAAGGATCTTAGCTCAGAAATCAGGAAGTTGAATCGGTATGGGTGGAATTCAGAATAACAATAGAAAATGCGAGTGGGAGAAGTTCATAGGCTCCTAATAGTGGTTATACCAATGGACAGATCATTACAAAAGAAATTATTGGAGCTTATGACAAAGGCAATATAATAATTATGGGATACTTTAAACTTAATTTAGATTGAGCACATCAAATAGGTAAAAGTAATCTGGAAGGTTAGTTTGTAGAATGCTTTTGTGACAGTTTCCTGGAGCTATACATAATGGAACCGACTGGGGAGAAAGTTATTTTAGATAGTATTCAATGCGGTAGAATTGGTTAGCAATCTCATAGTAAAAGATCCACAGGGAAATAATGATCATAGTACAGACGCGTTCTATATTAATTGTGAAAGCAACATATTCCAATCAAAACAAGAACTTAAAAAAAGTCAATTTAATAGAAATGAGCTGGCTAACTGGGCAAATAGCCTAAAAATAATGCTGTGGAAGAATTGTAGGAAACAGTTAAAGAAGCAATCCATTCTATTTAAAACATAAATTCAACAAGATGATTCATCTCTGTCTTACGAAGGAAGTTAAGGATTGTGTTAGATTAAAAGAAGAGGCTTATACTATTACAGAGACAGAGAGTAATGATAAGTCTGAGAATTGGGAGTGCTTTTCAAACTAGCAAAGGGTCACCAAAACATGGATTATAAGGGTAAAATAAAATATGAGCATAAACTAGCTAGGAAGAATCGCACAGTGGTTAGTACTGTTGCCTCATAGTGCCAGGGACTCGGCTTCAACTCTAGCCTTGGGTACTATCTGTGTGGAATTTCTAAATTCTCCCAGTGTATGCGTGGGTTTCCTCTGGATGCTCCGGTTTCCTCCCACAGTCCAAAGATGTGCAGGTTAGGTATGCTGGTCATGGTAAAAATAAAATGCACCTTAGTGTTACAAGATGTATAGGTTAATGGATTAGCCATAGCAAATGTGTGGGTTTACTGGGATAGGACAGGGGTGAGGGCTTTGTTAAGATAGTCTGTCAGAGAGTCAACGCAGACTTGATGGTTTGAATGGCCTTCTTCTGCAATATGGAGATTATATCTTCATCTAGAAGGACAAGGCACTGATACTTGGGAACACTACCACCTGGAAATCCCATTCTAAGTCACTCACTGGAAATATATCACTGCTCCTTCACTGTTGCAGGGTCAAAGTCCTGGAACTCCCTCCCTAACAGCACTGTAGATGTACCTACACAACATGGATTGCAGTGGTTCAAGAAGGAAGTTAACCCACCATCTTCTTAAGGACAATTAGGGATGAGTAATGAATGCTGGCCTAGCCAGAGAAGCCTACGTACCATGAATGAATAAAGAATGTAGGTGAAGTTATTCACTTTTGTAATAAGAACAGAAAAGGACAACTTTTTTTGAAAGGCATGAAACTCTTTGATATTGATATTCAGAGGAACTTGGGTGTATTTGCACAGGAACCACAGAACCTTGTGTGCAAATGTAGCAAGTAATTAAGAAGGCAAATAACATACTGGCCATTATTGTAAGGAGATGGGAATACAAAAATAAATAAATCCTATTGCAATTGTACAGACCTTTGGTGAGGCCACACCTTCAATACTGTGTGCCGTTTTGGTCCCCATAGTTAAGAAGGGATAATATTTGTATTGGAGTTGGTAAAGCAAAAGTTCACTAATTGGTGCATGGGTTGAGAGGATTGCTTTAAAATGAGAGACTGCATGAATTGTGTTTATATTTTCTAGAGTTTAGAAGCCTAAAAGGTGATCTTGTTGAAACTTAGAAAATTCTAAAGGAGCCTGACACTGCAGGCCCTGAGTGATTGTTTCCTGTGGCTGGGGAATCTAGATGGGGGCACAGTCTTAGATTATTTATTATTATTTAAGACTTGGAAAAGGAGAAATTTCTTCACTCAAAGGATTGTGATTATTTGGAATTTTCCACATCAGGTGGTTTTGGATGCTCCATTGTTGAAAGTATTTAAGATTAAGATACACAGATATTTAATCTTTCAGTGATGTGGGGACAAGGCATTAAAGTGGAGTTGAATAGCCAATGATCTGTCTTGATCTTATTGAATGGTGGAGCAAGTATAACAGGCCATGTGTCTCTTCCTACTCCCATCTCTATATCCCCCACATGGAGTACATTCTGTGGCCTTGCCACCTCAGTGCTTTTCCAAGTGATGTTCAACATGGAGGGGTGCTGATTCATTAGCCAAGCGAGGATGGTAGGTGATAATCAGCAGATTTATTTGTCCACATTTTATCTGAAGCCATGAGACTTCAGGAATACAAAATCAATGTTAAAGACTACAGACCCACCAATCCTGACTATACATCACTGTGCTGGTGGGTCTGTTATGGTGGAACAGAATATGCCCAGGAATGGTGGTGAGGATGTATGGGACATTTGGCTGTAAAGTATGACTCAATGTGTATGACAACTATGTTGGACTGTTGTCTGACTAGTTTGAGGGAAAGCTCTCTCAAAATCCTAGATGTTAGTGAGAAGAACTTTTCAGAGTTGACTGAACTTTAACAATGTCAGGTAAACTGACCGATTCTATTACTATTTATCTTTTCAATACTGATTTGATGCAACAGAAGCTGTTTTAGAGGCAGTTGAGAGTCATCCACATAGATATAGTAGTTTGGAGTCACATGGACTAGTCCAGGAAGGGATAGCAGATTTTTCTTCCTTATAGGACATAAATGAACCAGATGGTCTTTTTTTTATGACCATTCACTGGTTCAGTCATCATTGTTAAAAATAACTTTTTATTCCAGATTTTATTTGAATAAATTGGTTGTCATGATTTCCTACAGTAAAGTGTTTTGGGGAAATTCTATTATTATGAATGTTGTTAAGATCTAGTTGGAAAATTTATCAGAATAAAAAGGTATTATGGCTGTCAGACGGTGAATTACATTCTTGCAACTAATGTCAGTTTTATTATTTAATAAAGAAGCCACTGAAAACTGGCATGTTTAGCTTTGTGTTGCACATGAGCATGTGACAGCTAGGGCCAGGCATTTCCTTGAAGGTACTGCTGCTCCACCACCCACCACCATAACAGCACAAATTTGACGACAGTGGCAGAGCAGGAGAAAGCCCGAGGAAATGCATAGCCTAGGTATTTGAGATGCTGCTAATGTGGCAGCCCAATTAAATCCAAATCTGCAGAGGTTTATGTTCATCTTTTGCTGGCGTCATTTCTGTCACATTGCATCATGGCACACACATTTAATCACCAAAGATGAAAGAGAAAATGTACACTCATGCTGAATGATTTACGTCAGGCATCGTGATCAGATGCCAAAGCCTTGTTGGAGAATGAATGTTCAGTTAAATTATCAACATTGAAGAGTGCCATAAGAATCATAAAATAGTGTATTTTTTGCTAAAGTATGTTGGGGTAAAGGTTGATCCTTGTGCAAGTATCTTGGATGATTAATTATGGAAAATCAGGGTGGAAGAGAGATTGGGAAAAAAAAGCTTCAAAATAGCTTGAGTTGATTGTTTTCAGACATCAGCATTTAACTGCAGATGCTCTTGGCCTAAGCGTTCACCCGTTTCAGGAACACAAAGGTTAGTTTGCCTGAGAGCAAATGATATTTGTTCCTGGTGCATTGTGAAAGCTGGGTGCAGTGTCTACACAAGCAAAGGCTTTTCAAAATATTTTTTTAAGAAATACAGCCTCAGTCTTTTAGGTTGCATATGAAAATAAGCAATATCAAAACATCAAGAGAAAATGTCCATTAGCTACAAATTTACACTTATTAATTTTCTCCTTGGCATAGTCATTACAACAGAATGAAATGAGGTAGAGCTTTTTCTGTTTACCAGAGTGAAATTCATAGCAACTGAGCTTTTATTAGTTTTATAATGGCTGTGATTTTACAGGAAATCATTCTCATGTTTTGGGAATCAGCCAATGAGAATTACATATTTTAGGCTGAAGAATGTTCCAAATATTAAAAGTTGATATTGAAATAAATGTCATCTATTTCATACATTAAAGGAGAGATGCTGTAACAGTTCTTTTGTGTGTGGTTGCAAGCATTTGAGTGGTGTGTTACAGTAGATGTGAATCAGAGCCTGCATTGTGAGAGACAGCACGATTTTGATGGATAGGCCTAACTCAAGTTTAGCACATAATCATGTTCAGTTTGCTTCGCTGAACAGCCTCAAGATAAAAGACTTAAAAAAAAGATTTGGCTGATGTCAGTCTTGCAGTGATGTCATCAGCGAGAGAGGGTGTTCAGTCCTCTTTCTGCTGCAGTAGACAGAGTGAGAGCTCGGAGGAATAATCAGCCACTTATTGGCTGAGAGGCAGCAGCACTTTTGCTTTAAGCTACAAAGCTTCTAGCAATAGAGTTTTGTGGTTTAATTTTTGATGCAGCTTGCCTAGGCTGTTAGCTTGTAAAGTGCACTTTACAAAGCTAAGAAGTTATAGTCAGTACAGTTTTGGTGAGTGGGAGGATGCCAGCCCTTAACATGGACTGTGAGCTTTCTACACTGCTTGCCTGTCTGGTTGATGTGGAAGTTTTTACCAGTCAAGAGATTAAGGTATACTGTTTAATATTCCTTTACTTTGTCAGCTATCTCAATGTTTAGACTACATATTTAATGTGATATTTATGCTTCCTTTGGAATGAATGCAGCTCAACAGCTGTATTACAATCTTGTGCACAACATGCTTTAAATAGTGCAGGACTAGTGAAGAGTTTTTTGTCTGAAGCAGTGATTAATTGTACAGCATGTTTAGAATTTTCCTTCCACTTTCCTGGAAGAAACTGTACTTTGTAAAATAATAAATTATGATTTGATCCTTTAGTAGTAGATTAACCCTTGTTATTACATTTTTTTTTCTCTTGACAACCAACTATGTGATTCTGATTGTGTAAATTAGGTTATTTTCTCATGCAACTTAAGTTGGATGTTCCAATTCTTCCCAATTCTTAAAATAATGACATCCTTTAATCTCTGGTTTGGCTAAAACTCTCCCTTTGCTATCCTCTGAATTTATTTGATAATGGGTTTGTTTTGATGAAGACTAAAAAGGAGTCTGGTTAGGCTACATCAGTGGCATAGAAACAAAGTTGAAGAAGAATTTGGACAAGCTTGGAATGAAAGAGACCAAAAATATTAATAGCACGTACTCTTAAATAACATTATGGAACCTGTGTGTGTTAACACTGTAAATGCATGAGCAGCTTTGCATTATTTACATCATTCAGTTAGGAACAAATTTTGTTTTCATTCTTTTATATCGCCACTTCTATTGCACTATGTTCTGTATAAATCACTAAGATATGAAAGCAAATCTAAAAAAATACTTCAGAAGGATTATTTCACTAATTCAACTGCATGAGGTTAAAATGGAACAAACACTGGATAGCATCAAACAGACACATTTCCTGTAACTACTATGATTCACCATCAATTCATTTAATTTGCTTTGTGAGAATATATACAACATGCATAGAATGTCAAGGTCATTCAGGTTTCCATTAAACAGCTTTGTCTGCTGGCCCTCTTGAAAGCTTATTTGAAATACAGTATGAGGACACAATAGGTTTCACAAAGTTATGGCATCGCCATTTCATTATGGAACTGGCTCCTCTCCTTTAAAAGAAATCCTATGCAAATGATTTCTTGGTGAGCATGTGACCAAAGCATTAAAAAAAACTATTGATGATTTATTACTTTCACTTGGAAAGGCCATGAATGAATTGTGGGCATGTGAAATGACAATCATATTGGTGCAGTTGGGAACGTTGTCCCCAAATAATGACTAAGACGTATTTTTGGGTCAGTATCAATGAAGCACTAACAATATGATAAAATAATCAAGTGTACAGCATAATGCTTATCACAACTAGCTTCAAATTCAACAAGCTTTAACATTAAAATATTCCATCTGGGACCCTGTTTCTGTTTAAAGTGATATTCAATACTTGATTATTGGTACAGCACTCTGGGATATCTTGAGATGGTTAGGGATATTATGTAAATACAAGTTTTTATTTTCCTTCATTTCTGTGCTTAACTTATTCCTAATACAAAACTGTTCTGAGTTTGAGCTATGAAAAACAATACAACATTGAAATAAATATCTAAGACAAGCACTCTAATTTTATGGAAAATAAATGCACTTATCACATTAGGGAATATAACTCACTTAGTTTTATCTCTCCCCAGAGAGTTCCATCTGTTACTAACCAATGCTAATATTGAGTGTATACTGACGTACTATTTATAAATACATGAAAATGATTTCAAAACACTTTCCAACGGCCAATCTTCATTCCATCTTTGTTTTGTATGATCATACTTTTATTTCCCTATAAAAATTACTGTCAGCCTTTTATAAAGCATAATCTTGAAATAATATGAGGTAATCAAAGCCCCAACCTTCCTTCTGTCAGAGGTTTGGTATATTTTTTTTTATCAGACTTATAATTGAGCTTGTTTTTCAGATTTCAGTGCAAGTTGTTATGGAACGAAGCAGGCTCTTTTTTTAATGAACTCTGTCTTTTCCGTGTAATTTTTAGCACATGAAAATACAGCAGGGCAAAATTACTAAACAAGGGATCGATGCAATCAGCACTGTGTAAGGGAAACAATGTCTTGTATTTAGTATATGGAGAATATGGAGTAAGGTAAAGGTGGGATATTTCAAAACCCTTGTTCCTTTCTTTGACAGACAAGCAAGACTTCATTCTGAGCTTGTTTGTGTTTCAGCTTGCCAGAGTAAAAAAAGCTACTTCAAAATTTTTTTTTCAAATCAGCACTTCATAATAATAAATTAATATTAATTTAGCCACACAAACAGAGTGAATGAAAAAGGGGAAAAGTATGTTGATCCACGATGTCTCATTGCTCTATCAATAACTTCATTACTATACACTGCAATATTCCAATGAATGTTGAGAAACATACATCTAATTAATCAGTTTTCACTGATTGAATTTGCTGAGGTGATTAGGTCTTTCATTGTTTCAGTTTTCTAATAACTGGCCTCACAATCTTTCTTTTGAAAGAGAGAGTGGTCCAATTTAAAACTATATATAGAAATTTTGGGAGAGTATTTGAATATCCTGAACATCCCCAGTGTTGATGAAGAAAATAACCATGTCCATGGGACATACAGATTAAGAAATGTCAAAAGAAATTTTCCTCGTAAATTTTCAGAAACAGTTTTTCTCTCTCCCTCTCATCACAATTCATAGCCAAAAGTATCTGAATATTTTAATACTCCTCTCTCCTACCTGCAATAGAAATGTTAGAGCTCCTCTCACAAGTATATTTGATAAAAGGATCCTGATCCATACAGGGCTGTGTTTTGGGTTCTAAAGATTGTTCTGGCATTATTTCCAAATTCAGTTTCTTTGTACTGAAAAACCTAAGTTGTAACTAGTTGCTAAATTGGAAGAATTTTCTGTTTTCATTTTGTACCTATACAAACAGCAATAATTTGCACAATAGCACCATGGCATTAATAAAGCAGTGCTATTTTGTAGATGGAATGCATAATTAGTTTCTGTTGACTGAATGAGTTAATGGGCTGATTTACATGTACTTACATTTTCCTACTGGAATCATGACAGAACGAAAAGGAAGAATAACCTTATGCTACAAATACATTAAGGGACTATTCCTCACAATTTTACCATGCCTAGACTTTGAATCTTTTTAAAAAATGTAGATCCACAGTATAAATCCACAGAGGTCATTGCCTAATCATAGAATCCCTACAGTGCAGAAGGAGGCCATTCGGGCCATTGAGTCTGCACCAAGTCTTTGACAGAGTGTCTGACAGAGGCCCTCCACACCCTCTTCACCCGCACCCTCCCCCACCCCAAATCCCCATAGCCCTACACATTTACCATGATTAAACCATCTAACCTAATCATAGAACCCCTTCATTACAGAAAGAGGCCATTTGGCCCAATCTCATTGGTAAGTGGAAATTTAGGACAAGTTTTTTTTTGTTCTTTATTCAAACTACTAATAGTTCTCCTATGATTTTGTCCTGGGAAAATCAGCACATTTTTGTCAAAGTTTGTTAATGATGTTGAGGATGTGCATTGGGAGGTCTGCAATCTCCTGAGCATATGAAGCTCCATCTAGTGGTAGGAGCTTGTAGTTCCAGGTATGACGATGTGTGGTGATGCCCAAATAAGGAGTGTACAGCAACATTTCAAATTATTACTGATCCATATATATGAGATTGTGTGAGGTAACAACTTGATATTAATGCAATAGATTTGTGTCTTTTATGCTTTAAAAAGGTTATTTCGTAAAAGATGTTGGTGCTGGAGGCACCTCATTTATGATTGTCTTTATGTTCTGTCACATTTATTACAGAAATTCTGCAATATTTCTAATGGGAAAACTTGGTTTTTCCAGTGAGGGACAAATAGAGCCACTTGCAACATACTGTTAGGCAGAAGTTTGACAAATTGGTGTCAATGTCAAACAGTTACACCCCCAACTATTCTTTCTGTTGAGTGAATTATTTATAACCATGCTTTCTGACACTTTCTATTTATTTTACCTATTGATTTGTATAGTGGGGGGAGTCAACATGTGAATAATCTTTGTGGTTCACTCCCAGTGTACTTTCAAACTTTTGGGGTAAAAAATTTTTTGGAGTCTATTTTTGGGTCCAGAATTGGCACATATCCAAACAGGGAAACGTGGGGTTGACTTAACAATGGGCCTCGAGCCTCATCTGAACAAGTTTTGTAAGCAGCTGGAACATGATATGCCTCCATGGGAAGTTTTGCATTTTTGTGGAAAGTAACTTCAGATTACCAAACTTAGAAGCAGCCACAGGTAAGTGTTGGAAGGAGGAGGCAGAGGGAGTTTGATCGTGCCAGACTCTCAAAAGTGCTGTTGAGTGCGATGGAACTGTGAAGAGCATCCTATTACACCAAAGAAATGATTCCGTCTTAAAAAAAATGTTTGGTTGGTGACTGCTACTTAGACTGGATAAAATACTAAAATACCTTGTCCGTGGCAGCTTGCCCCGCTCATTAATTGCAACCCAATTTTTGCTGCAGGACTATCACTGATGTTTGACTCCTCTGTTATATGTGGATTATGCAAGTGACCTAATATTTGTTTTAGGCAGCCAACATGGGCATCTGAAAACTGTGTTGACCCAATTTCAGACTGGGCTTTATGGACATCCTTTGGATAATGGAACATTTTTTCCCAAATTTGTAAAAAAAAAAGTTTTACTCCATTCTTAAAGTAACAAAGCCAATGCTTGGAATGGACTAGGCAAACCCAATCCATCCTTGCTTGCTCCAAGAAACCAAATTCAAATTCCAATTGAATCCAATTCATGACTTCCCCAAGATAGACAAATAAAATCCTGGCTAACAAGATAAGGCATTGTACCCCATTTTGGGCTTGATCTGACATTTGATCTTTGCCATAAGGTGGAATTTCTCAAAATTGAGACTGAGACTGTCCAGTTCACATCTGTAAATAGGTACAATTAAGTTGAATTTCTATCCCAGGGTATTTGAGCCCCATTAGATGGGATTAATGGTGGCATGGAGACCAATTTGTAATCATTTTGTAATGACTTTCCTGCTGTCTTACAACTGGTATTGTTAAAATCAAACTTTAAGCTTGGATTCAGATCACACAAAATTTGCAACCACTTAATCCAAAATTTAAAAATTGTAGCAGTGCTCTTCAGTAATTAGGGATTTAACAACTCTGCATTTTTAATTGGTGTTCTGACAGTTTTGCAACATAATTCTATGAAGCTTATGGAAAATGAAGTTTGTCAGTTCTACAATAGGCAACCGGATGGGGTCTTCTGCCTGGTGAGGTGAAAGCATTTACAATTTACTTTGCAAACCTGTTGAGTAAGCAATGGAACACTATCTATACATCAAATTGCAGTTAATCTAAGAAAGGTAAAATTGGGAAATAGTCCAAACAATTTTAGACTTGTCATCCTCAATGTGCTTCAAATTCTCTAACAGGCATTAGAGTTCTGCTGATCATAATGTTTTACAATATCAAGAATAAAGTGAAGTCATGGGGAGATTCTTGGCCACAACTAAAGTTCTTAATAGTTCCAAGAAGCTTATACAGGAATGTTGAATTAGCTTCAACTTAGACAAATGTGTTGGGAGTTGAACAGTGCCACTGTAATGACACCACCACTTCCATCACACCCCACCCAGAATTGAATCCTATCAACAGACTTACAATTGCTTAATCTCCTTTAAAACTTCATTCTGCCACAAACCAACAGTGAAGGATCTGTAATTGGTAACATAAATAAATTATGCGTAGTAGTGACACATCAATCAAAGTTCTTGGTTCAACTGATTGTATCCTTGGATCAGTAACTTGAAATCAAACAAATATTGATTGTCAACAAGGATGCTATATAATTCAATGTACATGACACAAAGCTCAATGGGAAAGTTGGTTGTGGGGATGATGCAAAGAGGCTGCATAGGGATATAGGTTTGTTAAACTTCGTTAAATGTTAGACATCAATCACCAAAAAAGAGTCATACTACATTCAAAATGTTAACACTGTTTCTTTCTCCATATATGCTGCCAGGCCTGCTGAGTTTTTCTGGCATTTCTGCTTTTATTTCAAACTTCCAGCATCCTCAGTATTTTTGCTTTTATTATAGCCTTGTTAAATGATTGGGCAAGAAGGTGGCAAATGGACTTTAATTACCTGTGAAATTATAGACTGTGAAATTACACACTTTGCAATGAAGAATGGAAAAGCAGAATATTTTTAAAAGACGAAGGACAAGTGAATGTTGGTACTCAGAAGGATTTGATAGTGCTTGTACACAACTAGAGCAAACAATGGAGAAGACAAGTGTATATTAGCATTCATTGAAAAGGAGTTGGAGCAAAACTGTAAAGAAGTCTTGCTGCAATAATATAAGAATTCAGTGAGATCGTACCTGGAGTGCTGTGTACAATATTGGTTTCCATACCTAATGAAGAAAATGTGAAACAAATGTTCACTAGATTGATTCTTGAATTAAGAGGGTTGTCCTGAGAGGGAAGGTGAATACAATGGACCTAAATCCCCTGGCACTTAGAATAAGAAGAAGTAGGACAAAATTTTCCCAAAAAATGACTGATGTGATTAATTATTTTTTATGAGAGTGGTGAGTTTTGCACTGATTTGAGAGGGAGGGCGTCTAAACATAATGGTAAGCCTAGCTTCATGGAGATCACAGCATGCGATCTCCCAAAATTGAAATTAAAGTCTGCCCTCCTACTATGGATGTTGGGGACCTCTGCCACCTCTCATTGAAGGGATGTTTATCCATCACTCTCTCCAACAAAGATCGTGGTATTGGACATTGAGGCTCTCCCAATGGGTTCCCCTTGGCACTGCTCTGGCACCCTGGCAATGTGCACCTGGCAGCACCCATATGGCAATGCCAGGTAGATACTGCCAGCATGCCAGTTGACACTGCCAGATGGACAATGCCCAGCCATGAACCTGACCACTGGGGACTTCAATAGCTTCAAAGCCCCTCTGGCATGACCAGGATGTGGAGATGCTGGCGTTGGACTGGGGTAGTAAGAACTCAGTAAGAATTTAGCAACACCAATTTTAAATCCAACCGATTTATTTGATAGTAAATTTGCGAGCTTTCGACACTCGCAAATTTACTATCAAATAAATCAGTTGGACTGGGGTAGACAGAGTAAGAAGTCTCACAACACCAGGTTAAATCTAACAGGTTTATTTGATAGCAATAGCCACTCGCTTTTGGAGTGCTGCTTCTTCATCAGGTGAGTGGGATTTCAGTTCACAAACAGCCATATAAAGACACAAGCTCGATTTACAACATAATGGTTGGAATGATTAGATCAACTGACCTTGGGTTCATGTCACACTATCTGAAACCCCCATGACTTGCCTAGGCTTGCAATATCTCTAACTATCCTGGCTGGAGACAATACACACCTCTCTAATCTGTGCTTAACCCTCTCTCCACTCACACTGTCTGTACCTTTAAGACTTGATTACCTGTGAAGACTCGCATTCCAACCATTATTTTGTAAATTGAGCTTGTGTCTTTATATGCCCTGTTTGTGATCCCACTCATCTGATGAAGAAGCAGCGCTTCGAAAGCTAGTGGCTTTTGCTACCAAATAAACCTGATGGCCAGGATGCTTAATTTCCATTTCATAGTACCTTACAGAGGAGAAGGAGGCCTTTTGGCCCATTGAGGCTGCATTGACCCTCAGGCCCTATCACTGTGACCCTACATGTTTATGCCATTAATCCCCCTAAACTACACATCTTGGGACATTAATTTAGATGGCAATCAACCTAACCTGCACAGCTTTACAGTGTGAGAGGAAGCCAGAGCAACCAGAGGAAACCCATGCAGACACTGGGAGAATGTGCAAACTCCACAGTCACCTGAGACTGGAATTGAACCCAGGCCCCTGCCGCAGTGAGGCAGCAGTGCTAACCACCGTGCCACTGAGCTGCCCAGAAGTGCCTGTGCTGTAGATCAGAAGCAATTCTTGCCAGTTATCACAGCACTTGAGGGTCAGAAAACCCTTGGAGCAGGAAAGGTCCAGCCTTTCAATGAACTCAGCATATTTAAATGCTCATTTAAAAATGCTGACCTGTAAGGGTAGGGACCAGATTATATCCAGGAATGTTGCATGGAACGATCTGACAAGGTTTCATGCTGGTACCAAACATGCTAAACTACTCACCCAAGATTCTCTAGCCCCATTTTGGTCTAATACATTGTGGCGCAACATGGCTGGAAAATCATGGCCACAATCTTTTTGAAATTTATAAAGTACTTCAAGGTCTTAACAGGGTAGATGCTGAGTTTTCATGGCTGGACAGTCTGAATTAGATGTCAGCGTCCCAAGATGAGGGGGTCAGACTGAGATGAAGAACATTTCTTCACTCATAAGATTGTGAATCTTTTGAATTGTTTATTCCAGAGGGTTGTGGATGTTCACCCAATGAGTATATTCAAGATTGAAATGTGTAGATCTTTGGACACTAAGGGAGTTGAGGAGTGTGGAGGTGGGATGGGAAATAAGAGTTGATGATAATGTACAGTCATTATTTTATTGAAAGGTGGTTCTTTATGACATACTTGAGCTCTTATTTCTCATGTTCATGTAAGGCTTATTCAAAAAATTACTGATTCAGGATGCTTTGGAGTTAAACGCACTGCAAACAAAAAATGTGAAATGAGTTATATCTCTTGGGGAGAAAAATACAATAATGTGTGAATGAGTAAGGTGAAATTGAAGTTTCTGAATGCAATTTTTCAGATTTATAAATAACTTTGAGAAAATGGTAGTTTCTGTGCATGTCTGGACACTCCTCAGATTTCAATCGTATGCTGTTCCACTTTTTAAATGATGACAAAAATATCACAGCATGGATTTTAAAAGGCTAAAATTACTGGATGAAAAACTGGAAAGGAATAACTTGGGTAAGTACTTTTAAAACAAAGAAATATAGGTTTGTTGTTCTCATGGGTAGGATAGCAGAAATGGGATGGCTTTGTGGCAGGGTGGAGATGTGAAGATTTGGGGTAAACTCTGATTTCACCAGTTTTTCTCCACCGCCCCCCCTCCCCTCCCCACCTGCCCGGCACACGGAGAGGCATTATATAGGAAATTACTGCTCTAAGCTGGTAGCTTCATCAATTGCGTTTTCTCTGGAGATATGGGACTTCAGCATCTTTTGAGAGCTGGAGTGAGTTTCACAGTGGGCCCAATAAAAGCCCACAAGAAAGGTAATTGATCCCAGAAAGGATCATTTACCTATCCAAAAATTCAGGTAATCTGTTCCTGTTGCGTGATGCACTTTGAAATTGTTTTCAATGGTTGATATTTGAATTTAATTTGACTGAAAATCATGCCAAAGAGAGGCAGTTTAATTTATTGCTGCCAGCATTTCTAACAGTGGCACTATCTCTGGAAACGTTACCTTTAACCCTTCCTCTGATGATTCTGACTTTCCCTGCAATTTGCTTCCAATAGATGCCCCGAAGGAAAAAGAATAGTTTGGTCCTGTATTCTTATTTCCCCATTTTGGTAGTGTTCTATGTTAAAGCATACAAAACCAGTATTCTTATTTCCTCGTTCTTTCCTTCTGGGTATCTACATTTTGTTTAAATCTTGCTGCCTGTTTTAATGCTAGTATCAGCAGGTTAATTGACTATAGAGAACATTACAATTAAAATTTATCCTGCTTTCTTGCAGTGTCTACCAAGATATATTTCTAGCAGAACTCAGTGTTAACAATAAAGAACAGTGATCTGACTGATACCCACTTCCTCCAGCCCTGCAGTACTGAGACCAATTATATTTTCCTGACTGAGATAGTTAAGTGTCAACTATGAATTAAACCTCTGACCTGCGAGCCTTTTTTCTGTATGCACTGAGAGAGGTTCATATCACAATTTTAAAGCATGTACAGAATTATTAATTCTATATGCATATCGGACAATCTTTGTTGTCAATCTTTTCTGGCATATTAGGCTATCAGACTGCAATACGAAGGATAAAATTGGGCAGAGAGGATTACCCACCAATAACAAAGGTACTCCATTTTCCTGTGTGTTTTGCCCAGGTAATCCAACATGCTCAGCGCTCCTTTAGCTTTTTTTCATATATAACATTCAAGAACAAGTTGTTTAATTAATCAATGCTATTCCTTTTTTGACCTCTCTGGAATGTTCCATCCCCACCTGTTTCAACCAGCCTATTGAATAGAATCACTAATTAAAGATGACTGGGTACACATTGTAGAGAATAATTTTTCCACGCATTACCTTGAATAATTTGGTTAAGGCAGTTGTTTCCTTAATTCCTAGTTTCAACAGTGACTTACCCTGTGTAAAGAAAATAGATTGGTTAAATTTACAGATTGCAGAATTACAAATACATTTACAGATACATGGAAAAGAATGAACAGACTTTTCTTTATTTAAGTAAAACTAAATATAGTAGACTGTGAATGGAACATTTCTGACTTACAGGGAAGAAAGCTATGGGAGCTTTTATTTATATTTTTGATATAAAGTGATATCAGCATCAATTCCTATGATTCAGAACTGATTGCTTCCAGGGATATTCTCACAACAGGAGGCTCAGATATATTTGAAATGAGAATGGCCAAGTTCATTCTTGAACATCTTCAGAAATATGAAGTATTAAAGTAATCTTTAATCTGGCTGACTTGATATTTTTTAATATGTGCAAAATTGGATCATATGTAAAAATCCCTGGGGTAATTTCATGAGTTTGCCCTCCTGGTGAAGAACTTCAGCAGATTGGAAATCCAGTATACATCCATGATATTTCGACCATTAAAATGACTGGAAAGAAAATTTTAGGACACTGTGTTCCTAAGTTTCCAATGTGACCTTGCAGCACAGGTTTATGAAGATACCGTCTTCCTCTGTCCACATGTCTGCATTTAAGGATATCTGATTGGAGAATAGGTAGAGGAAGAGTACAAAGCACTTGGATGGATTAATAAGAGGTTCAGTTTCAATTATCTGCTGTAACAGGACAAGTTCCTGTTTCTTCTCAGAATCTGACTGTGTAAACGGATAACAGTATAAAATAGCAGAAAATGTTAAGGTGGACCATCTTGAACCATAACATTAATTTACTGCTGACTGTTGTTTTTTTTCAAATAGCAACTTATTCCCAGATTCAATCTATTTGTACGAGTAATGCCAAAAGAAATAATGTGGGGAGGAATGTAACAGTGGCCAGGGAGAGGGAGCACTATTGCATAGTCCCATGGAAGAAATTTCAGTGCTGTCCCAACTGATGTTCCATGTAGCCTGAAGGAAGTGAGTGAGAGATTTCTGCTTCTCAGTGGGAGAAAAGTCCATCTTTAAGAGCTGTTGGTGAATCTGATTGGGCAGCAGATCTGAACTGAGGAATGGGGACTGCAAGTAGGCAACCATGGCATCTGGTTCCAGAAGTTTGGTTGGTAGGGAGATGGGGATCAGAGTCAATGGGGGGAGGGGAGAAGGGGAAAAGAG
This sequence comes from Sphyrna mokarran, assembly GCA_024679065.1. Lineage (NCBI taxonomy): Eukaryota > Metazoa > Chordata > Chondrichthyes > Carcharhiniformes > Carcharhinidae > Sphyrna > Sphyrna mokarran. The sequence continues at coordinate 72,888,698 of JAGIQG010000005.1, forward strand.
ATTGGGAGCAGGTTTTGGAGACCAGATCAGGAAAAACCAAAGCGGGGGTTGGGGGGGGGGAATAACTTCTTGAGGAGGCTGCCTTTAATGTGCACAGGGCACCACCTCTTTTCAACAAAGTAGTTTAAAAAAACAGCCTTCTGATTTCCACCTACCTGGCCTTACCAACTATTTTATGGTATGAGCAGCATAACCTTTTGGACAATTGGCTTGTTAATAAGCTCAACAATTATTTTTTTTTTTTAAATAAAAAAAATTTGGCACCCACCCATCTGTTGTCTTGTAGAGAATGGGGTGGGCGGAAAGGCAGTATGCAAGTTCTCATGTTTTAGATGCCTCCAGTCCCCCGACCACAAGGTGCGATGCTTGGATACATTCCTTTTGCCTGCAGAGGATAGGAAACAAATATGTGTAGCTTCTAACAAGTTACATTGTGAGCCTGTTAACACACTCAGGATTGTACATAGTAGCAACCTGAAACAGCTAATTCCACTTATTACTCAATTTTTCTGAGATACCTAACCCTTGCAGAGTAATTTGAGGTAAACTGGATGCTTTTTTGGGTCAAAGTTGTGCTTTGTGCCCGTTCTTGAGCAAAGGCAATACACAGTGAGTAATAATTTGGTCACGGTAGCATTAACCTACAGGATAGTTTTGATACAGCTATTTTGATATCAAACTTGCAGTGAGCAAATGTCCATTTACAAGATTGCTGATAAGGCCAATCTTATAACAAATGGAGTTATAAAAATCCCAAATGTATATTGATCAGTGAAGATAGCTGGCAGTGGACATTATTAGAGAACCCATTAGCAATTTTCTCAATTAGTACATTGAGGAAAGTAATCTCATTAGACTACTCCATGTTAAAGGTGAATTTGAATGTGGGATGGAATGCCACATTCAAAGGTGTGTCAGGTGTTTTGGCCAAAATATCACAGGTGATGTCTGGTGGTGTTCACTGGTGAAAGAAAGTTTCTAGTGTGTCACTGGTCACAGCGTGATTGTGCAACTTGATTGTTTAGATGCACACCAGGACTCCAACAGAGGCATGTTGTTCAAGCATCACTCTCTCCAGATCCAACCATAGAATCCTTGCAATGCAGAAAGAGATCATTCAGTCCATTCTGTCTGCACCGACTCTCTGAAAGAGCATCTAACTAACTCAGGCTCCCTAACCCCCAGCAGTGCTGGTCACCATATCATGTATTTGTGAATTTCACCGGGGTAAAAGCAGTTCCTCAATTTGGTTACTTTTCCAAATGCCAGATAAAGAACATGTGCAAAAATCATAGTTGCTATTTAGAGAACAGCTTCTTTGTGAATACCAAAATAACTGGAATCTCTACCATTTTCTGTACATATGAAAAACAGAATGAACTCAGCAGCAAAATGGATGATAGCAGGACTATGGCTCAAGTGTAAATTTGACATGCATTGTGCTGTTTATCAACACTTTCTGCAGCAAGTCTACAGTGGTGCTAGGGTGCATCCCAGCATAAAAACTTTTTCCACTTGGGACACTATACAATCCAGTTGGCAGAATAGAGGAAATCCCTCTGAAGAGAGTGACACTAAGAGAATTAAACAGAGACTGCTCAGTTTGTGAGATACAGCATTCCAAGGAGAAGATTCAGTGCTTATATTGATGAGCAGCTCTGTTCCAATGGGGTGAAATTGGATGGAACCATTCCTTGCTATCAAGTCTCCTCATTGCAACTCACTGGGTCAGGGTTAAGTATAGATCTTAACTCCAGAATGGCATTAGTAGTGGGACAGGTATAGTACCAGATCATCTATGCCATTAATATATCTAGTAACATCCATTCTTTTCTGCTAACTAGTAAGTCTTGGACTCTGGTTATTTTTGTATGAAGGGCTCATTTCCTTCTTTCAGATGTTTGGTTGTTCTTGGTTTTAAAAAAAAAACTGCTGAGAAGGATAAATTCCTCTCAGACAGATGTAAAACAGTCATCTGGCTGAGTTCAATCTGTATAAAAAGCAGAAGATAATTGTTAGTAGTGTACATCATTTAGAGAGTTCTGAGTGGAAAATGAAAAATGGAAAATTTACCCCATACACACGTATATGCGCGCGCACACACATACACATGTGCATGCACATGCACACACACACAAGCTGGAACATACTTACACAGTTTCCAGCTGCAGTTTGATCCAATTTATCAACCTGGTATTTTGGTGGGGTTCAGGTCAACTGCCAGTTATAGCATTAGGTTATTGTTTCAGCTGAAAGCACCAGTGGTCAAAGTGGATAATTAATGTAGTGGTGGAGAGTGTAATTTTTGGCTCAGTGGATTGTCTTGTCTGAGGAGATGTCCTTATCCCTGAAATGGGCAAGCAGCATGATATTTGGGTCTCAAACTTTGGCTATAGAGAACATTATCTATGCCCTGTAACATAGAATCATAGAACCCTAACAGTGCAGAAAGAGGCCCTTTGGTCCATCGAGTCTGCATCAAACATAATCCCACCCAGACCCCACTCTCATATCCCTACATATTTTACTCACTAATCCCACTAACCTGTGCATCTCAGGACACTAAGGGACAATTTTTTTAGCATGGCCAATCAACCTAACCTGCACATCTTTGGACTGTGAGGAAACTGGAGCATCTGAAGGAAACCCACGCAGACACAAGGAGAATGTGCAAACTCCACACAGACAGTGACCCGAGCTGGGAATTGAACCCATTCCATGGAGCTGTGAAGCAGCAGGGCTAACCACTATGCTACCACGTCGCCCCTTACTGTAGCAACAATTCTGTTTAATCCCCATTGTTTGGTAATAAATAGCTCAATGAAATTAGATAAAATGTTGATTCATCCAAGAATACTTTTGGATCTGTTTCTGATTTTGGTAGGAATGGTGAATAGAAGAACAGTTACAACCTCCCCCTCTCCCCTTCCCCCATATCTTCAATGTATTAGGTCACTGCAAACTAGTCACAGCAGGGAAATGCTTTTATGGGCCACTTCTCAATCCTGCACCACATGTGCAGGAATGGCAGAGTTCCATTCAAAAGGTATCCATGATCTAAGTGCAAAATCAATGAGGAATTATATGTGTCTCAACTTGCTTCTTACAGATTAATAAGTCTTTTTTTTTTTAAAACAGTTTGTTTCTTTAAAAAAGGTAAAGTTTTATCAGTAAGTAGAGCAAAGTTACTCTTAACATCAAGTATTTGAGACTGGTTAGCACGCTGGATATATCATGTTGACCTGATGGGAGCTGCTGCACCGTTTTAGCACTGAACAAAGGATGAAAGTACATTCTAACAAAACAGTTTATTAAGCGAGCACCATAAATTAAGAGATGAATGTTTCCAGCAGCTCCCTCACAGTCACTTTACAATGCAAAGCCTTACACAAGGTTCTGTGCCAGATGTTGCATGACAGAAGAACTGCTGAACGCCAGTACTCAAAGGGTGAGATTTTGTGAGTGGAAAGAAACACAACGTTAACTGTTTCCTTAGTAAGAGCATTTGGATTAGAATGTTATTCCATTGCCCAGGAAGGATCAGTCTTGAACTATTTATATCCTGGTGATTTGATCTAATTGCTGCAAAGATATGTACCTCCTGAGATGAATTGGCTTCATTTCTAAAGTGACCATTTTCTGTAGCAGCTGTTTTTAGAAAAACTGTGCTGCCAAATTCCTAATTTAATTTGGAATTTTATCCATATTTGTACAGGAATGTGTTGTTAGTAACTGGAATTTTTTGTTGATGAAAAGAGAGAATATTTTATTTTTAAATATGCTGTTCCAGAGGTTTTTTTAAAAAAAGTCTTAACATTTTTGATCCCAGAGAAGTAGGAAAAACATATTCCTACCCCACAATTGATGTATATCGCGATTCTTTTTGTTTATTCATTTATGATGTATGGAAGCATGCCTACACAAAATAATGAACAGAAAAAAGGTATTTCATGTGGTACCCAATAGCAGTCAAAATACTGATAGTAAAGAATGGTGTCAAGTAGAAATCCATTAAAAGCACTAAACAAACATTTATTTTGTGATATGATAAGTTGACAGTTACGATCCAAACACCCAAACACTTTGTCAATAACAGTTTTTAACACATTAAATCTGCCTTCTCTGTGGCATTTATTCATTGATAATCTGTGCTTTCAAAACCTAGGAATTCCCAGCCTGGAAAGAATTATTTGATGTGCATCATTTAAAATGTTGCTCTTATGAAGACAATAACCTTTCCCTAAGCAGCTCTCAGAAGAGCTGACTGTTAGGTTGTTAATTGGTTGTCAGTTTTATGTGGACCCCTGTTATAATATTGGGACTGTAGAAACCCATGTCACATTGGACTCTTGCAGCTGATCCAGAGAGGAAAATTTCATCCCTAGAATTTTGGAGATGAAGACCATTCTCTATCTTTCTGTATACTAAATCTGCTCTTCGTGATCTTCCTTTAACTTTGACCTTCAATGAATGTATATTTATACCATGGCTAATTGAGGTACAGAAGTAAGTCTGTAGTTGTGAACTATATAAGGTCATGTAGCATAATTCACTAATTCCTTCTCAGATTGCCTGTATAATCTGAAAATATTTTACTGTGGAATGCATCTGGAGCTAAATTTTATAGAGAAATGTCCAAAGTTCTGCTGAGTTTAATTGGCCAATTAGAAAGTATTTTTAAAAACAAGATTGCCCTAATTCATTTATGGATCTTTGCCTAAATGCCTTTTTCCTTTTCCTTCTGTCTTGAAAATTGCACTCAGCTGTTTCCTGAAGACCCCATCAAAGCTCATAGAGTCAAGAGGTTCTCTCAGTTTGAATGCATTGGTGAACATCTGCACTATTAAGATGCATTTGGGGTACCTACCTACATCTACAGACTAGCATCAGATGTTGGAAATCTCAAATACTACCAGAAAAACCACAACAGATCTGACAATATGGGTCTGATTTTTACCATTGCATCGCGTCCATTTTCGGGCACAAAAACATTGTAGAGTCGAGTGTGAGGCCATTAACGCATCCACGCAGATAGCCACTTTACTGAGTCATGGGAATGGCCGCAATCCGACTCACCCAGAAATGGGTGCAACAGTGATTTAAATGCATTTACATGCATTTAAATTGAATTAATGAACTGCCTGTCCAACTTTTCCCCCTTTACTGCCGCATTCGTGTGTCCAAATTGACACGAAACAGATATGCTCAGCAAAAGTCAGTTTCAGGTGCTCCAGAAGAGGTAAGTTCAGAGCTTCCAACAGCTATTTGACCTAGATTCACGGTGAGGAAGGATAGGGGGGAGGGGATTGAGGGCAGAGGGGAGAGAGAAGGAAGGTGGGTTAGATGTATCTCTGGTGGATGGCGGGAGGGGGACAGATCGCTGTCTGGTGGGGGGAGAGGGGCAGAAGAAAACCAGATTATCATCCGGTGGAGACGTATGGGGAGGGAGAAAGGAGGGCCTGATCATTCTCTGGTGGAGAGGGAGACCCGATTGTTCTCTGGGGGGAAGATGGGGGAGACTCAATCATTTGGGAGGGGATGGGGTGGTGGAGGGTGGCCAGATGGATCTCTGGTGGGGAGGGGGAGAGGGAAGGAGGCCAGATGGATCTCTGGTGGTTGGGGGATGTGGGGGGAGAAGCCAGATGGGTCTCTAGTGGTGGTGGGGGAGAGGCTAGATGGATTGCTGGTGGGAGTAGAGGAGGGGTCTGCTGCCACTCTGCAGGCAATCAGTGAGGTGGGGAAAATGGCAGGGAGTTGCAATTGGTCTGGGTAGTGGGGGGGAAGATGTGTGGATATGGGGGACAGTTATGTGATGGGGTTGATGTCTGTTATACTATTATAGTATGTTAGTACTATTGGATAAAAGTTTAACACATTTATATTACATTTTTTTGCTCATGAATTGGCATGAATTACCCAGTTCATGCCAATTGGTTAATTTCTAGATTCATATAGTGCGGAAGAGGCTCTTTGACCCATTGATTTTGCACCTACATGCAAGAAATTTCTGACCTTCCATTTACCAACACTTGGCCCACGGCTTTGAATGTTATGACATGCCAGAGGCTCATCGAGATACTTTTTAAAGGCTGAAGCAATTCCCTCTACAACATCCCAGGTATTTCATTCCAGACTGTCAACACTCTTTGGGTAAAAACATTTTTCCACACATTTTCCCTTAACCTCCTGCCTCTTACCTTGGACCTATGTCTCTTTGTGATTGACCCTTCAACTAAGGGGAACAGCTGCTTCTTATCTACTCTGTCCATGCTCCTCATAATCTTGTACACTTCGATCAGGTTGTCCCTCAGTCTCTTCTGCTCCAGCATAAACAACCCAAATTTATCCAATCTCTCTTCATAACTTTTATGTTTCATCCCAGGAAGCTTCCTGTAAATTTCCTCTGCACACCCTTCAGTGCAATCACATCCTTCTAATAATGTGATGATCAGAGCTGCACACAGTATTCTAGCTATGGCCTCACTAAAGTTCAAAGATCTGCGGGTTATGTTGATTGGCCATGTTAAATTGCCCCTTAGAATCAGCGGGATTAGTAGTGTAAATGTGTGTAGTAAGGGGAATTCTTACAATCTTGGTTGAGATTGCTGTTAGTGCAGGCTCAATGGGCCAAATAGCCTCCTTCTGTACTATAGGGATTCTATGATTCTAAAATTCTATCCAACTCCCCGTGACCCCTCTGCTTTTATAAACATTGCCTTGATAGATAAAGGCAAGTGTCCCATATATCTTTTTCACCACCCTACTAATATGCCCTTCTGCCTTAAGAGATATATAGACAAACACGCTAAACTGCTTTTGCTTCACAGAACTTCATAGGAACGTAAGAATTAGGAGCAAAAGTGGGCAAATTCAGCCTTTCGAACCTGCTCAGCCATGCAACCAGATCATGGCTGATCTCTCCCTGGTCTCAATCAGCCCCTCCACTTGTTTCCTGTTTTTCCCATTCTTTAAATTAGATATATGTCTATCTCCCTATTGAATCCATTTAGTGATTCAGATTCCACTGCGCTATGGGGCAGCAAGTTACAGAAATTCATCACTCTCTGTGAGAAGTAGTTCCTCCTCATCTCAGTTTTAAATCTATCACTTCTCAACCTATATCTGGGACCTGTCATTCTAGAATGCCCGATAGAGTTAACATTTGGTTTTCATTTACTCAATCAATTTCTTTTAGTATTTTATATGCCTTGATCAGATTCCCTCTCATCCTTCTAAATTCCAGAAAGTACAAGTCCAAACTGTTTAATCTCTCCTTGTACATCAACTCTTTCATCCCCAGAATCAATCTGGTGAACCTGCTATGAACTGTCTCCAATGTCACCATGTCCTTCCTCAACAAGACCAAAACTGGACACAGTGCTCCATATGTGGTCTATACAATTACAACAACACTTCTCTACTTTTATACTCCAGTCATTTTGCAATAAATGCCAGCGTCCAATTTGCCTTTTATATTACATACTGTACCTACATCCCAACTGTCTGCAATCCATGAACATAGACACTCAGATCCCTCTGCCTGGATGCATCTTGAATCTGTATTCCTTTAGGTAATAATTTGCCTTTCTATTTTTTCTGCCAAAATGGACAAAAAAATCTCACACTTATCCATGTTAAACTCCATCTGCCAAATTTTGGCACATTCTCCTAGCCTATATATATTATATCCATCTGTAGAATCTTTATATCTTCTTCACTGTCTGCTTCCTACCTATTTTGGTATCATCCACAAATTTTGTTACATTACACACTGTCCCTGTTTGTGGATCATTTACATAAATTGTAAACAGTTGAAATCTGAGGACTGCGGCACCCTGCCAGTTACCTTTATTCCGGCCCTGTGCTTTCTGTCAGTCAGTCAATCCTCAATCCAATCTAGTGTTTCTTAATATCATTCAATACTTCCTTGTCAAATTATTCCTTCCAAAGTGTATCACTTCTCACTTTTCAGTGTTAAATTCCACTTGCCACATATCTACCTATTTGACCATCCCATCTGTATCTCCTTGTAGCCCAAGATACTCAGCGTTAATGTTAACCACATGGCCAATCTTTATGTCATCCACAAACTTACAAATCCTACCCCCCACGTAGACATCTATGTCATTTATATTAATGGTGAATAATGGGGGCCCACCACAGATCCCTGTGGCATGACACTGGCTTCCAGTCATTAAAGCAGTCTTCCATCATCACTCTCTATCTCCTACAATTGAGCCAATTTTGAATCCAGTTTAATAAATTACCCAGCATCCCATGCACATTCGCCTTCTTTACAAGTTTCCGATGTGGGACCTTGTCAAAGATTTTGCTGAAATCCACATAAACTACATCAACTGCACAACACTCATCTACACAGCAGGTCATCTCCTCAAAAATGACAATCAAATTTGATAGGCATGACTTCCCTCTGATGAAGCCATGCTGACTATCCCTGATTAAACTTTGCCTTTTAGATGCTCTTCTTCAGAATTTTCTCCAAGTTTCCCTACATTTGATGTGAGACTCACTGGCCTGTAGTTCCGTGGCTTATCTCTACAATCATCCTTCAATAGCAGAACCACGTTGGCTGATCTCTACTCATCTGGCACCTCCCCAGTGGCCAAAGAGGAATTAAAAATTTGAGTCAGAGCCCCTGCTTTCTCCTCCTTTGCCTTTAACAGCAACCTGAGATACAATTCATCTGGACCTGGAGTTTTGTCCACTTTTAAGGCTGCTAATACTTTTGGTACCTTATCTGTCCCTATGTCAGTTTGATCAAGAACGTCAGAGTCTCCCTCAATTCCGTACTTTCACCCTCATTTTCTTGGGTGAACTCCTCCCAGTTAAAACAATAATTTACAAATTCAGTAAGCAGTCATGTTATTGCTGGTAAGACTAATTAGCAGCTTCATACATTGATCAATTGTTCCATTACCATTTTCCCCTTGGCCATCAGGATAATAAAGATCCCTATCATTGACAGTTTCCCCTTTTTTCGCTGGCTTCTCTGTGTAGTCTCCACTTATCTATCTTCCCCTTCTTTCCAAGATAGTAGCAGCAAACAGATAACCTTGTTCCTTTAGAGTCATTAATTTCAATTAATTGAATTATTTTCATGGAGTGCTGCAGCATATTTATTGCCGCCCCTTCACTTATTTTGCTGTACTTGTGGATTCTGACATCTTAACTTTGGTCTCACTCTGGTTTGACCTCGCCTGTATTGTTCCTGATACACTTTCGCTTTTTCTTCAACACGTTGCCACTCTACAGTGCAGAAGGAGATAATTTGGCCCATCAAGTCTGCATTGACCACAATCCCACTCAAACCCTATTCCCAAACACCATGCATCTACCCTACTCATCCCCCTGACACCAAGGGGCAATTTAGCATCCCCCTAATCCGCACATCTTTGGACTGTGGGAGGAAACTGGAGCACCCAGAGGAAACCCATGCAGACACGGGGAGAATGTGCAGTCTCCTGCACGTATGTTTACAATTCCAAAAAAGCAATACGTTTGTTTAAAAAATATTCAGCTTTTCCCTGTCTGCTTTTTCTCTCCTTTCATAGTGTTAGTTTTGCAGCACAGCAAGAGCAAAATCCCCAAGCTATAGCTTTCTCCTGGTGGTTGTAAAAAGAGAAAGCTGACTAGGATATTGCAAATGCTTTTTCTGGTATTTTTCAAAAGGGATTGACAGGTCATTTTTGGAAGATGAAAGTTTAAATCTAGCTCCAGATGTTGATCTGCCTGCAGTAGAAAATTCTACCTAAAGTGGTTAATCTTCTCAAAATGTGCATAGCTAGCCTGTAGCTCAGTTTCCCAGAGTCTGGTTTGAAACATCCCCTGCTTTTGCAGCCCCCTCACCCCTCCCCCAGCCTGTTTGCAATGAACCTACTCCAATGCACTGTGCACTGCAACATTCTAACAGGAAGAGAGACCTCACTGAAGGATTTTATGTGCCCAATAAAACTGATGCTTTTTCACCAAACTGTCAAAGAAATTTATGGTGAGCTTTGAACTGAATATAGTCCTCCCATACCCAGGGTGCCCAGCTTTCTGACTATGTACTGAAAGCATGTGCCATAATGAGTGAGTAGATCACATATCAAAACTTTGTTTAAATTTACCCTGTGACTCATAAATATTTGAATAACATGCTTCCAAAAAGCATGAGTGTTGACACCATCATACTTGTGCATTTAAAAACAGTTAAATGTCCTATATAAATAAAAAAAATGCAGTAAAATTTCAAAACCTCATTCACAACTATGAACATTCTTAGAAACCAAGGATGGCCAACTCCCTGTTCCTTATTTGTCGTTTGGTTGCTGTTCTTGATCTGTCACCCAGTGCCCTGAATTTTGCATGTCTTGAGCTGGCAAACCTGTCTTCTTCCACTTTAAGTTGTCCCCTGTCACTTCCCATCCTGTTCTGCTTTCCATCTGCATACTTCAACTGCTATGATTGCTGTCCCCACAACTGCATTAGCACCAGCTAGATCTGATCATCACCAGTGGTGATTCCTTGAACAGCATGCATTCTCAACACAAGCGGTTACCATAGTGCTACTCCCTGGTGTGAACTCAGATGAGGATGCAACCCTGAGGACAAAATCTTGCTGAGGCATCATGGGTCTCAAGCTGCCCAGTTGAGGTGGCGAGAGAGTTGGCCTGCCTCTTTTTGGGATGGCCCGCCGAACCACAAGCCAGAAAGACAGTGGAGACACCACTATGGGCCATCCCCTGGAATCAAGATCCCAGGTGTCGGCCCCACCTATCAAGAGCTGCCAGCCAATCAGAGGCCAGCATCATCCCATACACAGCAGGGTCACCAGAAAGTGGTGGTACTGCATGAAAAACTGGAGTCCCAGGAGCTGGTGACAGGCCCATCCATCACTGGGTTAATACCAGCAGCAGATGAGGCTTTTGAGTGTTAATTAATTAGCTACTTAAATACCTTAATTGGCAGTGAGTTGGGAAGGTTGACCATGAGCCTTCTGACTGAGAACTTGATTCTGGTAGTGGCAAGAAGATGGGGTTCTGATTAGTCATCTTAATCACATTCCCTCTTGCCTCCAAGCTCAACACTGGTGAGAACAGGAAGTTCTATGCTCTAAGTTTTTTAATTCAAAGCAGACATGCCTTTCTCATATCAATGTTAGCCATACTATCTTTGCAGATCAAAACCAATAGGTACATTACTCAGTTGAACAGGTGCTCACTAGTATTCCCACACAAGGTACTGAAGTAAAATTCAATGCTGAACTCTCAATATATAGAAAGCAAGAGTGGAAAAGTGCTAAGACAAAGGCAAAATAATGCAGATACTGGCATCTGAAACAGATCTATGGAGACAGGATAAAGCCAACATTTTGAATCTGGAGCAGATTTGAAAGTTAGCTCTATTCTTTCGCCTCAGATGCCCTCAACCTGCTGAGTTTTTCCAGCATTTTTTGTTTTTGTTGTGGTGGAAAATGCTGCCTGGTTTTCAGTTATCATTATTGTGGTGGAAAATGCAATTGACTGTCCACTGAAACTGCCCAATGTGATCTTTTTTTCTTGTGACAACATCACAAGTAACGTCAGCTATGAAGGAGCAACTTTGGAATCTTGCAAATCCACACTGGGATCAAGGAGGTAGGGTTGCCTTTCCCACTAGCAAGATCTTTCTGTCTCACCAACGTCGACTCCCATCGACTGTTCCCTGGTGGTGAGATGTGTGAACTATATAAATTGCTGCTGACTTTGGTCATTTGGAAGATCCTGCTAGCAGCTAATGGTGAACTTGCTTCCGTCATGGATAAACCTACTCCAGGAGTTTTGGCAAATTCCACCCATAGTCTTTGGCATATTCTCTTTGCTGCTATTAAATACCATCAGGCCATCTACAAAATGCTTCTACTTTCATATCAGAACTGCAAGAAAACTGTTTAGCCTTGTTCACCTGAGATTCAAGATGGAAGTATGCCAAGTCCATATCAGAGAGTAGCTTGACACTGATGATGCTACACTAATGTTCCGTGCTAAGGAACATCTACAGCAGCAAATGGACAGTCTATGTCATGCCTGCAAGTTTGACCATCAGTTGGACAAAGATCATGGTCCAGGATGTTGCCCTACTGCCATCTATCAGCATTGATAATGTAACCCTGGAGATTCTTGACAGCTTCACATATCTAGATTCCACAATCATCAGCAATCTGTTAATTAATGCTGAAATCAACACATTCATCATAAAAGCTGCAGCTATTATGCCCAAGCTAAGTGAAAGAATGTGGAACTGCAACTGACAGAGAATACCAAACTGTGATTACCAAGCCTGCACCCTCAGCATACTTGCTTACAGTGGTGAGATTGAGATAATATATGTTGTAGAAAAGGCTGAACAGTTTCCACCTTCACTATCTCAGACATACCATTGGTAACTTTTGGCAGGACAAAGTTACCAACTTGGAGGTCCTGGAATATGCTAATTCCATCAACATATACTCTTGCTAAGACAATGATATTTGCCTGTCTTGGCTGCATTCATCATCAGATGACAATGGTTTACCCAGGACCTTTGTACTATGAATTGGCCATTGGTTCATGACTGCCTGGTCTTCCATACCCATAAGGACATCTGCAAGTGAGTTTTAAAGGCGGCAGATATAACATTGACAGTTACAGGCAGCCATGAGCTCTGGAAGTGGATAGCTGAACATTAATGAGGCACAATTCGCAACCTAATCCTTTAGTTGGAAGTTTGCTGCTTTATCACTAACAAAAGTTAATAGTTTGGTTGCTCTAATTGCAAACTAGATTGAGAAGATCTATGTGACAACAGGTTTTCATTTTTTAAAATTTGCGATGTTGTGCATTGGGAATTTGTTATAATTGAAGAAAGACAATAGGTGAAAATATCCAAAATATCTTTAACAGTGTAACATCAGCAGGCTATTAAAATGCTTGTGTTAACGTCTTTTGGGAATGTGCTGCTTAAGTCATTTGTGAAAAGCATATTTTGTGTTTTAATGAATTTGTTAGCCCATTAAAAGTAAACCGACTAATGACTGTGTCGAAATCAAGCAATAAGGAATTATAAGTGAATTTATTGAGAAGTATGTACCAGAAGAAATTTCAATAACCTGATGTCATTGGAAAGGGAATTTAAGCAGCTTGCTATTGGTTCATTTTGGGATAATTGTATTGACCAGTTTTACCCCAATTATATCTGTCATTCCATTTTGTCAGATCAATGTCCTCTCATTATCAAAGCTCAAAATCATTGAAAGAAACAAAAGCTGCTGTCATCTGCCCCTCCAATAGTTAGTTATTTTGTTTTAGCCATAGCAGTGTCTTGTAAATTCAGTAACTATCCCCTTTTCGCTCTTTTCGCTCCTGATCATGCAGTTTATATCTCTTCTCGTGAATTACCAACGTTCTTGGGTCATTTTTACTTTGAGTCAGTAGTCGAATCAGGAAAGTTATGAGAATAACTTATCTGCAGTCAGATAAATGGTAGTGGGGTGTGTTGGGTGGGGTAATGTAATTACAGTTCAGTGGTAGGGAAGCTTGAAACCCGAGGCTTCATCGTGGACCGTAGAGAATATGTGGTGTGGGGATGTTACTGGCACATCAGAACATGACAGGGGTGACGTGAGGGTGATAAAATTAAGATTGAGGCTTTAGTAAATAGAGTCGTTAAAGAACAGTGCTTTCCTCTTAGTGTGGAGATCCTGAACAAAGGAACACAGCTCTTAAAAGTTAAGATACAGATCAGCTCTTTTTGGTCATTTTTTCACCTCTTCTCTTTTCACCTCACTATTATTTCTAAGCTACAAGCTGCCTAGGTGGTGATTGGAAGCAGATCTAGTACATGGAGAGCCTATTATGACAAATAAATATCTCCCTATCTATGCTGAAATTTTTGCTTTCAATAGTTTTACCAAAATAGTAGCGTCTCACCACCCTTTAAACTTTACAAATTTACAAAAACGCAGGGGGTAATTTTGCATTTTCCATAATAATGCCTCTTCTGAGCTATCGAGGCCATAATAACAATGTATGGCAGACCCACCATAAAATGAGTAGCCCTTACATGATAGATGTTACTGAATCCCTGTTCATCTGTAGTCATTTGTATTCCTGTTCTTTTTCATGGGCTCCATTAGGCATCCAACATAAAGCAAGAAATAACCAGAGCTTGCAACAAAGACAATGTAGTAATTGTGGGGAATTTTTACCTTGACAAAGACTGGACAAATACAATTAGGAAAGATAACCTGAGAGATGAGTTTGTGGAATGCTTTTGTGAAATATAGCAAGTTTAATTCATAATCTCATTGTAAAAGATACTCTGGAATAAAAGTGATCAGAACAGAATTGAATTTTACTTTAAGTGTGCAAGTGATATATGTCAATCTCAAATTAAAATTGAAAACTTAAAACAAAGCCAATGACAAGTATAGTGGGAGAGCTTGCTGTGTTTGATTGGGTAGCTGAACTAAAATGTACCAAGGCAAATAAATAGTGAGAAACAGTTAAAGAAGCATTTAAAAGGGAAAGCCATAACAAGCAAAAACTCAACAAGAAAGATGCGTTACTTCATACTAGATTAAAATAAGGGCTTATAAAGTTGCAAAGCATATTCGAGCCTAAGGATTGGGAGAGTTGAAGAAACCAGCTAAGCATGACAAAAAAAAGTATTATTCAGGAAAAAATTGAATGAGAGTAAACTAGCCAGGAATATAAAATAAGTTGTCAGAGAATTTATTAATATAAATGGTTTAATTCATTTGTGGAATCTCCAAAGTATATCCTATATAACACAGCGGTAATGCCACACAACATGATGGAGGACTGGACTTTGTCTCCACAAGGACTGCGCAGTTGTTAGTCCTAGAGATACTGTCATGGACAGATGCATCTGAGGCAGGCAGGGTGGTTAGGATGAAGTCATATATATTTTTCCCTTTTTTTGGTCCCCTCACCACCTGCCATAGACCTAGATTAGTAGCTAGATCCTTTAGGACCCAGCTAGCTTGGTCTGTTGTAGTACTATTGAGTCACTTTTGGTGATAGATATTGACATTCCCCAGAGTACATTCTGCAATCTTGCCAGCCTCAGTGCTTTCTTCAAGTGGTGTTCAAAATGGAGGAGGCAGATTAATCAGGTGGGGGGTGAACAGTACATGGTAATCAGCAGGAGGTTTCCTTGCCCATACTTGGCCTGGTACCAAAGCTTTCTCTGCCATCTCTGATTATGGTCGTGTCTAGGATGCTATCTACAAAGTATGATTCCATGAATATGACAACGTCAGACTAATTTGTGAGACAGCTCTCTCAATTTTGGCATAAATCCCCAAAGGTTTGTAAGGAGGATATTGTAGAATTGATAGGCCTGGTTTACCACTGTAGTTTCTAGTGCCTAGATTCATGCGAGGTGGACTCTCTATTTTAATTCCTTTTGTTGTCTTTGTAGCTGTTGGATACAAATGAGTGACTTGCCTGGTCAGTTGAGAGAGCAGTTATGAGTCAATCACATTGGAATAGCATGTAGACCAGATCTGGTAAGACAACAGATTTCCTTTGCTAAAGGACATTAGTGAACTAGATGGGCTTTTACGACAATTGTTTCATAATCATGATTGGAATTTTTATTCCAGATTTTTAAAAATGTAATTTCAATTCCAGACTCTGCCATAGTGGCATTTGAATCCTGTATCTCTGGATGACTAGTCCAGTGATTATTGAGGTATACAAGATAAGAAAAGGTATGGGTAAAGTAGACGTAGAGCAGATGCTTCCTCTTGTGAGGCATTCTAAGACGAGAGATCATAATCTTAGGATAAGTGGTAGTAAATTTAAAATACAGTTGAGGAGAAACCACTTCTCAAAAAGGTTTGTGAATCTGTGGAATTTGCTGTCCCAAAGTGTGATGGATGCTGCAAATTTAAGGAGGAGTTGGATAGATTTTTAACTGGTAATGGGTTGAAGGATTATGAGGAGGAGGCAGGAAATTGGGATGAGGAGCATATTAATCATGATTGAATGGTAGAGCAGACTTGAAGGGCTGAATGGCCTAATTCAGTTCCTATATCTTATAAACTTATGAAAATACCATTCTACCACCATCTCACCGACAAAAATGAGAGGAATAAATGTTGACCTTTATTTCAAATGGATTTTTAAAATTCTTTTGCATTATATGAGAATTGCTGGCTAGGCCACCATTTACTGTCCATCCCTAATTACCTTCGAAAAGATAAGCTGTCTTCTTGGACCGCTATAGTCAATGTGGTGTAGATATAGCAACAACACTGTGAGGAAGGGAGTTCCAGAATTTTGATCCAGTGACACTGAAGGAATGGCAATATAGTTCCAAGTCAGAGTGTTGTGTAGCTTGGGGGGGAGCTTGCAGATGTTGGTGTTTCTACACACCTTCTGCCCTTATCCTACGTAGTGGGAGAAGTCAGACTTGGAAATTGGCGAGTTACTTGAAACTGGAGTACAAGAGTAGGTGTGGAGAGCAGTTTTGATTCCCGTACTTAAGGGTGAATATGCTTGCATTAGAAGCAGTACAATGAAAATTCACAAGATTTGTTCCTAAGATAAAAGGCTTTGTCCTCTAATGAGATGCTGAGTAAATTGGGTCTACATTCTTTAGAGTTTACGATAATGAGAGCTGCTCTTGTTGAATCATCCAAGATTTTAAAAGTGCTTGACTATACAAACTTAGAGATTATTTCCCTTGGTTGAACCAGGACCTGGATCTGGGAGAAGGGTGGAGGGAGGTGTGGGACAGTATGAACAACCCCTCAGAATAAGGATGTTATCATTATCATTTGGGACTGACAGGAATGAAAACATCTTTATTTAAAGCCAAGATTGTGAGCCTTTGGATTTATTTGCTCCAGAGCACTGTGGATCCTCTTTCTTTGAGAATGTTCAAGAGTAAGATTGATATACTTTAAATGGAATAGTGGGATATGAGGAGTGGCCTGGAAAATGAAGTTGAGGTTGTAGATTAAATATGATTATATTTAATGAGAGAGCAGTTCAAAGTGCCAAATGATCCATTCATGCTCCTATTCCTTATGATCTTATCTGCAATATTTTGTAAAGTACTAAATATAATATTGGCATTCAGCTGCAAAAAGGAAGAAATTTGTTTGCATAACAGCACTGCCAATTGACCAGTGCAGAGCTGCAGGCTGCCACTTGTGTGGCCTGTATGGCGTTCTTCAATGATGTCAATGAAGAAAGCTGCTAGAAGCACCCCTACGCGTTCTCCCTCCTTATGTATATAGTAAGATATTCTGACTGCCATCTTAACACAGACATTAATTAATTAAAATAAATGAGTTTCTTCATTGTTCAGTATTAAACAGAGTGATGTCATGCAATCATGCTAATTATCTGAATGATAGTTTTTACAAAGACTTGAACAAACAAGCAATTGTGAGTTGAGCTTCATGCAAAATAAGCTGTTAATTCCCCATGGCTTATTTTCCCACTATTGAGCAAAATGAATTTATACCCATGTTATTTTGTGGGTTGTAATCTGCATACTGTCATATATTTGTTTGGCAAATTTAAGAAGTGTGCAAAGAAGGGTCCTCTGTATTATAACATGCCACATGCTGCTATGTAAATCTCAACATTTGATTTATGTTTAGCTTAATAAAAAGATTTGCAACATCCGAAGTGGTTCCAGTAAAAGGCTACAATAAATTGCAGCTGATTATAGCTTCAGTAGTTCCTGCATTCTCATTAATCATTGCATGTCCTCAGTTTTTGACTGAAGGACATTTTGGGAAAAAAATTGAGGACAGGCTTATTGCATATTATACAAGAACTGCTTCATGTGAATGGAAAACAAACAAAGTGGTTCACATGTCAACAGAATAGATGATTTACTAAAACTATTTTTGAAATGTCAAGATTAGTGTTCTTTTAATAAAATCATTTACAAATTATCAGACTTTCTCCCTTGCATCCTATTGTATTTCAAACAGCTTTGTTTTAATGTCACACAACTATATAAGATTTCACAACGTATGGACTAACAGTGATTACAGTAACATTATTAAATGACTGTCTGAATCTGAATGTATGTTTTAATTAATATTTTTCATAACAGTTATGTTCTAAAACTATTAGAATTATTTTCTATTGACCTTTTTAAACTTTACAATGAATCATCTCATTTGAATATTCTACTCAATTAATGTAAACTGCAGAAAAACACAGCAGTCAGGGAGAATCAATGCTTAAACATATTCCAGAGAATGTCAGGAAATCATTGCTATTCAAGTACGTTCTGCATAAACTGCAGTTTCCAATTCGCAATTAATAAATTTGTTTTTGATACACCACAATTATGTGATATTTAGGCTTTTAAAAAATCAGAATTATACCAAGGCATTTTAGTAAGAGTCTAAAATATGAAAAAATGGTGTGTGTTTTATTATGTTTTCATTGATTCAGCAAAGGACACAGCAATCTAATGTAAGTCAAGGTCTATCACTTTAGTCAAATTCAGTTTACAAATCTCGCGACTAAAGATATTAAATCAGCCTATTTACAAATCAAAATAAAATGAAACAGAAAATTTCGACTTCATCTGTTGCAGCTTTTGTTTCCCAGCTGGCTCCAGCTGCATATCAGACATATGCGTCATTCACTGAAGCAAATTGAAGACGTGAGCTGCTTCAGAGTGAGCAAAGGCAATTGAGTGCTATGTTGTGACCTCAGTAGCTGTCAGTGCTTTACTTGAACATGAATTAGATTTTTATTTTGCTCTCAGGCAGACAATATCAAGGCTTTTGTTGGGCCTGTGCATTGGAACATTAAATTGACCATTTTCAAGTCCCATCAGTCTGCCCTTCAATGTCTTTTCTTTATTTCTTCTCATCTAAATGCACACATACGCATCACATATTTTCTTCCTTTACTTTTGTACTAAAATGCTATGTATGATTTTAGAAAGATCTTATGCGATCTTATATGAAATATGTTAAGAAAAATCCATTTTGTACTTTGCATGGAAATGTATGGTTTCCAGAACTTTATTGATTTAGTATTATGTCTGGGCACAAGGCTCAGTTGATGAATGCATATGGAATGCAGGAATAGGAAAGTTGCAGGTTAGATTTTCAATCTGTGTTCATCTAGTTAATCTTTGCTGGGGCTTTAGGAGGAGTTAATCTCAACATCCCTAGGCTAGAAAGGGACACACAATACTCACTAATAGCGTTTTGTCACTTCTTAGTCATAAAGTCTTGGTTTTATAAGTTCGACTGTAAAGACTTGAACACGTAGGACTGGATTTAGTGTGCCTGATATGCACCCCACCCACTGGTTGGAGATCTGCTCCCGACCAAATTAGGTGCCTAACTTGGCAGCATTGTGCATTCCGGAGGATTTAGGATTAGGTGATGGGATTCCCATTTCTTGAGAGCTACTGGCCAATGAAAGACCAGCAGGCCTCCACTGCCCACAAATGCCACCTGAGAATGTGGCTGCTGCTGGTAATGAACCCACCTTAGGATCCAGGAACACAGATAACTAAAGGCAGGATAGGAATTGCAGAGAAGGGGATCACCAGCAACTGATGGGAAAAGAGATGAGATGAAATAGCAGAAGGGTTGCCACTTAGCAGGCACTCCCTTGCTGATGCTGAGCCCATCAAATGGAGCCTTTACTTGAAAAGTCCCAGGTAAAAATTTTTCTTCAAATTTTGAATTACTGATTACTGGAACCAAAATATCAGTGTTTGTGACTGAGTGAATGAGAGTAAGTGAATGAGAGTGAGGAACTTTCAGTGTACTTCATAGAGAAACAGATGTTAAGTTAGAAGATTGATGGCCTGACCTTTATCCCCCATCTTTCCATCCCAAGATGTAACCTCAATTTAACAAGACTGTTCTCATGTCTCCTAATTATTCCTTTAATTAAATCTCTCTCACAGGAATTCTGTCATTTATTCTGAATAAAAGCTGAGGAAAGATGAATGAAAACATTGTTGAGAAGAATTGCACAGAAATCATGATACAAAGTTAAAAAGTTAAGAGAGATCTTTCTCCAGTAATTATTTTTTTTCAATTGTAAAACATGACTTGGCTGCTCTTCTAATAAAAAGTGATAAATCTGGTCCAGGATTAGACCACAGTAAAAGCTGTGAAGTGACGTACACTGTGTACATAACTTGTTTGATTATTTATTTGTACTCCAAGAGTGTGCCATAGGATTTTCTCCAATTATATTAATAGATATCAGATATTATTAATCTTTAACATTCCAAAATAAATACTTGTGTTCCCTTGCATTTAACTTTCAACTTGATTATCCCCGTTTATAAACACATGAAAGTGACATTAAGACAGAATCACGTTATTATTTTACTTTGTATCTGTCCCAGCTTGATTTTTTTATAGAACATTTGAAATGAAGTAATGTTAGAATATAAATTTAAATTATGTCCTTGTATGGAACAAGCTTATTAGTTTCTTATGTGTTCTAGCAGATTTTGTTAATAAGGATTATGATAGCTTTACAATGCAAACTGTTCTTGACCTATGCAGAAATTTATCCTATTCTGAGACTACCTCTTCATAATAATATACCCATGCCTCAATTTTGCTGCCCTAAGGAAGCAATCATATTCCTAGACTGCATTCAACAGAAGTATAATTTATATTCAGGATATGAAAAATGTCAATCAATACTGTGGTAAGAGTTTAAAAATTATTTGCTAGCTTTATTTCATTTAGAAATGAGATGAGCACTTAGTTATACTTAATATGGCTATTGAAAGCATATGTCCTTTATCTTATTCATTTACAGTAACATTTTCCCTTAAATTAGCATACATACATAGTTATTGGCAAATGAGTCACTAAATACATTTTAAGAACATGCCAAGATCCAAATCTGCAGTTTATATTGAATAATCTTGTATCTATCAATATAATCTACCTGTAAATTGTTTAGATAATATGAATGGTATTTGGTCCCTGTGCATGGGGGAGAAAAAAAATCAGCCAATCCTGATCACTATCCAGTGACTCCTACTGTATCAGTGAAGCTCAGTTATGATGTCCTCCAACGCTAAATAGCCTGTTAACATTTCTTAGCCAGGTTCTTGGCCAAAGAATAACCACTTTGATGAAATACTATGCACCTGAATAAATCGGAAAATGTTGTCAAAACTTTATTTGAATGAAAAGAAAAGATACCAACACATACATCTATGGACATGTTTGAATGTGCATGTGATTGTAAATGCATGCAAAGAAAAAAATGGAGATTAAATTAAGAAAGTAAGGAATTCAAAAGAGAAAAAGACATTTAATGATAGGAGTGAGACTCTGGAAAAAGCAATTTAAGGACAATTGATTGCTGAGTCATCGAACAGTGATGCCTGTCTAAGTATCAAGAAAAATGGGGTATTTCCATTCAACAAGAAATTTTATATATGAACAAAGGGGAACTGGGAGATGTGGTATGTAGGGAAATATTAAATGCACATGATGGAAAAACCGCCAAACATTAGGCACTCATTCAAAGTAGGAGGTGTGAAATAACTTGTGCCAATAACAGACATGGTTATTGAATGTCTTGGGTCACAGATTAATATTACAGCTTGCATGTTATACTCATGGTTAAAATAACAGCAAAAACAGTGGGAGGTGGAAATAGGTGGCCTTAGTGATTGTGCAAATAAGTGGTAAAATATGACACAAAGGTTACAAACAGACTGGTTTAACCTCAGATGTTTCCTCTGCATACTGTTGGTTGTAAACAGACAAATTTCAGTACACAGTTAGCACACTCAGCAAATTTGTATTTCTTAATCAATTATATTTGATTTGGGTAAGTGACAATCTGAATATGGGAGTGTCTGTACACAGCATACCATTATACAATTACACAAACAACATGCTTAGTATTGAACTAGTTGTGTTTGCACACATGCCAGGCATGACAGCAACAACTTGTATTTACATACCATCTTTAACATAATAAAATGTCTCAAGGTACTCCAGAGGAGCATTACAAGAGAAAACATGACTCTGAAACAGATAAGGACAGATAACCAAAAGCTTGGTCAATGTGATAGATTTTAAGGAGCATCCAAGAATAAAATGTGAACCAGAAAGACAGAGAGCATGATAGTCATGTCACGCTCGTAAAAGTAATTGGGTCATGGACACTATACTTGTAAAAAGAAAGCTACGTGAAAAGTTGGATTCCTGAAAGTCAGGTGATGTCTGTTTGTGTTTTCTGGACAGACAGGTGCAATAGGTTGGAATCTCCCAGCTTGCTGTGCCCACTTTGGAAGAATGTGCCTGCAAAGATGAGAGGGGGTTGTGGGTATCTGAAGGAAAGAGGCCCAATTCCAATTATCAGATTTTGGATACAGCCATGGGAACTGCTAGGTGCTAAGGCAAGGATTATAAAAGGCCCATCTCAGTGCTCTGGAACTCCGTCCCAGTTGAACTAATAACAACAGTTAAAATAAAGCCCAGTGTTCTATGCCTCTCCCCTCATACCCCATACATGTTGAAGACACAATTAGCTGAGAGCCTAGATTACCATTAATCTGTCCAACCCAAGGGAAACCATTGTTTGATTGACAACTCTTTCTCTGTGATTCATTGTATCAATTTCATAATATTATTGGCACAAGATAAAGTGGTGTCAAGTGCTTACAGATTCTGCTATTGATACATTAGAGGTCTGGCTAATTGATACTTTTATCATACTTTAGTAAAAGCACCTTTTAAAAATGTAGAAAATAATAACTTTTTAGAAGATTTTTTAATACATACTATTGTTACTATATGGTTAATTGGTTCTGCGGAGAGTGTATACTTGGTGAATGATGTGGAGATATTGGTGTTGAGTGGGGAGGGCATAATAAGAAGTCCACTCATCTAATGAAAGAGCAGCATTCCAAAAGTTTATGGTTCCAAATAAATCTTTTAGATTTTAATCTGGTGTTGTGAGACTTCTTACTTGGTGAATGGGCATTGTAGAGCGATAGTTCGGCATGGAGGATATGAAGGGTCATGGAATGGGTGAATTGTGCATGGTTGGTAGGTATGGTATGCAGGGTTATGGGTATGGTTGGAAGGGGAAGACAAGCAAGAGTAAAGATATCTTGAACTTACCTCCCCAGTGGTTCAAGATATCCTTAAGGGGCTATGAAGTAGCCTGTAAAAAGCTTGTCCAACTTCACAAAAATTGCAGAGGATGAAGATATGCCCATTGCTGCAATGGAGTCAGCCAGGTCAGGAGTACAAATTAGGGGCACCATGGGACTCCATGAAAATGCAGCCTAATATGTTTGGGAAGTTTCCCTGGTGCAAATTGACTGTCTTCACCATTTCAGTGGAAGACGTTAGAAGAACAATGGCTATCAGATCATAAGGATGGAATGTCAAATAAGCTATTTCAGTGAGCTAGTCACAACTGGTATTTTAATGGATATCAACCATTCTATTGTGTACCAAACACTTCAGTTCCAATCTATAATCTGGACAATGGGATATTTTGAAACTGCTGGCGTATAACTAACATTAACAGAAGAGGAGGGTTCAACACATTATTCTGCAAGAGAACTCAGCCAAGAACTCTGGATAGGCAACACAGAGATCTCACCCAGCAAAGAAGAAAAGAATCCTGTCTCTAAAAGACAATCATTTCAGGCAGCTTTTACCTTTTATAATCCTTTTCTACAGAAATTTGGCCACAATTTTATATGAACAAAGCAGAAATTTCCTCTTTTTTTAATTCAAAGAATAAGAAAGACAACCTTTCAGGCTTAATATGACTCATTTCTTGTTACATTATTCATTACAGGTGCATGTTCCATCCCTTGAATCCATCTTTTCTCATGTGTCTGTGTTTTGTTGCATCAACATGTCAGCTACAGTGTAAATAAACATTTATCCTTTCATTTGATTTAAACTCACTAGAAAACTTGTCTGTGTCTATTCTTTAAAGCCTCGGTATTCAAAAGGTTTAAATCACTTCTTCTCAAAGATATATATATGGTTGTGTATAAATGGTTGTGGTCAGCCAAGAGGTGAGCAAAAAGGGGAAAGATTATCCCACCACCTCTCCCCAGCTGTAATCTGAGGTCTACAGAAGGAATTCTAAAGATTCGGGCTTAGGCAGCTGAAAGCATAGGAATGTTCAAGAAGTCAAAATTAGAGGACTGTAGATATCTTGAAATTGAAGTGACTAGGAGATAAATAGGAACTAGGTCACTGAAAAAAAATTGAAAATGAGGCTGAGAATCATAAAATTGAGGGATTGTTTAATCAGGAGTCAATGTAAGCCAGTGAGCACAGGGATGATGAATGAATAAGAATTTCTGAGAGTTAGGAGATGGGTAGCAAATGTTTGGATGGTATCAAGTTTACAGAGAGTAGAACATGAGAGGCTAGTCAGGAGAGCATTGGAAAAATGAAGTCTGGAGGTAACAAAGACCGGTTGATTGTTTCCAAACCAGATGAAATGAGGCAAAGGCAGAGTTAGGTGATGTTAAGTAGGTGGAAATTGTAAGATGTGTTTGGAATCTCACGCAGAGGTTAAATATAACACCGAGAGTGTGAACAATCTGGTTCAGCCACAGACAACTTTGGGGCAAGGGTAATTATGCAGTGGCTCAAGTGCTAAAGGTGCTATCTAATGCCATGTAAAATTTTAGAAATGGGTTTCTACTAGTGTTTTATATTGTTAAACTTAGGAAAGATACATGCATTTGATATACTTTCTGAAAATGCCTGTAAATTTCAGGAAACATAGTGGAGGACATGCCCCTGTCTATATCAAAGATGATGAAGTGACGATAGTGGAGAGCTTCAAGTTTCTAGGTGTTCAGATCACCAAAACCTGCCTGGTCCCTCCACATTTATGTTATAGTTAAAAAAGCCCACCAACATCTCAATAAGGTTAAAGAAGTTTGACATGTCCATATGATTCTCACCAATTTTTGCAGATGCACCATAGAAAGTATACTTTCTCGGTAATCACAGGTTAGCATGGCTCCTACTCTGACCAAGACCACAAGAAACTATACAAGATTGTGAACACAGCCCAATCCATCACACAAACCAGTTTCCCACTCCTTGATTCCATTTACACTTCCCACTGCTTGGGGAAAACAATCAAAGATCCCATGCATCCCAGACATATTCTGTTCTACCTCCTTCTGTTGGGAAAAAGATGCAAAAGTTTGAAGTCATATACCAACCAACTCAAGAACAGCTTCTTCCCTGCAGACGTTTGAATGGTCCTATCACATATTGAGCTGATCTTTCTCTTCACATTATCGGTAATTGTAACGCTATATTCTGCACCCTATCCTTTCCTTAAACCTATGTACTCTATGAACAATATGTTTTGTCTGTTTAGCTCACAAGAAACAATACTTTTCACTGTATCTCAATATATGTGACAATAAAACAATTCAAGATTGACATTGTCATTTACATTAATTCAGGCAAACATTCCATGTACATTTTATCGATATTGATACAAGTAATCCAAAAATCTGAATGTTTAAATTACATTGTCTAACCTTAAATGAAAATAAAACACGTATCTATTCTGCTGCATCTAAATGTTAAATTTATGATGCTGTTAGGAGAACACATTTGGAAGGTAGCTGGATAGGTTTATACCAAGGCACTTAAAGTGGTTGATTAGGTCTTGCTGCTGTCTTCAGGGAATTGTCAGAGAAAGTGGCTAGTGCTGAATGTAAAACAGCAAAAATTGAAAGGGAATCAAGGGCTGTCGGCAGGCAGGAAGGAAAGTGATATTTAATCCACAATCAGATCAGTGATGATCTCATTGAATGGTGGAGGAAGTGCGATGGGCTCTTATTTTTTATTATCTTATGATCAGTGAATTTTAAATTGGGTTTCCAATTGTACTTTGATTCAAGTATGTTAATGAAGTGACCTGCTCAGTAATGGGATATTTGGATCACTAATCATCAGTGCTGCTTAAAATGATTGCCCTTCTCATATATATGTTATTAACCCCTTCTCCACCCATTCTGCTTGACAAGTGGTGGCTGTGAAGTGGAAGGGCTTAATATAAAAGCTACTTGATTTTCTACTTGTTGATTGTTTCTTCTGTTATTTTCTTGGTTTTTTTCTTTTTGTTTAATCACCTTCTGTTTCATTTTTCTTTCCCCATTTTTCTTAGTCATTCTTTTTTTCCTTTTTCTGTAATGGTGCCATTTTAATAGTTCCCTGAATTTGTGCTCCCAATATAGAATTGCACAGTACCCTTGAAACAAAGTGGCACATTTACTTATTCTGCCATCATCTCTGAAGCAATTTAACACACAAAAAATCTGTAGAGGTAAACTGATATAGAAAAACAATCCTGTGATAGCACTGAAGATGTTGATCAAGACAATGCAATGACAATAGTCGCTGAGGGAAAACTTTGTGTGATAAGCCAGCAATGATTCATAAACCAAATCTAAGAATGCAATATAACAGTTATGGTTCTACATTAATTGGATTCAGTAGATTAGATAATTGCAGCTCCAAACAAATCTAGACTTTTTTTTCAATCAGAATGTTGTAGGTAAAGGTTATGATGGAAATGTGAATGAGTACAATGGAAACATTGAAAAGTAAATCCAGTGTCTATACAGGGAGTGTTGCCTAAACAGGCAATAACAGTAACTGAGAAAGAAATGCTGACAGCAATGGAAGCAACGTGTAAGACAAAGACAAAAGAGTCTGTTCTTCAAGTATTACACTACAGAGAGAGTGACAGATTGAGGCAAATATAAAGACAAGATAAAAGTAGCTAACAAACCATTCCTCCTCCTTCACACACCATTAATAACCATGGGATTTGTGAATGATTATTGCCTGGCAAAGTACTGCAGTTGTTTGCTATTGCCTTCCGCACTATAACTGACCAGATCTCTCCCACTCATCATCAGGCATTTTGGAAGGATATACAGGCTGCTCCTCAACCATTTTGGACACGTTCCATACCCATGGACTTGAATTTAGATCATCTGGCCAGCGGTAAGGATATTACCACTGCGCACAAGATCTTCTTCTGAACTAGTCAGGAGTACTAAAATAGAATTGGAGCTAGGTGAGAAAACAGAACATTGCAGTAAAAGGAGTATAACACATTTCTATTAATGCATTTTCAGGAAGCAGGTTAACAAAAGAAAATGGTAGGGCCATTGAAAGATCTCAAAGGTAACATAATATCAAGGGATTTGCAACTTTTCAAAATTAAATCTCTTCTCTGTGATTATGGAAGAGGTTACAGATTGTGATCACCAGGATGGAAGTTGAATTTGTGTGGTGGGAGAGCAAGAGAAATACCAGAGGATGAAAATAAATTAATGAGCTGAAGAGATTTAAGGAAGATGATGCATGGGCCTCAGTGGATTTATACAGGGATACTTGAAATGGCAGATAGCAAATTGATTGGGTTCTGCCACTACCCTTAGGGAATCATCAGGATGAAAGGTTCCTGTTGAGATTTGGAAATAGAACAAACTGAAGCAAACTTTGAGAAGGAACATTTGGACAATCCACGAAATTACAAGCCACTGGAAAAATTAGAAGCTATCCTGAAAGAAGGTGTAGTGAAACATTTACATAGGTAAAAGATGCAATTATGTCGACAAAAGTCTGGAGTTATTTAGGGAAATTACAGATTTGTGACAAAACAAAACTGTCCGTGTAATGTATTCAGATGTCAGAAGAGCTTTTATGACTATGCAAAACTCTTGAAAATTACCAGAGAGTGGGTGGAGGTGATGGTGGAGGATGAGGTGTATGGGTGGAGTGGTGTTAGGTTGCAAGTGCACCAAATAATGCAAAAAAGCAAAAGTTGGAATTTAGTATGAAAAAGAAGATAAGAACATAAGAAATAGGAGCAGGAGTAGGCCATCTAGCCCTTCGAGCCTGCCCCGCCATTCAACAAGATCGATGCTGATCTGAAGTGGATCAGTTCCACTTTGCTGCTTTCTCCCCATAACCCTTAATTTCCTTGCCTATCAGAAACCTATCTACCTATGACTTAAATATATTCAGTGAGGTAGTCTCCACCACTTCAACGGGCAAAGAATTCCAGAAATTCACTACCCTTTGAGTGAAGAAGCTCCTCCTCAACTCCGATCTAAAGTGCCCTTCCTTATTTTGAGGCTGTGCCCTCTAATCCTGCTATCCAAAGATTGAATGAATTATCAGATGATTTTGAATTAAGGGAGTAGGCTGCATTGATGCTTTCTCGGTAGAACACCATTGGCAGCGGGATCTTTTGATCCTGCCGCTGTTAATGGAAATTACCATTGAAGCCAACCAATATCGCTGAGATACCCGAAGCAGAAGATGCACCAGTAGCAGGACCCAGAGAATCTCACCGGCATGAACAGCTGGAGAATTCTGGCCACTGTATTCAAGGACCCAGCAGCACATAAAGTGCTATGTTCCACACTATTTATTTAATTATCTCTGTAGTTCTCAAGTGATTTTTCTGCATTTAATCCTAGTTTGCGTAGGTCTCATTCGACCATGCAACTAATTCATCCATTCATTGAAAACTGTAAAAGGTGAACACTATTTCTGACTGTGCTGCTAATTAATTCTTCTATTAAATGACCATTAACCACTTACCTCTTTGAAGTGCATAAATGCATTAGAAGTTTGGTATCATTGTCACCTGTGCTGAATCTCTTTGTCTTTACCAGTGCCAGAAGCATTTTAAGGGAAAAGCAATATTTTAAATAAGCACTGTCCTCTGCAAGCAGCAGTGATGTCAAATTTAAAGTTGAAGTTATGCTATGAACTAGACATTATAGACCATAATATTAGTGGACGGTAAATCCTATGATATTTTTGTAGAGTATAAAATCATTTCAAAGTTATTGGGAATATCCCAGTAATTTCTTGTTAATAATGCTCCATTTATAATCCACCAGTAGACAAGCATTTCCTGACATGAACTGTCCAGCTAACACTTATGAATACATACTTCAATTTCCAACATTTCCAAAGACTTTGGGCTGCACTGAATATTAGACTACAACCCTGGAAATGAGATAGAACAAAAGTTGTGCATGGCTTCCACCCATGTTTTCAGACTGACCACTTTCTGATGGAAGTGAGAGTTTCCCGTGGAAGGGAATATGAGTAAATCTGCTGCCTGCCCTTTTATGTCAAGGGATGTCTTTGGGAATATTTTCAGACCATTCCAGGAATTCCATCCTCACTTATAAAAGGGCTCAGCGCAACTTGTACCTGCTGAAAGCTGGAGTGAGTTTCACTGAGGCCACTGGAAAGGTTGCAAACCTTGTCTGAATTAAGATAATCAATCCCAGAAGAAATTGATTGTCTTACTGTGTTCTAAAGTTACATCTCTTATTGGACATGAAGACTATTCACTGTTATTCTGTTTGCCTGATACCCATACAACCTAGTGCTATTCTATCATCCACCCTGATCAGGGTGGGTCCCTCAAATGTCTAAAGCCCTGGAGTCATGTATTGGAAATCCTGTGGTGAAAGCTGCTTCTGTTTGAAGGCAACTGTGAATTGAGATTATGTGAAATACCTTCCCCTCCTCAACAGCACAAATGGTGGGTGCTGGCTTTGGAACTGGGGTGGGGGCTTCAGATATCAGGGTGCACTGGCACCATTTTGATAAAGCTGTAGAGCCCTTCCAATTCAGTGAAAATTTAGTACAGAGTTTAATTAGGGGTAGCTGTGAATTGCACTCCAGCCTCCTCTCCTTCTTCTTCCTTTCTATGGTTGAGTATAGAAAAACAATTACAACTTTATATTAGGGTGGTCAAACCATGATATTATGTCAGGAATTGTGGTGTGCATCACTGTAATGTTTCCTTCATATTTAAGAGTTGATTCATTATGTGTTCCATGGTCTGTTCTGAGTAACCACATCGCACAAAATGAGTTCTTAATTTTCTATTGGTGCATTAGATATCCACATCTGCCATGGAATATACATATGTGATTTTAGGGATGTCTATGAACTTTGTGGGAGGTTGAAATGAAGAACCGTATGTGTCAGATCTTTGAGCTGTAACTTCTTGAGAGTCCATTCATTTTTCCAGGATTCTTAAGGATTGAAGTTGCATTCTATGAGGTTAAGTGCATGGATCCAAAAGTGCTTATGTAACTTCAAGTAGAGATGAGAGACATTGGCGAGGTCCTGAAGGATTGGGAAATGTTCTCCACCTTATGGAGAAAGTGCTTTTCTAGCTTATGTAGGGTCTCTGCACTGTGATAGGTCATGGGGTGAGGATTGTGTAAAACGTGTGTCAAAACGTGCGTCTCATTGCAGTGTTCATTTGAACATCAACCAGTTGAATGTGGCTACTTCTAGTCCATACACAGTGCACACTACTCAGCTATGGCATATTCAAGGTCCATAGTAGATATCCATCGTACAGGTGCTGAGGCCCTCCAAAAATAATGTTTGCCAGTTTATAGATCAAAGTGACTCTTGACCTTCTCTTGGCGGCTATCTTCTTCAGGTATTTGTGGAAGGTTAGTATGTGGTTCAGCTTCACTTCAAAGTAAGTCACATTGGGTTCATATTGTACAGGGTTGTTGTGAAAGGTCACACTGAAGGTACGTTTACCATTCTTGCTATGAAGATAAAATGGGGTGACTGTAGTTTTGAGGGTTTGGTTTGAGCCTCCTTTTATAGAAGTATTCAGACTAACATGCTAAATAGCCTCTGGCAATAGAATGAGCTCATTAGAAGCCCAGCCCTTTGCCTTTTTGCAGATTTACTGGATATATATTTCAGAAATACATTTTCAGAATGTATATCTTTTCAACTTTTCCAAAACATTTTACTGATACACAAATGAAGACAAGAACATTTTAGTTCTTGCAAATGAGCAAATTAATATTTGGCCAAGATAAAAGATGTTTCCGAATATACTTACAGTAACAATATTTCATCCATGAGAAGAAAATGGAGGCCTCAGCATATTTGAAGAGAATATTAAAAACTAAAGAAAAATGTGTTTCTTTTCACTGCTCCACCTTTGAGACTAAGACAAGAGTAAAGGGAGGCAGGACAAAGCAAGCATTTACCTTACACTAATCAGAATATCATTAAGTAACTCCCATTGGTTTCAAATGCTGTGACATTGGCAGTGAACATGAGTTATACAAATGCATTTGCAAATTATTCTCAGGATACAGGATGAACAGAGAAATGGAAACAGAATCCTGGTTAACCCATTTCTGCCCATTGATAAATGGATGGTGCAAAAGATCTTTGGAAATTTGTCATATGCGGATGGTAAAAATTAGAATGGCCACAAACCTGTATTAATTTCCTAAACCATCTGATGGAATTTCAAAGGCTCCAAGAAATGCTAATGAAGATAAAAGGCAACAAAATTATTGTGAACAACAATAATCATAACTTAATCTGTTATCAGATTAAAAACAAATGTGCATTTAGGCAGCATCCTAACATACCTCTTAGGATGTCCCAAAATGCTTAGTTTACGATGAAGTGCAGTCCCTGTTGTTAAGTTGCTGAATGTAGCAGACATTTGCTCATAGCAAAATCCCACAAACAGCATTGAACAAAATGGTAAATTAATAGTTTTTGTTGCTGCCTTGTTGATTATAAAAATGTTAATAGGGGTACGAGGAGAACTTCCTGCTCATCCTCAAAATTTGTCACTAGATCATAAATATCCATTTCAAGAGATAGATAAGGCCTCTGTTCAATAATTCATTCAAAGGGACAACATAACATTTTCTTTTTACTATAACTAACATCTTCTCTCATCTATAAAAATGCAAGGGCATTATAACTGACCTCCGTGCCCCATTAAAGAAACAAAAAAAAATAATAAAAATTGTTGATGTTCTTCACTATCTGGTGGCTACTTCTGGAAAGTGCTTGTTCATAATTGAATGTAAGTAGTGGATTCGTAAATGATAATTCCATCGCTAGATAATCACTAGGATTCTTTGATTTCCCTGTGGCATTTTTCTTAGTGGCAGGATCTTCTGGTCTCGGTGCTATCAATGGGATTTCCTATTGATTCCACACCATGCCACCAGAAGCATACAGCAAAGGTGCTCGGTTGTCAGGACCAGAAGATCCTGTCAGCATGAAGAGCCAGTAGATCACATCAAATGTGTTAACGTTTACTGTCTGAGTTCATACAGAAGAATGGTCACTTGAGCAAATCATGGAGGCTGACCAGCATCTATATTATTAAACGTTGAATAGGGCTGGGATAGAAAATAGACCACTGAGGGAGGGAATACAATTTTAAAGTAACATTTTTTTTGAAGGATGCATTTCAAAATTCTCGTCAAGCAATGTAAAGTATGCATCGCTTATTTTCAGCAACTTTATTGACCAGTGTTATATTAACACAAAAGCAACACGCTATGGTTATTATAAATCTGAAGTAGAACCTACTAGAAATATTCAACAGGTGTGATAGCATCTGTGGAGAGTTAAGGGAATGGGTTTTATATTTCTCAGTGGGATGAAAGAGGTGGAACGAAAACTGTGGGGTCCTCTCCTCACTATAATAGTGCAGCTTAGCAGACATAGGATGGCCAACTGATGGCAGTGCAACAGGAAAGAGGTCAACCATATATGCAGATGGAGCTTGCTTCCCAACTACGAACCCTGAGAACAATTACCAGGGCAATTTTCGCATGCCTGTTTTTAGATGCCACAATATTGGAACTTTGAGTAGATATTTTAAAAAGTGATGAATTTATGTTGTAGCTATATTCTTCGAGGAAAATCAATCACACCTTGGTGTGAATAAATAAATTGTGGTCTAAGAATAGGCAGTGTGAACTGGCAATCATGAGTTAATGCCATGGTCAAGGTTAGAATTATAAAGTCCCTGACCCTCAGAACCAGTCTTTATTACTCATTATAGGCAAAAAAAGGATTTTAAATGGTCATTAAAAGTCATACAGATGCTGCGAACCTCCCCAACAGAATCTGCTGGTACCATTCAATCATGGTTCTGATGGCAGGGACCTTTTCAGTTGCCCTTGTGCTACCTTGTTTTAACTGGCATAAAAGACTCCTGAACTTTTTCATGTCTGAAACCAGAAAAATGCATCAGATAATGAAAAATTGTTAACAAACTTAATAGCTTGTTAATTAATGACTTCTAAATGACAGATGGGCTGCCATTTTTGGAGGTTACGTGCCCTGATTTGGGTTGCTGATGCAATATCACGGCACATTTTTCATCAGCACTGTGCCCCATTTGGAAATCCAGCCTAGTGTTTCAGTTTGGTTCTGACAAGTTGGCAGCTCGAAACGTTAGCTATGTTTCTCCACATTACTGCCTAACCTGCAGTATATTTCCAATTTTTTATTTTTGTTTTACCTTGCATTCACCATTGATACTAAGTTTCATCTTTACCATTTGGATGTATATCTGACAATGGAATTTAAAGGTTTTGGATTCTACGATGAGTTGATGATCTCTTCCAATCTATTACCATCCAGGTGGTAGCCATGATGTGGAGATGCCAGCATTGGACTGGGCACAGCATTGGGGTGGGCACAGTAGGAAGTCTCACAACACCAGGCTAAAGTCAAACAAGTTATTTGGTATAATGAGCTTTCAGAGCTCTATGGAAGGAAATGAAGGAGCATCGCTCTGAAAGCTCATGATACCATATAAACCTGTTGGACATTAACCCGATGTTGTAAGACTTCTTATTGCATTCACGTGCTGAAAGTGAAAACTTGTGCTTTGGTTTTAATGGCTTGCTACAATCATCTGTTATCAGAACTGCTTTTCCCTTTAAATATTGTCTAACTGAAGAAGTCATTGCAGCTATTAATAGGCTCAGCCTGGATCTCCCACATTTTTCCAATTGCAAGGATAAGACTCCAAATTGTTCTATATAAACAATTTCATTACTTATATTTTGTTTTGATTTAGAAAGTTCTAAATATATGAATGCTGATCATTATTCACATGAATGTGAAATTTTACCTGTACAATTTCGCTGGATGCAAATTTTGATATTGTCAAAGAACATTGTTTAAACATTGAAATATTTGGATTAAAATTGTAAACTAAATCAGGATTTTAAGTTTGCTTTCTTTCTGTTTATTTAATGCAGGAGAAGTTTGAGGCGCTTTTCTTGGCCTATGATGACCATGCCACATTCCAGCTGTTTAAAAGTTTCAGACGTGTACGAATTAACTTCAGTAATTCCAAAGTAGCAGCCCGTGCCAGAATAGAGCTCCATGAAACAAAGTTCAATGGGAAAAAGCTAAAACTCTACTTTGCACAGGTAACAAATTCAATACTGTAGATGATCACAAAGCCATGGATCATTAATACATTAGGAAAAGAGACTGAAGATAAAAGCTTATTCATGTGATATGTTTAATTAGTGCAATTAAGGTAGAAATTAGCTGCACTGTTTAAAACCCACAATATGAGCAGAATGGGGTCTGCTTTTAGGGACAAATATCCAATGCAAAATTTATGTTTCAAGTATCCCTGGTGGGCACCTAAAAAAAAGTTAGTCATTACATTTGTAAATAAAGGATCTTATGGTCTATTCGCCCTTTACAAATCCTTAGATTTTTCTTCTGTTGATTTTAATGGAAGAAAAAACAGATGATTGCTGTTACTATGGTGTGAATGTGCTGCCAGATTTTCCTTTCCATGTGTTGCCCAGATGATGTTTAACACCTGGGCTGTAAAGACACAAATCTACTGACAAGGTGTAAAAATGCTGCCTTTTTATCCGGATGCTTAATTCAGGCCAGGTTTGAATAATTATTACATAGATAGTGTCTTATTGAAAGGTTTTTGGTAAATTTTCTTAACCCATTGCTGTAAGTCATATCTGAACAAAATAGAAGTACTGAATTATTTTTCATCAAGTTACAGTTAATCTGAGTATGGTTTTGTGAATGTAATTGAGACTGCTCTTAACACGTCAATTAGAATTTTATGACCAACAGAATCCAAAAATTTTTCCCATTAGTGTGCATTGGATTTGAAACCAGATCTCAAAGTTGAAAGGACTGCATGTCAATGTCCTTCACTGTTTTATTTTCAATTTTATATAAAAAAACACTTATTTCTAAGTGATTCATTCATTTACTACACAAGTTTTCTTCTCATAATGAAGTAACCAACATAATTTTAGCTTCAGACCAGACTGTTGATACAAGTTTAGCACATTGTTCTTCCAATTAACATAACACTGTTGCATGATGTCTTGCTCAAAATTACCATGAAGTGTACAACAAGCAGGTGCCAAAGGCAATGTTTGATGAGTGATCTTTTTCACAACAATTCATCACCTTTTGTACCTTGAATGTAGCCATCTTTGCTGACAAGAATTTTGTTATTTTGAAGATTCTCAAAAACCACAAGTTTTTAATTTGTCCAGCATGGTGGTCTGGTAACAAATGGAATAATTTTATAAAATTGCACTTCTGTCACAAAGAAATTTCTGCTGTTTTGAACAATAGAAAGTCATTCACTTCATAATTCTCTGCACACTTTAAGTTATCGTCATTAGCAGGATGAGTGGCACTGTGTGGGTGAGTCAGTTGCAGATAGTTGATTGCAAAGGGGAAGAGGCCACTTTGCTATAAGGAGAAAGGAGGGTTCAAGGAATGAGTCCGTCACATCCTCTTACGTTGCCCCTTCACTGCCTGGTGCTCTTATAGAGGCAAAGGATCAATTTTATCATTTTGATTCTAAGTGCTGAATCTGGGTGCAATTCAAATCTGACTTGGAAACCTGTTCTCAATCGTCCCTATAATGCACTTAACCTGAAAAAAAGTTGTGGGTCTGAATTGCACAGTAGGCAGGGCTTATTTGCATCCGAAATGCTGCAGCTCCAATCAGAGCTTTGAACTGCGCATGCGGGTGAAATAAAAGAGAAAATGCATCCTGTCACATTGCTCCTGGGCTGCAAAAAGTGGATAAAGTGGCTTGGAAGCAAAAAAGTGGAAGCGTTAGCCCCACAGATATTGCCCCACCTCCACAATATAACTGTCCCCCTTATCGACCAACCTCACCACTACCCAGACTGATTACGGCCTTCTGCCCCCTTCTTCCCTCTCCACTGACTGCCATAGAGTGGCTGCGGGGCCCTTCCTTCCCCCACAGTGGCAGTGGTTTCCCTCCATCCCCAACAGAGAATGATTGGGCCTCCCTCCCCCACCCCCTCCACCAGAGAATGATCGGGCGTCCCTCCTCTTCCATCACCCATCCAGAAATAAATCTGACCCTCCACCACCACCACCACTATCGACCTGAGTCAGAGAGCCATTGGAAGCTCTGAGCTTACCTCTTTATTAGCTGCAGTGCTCGAAACAGATCTTTGCCAAGCATGTCCGGACTTGCGAACGTGATGGTAGAGAGGTAAATGCTGATAAAGCTGGACGGGCATTCCATTAATTCAATTTAAATACATGCAAATGCATTTGTGCCATTTTGGATGTGGTTTTGGGCCTTAGCAAAGTGGGCATTTGCGTGGACGTGGGCACAGATCGAGCTAATCGCCTCACACCTGACTTTATCAGGTTTTCACACCCCAAAAAAGGCAATAGTAAAATCGGGCTCAAACTGTCAGAAACATTGAAGCAAATTGCACATCTTACATTTGGGAGAATGTATGTGGCATGTAAGAACATAAAAAGAAAAGACATTTTGTTGCTAAATGGTAGGAGGAAATAAAATACATATACATGTCTATATATCAACCCCACAAAAAGGCTTAAGCCAATGAATGCTAAATTGTTTTCTAAAACATATAATATATTTCTTTGATTTTCCTCTCGAAAGGCATTGTGGCTGGAAGTGACATAGAGAGGGACTTCTGTCTGCCAGTCTGACTTCTTTATGACTGATCCATTTTTCTGCATGAGGGCGATTACAATAGCAAGTTAGATTCTCCCTGACATCTCAACTTTACTTCTGTGCTATCAATACAAAAAGGCATTTTGGAATATTTTCATGATCTAGTGCTCCCAACATGGAACAGTGCTCAGAGGAAGCATCAGTTTGCAAAATCACCCCTCTGGTACAAAAGTACAGATCCAAACCAGAGATTTCAAGCTTTTGAATTCCATCAAAGAGGCCACCAAGCTCGTTATTGCTGATAAAAGCAAAGAGAATATAAGGAGAATGGAAATAAATGCAACTGCAAATATCTCTTTTTATGACTTATCCTTTTCTTACACAATCATAAAACCATTGCACTTAGCATTTTGTAACTTAGACTTTTTTTGAATGTGTCTTGGAGCCACAATTCTAACACATGCCATTTTTATAATTATAAGCTGGAAGAACAACCAGTCACCACTGCTTGTGACCCAGAATGAGTCAGCATCTAATAGCACATTGCTAGCGAACATTTCCAAGTCCCAGCACAATTACATGTATCTCAAAGGATGCAGTTAGTGAACTTGAGGGGATAACATTGAGCAAGTCAGAATGTATAAATTAGAATGGAGAAGCAAGTGCTCATGGCAGAGGAGCAGCGGGATACAGTTGCTCAGATGCCCATATAAATGTTATGAATGGCTTTCTATATTTTGGAAATTCAGTGAAGTGAATTTGTACAAATGTATCAAACTTGCACTGCAATTCAATGGAAAATGAACTGCAAAAGTTGCCATGCTTAACAATGCTTCAATCACTTGCTAGGTACCTATATGTAGGAAGCGAATTGGTTGATACTGCATTAGTTACGAAAAGAAAGGAAGCACAATTGTAGAGGTAGGATGAACCTTGGCTACCATTGGCAGTGGCATCTCTATTTTTAATTTGCACTGACCCAAGAAAAGGACAGTGATGAAAGACAGCAAAAAAAGGAAAACAGAAGAACAGACCGAAAATGATTAAAATTTGTTTGTCCTTGTTATACAGAACTTATTTCTGACACCACATTTAAATGTGTGCATGTGACCTTGGCTAGGACTTGCACCTATAAATTGGGAAACAAAAACATTTGCTGGAGATCTTTGTCTCAGTCCAGTCTAAATGCATACTGTTCAAAAGAAGACCATGTGGATGTAACAGCAAATCACAGAGTCAGCACTGGAGGGGTTTCTCAAAGCTGAACAGACGAGATTGTTGAATGGCCGATTTGCTGGATTTATTAATTTCACCAGTGTAATTATATTGCTAGTGGGATATTATAATCTTTGGGATAGATTTTGTGGGTGGGATTTTATGGCCTTGCTTGTCCTGAAACCATAAAATCCTGCCCGAGTTCAGCAGGCCTTTCCATAATCTACCCCCACTCCAATTCCTGTGGCAAATGGAACGATAAAATTGTGGCCTATGAATTTGTGCTCCCATTATGGAAAATTACTTGCGAGGAGCTCATATTGAAAATTCTATGATTTGGTGGAAAGTATGCCAACCTGCCAGTGCCACAACAAATGATCCTTGCCTTAAATTTCTTTGACACTATACCCACGTCATCGCAACAGATCAAATACTGGACTCAGAAGGATCTAATATTGTCCAAAGTTAAGCATATGATTCTTCATGGCTGGTGTTATGATAGGATAGACAATGAAAACATTATTGTGATAACCCCCATGAGGTCCATCTGGAAGCATTGATTGACCTCCTTGTAGGGCTCGTTGAGTATGAGTTGCCCTGTAGTTCCAGGCAGAGACCAGCATGTATACATCATGGTAGTTGTTTTACTTTGCATTCTATAAAAAGTTATGTCCCTTTCCAGTCAGTCTTCCTAAGTCATTTCACTTATCAAACAAGGAATGATGGATTGAGCTACAAAGATGGGGTCCTTCTGTGGGGTGTGAGGTAGTTGTTCCCATGCCTGGCAAAAAATTATTATTGGAGGAACTGCACAGCATGCACACAGGAACATCCAAGATGAAAATGTTGGCTTACTATGTGTGGTGACCTGGGTTAAAAACAAACATAGAAAACGTGATTAAACAATATGACCAATACCAGGTAAAACCAAAGTTACCATCAGCAACCCCAGTGCGCCCTTGTGAGTAGCCAGGTCATCTATGGGTGAGAATCTATGTTGATTTTGTAGACCCATTCTTGGGCTACACATCTAAGAAATGAAATCCATGACGACTTTTGCAACAGTGGAAAAGTTTAGGCAAATATTTGCCATCCATAGTTTGTCAGAATTGTTGGTTTCGGACAATGGGACAGCATTCATCAGCAAGCAGTTCCAGCATTCCATGTTGTCAAATGGCATTAAACGTGTATATATTGTGCCATGCCACCCCTCCTCAAATGGACTAGCTGAGAGGGCTATGCAAACCTTTAAATCAGCCATGAAAAAGCAACCACCACCATTCCTATGGACCAGATTAGCACAATTCTTTTTATTACCTATAGAATGATGCCCCATCAGAGTAACTCCTGTTGAGTTGTTGCTGGGAAGGCATATTCAAACCAGCTTGGACCTGGAGTTTCCAATTTTGACGGAGAGGGTGGAAGCGAAGCAGTGTCTAAAGTATCATGATTCAACAGAGCTTGACAGAACATTCTAAATATGCTAAACATTTTGGGACTTGTCACAGTTGAGTCCCAAATTTAAATTTCTTTATTATGTCACAAGCAGGCTTTCATTAATGCTGCAATGAAGTTACTACGAAAATCTCCTTGTCATCTCACTCCAACGCCTGTTCGGGTACATTGAGCGAGAATTTAGCATGCCCAAAGCACTTAGCCAGAACATCTTTGGATTGAAGGAGGAAACCAGAGCACCCAGATGAAACCCACGCAGACACTGGGAGAACATATAGACTCCGCACAGACAGTGACCCAAGCCAGGAATCAAACCTGGATCCCTGGCACTGTGAGGCAGCAGTACTAACTATTGTCGTGGCCAGGATGGGTTCAGTATTAAATGAAGTTGAAATTCAAGGGAAAAAATATTGAAGAAACATCCCAATCACTTGATAAGAAAGACTCACTTAGAGAACCAGTGAGGCAGTCTGCTCGGAGTATGCCCACCTGTGATGGTGGTTGAAAGCAGTATGGAAATGAGACAGCCTGAGGAAGGGTTGTGCAGTGTTCCTGTATAACTTGCGGATAGCAAGGAGCATTATCAGGCGATGCAGCAGGACATAGATAGGCTGGTAGCCTGGGCAGATAGATGGCAGATGGAATTCAATCCTGATAAATGCGAGGTGATGCATTTCGGGAGAAAAAATGTAGGGGGGAGGTATATGATGAAGGGTAGACCTATTAGAACATAGAACATTACAGCGCAGAACAGGCCCTTCGGCCTTCAGTGTTGCGCCGACCAATTATGAAAAAAAAAGCAATGACCCTCCAAACTAAACCATTCCCTTCTCTTCCATAAACTTATCAACTAACCTCTTAAATGCCACCAAACTTGGAGCATCTACAACTGCCGCAGGCAGGGCATTCCACTCCCTAATCACCCTCTGGGTAAAGACCTCTGATATCCGTCCTATAACTATCACCCCTTAATTTAAAGCTGTGTCCCCTCGTGCTAGCTTTCTCCATCCTAGGAAAAAGGCTATCACTGTCCACCCTATCTAAACCTCTAATCATCTTATATGTTTCGATTAGGTCCCCTCTTAGCCGCCTACTTTCTAACGAAAACAACCTCAAATCCCTCAGCCTCTCTTCATAAGACCTGCCCTCCATACCAGGCAACATCCTGGTAAACCTCCTCTGTACCCTCTCCAATGCCTCCACATCTTTCTTATAATGTGGGGACCAGAACTGCACACAATACTCCAAGTGTGGCCGCACTAGAGTTTTGTACAGTTGCAACATGACGTTGGGGCTCTGAAATTCAATCCCCCTACCAATAAAAGCTAAGACTCCGTATGCCTTCTTGACAACCTTATCGACTTGACTGCCTACTTTCAGGGATCTATGCACATATACACCAAGATCCCTCTGTTCATCAACACTTTTAAGAATCCTACCATTAGCCGTATACTCTACACATTTATTATTCCTGCCAAAGTGCATTACCTCACACTTTTCCACATTAAACTCCATTTGCCACCTCTCGGCCAAGCTCTGCAACTTGTCCAAGTCTCTCTGCAAACTATAACACCCCTCTTCACTATCTACCACTCCACTGACTTTAGTGTCATCTGCAAATTTACTAATCCATCCTTCAATACCCTCATCCAGATCATTTATAAAAATTACAAACAGCAGGGGCCCCAAAACAGACCCCTGAGGTACACCACTTGTCACCGAACTCCAAGATGAATATCTCCCATCAACCACCACCCTCTGTCTTCTATCTGCTAGCCAATTCCTAATCCAATTAGCTAAATCACCCTCTATCCCATACATCTACATTTTCTGCAGAAGTCTTCCATGGGCCACCTTATCAAACGCCTTACTAAAGTCCATATATACCACATCAACTGCCTTACCCCCATCCACCTCTTTGGTCACTTTTTCAAAAAACTCAATAAGGTTAGTAAGGCACGACCTACCCTTCACAAAACCATGCTGACTATCCCCAATCAATTCATTTCTCCCTAAATAACTATAAATCATATCCCTAATAATTCTCTCCAATACTTTGCCCACAACAGAAGTAAGACTCACTGGCCTATAATTCCCTGGAAAGTCTCTCTTCCCCTTCTTGAACAATGGGACCACATTCGCTATCCTCCAGTCTTCCAGAACTATACCCATAACCAACGACGACCTGAAGATCAGAGCCAGAGGCTCTGCAATCGCCTCTCTTGCCTCCCAGAGAATCCTAGGGTAAACCCTGTCCGGCCCAGGGGACTTATCTAACTTCAAACCCTCAAGAATATCTAGCACATCATCCCTATCTACTTC
Source organism: Sphyrna mokarran (assembly GCA_024679065.1). NCBI lineage: Eukaryota > Metazoa > Chordata > Chondrichthyes > Carcharhiniformes > Carcharhinidae > Sphyrna > Sphyrna mokarran. The sequence continues at coordinate 72,930,562 of JAGIQG010000005.1, forward strand.
AATACTTTCCAGTTTGCAACCCTGTACGTCAGTGTTCTCCACAACTACATTTACATCTCCCTGCGTGAATACCAAAGAGAAATATTTGTTCAATGCCTCTCCAATCACTTCAGGCTCCACGCACAACTTCCCACTGCTGTCTATGACTGGCCCTAATCTTGCCCTAACCAATCTTCTATTCTTAACATATCGAAAGAAAGCTTTAGGATTCTCCTTAATCCTATCAGCCAAAGTCTTCTCGTGTCCCCTCTTAGCTCTCCTCAACTCACTCTTTAGCTCCTCCTGGCTAATCTATAGCTATCCAAAAGCTATTATGAGTTTGAAACGCAGAGGGACCTGGGAGTGCAGGTGCACAAGTCTCTGAAGGTGGCAGAGCAAGTGGAGAAGGTTGTGAAGAAAGCATGTAGTATGCTAACTTTATAGGAAGGGATATAGAGTACAAGAGCTGGCCTTTAATGTTGCAGTTGTATAAAACGTTGGTTAGACCTCATTTGGAATACTGCGTCCAATTCTGGTCACCTTACTACGGAAGGACATGAAGACTCTGGAGAGAGTGCAGAGGAGGTTTACCAGGATGCTGCCTGGTATGGAAGGTCTGAGTTACGAGGAGAAGTTAGGCAAATTGGGGCTGTTTTCCTTAGAAAGACGTAGACTTAGAGGAGATCTAACAGAGGTGTACAAGATTATGAGGGGTATAGATAAAAAGGGTTAAGCTTTTTCCTATGATGGACTAGAATAGCACGAGGGGTCACAGGCTTAGGGTGAGGGGTAAGGTATAATTTGGATGCTAGAGGGAGTTTTTTCACACAGAGGGTGGTGGGGGTATGGAATGTGCTGCCAAGTAAAGTGGTGGAAGCAGGCACTCTGGAGTTATTTAAGAAATACTTAGATGGGCACATGAACAGAATGGGAATGGAGGGGTATAGAAAACTGATTTAAAATAAGGATCATGAGCCTTGGGAGTCCCTGGGAAGTGTGTAAATAGATGATGATATTGATGTACTTGTTTTTATCCTACAGGTGCTTTGGTCCACCTTGTTGTCTAACAAGGGGCATACACACGATGGGTCATGAGAGGGCTGCTCTTGGATTTTTTTGAGAGTATCCTAGTGCTTCACGTCGTTAGTGTATGCTTGACCTGGACCTTTGATGGGCGACACGACAGCTCAGTGACTATAGCTGTGCTGTGCAGATACATGCGCATTCTCCCCGTGCTTGCATGGGTTTTCTCCGGTTGCTCCGGTTTCCTCCCACATCCAAAGATGTGCTCTTAGGCTAATTGGCAAAACAAATTCTCCCTAAATTGTTACAAATTTGGTTTTTAATCCATAGATCTATAAACATAGACAGGGATCACGGGTAGAGGTGGGAACATCGGGGTGGCGGCATGGGCTCGTTGGGCCGAAGGGCCTGTTTCCCGTGCTGTTTTGTTCTTTGTTTCTTTGTTTTTTTGAGAACTGTTGATGTGATCTGCACTGATGCATCTTTGGAAGTCGGAAGTCCAATGTCTGAAAGTCAATCTACTCCTACTGTTGTGAGACTTCCTGTTAAACTGAGTCACTCCCAGAGGGAGAGGAAATCCCCTGACAGAGTGACTTTATTATGGACTATACTAAATAATTAATTTATGGTCTTATAGAACATAGAACAATACAGCACAGAACAGGCCCTTCGGCCTTCGATGTTGTGCCGACCAAAATAAAAAGCAATGCCCCTCCTAACTAAACCATTCCCTTCTCATCCATATACTTATCAACTAACCTCGTAAACGCCACCAAACTTGGCGCATCCACAACAGCTGCAGGCAGGGCATTCCACTCCCTAATCACTCTTTGAGTAAAGAACCTACCTCTGATATCCGTCATATAACTCATACCCCTTAATTTAAAGCTGTGTCCCCTCGTGCTAGCTTTCTCCATCCTAGGAAAAAGGCTATCACTGTCCACCCTATCCAAACCTCTAATCATCTTATATGCTTCAATAAGATCCCCCCTTCGCCGCCTCCTTTCTAACGAAAACAACCTCAAATCCTTCAACCTCTCTTCAAAGGACCTGCCCTCCATACCAGGCAACATCCTGGTAAACCTCCTCTGTACCCTCTCCAATGCCTCCACATCTTTCTTATAATGTGGCGACCAGAAATGCACACAATACTCCAAGTGCGGCCGCACTAGAGTTTTGTACAGCTGCAACATGATGCTGCGGCTCCTAAATTCAATCCCCCTACCAATAAAAGCTAAGACTCCATAAGCCTTCTTAACAACTTTATCCACTTGACTGCCTACTTTCAGGGATCTATTGACACATACACCAAGATCCTTCTGTTCCCCAACACTATTAAGAGCCCTACCATCAGCCCTATACTCTACACATTTATTGTTCCTGCCAAAGTGCATTACCTCACACTTTTCCACATTAAACTCCATTTGCCACCTCTCGGCCCAGCTCTGCAACTTGTCCAAGCCACTCTGTAAACTAAAACACCCCTCTTCACTATCTACCACACCACCAACTTTCGTATCATCTGCAAATTTACTGATCAATCCCTCAATACCCTCATCCAGATCATTTATAAAAATTACAAACAGCAGGGCCCCAAAACAGACCCCTGAGGTACACCACTTGTCACCGAACTCCACGATGAATATCTCCCATCAACCACCACCCTCTGTCTTCTATCTGCCAGCCAATTCCTAATCCAATTAGCTAAATCACCCTCTCTTCCACACATCTGCATTTTCTGTAGAAGTCTTCCATGGGCCACCTTATCAAACGCCTTACTAAAGTCCATATAAACTACATCAACCGCCTTACCCCCATCCACCTCTTTGGTCACTTTCTCAAAAAACTCAATGAGGTTAGTAAGGCATGACCTACCCTTCACGAAACAATGCTGACTATCCCCAATCAATTCATTTCTCTCTAAATAACTATAAATCCTATCCCTAATAATTCTCTCCAATACCTTGCCCACAACAGAAGTAAGACTCACTGGCCTATAATTCCCTGGAAGGTCTCTTTTCCCCTTCTTAAACAATGGGACCACATTCGCTATCCTCCAGTCCTCCGGAACCACACCCGTAACCAACGAGGACCTGAAGATCAGAGCCAGAGGCTCTGCAATCTCCTCTCTTGCCTCCCAGAGAATCCTAGGTAAATCCCGTCCGGCCCAGGGGACTTATCCAACTTCAAACCCTCAAGAATATCTAGCACATCCTCCCTATCTACTTCAATACTTTCCAGTTTGCAACCCTGTACCTCAGTGTTCTCCACAACTACATTTACATCTCCCTGCGTGAATACCGAAGAGAAATAGTTGTTCAGTGCCTCTCCAACCTCTTCAGCTCCACGCACAACTTCCCACTGCTGTCTATGACTGGCCCTAATCTTGCCCTAACCAATCTTCGATTCTTAACATATCGAAAGAAAGCTTTAGGATTCTCCTTAATCCTATCAGCCAACATCTTCTCGTGTCCCCTCTTAGCTCTCCTCAATTCACTTTTTACCTCCTGCCTAGCTAATCTATAGCTATCCATTGCACTACCTGAGCCTTCAAGCCTCATCCTGACATAAGCCTCCTTTTTCTTCTTAACCAGCAAATCAACTCTTTTCGTACACCAAGGCTCTCGTACTCGTCCATTTCCTCCCTGCCTGACAGGGACATACTTATCAAGGACTCGCAGCAGCTGCTCCTTGAATAAGCACCACATTCCAGATGTTCCCAGTCCCTGTAGTTCCCTCGTCCAATCTATGCACCCTAATTCTCTCCTGATGGCCTCATAATTACCCTTCCCACAGCTATAACTACTGCCCCCAGCTTCATGCCTATCCCTGTCCATCACTAAGGTGAACGTAACCGAATTGTGGTCACTATCACCAAAATGTTCACTAACTTCCAAGCCTAACACCTGGTCTGGCTCATTGCCCAGCACCAAATCCAAGGTAGCCTCACCTCTAGTTGGCCTATCTACATACTGAGTCAAAAAACCTTCCTGCACACTCTGTACGAAAACTGACCCCTCTTATATGGATCATTTGTTGGAATGTGTTAATAAGGAAATTAAAGAGGAAGAGACATAATAATAAGACAAACAAAAAAAATTACAATACAGGAACAAGCCCTTCAGCTCTTCAAGCCTGCACCGACCATGCTGCCCCACTGAACTAAAACCCCTACCTTTCCGGGGACCATATCCCTTTATTCCCATCCTATTTGTGTATTTGTCAAGATCCCCCCCCCCTCTTAAAAGTCATTATCGTGTCCGCTTCCACTATCTCCCCTAGCAATGAATTCCAATACTCTCTGTGTAAAATATTTGCTTCGTACATCTCCCTAAAAATATTAAGATTTAAAGGGGTACTATAATTGTACACATGATATTATTTGTGGTACTGAAGTCAAGCCCAATCTTATCCTTACCCAATATCCACAAGCACTCATTCTTCAGCAGGTTTCACTTGCTAATATTTAGCAGTAGAAACACACATACCATTTCCCTTCACAAGTCACATTTGTTGCTTCAGTTGTGATCAGCTACTTTGGGATTGTGAAAATAATTTTATTAGACACCATTATGAGCATGTACGGTGTTTTTACAATCCTCAAGAATATAGATTTAAAGTCCTACATAAGTATTCTTAATTTCAAACTCCAATTTGAACCCACCATTTGCAAGTCATAATACTGAATGAACTTTTTAATCTCTGTAACATAAAATAAGCATTATAAAACATAATAGTGTGTAACTATTGCAAGATTAATGAATGGAACATAATGGTGGAGCATGTTCAAATTCTCAATATTGCTGCTACTGGATGAAGACCCACTTTAGAATGCAAAATTACCTGTTATACATGTACATTCATCATCAACCACCATATTGAAATAAAATCTTATCAGGTTATTTTTAGTCCTGAATATAATGCTTTTCCACAGCAGCGAGATAGAATGTGAAAGCTGGAAAAAGTAATTACCTATGGTTTCTAGCCAGAAGGACCAGGCTTATAATGTAACATTGAAAATAGTTCACACAAACCTTGGAAGTGAATGGCTGCTGTTACCTGATACAGTCTGCATTATGGTTTAAACAGATGTCAATTTATTTCCCAGGTTCAAAATCAAGGTCCAGATGGAGATAATCTGCATCTTGCACCTCCTCAGCCAGCAAAACAATTTCTTATCTCTCCTCCAGCATCACCACCTGTGGGCTGGCAACAAATTGATGACGCCACACCAATCATCAACTATGATCTCCTTTATGCAGTGGCAAAACTGGGACCTGGTAGGTTTTTTTTCCATCTTTCATATTTGCTAGTAAATAATAGCAAAGTTTTGCATTTTGTATAGTATCACTATGTAGAGATGTACAAGCCATAAGAATAAGAAAACTACTTTGGAGGGAAGGAAGATGAGGACAATGAACGTTTTAACTGAGAAGTGTCTTACACTCATTGCTGGTCATTTCATAATCCTCTGCATTATATTCTCTACAAAAATAATGTTTTTTTTTTAAACTGCCTCATGGCCTGCGTTGACTGCCAAACTGGCATTGCCAGGCCAGGCCAGACCCTCAGAAAGCCCTTTTAGCACGAGTGGGTGAAACGGACCCAGAGTGTAGTTCAATAACGGTACAGCTTTATTTTCTCTTATGTTGATAGAGGTGCAGTCAGGATGTATAATCGAACTGTCCCGATAGCACACTAAAGACCCGCCGAAATGGGCTATAGTTATACCCAAACTTCGGTGTAGTGTGCAATTCAAATGTTAATGCTTTATTTACAGTATTTGATTTTGGCCATCCTGTCTCAATGTTTTCAAGCTTATGGGTGATAGTTTTAAGTGTGTGTTAATCATCTTTGTCTGATTGGTTATCAATGGTCTGGAATCTCCGGGGCTTGAATAATAGGTGTGCAATTATTCTCAGGAAGTTTGAGGGGTCAGGGGTGCTTCCTGAGCTATGCTAATCCTGAGGAGATAGGAGAGACACTGAATGAGTATTTTTCGTCAGTATTCACGCAGGAGAAAGACAGTGTTGTCAGGGAGAATACTGCGATATCAGGTTGTAGACTGGGTAGGATTGAGGTTCATAAGGAGGAGGTGTTAGCGAATCTTGAGGGTATGAAAATTGATAAGTCCCCTGGGCCAGATGGGATTTACCCTAGGATTCTGTGGGAGGCTAGAGAGGAGATTGTAGAGCCTTTGGCTTTGATCTTCATGTCGTCGTTAGCTACAGGTATAGTGCCGGAAGACTGGAGGATGGCAAATGTTGTCCCTTTGTTCAAAAAGGGGAGTAGGGACCATCCTGGAAATTATAGACCGGTGAGCCTGACTTCTGTGTGGGCAAGGTCTTGGAAAGAATTATAAGGGATAGGATTTATAAGCATCTAGAGAGAAATAAATTGATTAGGGATAGTCAGCACGGTTTTGTGAAGGGTAGGTCGTGCCTCACAAACATTATTGAGTTTTTTGAGGAGGTGACCAAAGAGGTAGATAAGGGTAAGGCAGTTGATGTAGTGTATATGGATTTAGCAAAGCGTTTGATAAGGTTCCCCATGGTAGGCTACTGCAGAAAGTGCAGATGCATGGGATTGAAGGTGATTTAGCAGTTGGGATTAGGAATTGGTTAGCTGATAGAAGACAGAGGGTGGTGGTTGATGGGAAATATTCAACCTGGAGTGCAGTTACAAGTGGTGTACCTCAAGGATCTGTTTTAGGGCCACTGCTGTTTGTCATTTTTATAAATGACCTAGATGAGGTGTAGAGGGTTGGATTAGTAAATTTGCTGACGATACCAAAGTGGGGGGGAGTTGTAGATAGCGAGGATGGATGTTACAGTTTGCAGAGGGACATAGATAGGTTGCAGAGCTGGGCCGTGAGGTGGCAAATGGAATTCAATACGGGTAAGTGTGAGGGGATTCACTTTGGTAGGAATAACAGGCATATGAAATATAGGGCTAATGGAAGGACCCTTAATAGTTTTGTCGAGCAGAGGGATCTTGGGGTACAAGTACATAGCTCTTTGAAAGTTGGCACCCAGGTTGATAAAGTTGTTAAGAAAGCGTATGGTGTGTTAGCTTTTATTGGTAGAGGGATTGAATTTAGGAGCCGTGAGATTATGTTACAACTGTACAAAACTCTGGTGCGGCCGCACTTGGAGTATTGCGTACAGTTCTGGTCGCCGCATTATAAGAAAGATGTGGAAGCATTGGAAAGGGTGCAGAGGAGTTTTACCAGGATGTTGCCTGGTATGGTGGGAAGGCCTTATGAGAAAAGGCTGAGGGACCTGAGGTTATTTTCATTAGAGAGAAGAAGGTTACGCGGTGACCTAATTGAGGCGTATAAGATGATCAAGGGATTGGATAGGGTGGATAGTGAGAGCCTTTTTCCTCGGATGGTGACGACCAACACGAGGGGACAAACTTTAAATTAAGAGGTGGTAGTTATAGGACGGATGTCAGAGGCAGGTTCTTTACACAGAGGGTGGTGAGGGCGTGGAATGCCCTGCCTGCAGCAGTTGTGGACTCGCCTACTTTGGGAGCATTCAAATGTTCGGTGGATAGGCATATGGATGATATTGGAATAGTTTAGGTTAGAGGGTCCACTGGCCGACGCAACATAGAGGGCCGAAGGGCCTGTACTGCGCTGTAATGTTCTATGTTCTATGTTCTATGTTCTAATCTTAAGGTGTATCCATAGGTTGTCTGACTGGTTTAGAAGTGCTGATTTAGTGGGGTGGGAAGGTGCACTTTTTAATTTAGCTCCTGGGGTTGCCTTCCTGACCAGCTTCTCCTGTGTGCTGGCCCTCATTTGCATTCTAAATGCATGCTCCTGCCTGCTAGTCTGCGTCTCTGATTTTGTGATTTTTTTTTTTAGTGGAGGGGCTTTGAGTGTGGTTTTAGTCTGCTTCCATATTGTGTGCCCAATTTCATAAAATTTGTTGTCAGATAACAGCCCCATGGGGAAGGTTCCATTTATGTGTGGTGGGGGTTGGGAGTGGTGCGCACACCAATGCCTGTGAGTGGAGGTCAGAGGGGGGGTTGCTTTGCCCTGCCAGAGTGATGGCATAAACCATTCCCCCAGATTGTCTGTGCACTGAGCGCTAGAAAATCTGGAGTGGACATCGGCAATGTGCATCTGGAGAGATACACGCCAGTTTACAGTCTAATTGTTGTAGTCTCCTTTAATCTGAATCTGACACTCCACCAGATTTTAGAAAAATCCTGCTGATGATTTTTCATTCTGGTGGATTCCCTTTTCTGCTATTGGGTCATTTCATTGTCCTCTGTTTTTTTCACATCATCCCTGACTATTTGGCTTTAGATATTCTGGCTAGCAACAAGACTTCCAATACATTTACTCTGATCCTGGTCGGCTTGAGATCTTGCAAACATGAGCGACTTGTTGGTGTTGTGCTGATAACAAGCTTGCCTTACACCATTTCCATTTGGTGCGCATGACCCAGCCATCAAAATCATTGTTGACTCGATAGTAAGCATATTGGGGATCCTTGGATATTTGTGGAATTCAATTTTTAATACGCTGTTCTTGCCAGGAATTGTCCAGTATTCATTCGAAGCAGATGAAAGCTATTCAGCAACTTTCTTTGACTTGCATAAATTGTCCATGCTTCAGTACTATGAAGAAGGGTGCTGACAACATAAACCTGATACACACTGAGATCTGTATTTCCAGTTAGTTTGCTATTGGTCCATATTCATCTCCTCAACTTTAATATGACTGCTGTGACCTTGGTAATCTTGGTGTTGATTTCTGCATTATGATCCAAGAAGCTGACAACAACATCCAGAGTAAGGTTGTTGATGGAAGGTAGAGTCACTACATCCTGGCCCATAACTTTAGTCTTCCAGACAATGATTGTCATTCCAAGCTCCTTGCAAGCCCAGAGAAACCACAAACTGCTGCAGATAAACTGCAAGCAAGGGATGCCAGCATTTCATTATTAGCAAACAGTAACTCATGAACTAGGACATTATGCACTTTTGTTTTGATGCACTGTCTTAGCAAGTTGAACAGGGGTTGCTGGTAGATCTCCTCATTTTGAGTCATCAAAACCATACAATCACAGCATGGAGAAGAATATACCTCACAGTATTGACATAGGACTCAGCCCTTATTTATCCTTTACTAATCTAAAGCCATCTAATGTTGCTCTGTTATAAGTGACAGAACTGTGCATGTTCTGTTGAATTACAAGGAGTCTAAGTGGCTGCCTAGTTTCCAGAACACTTTAAAGAGTCCTTCTCTACCAATGAGATCAAAAGCCACAAGAGGTCTGTTAATCAATGTAGAGTGGTGAGCATTGTCCGCAACAACTCTGCTGTAATAGGCAAAGTGAGAAAATCATGTTGATCTGCCAATTCTGAAGCCACACTGAGACTTTGGATTGATGTGCGATGCCCAAGTGTACAATCTAGTTAGAACAAAGAACAAAGATACTTGACAAGATCATGCCTCCATCATTGTCATAGTCTCCTTTGTTTTAGCACAAGATGATTAAATTTGTATTATGCATGTTTAGAGGCACAAATTTTTCCTTAAGTAAAATCTGGAAAGGGTGAAACCGTGATCAGACAGGTAACAAGGTTGGCCCACTGTACTTGGGATGTGCTGGCACCTGTGATCGTGGTCTACCCAGACTAGGGTAGAGTAAAGGATCAGGGCAGCCAATGAAGTCAAATCAAGGTTTTTCTTGATGCAATTTTTCAAAGTATCTTGGCCTTTTGGTTACAATGAAGCATTGGATCAAGCCTGGGTGGGGTGCAATGCCTCATCCTGTCAAATTGAATCTTGTTTGTCCCTTATGTGGGTCCATGAATTGGATTCAATTTGAATTGGAGTTTTTTGGATGGAATAAAACTACTGAAAGCTACCAAAAAAAAAAAGCAGCATGGTAACAATTCATGGAGATGCTGCAGCAGTGCTAATTTTCCACATTTGATGATCTCATATCCAGGGACTTAACCACTGGCAAGATGCTGAAGGCCTTTGTTGAGCTCTACCATGGCAGGCTTACTGTCCAGCTTCTCTATCATAGAAGCCTGGAAGGCATTGAGAGCTTCTTGAATGATATTGTTCTCCATTCCATAGTGTTAGAGAGAGTTCTTCCCACAACTTTCCATCTGCTTGCTAGGTTCAGTAATGATCATTCCCAAACTTTGTCTTCAAGAAGGCTTGTGACTCTCTTGATTGCTTTGTACATCTCTCTAGCACCCCAGGATGCAGCAGTAGATTGTTTGCTGCAGAGTTTCGTATTGATTGATTCAATGCCGCGTAGTCTGTTGAGACTTAATTCCGGCAATTCAGAGAGCACCTAGAAAATCTAGCCCTCAAGAACTACCTGCTTGTGGTTCTTAAGGGCTCTACTCTTGGTTACAGTAATTGGCCTCACTTCAGTCCAACAAGCCTCAAACCAATCAGTATTCTCTGATCTCTTTTCCCGTAAGCAGTGAGTGTTATGGATGATGTTGTGCAGATGATCCCATTTTGATGCTACATTCTAGCCTTTGTTGTTGTTGTCCAAAAAGCCTAATCAAAAATATTGAAGAACATAGGAACTCCAAGGTCCTTTCTGGATCAGTTCTAAGGCAAGTGTTTGATCTGAGGACAACCTTTTTATAGGAGTGGTATAGTTTTCTTGGCTGGGGCCTGACCTTGTTATATACCCGGTCAATGTCAGAGTCAGCCATGTGATACCTATGAGTCAGGAGGACACTGTGAGACCTGATTATAATGAAACCCAACTGGTGCTAATAGCATGATGTCAGATGCCTCCAAATGCCCTGCATTAGAAGTAGCTATTCATCATACAGAGTCCATGGTAACAGCAAGGTTCTTGCAAACTCTGTCCATTTTCATTCACCCTATCAATTCCCTAGTGTCCTCTGTATGTTGTTTATTTGGTACCCAGCCTAGCACTGAATTGTCTCAGAAGGTACATCCCTCCATACTGGGAATTCTGCTGGTGGCAGCATCAAGTGCCTCAAAGTATTGACCCTTCATATTTGGGGTGAATGTGAATATCAGAGCGTAGATGCACTTGAGGTTAACTGGGCCATCCTTGTTGACAAGTGAAGAGTAAGAAGTTTTCTGATCCTTCTTTCAGTGGGACATTCAGTCATTGCAAGTAGATTATTTTTTATTGTGAAACCCACTCCATGTTCATATTTTATCTCTTGAGTTTCCCCCTGCCAGAAGAATAGGTAGTGTTTCACTTTAAGGGGTCCACTTTGAATGAGCTTCATTTCATGTGGCCCAGCAATGTTTTAAAACATCATCTTTTTAAAAAAATTGTTTTGAAAAAAATGCCTTGATAAACTTAAAAGTGGTAAATTTAAAATTTTTAAAGTGGTAATTCTCGCAGCTTGACAGATACAGCTAAAATGGGTGTACACAAAATAACATTTTAACGACCATATCAACCATTACCTGTAAGTCACCCAATTTTAAATTACTGAAAAAGACTCAAAAAGTAGGCAGGAATCATTTCCTGGTTAGTAAATTTAACAGAAAAATATCTTGGATAAATTTTTAAAACTTGTTTCCTTGCATGCAAAAGAACAAGTTTAATTTTAAGAGGCTCCTCAAAAGCATGTAAATGCACACAATTAGAGGAGACTCTCAATGGTGATATTAATGCATCAAGAGGCATGGCCAGTTTTGAAGTTATGGGACCAGCTTCTATAGTGCAATATTTTTAAATTAGCAGAGATGAGCACAGAAACTTCAGCTGCATTGAACTTAATTTATGTTTAAAATTCTGCAGTCTTTTATGCTGGATTGGCCCAATTTTGGTGTGATCCTCTACTGAGAAAATCACCACAGATGAGCAGAAACACATTTCATACAGCTTAATCCGATGCAACCTTTTAACTTGTGATATTATTATAAAATGGACACAATTTTATGGAAGGATAACAGCTGAAAATGGAATATGTCATTCAATATAGATAGGATAAAGCACAGCTTTATATGAATGAGAACAATTTTGGTAGGATAGATGAGAATTCTTGAAAATGTTACAAATACATAACTAATGTAGTCTTAAGAAATGTCATGCAAATTTTCATCTATGCTAATTAATTTGATTTGCTTCATTTTCTGTTAATAATATTGGGCCTCAGTTTGGCATCATGCCTATAGCCTGGACGATGGAACATTGCACTTTGTCTCCAAGTTATTAAATGTGTTACATAGTTAACCTCATAAGATGCATACTTAATTTATTTCCCAAACAAGACTTCAATATAATTCTGACTCAAATAACAATATTAGCTATGTTCAATTTGAGGTATTTAATGAACAACTAGATAAGATATGATCATTAGTAATTATCTAGCTATGACTCCTGCAGATACTTCCATTCCATTGGATAGTTAGAATAGCCATCACTAAGTGCCTGATCATGTTTTACAGCATAAACTTTCTGCTCGGCATTTGTATTAGTGAAAGTGAAGCAAATGAGCCCTTCAACACACCTCAATCTTAGGAGCATTAATATATAGGAGGCACGGTTCCTTGCCTCTTTCAGGGAGTTGTACACTTTGGAGAAGTATATTGCGTTGCAGAGTTCTGCCATAGTGAAAAGCAAGAAGCATCTAGCACTTGGAATCAATTTTTTGGCCTTCTTACCATGTTAACGTTTCCTGATAAAACCTCAGTATGGCCATGCTGTGAAAAATAATTAGTCTCCTCTTCACCATTTTGGCTGAGCTCCTCTTATCAATATCTGAATACACAATTATGGTATCTGCGGTGTAAATTGTAGGGATCTTGGTGGAGGCTGTGCTTCCCTCACTTTCATTATTTACCATGTGAAGACCCACAAATGGGGCAGGCATTGGTCACAGCCCCCTGGCCCCCTTATCTGAGGTTTGCCAGTAGAAAGAAACAGAGAACCGGCAATATGTTGTATCATTAAATATTACTGCCATCACCTTTTAGTACAGCAAAGTGAAAATATAGCTCAAAAGATTCTACAGCTGTGACATTTACAATTTCAAGTGCTGAATCAGGAGGACAAAGAAGTCTGGCTGCAGCCACAGACATACAAAGACAGCCTCTCATTCATTCTGCACCAAAAGGATATTTTATCTTTTGCCTCTAAATTGAAGTTATAATAGGAGCATGTCTGTGAGTTAAAGAACAGATTTAGATGTTGATGTAAGATCAGCATTCTTCCCAACAGTTTTCCTGCACGGATCGATTTTACCAAGGCTCAAAAAAGATTTCAGTGTTAAGCTTCACAGAATAATGAATTGTGCTGCAGTTTTACAGTAATGAAAGGTCGCACTGTGATAATTTTGAATGATTTTGAAATGGTAGTCTAGGGCTTTGTGATATCTGGTATTGACATTGGCCCTTCATTGAGTTGGAGAAAAGCTCTGAAATTTGATGTAACTAAATTTTGACCCTGCAAGCAAAACAGAACTGAGCTCTAGAACCCAACATTGTTTAAATTATCTTTAAAATTTTTTTTGATAGGAAGTAGGTTTTGGATTCATTATTGTTGTCCACTATTGTGTGCATATGGTGAAGGTTTACAACAGGAGTCAATTTAAAAACAATCTCAGGTTTCAAATGATAGAAGGCTGCCAAACCCAATGAGCTCCATTGAATGCCTTGAATAGAGTTCAGTCTGTGGCTGCCATGGTTAATAGCTTCATACAGTTCCTAATGGACATGGGTTCAAAGAGAAAAACTTTCCTTTATTTGGCAATCCCACTCAGATAAATCACAAGATGAGTGAAATGGAAAATACTTCACTAGTACAGAGGCTTGTCTAATATCCTCTCATACACTAAGCAGAATTTAGTGGTCAGAGCAGTGGGCCCGTCCATTGGCTGGACAGCTGAAGGCAACTCCACTGTTCCAGCAGGGAAGATTTCCCACTGCAGGTCAAATACCCTGCTTCTGAAACCTGTCAGTCAATCAAAGGCTGGCAGCTCTTTAATACAGAGAAGAACCACTGGGAGCAGTGACTACTCCAAGTATTATAATGGAACCAGAGTCTCTGGATTAAGGTGAATGGAGCACTACATTTTCTCTTTTTCCCTTGGGTTATAGCTTGGCAGGCAGGTTATCACTGTGTCTAAACTGAATTATGAACTGTCCTTCTGAGGTCATCAAACTCTGAAGTGAGGCTTGAGCCCACTGGATTCTGGTTCAGAAGCAAGGCTACGAACAGAGCTGTAAGACCACCTAGGCTGGTGGTGAGACCCATTCCTTCAACCTGTGGTAGAGTGCTGTATCTAACCATGCTGAAGCGGATCTTGAACTACCTAATGTTGGCAATTCTTGGTTCTATGTAATACTCTGCCAGTGTAAAGAATAGAATAATAACACAATGAAGATGGCATTGCAATAGTGAGAACAGCAGTACCCCAAACTCAGAAACATCATCCCACGTCTTGAACGGAAAAATTATGGGACCAAGACTATATGGGGATGAGGCTGCTACAAAGAATTCTCTCTCCTTCTCTCTCTCTCTCCCCACTTGGAATGCTTCAGATTGTTCTCTTCCATCTGTTTACCTGAATCATAGTGGTAACCTGATGGGAAATCTGCCGAAGCCTTGGACCCGGATTTTTATATGCCAATGCAAGACCGATGGGGATTCCTTCCATGCGTGTTGCCTACATGGCATTTTCTCCATGATCATCTTTATTCACAGAGATCACAAAGCCTCAGAGAACTCTGTCTGCTCTTCCAATTATTGAGCCACAGCCTGTGGCCTGCCAGTGGAACATCTTTGTGACTGTGCTTCCTTCTCTGAAAAGGGCAGTCCACAGAAGTCTTGTCCTCTGACTCTTCCTCCATGCTACTGTGAGAGATGTAGGCCAACTCCACACTAACTACATCCCCCCGTCACCAATGAGAAATTCCACTCTGGGATGGAGGCAGGATCACAATGCCAGGAACCTTCCTGTTTCCTGACTCCCAACTCCAACATCAAAACAGACCCCTTTTCCTGTTCCACCTGCTGCCATGTACACTCAGTGGATGAGGAAGGAAAGCAGTATAGCTAAACTATCAAAACATTAGTATTTTAAAATCATCTGATATCGAAGTTAGTTGATAATGGTTTACTGCAACATTTCCACATTTTTTATTGTCCTTGTATCATCATAACAATTCTGTAGTTCTTGCTTTCTTTTCTAGATCTCACATCATTGATTTAAATTACTTTTTTAATTTCTGCCCTCTTCTTTCTCTTCTGAATCATAGAAGGCCATTCAGACCATCAAGTCTGACTGGCAACGATCCCACCCAGGCCCTATCCCTGTAATCCCTCATATTTATCTTATCTTGACACTAAGGGCAATTTAGCATAGCCAACCAGCCTAACCTGCACATCTTTGGACTGTGGGAGGAAACTGCAACATCTGGAATAAACCCATGCAGACATAGGGAGAACGTGTAAACTCCACACACTCACCTGAAGTGAAGAATTGAGCACAGGTCTTTGTCAATGTGAGTCAGCAGGGCTAATCACTGTGCCTCCATGCTGTCCTTTCACATTGCTTTCTCTTTCCCTCCAGCTTCTCAGCACTTTACATTTTCACTTTGCCTGGCCTGCAATATCCAATCTGTGAGGCAATCTTTGCTCATTGTGCTCTCTCTTGATCAGATTTTCAGGCCCAAGGTATCTGTTAAATAAGTGATGAGGAACAGTTACATAAGGAGGAATAATGGGTTGTGAGTTTAACATAACTTGGCAATCATGGTTTACCATCATTAGCATTATGCAGTTTAAATAATTACAGAAAATATTGCTGATCTTGAATAGAACATTTAGTAAGAATTTTTCCCATTAACTTTATCCCACTCTCTTGATCTGAGACATCCTTCCCCAAACATGAAAAATGTCTTAATGTTATGTAAGTTTTTATTGAAGCAGTTGCTTAGATAGATAATTCTCTTGATGTGCTATCAGATTGATTACTTAATTTACTATATTGCAATCTATGAGTTTGCAGTCCAATGTGCTTGTGAAATTTTCCCACAGTTAGTAGTTTTTTATAATTTTTTCAACATATGATCAATTCAGTATGTGCCACTGAGGTAAGTACTTTTAATGTGAAATACATGCCTCTTGTGTCATAAATCACCTGTGCTATTTACTCCCAATCTCTATCCAGTGACACAGGACATGGAAAAACAAAGTTCTGTGGTAACCCCCATCATTACCAAATAGGCAGCTGATGCTTCTATTGGGGATGATCTTTTGAAAGCATTCTAGCAGTGTGGAGCATTGTCTACTGGAATCACATATACTACTCTTGAAGGATGGTACTCCGTTAATGTTTACAATTATAGCATGTACATTCCATCAGCATATACATAGCAAATCTATAAAACAACAAAAATAAAGCCATTGAATCAACTCTAAAAGATTTGTAGTAGAGTTGACCATTTTTTTATCCCAGTAGACTGCATCAGTCTTTTTTACTCAGTTGCAATGGTATGAACATTCTCGTTCAAACTCCTACACTGCCATTAATGCAACCCAGAGGCCAGTCCTGTAAGCTCGGACTAGTGTGCAGTTAAATTTCCTCCATCTGGCATTACCCTTAATTATTTGACAGTCTAATCAATAGCTAATGAAATTATACTCAGAAAAAACAGGGCCTCTGAATTAAAATGTTGTGTTCTCCTGCTTCAGCTACTAAAACAAAGTTTTTAATCTGAGGGTTCTGTGGTGGAATGCATTGGCATTGGGTGCACTAAACTGTGTGAATGAGCCCAGCGAGCCTTTGTTATGCTTGTTTACTGGAAAATGAATCATTGCTTTGGGATGCTTGAGCATATATGTCACTCATTAAACAGTTTTAAAGACTGCTGTTCCCACCAAGGTCATGTTTGCCATCAAATATAAGTGCCTCTGGGCCCATTAATAAATACCATTAGCAGACAGATTTCTATTTTAGGAGCTTTGTGAACTTGTTGGTAAAGATCAATCCTTGTCAAATAAAGGAAAGAGGGTGTTTAAATTATTGGAGGGAGGTTCTACATGCAATGCATTTGGAAATGAAAGGCTTCATAAAAATAAGACTTATGTTCCCATTTGGCAATATGTCTAACAAAAATGCACCAATTTGCCAATTTCTCTGTTATGCCAAAGTATTGTTTGTTTGTAAATGTTGTAAAAACAAAGTAAATGTTGCAAAAGGTCCTTAATTGATTTTTGCCTTCAGTTAAAGGATAGCTGTGTATAAACTTGCAAAATGGGCATATAATAGACAAATTAATTTCAATATAGGCATGTGTGATGTGGAATGTTTTGGAAATGTTTGTCAGAATAGACTTAGATAAGATGTTTCCACTTGTGAGGGAGATTGAAATTAGGGTCATAAATACAAGATGGCTTCTAATAAAGCCAGTCAGGAATGCAGGAGAACAGGGATCATTTGGGGAGAATGAGCTATTTCTGCAATATAATCTATGTTAAAAGAAAGATAGGGGAATGAATTTCCTTGAGGCTTCTTTCTTTGCTCTTCTAAAACTATGGTGGAAGTAATATGGGAATCCAGCTTATGTTTGTAAATGGAGGCTTCTGCTGATGTTATGGTCATGCCACTTGTGATGCTTTGAGGAAATTTGCTCTCAGATAGTCCAAAAATGTTTGAAATATCTAGTCCAGTCAGCTTGCACCTACTATCAAGAAGCAGATAAATGCCTGGAAGTTGTTTTTTGTTTGTTTGTGTGTGTATGTGCGTGTGTGTGTGTGTTGGGGGGTGTGGAGAAATCACAAACAATATTTATATCAGACAACAGCCTAGTTGCAAAGAGGATTTTGATTTTGGAATGTTGAGTTGCTGGCAGTAGGCCGAGAGACATACAAGTGCATACGACATTCTCCAAACTGGATGTTTTTGCAGGCATCAGGCATGGATAGGGTAATTAAATTTCTAGGACAAAGTCGAAATTAAGTATTTTTTTAAGAAACCCATTCATGTTTCTAATGGAAAATGCCTGTGTAAACTTATTAAGCTAAACATTTTTGGGAAATATCTCTTTCATGGTATTTTCAGTGACAATGGATGGTGCAATTTTAGGACACTTCATTACTATTACTGTGGATAAATATTGGCCCAAAATGGGTTATAGCTAGGTAACAAATGGCACCTGCTGTTTATTCAATTTGCCCTTGACCATTTAATGTTAATAATATGTTTTTCTGCAAGTTGCTGAAAGTGTGAAATGGAAATAGGGCATTTCAGTGAGCCATGCCATCAATATATTGCCTAAGGGATTGTGAAATAAACAGGGTAAAAAGTGAGAAGCAAATGTAAGTTATGGTGGCTAATTCAATATCAGATATACAGAAACAAAATAGAGAGGAAATAAAATATTTGGTGTAAAGAGAGAGAAAAAAAATCAGAGAAAAAACTTTAAAAATCCATTTTATACTTACAATCTCATGCAAATATACAAACCTGAAAGAATGAAACTCTACCTTTTGTATTACTTAATTTTCAGTGCCAGAGAGGTTGAATAGCAATAAGTAACTGCTTCATTAAAAAGGTACTTGGGATGGAAATGATGCAACTTTTTTTGGCAAGTTTAAGTCCTATCTGCCTTATAAATAAAGTATCTTCATGCCACCCAACGTATTTGAATGTGAAACCAGACAGTGAGATGCCATTTTTGTGAAACTAATTGCAGACCAGTGTAACTCTGATTACAACTATTGGATTTCTGCATTAGTCCTCACCTGAAGTTGTTGTGACATTTATAGATGAATAATAGCAAGCATAATTAGCCTCACTGTTATTTTGATAGCAAACACTGAATCACCTAATGACCTTTTGTTATTTAAATATGATTTAATGAAAACATTCCAATTACAGATAACATTTATTAGCCATTATCCTCATCCAGAATTTTGCAATCAGCATTTAGAAATTAAATTTAACAATACTTGGATTCTTAGTTAAAAATAGTTTGAATCAGAAGGCTAATGAAGCCTTCTTTACAAGTTTGGTAGAGACATAAGAATAATTGTTTTTTAACTTCTAATCTTCTCCACTCATTATTCTATTGATTCAGATGGAATTTTGAAGCATCCTCTCCTGACATCTGACTTGTAAAATCTAGCGCACAATGTTTAAATTCTTCGTCAATGGTATCATTTGCTGATAAAAGGGCGAGCTGAATGGTCTTTATGTTACTGCTGTTAGTTGATCCTTTACACAAGTCCAAAAGCGAACCTTCCAGATTTGACTCCTTTATTCAAAAATGTAATTGACTGAGACAAAACAAATTCAGCTTTGTATCTGACTTGAAAATATGTCATTGGGCTCATTTTCTATCTTTGCTGTGCTGGAGGGATTGCCTCATTCATTTAGGACTTGGAGTGACTCTCTCCTGCAATATAATAATAAGACTTGGGGGTTAAAATAATACAATACTCAGCTTGGCCAAGTATTGCTCTTCCCACTCTCTCCTCCAGCTCCTCTACACTGCACTCACAACTTGAGTTAAAATTGGGGCTTCCATATTTGTGAAGTATAGTTCACCTTCACCTTTTTGAATAAGAAAACAGTAACACAGGCTCATGCATTTCATCTAAACTGTGTTATTTAAAATTGACCCTTAATTTCTGCCAATAAAATGTAGTTCCTTCCAAAAGGAAATTCACTGTTCCTATTTTGTAACAATGAGCTATTTTCGTGCCAATTTGGCTGCGTTTCCCATTATGTTTTGAAGAAATGCCCAATATAACTGGTTCATGATCTGAAAAGAGTAATTACATCAGTTGAGGAGTCTAAAGCTTAACAGTACTTAATCTTTGTACCTACATTGTGTAAAAGGAAATAGATAACAATGTGAAGATAAATTTCAATGCTGTGCAACTCTGTGCTAGGCATTGCAGAATTAGAATTGTTATCTTTCAGATGAAGACATTGAGGATCATTTTAACCATCAAAAAGGCATGGGCCTTGATCAGGTGGGAAGTTAAAATGTTGAATATCTGAAGCAGGAACAAAACTTGCCTTGAATCCATCCAATTCTGGTTTTAACAGAGGCCAGATGGCAATGGGTGCTGGGAGATCAATCTGCTCTGTGGAGGGGTGTCAATTGCTGAAACCTTAGAAGGAGCTTGGACACCTTGTAACAAGATTCCTACTTTCTTGGCCAGATTTCCCAGAACTTGGGAAAACTGACAGGTAGAATGAGATGAGAAGGTCTGAGTCCATCAGACGAGTGCCTTTCTCTCTGGATCTGACTGAGGAGCTGGGATGCTTCATGCTGATCTAACAATCTATGTGTAAACAATCTTTGTGTAAACAACCCCTCCCCTGGCTCCACAATCTCCCATCACTGTCCAATCCCCTACCTCCAACTTGTCATATCTCACCCCAATTTCCCATCCTCTTTGATCTCAACATCTCACAATCTTCAAGCACCACCCCTCCCCCACCCACAACCACCTGACCCTCTCAACCATACTTTACCCACAATTCACTGAACACTCATAAAGTCTGCCAAAAAAATCTGACTGCATGTGCGGAGGGAGAACTGAGCTAATATTTTGAGTCGGGATGACCCACAGATGCTTTCAGGCCTGCTAAGATTTTCCAATATTTTCTGTTTTTGTTTCAGATTCCAGTATCCACAGTAATTTGCTTTTACCCAAGAACTCTAATCTTCTCAACCACTGAACATACCTGGGCTGAGGGGAATTTTCCATTCCACCCGCCACAGGAATCATAGCAGGCAAGGGGCAGATCCTGCAAAGGTCCATTAACCTCAGACAAGATTTTCTGGTTTTGGGGAGAGCATGGCTAGAAAATCCTGCTCTTGATCTTTGACTATGTCTTTTCCTGGACCCTGATTCCCACCGCCCTCAACTCCAAAAAATAGCAAAGCCTGCTAATCTGATTGGCTTCCAGGCATGGCATCTGTTTTTTTCAAACTTGCATTCTCCGGAGTTAAATGTTGATGGCATTTGAAGGGACCTGGGCTTTTGGGTTTCCTGATCATTAATGTCCCTCACCCAGTTCCAAAACACTGTCCAAAAATATTGGGACCATTAAACCAAGATCTCAGCTTCAAGCCTGGTTAGGTGTATGTAAAAGAATCCGAGGCACTATCCAAGGAGAGTTCTTCCAGTGTGCTGGCTAACATTTATTTCCCAACTAATAACATAAGAACAGATGGATCAACTACCTTTCAAAGTTTAAAGATTAAAGTAAAGTTTTAAAAGTTAAAGTTTATTCATAAGTCACAAATAAGTCTTACATTAACATTGCAATTAAGTTACTGTAAAATTTCACAACTTGCCACACTCCGGTCCCTGTTCAGGTCAATGCACTTAACCAACAATTGTTTCAGACTGTAAGAGGAAACTGGAGCACCGGAGGAAACTCATGCAGGCACAAGGAAAACAAGCAAACTCCACGCACACAGTGACCCCAAGCCCGGAATCAAACCCAAGTCCCTAGCACTGTGAGGCAGCAGTGATAATCACTGTGTCATCGCTACTTTCATTTCATTTTCTGTGTATGCAACCTCATTTTGATTGAATTGGCTGTTGTATCTGCCCACGGATTAATAGTGACTACATTTCAATCATAATCCATTGGTTGTCAAGTGCTTGGGAACATCCTTAGGATATCTAAATGCTCTTTGTTGCACACACAGGATTGGTAAATATACCTTTATTAAACACTTATCAGGCCCCAATATTGGATTAAATTTCTTCTATTAATTAAGTTGGAACAGGTTGTGAGAGTTGAAGCCCAACCTAGTTGTTACAAGAAACACCCATCCATTGTGTCCACCCTGGACTCCTTACTTGAGGAAGTATATTGAGACGGACCATGGAAAGATTTCAGAAAGGATATATCAAAATGATGTGAGAGGCTTTAAGTACGAGGTCATACCAGAGAAACTGATGTTGTTTTGTTTTAAACAATAAGAGATATAATAAAAGTATTTAAAATTATAAAAAAAAACTCATATATCAATTTTGGAAAAAAACTACATCCGATGGTCAGAGAGTCTCTAACTTAACAGCATAAATTTAATGTTGTCACCAAAAGATTGTAGGGAGAATGAATGGAGAAGGAGAATGCTCTTTTACACAGAGAATTGTTCAATCTTGAAAAGCCCAGCACAGCGGTGGAAGTACAATCCATAAAAGCTTGTAAAAGGAAGTAGATAAATATTTGAAAAGGAATATTTTAAGAGGGAACAGTGAAAGGGCAGGGGACTGAAATCAAGTGGAAAACTCTTGCAGAGCGACAGTACAGGTACAATAAGCCAAATAGCCTCCTCCTGTGCTTCTATGAATCTATTCTATGATTTGCTCACATCTCTGATATAAAATTTATGCCATGGTCAAGTCAGGCTTTTATTATCATGTTGGGAGTCAGTCAGCTTGTGGATATGTGATATTTAGTAAACTAAAGTCATGTCCTTTATTTTAAAAGTTTACAGTACAGTGATTTAATCCATAATTAGTTTTTTTAAGTTTTCCCTCCAGGGAGTTAAAGCAAGCAATTTAGACCAATGTTGATTCTCAGTGACACTTTTATTTACAAACTTACAGTTTGCAGGTGGTTATAATCTTTTATTGCACCTTTGCACACAGTCATCTGGTACGCTCAGTACAGATGGCTATAGAACATTCCTAATAATTGCATAGTCCTGAGGAATTTATTCATCTCATTGGAAAAGCTTTTCCACAACTCTCTAAAATAATCTGAACTGATAAATGGATAGGTAGACTGGCCAAGTAATCTTAATGTTAATGAAGGTTTCTTCTTGAGACATTTTTACCCCAGAAATCTTCCCAAGTTGATGGGATCGGTATGCATGTCCTTTCACTAACATTCCAAAGTGGGCACCTGGACCATTTAAGGCACATCAAAGCTACCTGTCATTAGCAAAACCTCAGAAAGTGTTTGGGCTTCAGAAGGAAGAGGAAAACTAGCTCACTCTACTAGGAACATGATAATCGGCAGTCACACTTTGTAACTGGTCTAAATAATTATTTCCCAAAAATATCACCACCTTTAGAGGTTCTGCTTCTAGTACTGTCAACCATATGTCTAGTTCCTGGCCATTCTGCTGCAGCCTTCTATTGTTAAGTCAGACCTCCTGACGTTATCAGCCATTTGAAAATTTCAGTACATCTTCTGATGGTTATCCATCCTACTTCAAATGGAAAAAGTTAAATCCAACAATTTTCATATCATATCAATTGCTTTATCATAGCTATATCTTTGTATTCAAGAGTGTCTCATAGGAAGAGATCATTCCAATGCTAATATCAGGCAACCATCATTTACTTTCCTCAGTTATCCAAGGGTCCCTAATAGCTTCACTGTAACCTGACCTTCATTGACACAGAGCTGGATAAGCTGACCCGTTGACCAAAATTCTCCTGTCTCACCTGTCTCGGGAATCATAACAAGTGAGACAGAAAATCCAGTGGACAATTTAAAAGTCCATTGATCTTGGGCAGGAATTTCCAGTCTTGAGGGTGCACAGCTGGAGAATCCAAAACAAACTCTCCATAACTTGCCTACATCAGGGAAATCATGCTCTTTCCGAGGATTAAATCTCTTTTGGAGAGTCAGTATGGACAATTGGCCTCCTTCTGCACTGTAGGATTTCTATAGTTCTATGCCTGATGTCCAATGTCAGTGATACCTTGGGTTTTGCCATTCTCACTTAGAGATTGTACTCTGTGTCATGTATACATGCACAGAAATGGACATGCCTGAATTTCTATGCCACTGAGATGATCTATAAGATTGGCAGAGAAAATTGAAGAGGTTGCGGCAGATCTTGGAGATGGCGGGTGGATTCTGATTCCACACTTGCTGGTTAGCATGTCTGGCAGTGTGAATTCCAGAATAGAGGCAGGTTCCTGATTAGGCTTGGAAGGATGGCAGCTCAATTAAGAATTGGGCATTGCTACTGTGGGAGGGGATTGTGAAGGCAACTCCATTTTGAGATTCCCTTGGAAAACTTCTAAACTTGTAAAAATTATCTGATGAGGGCCAAGTGTAGGTGGTCTCATGGGCTCCAAACACCCTCTGGGCTTTGGCCTCAGTGGGGGCCCTCCAGGCATTAGGAAGATCCCAGCTGTTATAATAGCTGTTTGGATTTTCAGCCCAGTGTGCAAAGTGAGACTGACAGCTTGGACAGCGATTACAATATAAGAACACTTGTACTCCACAGGAAATATTTTGCTTGATTGATAATTTTGTTTTTAAACAGGAAAAAAATATTGATTTTTTTTTTACACATTCCATAAAATACTGTAGGGTTCATTGATTCTAGAAAGTGCACAGAAAGTCAAAAGGCACGGAAGTTCCAGTCTTTGACATAAGATCATGAGGGTATATGGGAGGAGTGGTGGATTGAATAGAAGGACATAGGAGTGTGAAAGGCCTAGTGGATGGGTGGAAGGGAAGCACTTGACATTGTGGGGCATGAGGAAATGTAGAAGTTGATGGGAGCATGAGGTGGTATTGATTGGAAATGTTTGGAGGAGGAAGTGGAGGTGGAGGATGAGGATTTGAGTATCCTTGCGTTTTTCTTTTTGTTGAAATAAGGTCCCACACCACTGAGGCAGGGCTTTTAAGCAGCCTAACTCTGCTCCTGCATTTGACTGCACACTCCTTTGTTGATCAGCTGGCCCAGTTCCAACTCACAATGAAGATCCTGCCTTTGCAGGCTCTTTCCCTCGAAGTGGCACCCCATCTTCACCCCCTCTCCCCCTTGCCTCTGTCTCGAGGATGAAAATCCAAGTCATGATGTCTGCCGTGTACAAGATCCTATCCCATGACTTGTGCTGTTAAAAGGAAAATTGTTTCAGAGTTTAAAGTCACAAGAGTGGGCTATGGGAATACTTCAGTGGAACTCATTGCTTGTTGACCTGAAAAAAGTGACCTTTCCAGAAAGAATGTAAGTATGGATAGCTGCACAGCTTTTTATTGATTTGAAGCAAAATTCTTCAGTATTTCAAGCTAGTCTCAACTGATTTGTTGGCTCACTAACTTTACCCACAAGAATCAAAATTTCAAATAATTGTTGCAATTTTAAAAAAGAGGCACTGCCTTCAGGAAAAAGCTTTGTTCTGTAGTGGTTATGGTATTAGAATTGCAATCTATTAGATGTGTTCAACTCCCACAATGTCAAGTTATAACATTGAATTTAATTAATCTAGCAATTTCTGGTCTGCCATCGAGAAAGCATGACCACAGAAGCTGGCAGTTTGTTCAAAAACTGTTTCTTCAGGGAAGGGCAACGACAACTCTGGCCAAGTCTGGTTTATATGCATATGCAGTCCACAAAATGTGGTTGATTTTTAATATCCCTTGGAGCAGCCCATTCGTGTGCTAAGTTGTAAAAAGAGATCAGTATCAAGAAATAGGACCAACACTACTTTCTCAACCAGAGGTAGATAATAAATGTGAACTTACCGGCATTTGCCACATCCTGAGAGCAAAATAAAACATAGATATACATGGAGGACAGGAGGAATTTTATTCCTGAAGATACCACACGGAGATGATGTGATAGTCTGTTTCAATGTTACTTGTGCAGCATGATTCAGGGCAGGATCTCTGTGAGCCATACACTGTGTGCACCTGGGAAGGGTGGTAGATTGGTCCACTGGCCTCGCAAATGGTAATGCTGCTGAATCCTGGGCATAACCTGTGTCACCAGAAGCAGCTTAGTGGTTTCAATGGGGACTGGGGGTGGATGTGAGTAAAGGGGCCAGCAAACTTGACCGGCTCTGATGATAGCCTTTTTCCTAGGATGGAGAAAGCTAGCACGAGGGGACACAGCTTTAAGTTAAGGGGTATGAGTTATAGGACGGATATCAGAGGTAGGTTCTTTACTCAAAGAGTGATTAGGGAGTGGAATGCCCTGCCTGCAGCTGTTGTAGATGCGCCAAGTTTGGTGGCGTTTAAGAGGTTAATTGATAAGTATATGGAAGAGAAGGGAATGGTTTAGTTTGGAGGGGCATTGCTTTTTATTTTGGTCGGCACAACATCGAAGGCCGAAGGGCCTGTTCTGTGCTGTAATGTTCTATGTTCTATGTTCTATGACCAAAGACCTCAGAAGAATCTCCCCCAGTTAAACATTGGGAAGACCAAAGCTATCATCTTTGCCCTCTGGCCCCATGGAATCAGCTCCATTCCTCTCGCTTGCCACGTGTCTCATGCAGAATCTGGAGATAGCAGTGGGGCAATTCTCCCATCCTGCTGCATTGGTTTTTTTAACGCAACAAGCCAGGACACCACTTGCTGGGCACTATGGCCTCTGCACATCTCCCATGTCAGACTTCCGGTGCCATCAAACCCATGCCAGAAATCGGCACGGAGTGCCTAATGTATTCAGCAGCTCATTTTAGTATTTCTTTGACCACCCAGTTAGTATCACATTAAGTGAAGTGTCCATTTTTTTGATTACACCTCTCTCAAGTGCTCTATGACCTTTTTCATATTAAATACAGATTCATTGTTGCTTAAAATTATAGGTATGTTTAAATGCCATGCCATTATTATGGATTCATTGGCCTAGGAGGAATTTTTTTCTGACAGCAGATATCATACCTATTATCTCTTCTAGTTCTAGAAAGGGACCAATATGAACAGAATGATGTATTACTCCAGTATATCTGGGAGCATAGAGAGGAAGATCTGAAATAAACACGTTATGTATCAGTAGTGAAATGACATTTCTCAGTTCCAACAAAGATCATCTTAGTTTCAACTTTGCGCTTTTAAAGTACTAATACCTCAGTGGATTGGATTAATGGTAACAGTATGAGACATTATTATTTACAAAAAGAAGCCTTGCAACAAAAAGTTCTGCCCTCAGTTTTGCTTGCCCTCAAGCACTTGCTGACTGCCAAACATTATTTTAATGTACTGATTCATATAAGCACTGGCAACCTATTTATAAGTGATATTTGTTGGCACCATTAAAATCTTATGCAACTGGAAATATCCTATTAGAATAATGCCAGACTCTCAAGAGAAAAGTATTCTGTTTGTTTGGATATTATTTGTTTTGATTTATGGTGACAGATAACTCATTTAAGTAGACCTCAAAATAACGCAGAAACGAAATGAGTAGCAATCTGTTAAAAGACATTTGATTAAACTCAGCACTTACAATGCTGTAATTGCAAGCAGTAAAGGCAAAGGAAAATATTGACAGAGCACAATATTCAATAAAATTACATTTAATCTGAAACAGAACATCCTTTCTGTTAACCTCTTAAAGCTGTGTCGAAAAATACTTTGACATCAAAATTTGTTCAAGGAAATAAGTGAAATACTGGGCGGGAAATGAGAATGGAGAATTTGGCATTCCATCCTAAACTTCATTCACTTTCAGCAGCATGGGAGAATCCCAGCTGCGAACAAAGAAGATTTCTTTCAGCTACTTCACATAGACGTCATTTTTTTAAAAAATTATACAGCATTTGACTCAAAATTTTAAATATATACATTTGAGAAAATATGAGAGCTGTTTTAAAATTATTCTTCAAACTCAATAACTGCAACTGCTATAAAGAAGATTTAAATGATTTGCATTTAAACTGCCATTCTCATTCAGTTAAAAATGGAGTTTTGTTTTGGCCTGCCAAAAGATAATAAAGTATAACTCAGTACCACCACTTCATAGCTATGCCTACCATGCAGTGAGATAATAGACTGGTGTTGATCAAACTGGGGCTAAAATAGTTTTAAAACAATTAAAAGAGGATAAAAGAGACCAGACAGGAAAGGTCATTTCAGAGGCATGCAATACAGCTTCCAGAAAAGGAGGCAGTGCCTATTTGATTTTTTTAAAGAGGTCACCAGGTTAGGGTGATACATTGGGTGGAATTCTCCCAATTTGAGACTAAGTGCCATGGTGGGGGGGGAACATGGTGGTTCTCACGGTGGAGGCCGGCAGGAAAACACACCAAATTTCTCAGCCATGATGTCATTAATTATGTTTTATGCCGTATTCAGTGGTGGGGCAGGAAGGAACTTGTACTCCTAGAATGGTGTTGGCATCATTCTGCACCACATGCTAGCCATTTAGCTAACTGAATTAACCAGATCCAGCCTCTTCGGGACATTTGCTATAAAGTGCAAACTTTTGTCCTTATACGAGATCATGAGTAAGCTTCAGTTGGAATCCTGACCTGGAAATTAATCCATGTACTGTCAGTTTTTGGACCACTAAACAACCACCAAATAGTGGATATGAAGTGTTCATTATAAGCTGGAAATGCACTGCCTGCCGTATTGGTGTAGTTCTTGCACATGCTGTGTAAGCAACATTTACACAAATGCAAAATTGGGTATTTCTTAATTTGTTCTGCTATGACTTTTTTCATCTTTCATAGACGTGAAATCTGACAGCTGCTTGGTACATAAGCAGTTTTTGGCACAGCCTTTTCTTCTGTTGATACACTCAATTTGAGCCTTTCCATTCTTAGTCCAGGTGGCCAGTGCAACCTTAATGTTGTCTTGGTGTGTAAAATAAATACTGATATATTGCAACCAGAGATATATATTCAAGATGCTAAATAAACTTCAAATTATTAAATGCCAACCCTTTCAAAATTGTGCTTTCACTAAATCTGAGAATTTTGAAGGTTAATGTTACTAGTAAATTTTCCAACTTATCTTTCAAGTCTAGAAACTAAATTAGAAGTTTGTATTGTTTTGCATTTTTATGAATGGTCATAAATAATATGTGTGGGAAAATCTTTAAAATGTACAACTGCAAACGTTAAGGCAAAATAATTAGGCAGTGCGATCTTGTTTACCAATTTTACTGCTTTGAAATGTGATGGAAAAACATTTGCTTGAAAGCAACAGGGGGTAGGAACATGGGGGAAGTTAACAAGCAGAGGTTTATGGGCTCAGCATTTTTATAGGGTAACATGGCATCAGAAACTGAAAGAATTTGATCCCCTATTGTGTTTTATAAGGTCAGACAATTTGATACTGTTTTTCTCATCTGTTCTTTTCTGGCTTTTAAAAGTGTTGTTTCAAACTGCAGCAATGCAACAGGAAATTTGGTTTACAAATGTTGAATGTTTATTCGATGATACCATATTTGGTTTATTTAGTGAGTAATTCAACATTATGGGCCTGAACAATCCCAGATTTTAGCTCTGATGTTTGCCTTAGCTGAGACAGGCAAAATACTGCAGATGCTGGAACTATAGTGGGTCAAATCTCAAACAATGATGAGACAGAGTATCGGAATGAGTTGGAGAATCTGGTGAACTGGTGCAGCAACAATAATCTCTCCCTCAATGTCAACAAAAAGTTGACTTCAGGAAACAGGAAGGAGAACATGTTCCAGTCTACATGAAGTAGAAAGTCTCGAGTGCTTCAAATTTTGAGGTGTCCAGATCACCAACAACCTGTCCTAGCCCCTCCCATGCCAACACTATAGTTACAAATGCTCACCAATACTTCTACCTTCTCAGAAGGCTAAGGGAATTTGGCATGTCAGCTATCACTCTCAACCTTTACAGGTGCACTGTAGAAAGCATTCTTTCTGGTTGTATTACAGCATGGTCTGGCTCCTGCTCTGCCCAAGATTACAAGGAATTACAAAAGATCATGAATGTAGCAAATCAACCTCCCATCCATTGACATGTCTATTCTTCTCGCTGCCTTGGCAAATCAGCCAGCATAATTAAGGACCCCACTTACCCTGGACATTCTCTCTTCCATCTTCCTTCGGTAAAAAGATACAAAAGTCTGAGATCACATACCAACCTGACTCAAGAACAGCCTCTTCCTTGCTGCTGTCAGACTTTTGAATGGACTTACCTTGCATTAAGTTGATCTTTCTCTATATCCTAGCTATGATTGTAACACTACATTCTGCACTCTCTTGTTTCCTTCTCTATGAACTGTATGCTTTGTCTAAACGCACAAGGGTTTCAGTAGTGGGTGAGCTGAGACAAGAGTGAAGTTGGGCAACTTAACAGAGATGGAAATAGACAGTGTTAATATGGTGAGAATATGAGGTCAGAAACTCAGTCCAGGATTGAATGTGACATAAAAATTGCAAGAACACTGGCTTAACCTTGGATTGCTGCCAGGCAGCAGGATGCAGTTACTAGTTAGGGAATGGCGTTTAGAGAAGGGATTTTTTTCCCAGCATTTAGTTAGAGAAAAATTTTGTTCAGCGAATACAGGTGTCATATAAGTTATCTGATATTTATGACATAATGACAGAAAAGAAATGATATGCTACTGGGACTTCAAAGAAGTTTGACGGAGCCCCTCCATTTGGAAGTCCTCAAAGCTTTAACTTCTTTCCAGACCTGAGTTACTTGTGTTCTGTGTGGATAGTAAGTGTTTTGGACATGGCATTTGCTTGTCCATGCTTGGAAATCAAAATTATTTCCATCCCCTCACAATGTTACTGCTCCTCCGAGGAATGTAACTCAGCTGCCTCAATGAACAATAATTCTCGTGATAGTTATGCGAAATGGGGAATTCATTTCCATGGGTGCAGCAGAGTTTCATCATGCAGGGCATCGAGTAGGAACTGGGAGCAGCAGTGAAACAGAGGGAGAAGAGTGTGTCAGTATAAACTGGGAGCATAGAAGTAAGTACCAGAGGTGGATATTAAAAAGGTTATTTAATCCAATCAATCTAATTTTGTGCCTCCTTCCAAAACTTTAAAAACTAAAAACATCTCTTACCAAATAAATGTTTTAAGATTTTATTTTTCTAGTTCATAGAATGTTACAATAATTTGATAAATTATGTTTGTGCTGGCTACTGGAAGCAGTTTCTTCATACTTATTCTATCAAAATCATGAACATTCTATCAGATCTCATCTCAATCATCTCTCCTCCAAGAGGAACAACCCCAACTTTGTCCGTATTACCACTTAATCCCCTCATCCCTGGCACAATTCTAGTAAATCTCTTCTGCAACCTCTGTAAGGCCTTGACATATTTCCTGAAATGTGATACCCAGAATTGAACACAATCATCTAGCTGAGTCTAATCAGTGTTTTACAAAAGCTTAGCATAATTTCCATTTCTTAGTACTCGATTACTCTATTGATAAAGCCAAGGATCCACATGCTTTTTTGATAGCCTTCTCAACCTGTTCTGCCATCATCAGAAATTTCTATCAATACCTTAAAGTCTCTCTGTTCTTGCACCTCCTTTAAAATTGATTGTATTGTGTCTCCTTATTCTTCCTGTCAAAATCTATCATTTTATGCTGCACTGCATTATATTTCGTTGGCCATTTGGTTGACCATTCCGTCTAACCTGACTCCTTATCCTCCCTTCTTTCACATAAACATGATCTGCCTCTGAAACATTTCTCTCCAGATACTGTGCCCTATGTAGCCTTGCTCAAAGTGTGTCCATTTAATGGTCAATGCTATATTATTATGAGAAGAAACAAGGCTTCACCTCAACGTGCTCCTATCTTCACCAAAAGTCCACATGTGTATACTTTACAGCAAGAGTCACTGGGTATCAGTTCGAAATGAGCATTTGTACAGATTTCTCTCCATTAATTTTGGGCGTAAGTAAGGACAATTTAGCCATATCACCCACCTCTCTCTTAATTCTTTTCATCTTGGCTGATAGCAGCTAACAGCAAAGATCTGAATGAAATGATTATTTTACTCTCAATTCAAATGCTCCTTATTAACTTTTCATTACTAGATCATGGACCTTCCTACTACCTGGCAGGATCACTAATTCTATGCATGTGAGTGTTGCATATTGCTTCTCTCCATTCATGCCCTGTGCAATTTGATCATTTCAATATAATTAATGGTGGATATGGTAGCTCACTATGTCTGTCACTCAAAATGAAGCAAACACAGTTGAACAAGAAGCTAAATGCAGGATTATGAGATTGATTCCCTAATTCACAGAATATGATAGAAATTTTAATTTTAAATTCATTAAATTCTATTAAAATACAAGCGTTTGCTAGATCCTCTAAATAATAACTTTTAATTAATTTTTAGAAAAAGTTCTTTCAACTAAGAAAATAATCATTGTAATTTCAACAGATAAACTGTTCTAATTGATTTCTACAAAATATTAATTCCTTAAAAGAGAAAAGGAGCCACTGATTCAAAATGTTTATTCATGAATTTTGCTTCCTGTATATTGCAAGATATAGGTTTTGAAATTATGTTTGCTTAATGGAGTAATTGTATGAGATTGTACTCTCTGCACTTAGTGTGGGGCCTCTCTAGACTGTGTGTGGACTGCAGGAACTGCCATCTAGTAATTTTATTCAAGGAATAATTTAATAACTATGTTTTGTGGACAGAAAAATATGTAGCATATTTTCAGAATTTAAACATTTTTCATATAAATTGTACACATTTTGCTCCAGATTTCCAATGTGTGCTACCAATGGGTATTGTTAGTGTGAGTTGAATACATTTAATCACATTTAAAAGGCTGTGCATGAAGAGTGTTAATGCCAGAATTAAAACAATGGACAAATGCGCCATCAAATGAAAATGTAGCATGAAACAATAAAATACATAGGCTATGCATTTATCTTTGGATACCTGCAACAGTGGAACAAATCATGTGATCCTGATGCTCAGGACTCGTGCTGTTAAAATGCTACCTATACCTGCATTCAACTGAAATGCATTTGGACAATAATGCATCACCCACTGGCAGTGTTATGCTGTAAGAAGTCTCACAAGACCAGGTTAAAGTACAACAGGTTTATTTGGTAACAAAAGCCATAGTTTTCGGAGCACTGCCCCTTTGTCAGGTGAGTGGGAGTTCTATTCATAAACAGGGCATATAAAGACATGAACTCAATTTACAAAATAATGATTGGAATGCAAGTCTTTACAGATAATCAAATATTAAAGGTACAGACAATGTGAGTGGAGAAAGTGTTAAGGACAGATTAAAGAGATGTGTATTGTCTCCAGACAGGACAGTTAATGGGATTTTGCAAATCCAGGCAAGTCTTGGGGGTTACAGATATTGAGACATGAACCCAAGATCCCGGTTGAGCCGTCTTCATACACGGAACTAGTCTCTGCTCAGTGAATGTGCTTTTGTGAGTCGTGTAGGCAGCTTTGGAGAACGCTTACCCGAAGATCAGAGGCCAAATGCCCATGACCGTGGAAGTGTTCCCCAACAGGAAGAGAACACTCTTGCCTGATGATTGTTGAGCAGTGTTCATTCACCAGTTGTTGGAGCATCTGCATGGTTCCCCCAATGTACCATGCCTCGGGATATCCTTTCCTGCAGCGTATCAGTGTTATACTGGTCAGGGACCAGAATATCAGAGCTAGGGAAGAATCTTTCATCACTAATAATGTAACTCACACTATTTGTTAGACTCCAGCCTTCATGACCACCATTTGTGTCTGTAGATGCAGTGATGCACTTGACTAAGCCATCATTCAAGAATTAGATACAGAATCTGAACTGTAAAGTAACTTCAACCTTGAGTTAAAACTTTTATGTGGACCTTATCAGTAACCAGAATATTTCTGAAGCTCTCTTGAATTGCAATTTAGGGGAGACCTTTGGCTTCATCTGAGCACAAGTGAGCATCCAGTGTAGTTGATGTATACTTCCTGAAGTCATAGTTACTTTTCCTTGAAATCAAGGCATGCATTTGGCATAGGCCTCAGGCTTAGTATGAAGCCTGGAGTCTAACAAATGGTATGGTTTACATGATTAGCATCCTTCAGTCTGTTTTCCATACAGTATGCTTTGATTTGGTAATGTTAGGATGAATTAAGGTAGAAAATTTCTGCAGCTTGTATCGCTTTTGGCAAATACAGAGAAATTTGACAACATCCTCTGGCTGAAGAATTAATTCTGCCTGGGAGACAAAAGGGAAAGAAAATAAAATTTTAAGGACATTGTTTATTGAATAGTAGTGATTTGTGCCCTTTATGTTAGCCAGGAGGAAAAACAGAATGTCCTTTGAGTTCTTCATTCAGACTAAATATTCATTTAAATAAACTGAAGAACAGAACGTAACAGAAGAAAACACAAAATAAGCAACATTTTTATTTCTGTCATGGAGGTATTGGTGATGTCTTGTGCTGTTATTGGCATGGTGTACCATCTGTTTCTGTCAGGATAGTGGAAGGTGTTGCTGCAGTGAAGCAAAAGTAATGCTTAGAATGTAAATTACTTTCACTATATTAAACAGGAATAATAATTATCTTTGAGGCAAATGGCTTAGATGCATTTAAGTGAAAGCTAGATTAACACGTGAAAAAGGAAGTAATACAGTGGTATGCTGATAGGGTTGGATGAAGAGATTTGGGAGAGGTTTGTGTGGAGCATTAATACTAACACAGACCAGTTGAGCTGAGAGCCTTTTTCTGGCTTATAGGCTCTGAAGTAAAATTTAAATATTACCAAATTAATTTGCAATTTGAGAAATGAACTTTTGCTACTTGCACCTGTGGCTTCACAAAAGCTTATGAAAGCGGACGTCCATTCTCTGCCAAGGAACAACTGGGAGACTGGCAATGGTGAACACTGGTGTGCCATAGTTTTCAAACATAAATTTGTATACACAAGTACAGTTCTCAAACGCAGTTAGCCTTAGGGAAGCACCTGGTTAACATTGCTGCCTCACAGTACCATAGATCAGCGTTTGATTCCAGTCTCAGATGGCTGTGTGTGTGGAGTTTGCATGTTCTCTCTGTGTCTGTGGGGATTTCCTCCATATGCTCTGGATTCATCCCACAGTCCAAAGATGTGCAGGTTGGATGGATTGTCCATGCTGAATTGCTCCTTAGTGTCTCAAAATGTGTAGGTTAGATGGATTAGCCATGGTAAGATGTGTGCAGGGTTACAGGCATAGGGTGGGAAAGAGGGCCTGGGTAAGACACTGTCAAACAGTTGATGCAGACCTGATGGACCAAATGGCCTCCTTCTGCATTGTAGGAACTCTGTGATTCTACAAGGGGAGCAGAGCTGAAACGCTTCCTCAGTAACAGTCAGTACAAGCAGCAGTGACTCAATGAAAGGTGCTGAATACTGACATTGCCATAGATTGCAAGTTAAGTTCCCTACAAAATCTCCCAGCTAAAAATAATACATGATGTAGGGAGAAAAAGAGGGCAAGTTGGTGGATAATCATTTTAAAAAAAAGCCAGATTTAAAAAATGCCAGACATGAGGAACATTTCATGACAGCGATGAATTTTATAGAGGGCTTCCATGTTTTAAGGGCATAAGAAATAGAAGAAGCAACAGACCATATTATGCCCAGCATGATGTTAAATTATTCAACAACTAATTCTCAGTGTTTAATAATATGATACTGATCCAACCTACAGGTTGGTGAATAAAGTAAGTTCAAACACAGGTTTGTAATGTAGCTGAAGCATTGCTGCTCCTCATAAGCCCTTATTAAGGTAAATAAAAAACTAAATCTTATTTGCTCTTCATATGTCCCTTTAAGGACCACTAGTTAGGTCACTTTAAACCCAAATTTGACATTGTGCTGGGAGAAATATTAGGAGCCAGATTGGCATATTCATATGGCAGAAGACCTGTTTTGGGTGGGAGTCCCCGGCATTCAAATGTTACCAGTTAGTTTTATAGCTGGCACACTGCAGAAGGATCAAGTCTGGAAATGTTACTTTTCAACCAGGGATTGGGTTTGTCAGAAATCAAGAATTTTGTGCGGCATTCACAGAACTAATATCCCACACTTCTGAAGTGTTTTCTGGTAAGATCCAGCCTGTCATATGCATATGAAAATACAGGAAGGATTTCCTGCAGGACTTTTGTCCCAGTTACTGCCCTTCATTTCTGGGTTACAATTAAAGGTTCATTTCACAAGCAGCTGTTGTGGCTCAGAATACTTTTAATTCCAGTGCCAGTTTGAACTCAGACTACATTAAATACATTGTGAGTCAACAACACAGAGCTGACTAGAATTCAGCACATAATTCATCTAAATACAACATGGTGGAGGAGGAGACAGCAATGAACTTTTTCTTATGAGTCTATTGCAGGCCTTTCAAAAGCAATCCAATAAAAATAAAACTTATAGCATTCAGTGACCTGGGAATGCTCTGTATAATTAATGGATAATGAATGGAAGTTTTTCCTTTTTCCATTAATGTGAAGTGACAGAAAAGAATTGTTACCTGACATTAATTAGTGAAGTTATTTTCATACCTGAGGCTTGTCCTCAAACTGATTCCCAGTAAGAAAATGATTTTAAAAAACTCTTAAGCGTTAGGCAATTTTAATTTAGCTTCCATAGATATTAATTCACAAGACATAGCAGCATAAATAATTGCATTCTCTGTGAAGGATACGTGTAAAAATTGTAGCATTACTCAGCTTTACTGCTGAATGAATCATATACTTCACCAAGTTTGCTTCCAGCTTTACGATTCAGAGTATCTGCGACATTGGGGTGGATTTTCCAGTTGATAACATCTGATGTTCATACCAGTTAGAATTAGTATTATCAGTTAGAAAAAGAGGAACACAGTCACAACAGTTTTTCTCTTGCTTGCAGAAAAATATCCATTTCCAGTGGTAAATTTAATGGGCCAAGAAGCTGGGATCTTACCAGCCCCCTGGTGATGGACTGAGAGGGTTACATAAAATGGTTAAGGGAGGTGGGATTGAGGCATGGAGTGTTCATTGGCTGTCTGTCACCATGGAATTCTGCCAATGGCAGGGAAAATAGAAAACAGCCCTCCCATCTAGACACCAGTTGTGCCACTTAAATAGCCAATGAGGACTCTTCCCATCACTACTGCCAGGTTATCAGTGGCAGATGGGTCCTCCCAGTGGCAATACTCTAATTGAAGGGCCATTTTATTGATTAGCAGCTCTTTGAAGCAGGTTTCCAGCTTTTGAAGGGACAAAACTCCAATGGCAGCTAATTAGCTGTTGCCCAGACCAAATGTGCAGCTGAGAGTCTCTTAGATAACAGAAATGTGATTAGTCCCAGCTTTTTGGTGCAGGTTTGTAACCCTTGCTGCCCCAAGAAAGCCTAGCACTATTGATTGCTATGATTTATTCCACCAACATTTAATTATAATATGGGCATTCAGCATTGTTAAGGAATGAGTATATCAGTTTTTCACTCGTGTTCGGACCTTTAGTGGCAATTGTGTCACTGTCTCTTCCCCATAACTCTTCGATTTTCAAAAGGCGTGCCCTAATATACACATTTTTCAGAGGAAAATGAGAAAAATCACAGTCACAGGATGCCAAACAGACTGAACCACTTGCCAGTAATCCCAAGTCTCTAGACAAAAGCACACATGTCTCCAATAGGCCAAAGAGCTGTGGCTCTGAAGTTTTAGATTTACACATGATGCAATTACCAGAGTTAAGCTACACATTGCAAGCAGACTTACAACCAAACCTTTCCATAGGTGGAGAACCATTGGGAACTATCAAGATCACAACTGCTCTTTAATTTTCTGGTGTAAGGTCATTTCATGCTATGACTCTGAATATCTGTAACATAAGCTAATACACTGTCTCTAGATGTGTTAACAGAGGTGGCCAGTGCCTTGTTTTAGTGAGCAATCAATTTTATTTCCTTCCCCATGGATAACAAAAAGTAGTTTGAGAAAATTGTGTTTTTATAACTGAACATCCTAGGAAGCTATACATTGTAATTCTTGTAGCCCTGTGTGCTCAATTACAAAATTCTATTATTGATGGGGAGCAGGGTTGCATGGAGGATATACATAAACATGGTCTGTCACTGTGCTGTGCAATTCTATATATAATGTTATGACAAAAACATTTCATCAGTGAAACTAGATTTTTAACAAACATATTTGAGTCTCCTCCTGAAAGCAGTGTTATGTCTGCATTCTCAGACTTAGTCCCAGTTCAGCTTAGTTTTATCTCATTAGATAGTTGTTGCAAGTGCACGGAAGTCTCTTTGAATCAAAGTTACTTTTGTTCTTCAACATTATACTTTTCTGGCAGTAAGTCATTTGGGGAATAGGATGAGAAATTCATAACGAAGCATGTGCTGGCAGGAAATTTGCCACTTTCTCATTTTTCCATTTTCCACGACATTCCAGACTTTCAAAGATCTTTCTCCCTAAGTTCACACTTGGTTGTTACAGTTGTTGTCTGCTGTGGTGGAATGACACGGATCTGCAACATTCAGCTATATTAAATTGGAAGGTTATTTTAGGCCGACCAAATGTAAAGATTGGAATAAATGAATGTTTTAAATAAAGGCTTTGATTCATATAGAATCTTTCGCAACTTCAGGATGCTCAAAATATCACAAACCAGCTCAAGAGAGGTTACTACTGTAATATAAGAAAAACACCTGAACAATGAAAGAATGATGGCAATAGCATGGCATTCATTGTGAAATTGGAAAATGCTTTAGGATTGTGTGAAGGAGAGCTAATTATAAATGATGTACTGAAAGATCTTGCCAGACTCTCAGAAATTCTCTTGTACTGAATTAGCTATGTAATGCAGATCGCATAAATTGGTGGCCATCTCTTCTCGTTCAAGCTACGACACTTCTTGGAAGCTTGTGGCATTCGCATCATCTTTAGTTCCTCTGCCATTTCTGGAGAATCTCTGTGAGAAGTAAACTGCTCTTTGGCATCCTTACAGATCATTGTGCACTTTTGTTTGCTGGTATTAATATGAAGAAACATATGCTGTTGATTTTCAATTCCTGGCCCAGTCAGAATGTTTATGGCCAATTTATAATAAAGTTGGTGGTACCCATGCCAATCTGGATGCCTACTGCAGAGCCAGGATTTATGAGGGAATTCGGGATTGGTGGAAACAGCCTCCCCATCCCCAACCTATAATGTTGATTGTAAACAAGTGGATCAGCTTGCTTTATTAAAAAAAATTGACACAACCATTTTCGGCAAAGATTTCCTGAGTCCTTCAGGCATGGAGACCCTCACCATATCCTATCTTTTTGACCCCAATCCTTCTGATGTTGGAGTACTTGTTAAAGTTCTTGCTTCATTGTCTGTTGTGGATCACTGGAAAAGATTTGCAGGTTCTGCTCTTCTTTCTCATTCAAATTATGCAATGGTTTACAAGCTACAATGGCATTGGATATTCTGTGTGCCCCCCACCCCATTGAGCAAGCTCCTAGTTGAAGGCTCAATTCCAATCAGCCATCTATCACATTGCTAAATTTGACCAATCCTGGCAGATCTTTAGGGCCAGCCATGTGAGGACCAAAAGGTGCTATGCAGTGTCAGCACCATACCCCATCTGTGGATTCTACTTGAGGAGTTGCTCATCAAAAAATTGCAGGTGCACGGCTATTTAGATGTATGGAGCAAAAGCTAGGACGGAGAACTTGCAGATTCTTCACGCAGCCTTCAGCAGTTGCTGCTGCTTGCAGGAAAATTGATTGTCACAAACTAAGATTGCTAGATTCATGTTACATAAAGAATTGGAAAATCAGTTCGCTATAACCAAAAAGAAATTCCACAATAGAGCAATTATCTATAATAGGTCAATTTCCCTTCATGAGAATGATTCCTGCAGAAACATTGTTTCTTTAGATTTTTGCCAAAATTTGCTATCCGAATAGATGACGTTTTCTCAAAAACTTCCTGCGACATTGCATTGTATTGTAATATATTACTCAGGCTAAATATGGCTTGCAGCAGTTTCTGGAGATCTTTGTGATTGTTTGGTCAGAGCTGTGCTTGCCTAACCAGGCCAGTGTATGGAATCCCACATCAACCTTGGTACCTGACTATCTTTTCCTATCTGCTTTATGCAGTGCTTGATTTCTTACCAAGCTCTACGTCCAGCATTGAACTTAAAAATGCCTCAAAGTTTGGAGAACTTGCCAAGATTCTTTGACAAAGAGTGATCATTAATTATGAGAGTTAATCTTTTTTCAAATTGCTAGATTAAATATATAGAATATAATTGAATAAGCACTTCCATTTATATTACAGGCTCAAACCTGGAGTTTTGGATACAGTGAGCTATGTTGAAAATTCATTCTTAAGCAACAAAATATGTAGGTT
This sequence comes from Sphyrna mokarran, assembly GCA_024679065.1. NCBI lineage: Eukaryota > Metazoa > Chordata > Chondrichthyes > Carcharhiniformes > Carcharhinidae > Sphyrna > Sphyrna mokarran. Next base: position 72,970,601 of record JAGIQG010000005.1, read on the forward strand.
ATTTCTCTATATCCTCTTGTGAGATTAAGGTTTGATATTTTAATTGCAGAGGTAGATTTTGAGCGGGATATTAGGTTTGGGGTCAGGGCACTTAAGTCAAAATCAAGTGGGACCCTGTCTTGCATAGAAACAAGAACTGTCTATGATTTTTCCTGAATTGCCCATTTAACGGCCAGAAAGTGAGCTTGTCACCCAATTAAGGACAGCAATGGTTTCTTTTAGAACATAGAACAGTACAGCACAGTCCCAGCCCTCCGGCCATCGATGTCGAGCTATGTTTGTTTCTGGTTGAAAATGGTGTTTACAGGAGACTGGGATCAGCAGCATCCCAGTGACCCCACTAACCAGCACATGGAATTCTAGATGAGTTTGTACTAACCTAAAGCATGGCCTCTGACTTTCTAACCTACTCCTGGACACTTCTCTCTGAAGATATGATGGTAATGATGTAAATATAATGTTGAAGATTGATCCTTCCACTTCCAATGAGGAGCCACCATTCCAAATGTTAGCTGAATCTCAATTTAATCACCAGATCATCCACTGATAATGTGGGAGAGTCATTAGTGTACACAAACTGTGGCTAAATTAAGCCACAACATTTATATTGAAGCTTTATTGTAGAAGAATGTCCTCAGGCACTGAACAGATGTGTAATCTGCTAAGAAATCAATGCAAGGCAGAAAGAAGATATACTAGGAGGGGTAATTTAAGCATGGTCAAGATTGCAGGCTTTGAAGAAGGTGTTAAGATTTGAAACAGAAGTAGTTAGGACGTTCCAGAGTATGAATGGCTGAAGACATGACTGCCAATGGTGAGATGAAATAACAGGAGATGAATGTACAAAACATCAGAATGAGAAAGAAGGTAAAGGTTGTTCGAATATTGCAGAGTTAAAAAACAGTTGGAAAAGAAAAAGGCAATGTCTTATTGGGATTTAAACACAAGGGTAAAAATTTTAAATTGAAGGCATTAAGGGCCTTGAAGCCCATGTAGGTGAGGGAGCATTAGGGTGATGAGTGAATGGAATTTGGTGCAGCATTGAACATGGGCAAGACTGGATGAACTGAAATTTATGGGGGATGTTAGGCTGGTCTGTTCAGCCTAACACCTTCAGTTCAAAGGGGACAAATATGTAGATGATGCTTTCAACAGCAAATGACAGGAGTGACCAGCAACTGGCTGATGGGCTAGAGGTAACTAGAATGCATAATGCTATAAAATCTATTCATTACACTAGCAGCTATAATTCTTGCCTCAGTTTTAATTCTTACTCTACGACTTGAGCACAAAAGTCAATGCTGAAATTCCAGTGCAGTACTGAGAAAGTGCAGCATGGTTGGAGATGCTGGGGGAAATTCTCCTGTCCCACCCACCATGGAATCGTACAAGCCAGCAGGTAGACACATAAAGGTCCAGTGACCTTGGATAGGATTCTCTGGTTTTGGGGCAAGCATGGCCGGAGAGTCTCACCCGCTGTCTTCCAGATGAGATGTTGTACAAGGCCCAATCTGCACTAAAGTAAAGATTCTACTTTACTATTTTGACCAAGAACGGGAACCATCCCCAATGTCCTAACCAATGTTTATTCCTCAATCAAATTCACAAAAGCAGATTTTCTAGCCCTTATCACATTGTTGGTTTGGGGGGGGGCTTGCTATGCACAAGTTGGCTGCTGTGTTTCCTACACTGCAATAGTGACTCCACTTCAAAAAGAACTTCATTGGCTGTAAAATGCTTTGGGATGTACTGTGGTCAAGAAAAGTGCCATATAAATACAATACTTTATTTCTTGCAGCAGCTGTAATGCATAAGGTACACATAATTCCATTTTAATGAAGCACCCATTTTGGTCACAATTTATTTAACAAAATTTGCTCTAATTAACTTCAGTAAAATATTTAAAAGAGACTCTTAAGTGAATGTTACTGAGAAAGTCACAAAATAATCCCAGAATATTACAATGAAACTTAGATTGATACAGATTCTGACATACAGGCATGTATAGTGAACTGTCACTTACATGTTTCAATCTCAATTAGTTGCAACCTTTCAGATTTACTGCTTGACCTCAGAAGCGCACATTAATCTAAAGAAATCTGTCATAACTGTAGTTGGTCCATTTAGCTAACATTGCCTTTTATTTTGCTGCCATCATTTATCTTTGATTGTGGGCCATAATTCTACATAATATATCATAAGACCACCATAAGGCAGATTTTTAAAACAATAATATCTCTTGCTCCTCTACAGATATTTCCACTTTATGGCACCTTGAACTTGTTTGTTCAAAATATTTTGGAAAAATATAGCCTTTTTCTAAATTTAAAAAGAATCACAATAGCCACACACTTTTGGGTTGATTTTACACAGCCCTATTTCTGTGATGTCTAGGATAGAGTGCTCAAATTTAACCATGTAAGGTAGGAATTATTGGGTCTCAGGGTCACTAAGAATGCTCACTGTGTATATAAACACACCAGACAAATATTGACCTGTGAATCTGATAGCTAGGTCATTAAAGTTATTACTGTATTTCTAATTTGGAATATATGGACAGGATTATGCCATTAAGTCCCTTGAGTATATGTATGTATACATATAAAATAGAAAATATATATCATAAAATAGAAAATATATATCCTAAAATATATATCACTTACCTGTCTTTGATCTACATCCCTTGAAAATATGTCAACCTAATTTTGACAATTCAATTGATGCTGAATCCACAACCTTTGAGGTGAGAGTTTTACATTTTCACTACCTTTTGCATACTTAAGTTCTCCTTGATTTCACTCCTAAATGGCCTGGCCTAATTTTGAAACTGTGCCCTGACTGACACCAGGGGAATAGTTTCTCTGTATCAATCCCACAAAATTCCTCTATCTTTATGTGTCTCAACCCATATTTAGTAGTGCAGTACAGAGACCACCAGCTGTAGTGTTGGAGATGAGGAAATCAACATACTTGATTTAAGAATTCCTGTACCCTGGCCCTCTCCTAGTTGACTGATATGGTTTGGGGAGTTGGAGGCTCCACATTCACATATGCCAGGTCCCAGTCTAGTTTCTGCCCATCTATTCCAGATACATTGATTAGAAATAAAAAGGGGAAGAAATGTGAAAAAGGGTATGATCTGCTCTTGTTCATTTTAAACTATTGCAGGGTTCACATTGTATAGTTTGTGCTTCACTCCTGCCCATGGCACAGCAAATAATATTTGTCAAGAACTCAATTTTGAACAGCACTTTTTAAGCTGCTGCCTTTCACCAAATTTCACCCATATAATTAAAAAAATTCTAGCTTTTGTCAAATTCACATACAGATGTATAATACAGACTGCTAAACGAACAGCAGCATTGTGATGGTGATTTTCAATGTACCTCATTAAAATAGGAAAATGTATCAACCCGAAATTTCCTCAGGGTGCTGATCTTCAGCAAAATGCCGCTCTGGATGGATTTACCCATGTTGAAATTCCAAAGTCCCTATCTTGTCTCACTATTCTCACTCAGGCTGGGTGAGACAAGAGTTGAGAAGCACACCCAGTGCGAAGTAATTAGGGCTCGAATGAAAGGAATGCCTCCTGTTTTTTTAAAAGGAGATATTTAAAGGGAAAAATTTTAAAGATAAGTAGTTCAGAAAAGTGGCGGATGACTGGGAGTGAGACAGTTTGAAGGGGAGTATGGGTAGGGGGGAGGGTGGGGGAGACCAGGAAGAGGAGGGTGGGGGAGACTACCAGGCCACTAGAGAGTGCTGAGAGGAGACTGTTAGGGAGAAGTGGACGAGTATCCTCTAAATGTGACAATGGAAACTAGGAGTTATGGACCATCACTGATAGTAGCACAAAAATAAGTCAACCAAGTATCTCGTTGAGGTGAAATTCATCTTGAATCTAATTATCTTATTTGTAACCTCTTCATCTTTGATTTTACAGGAGAGAAGTATGAATTACATGCAGGAACAGAATCAACTCCTAGTGTGGTGGTCCACGTCTGCGATAGTGAAGCAGAGGATGAGGATGAACCGAAGAATTCTCCAAAACCAAAAATAATTCAAACCAGGCGCCCTGATCTGCCACCAGCAATGTCCAATTGAAACACTGGTGTACGCTTTCAATCAAGTATCATCTAGTGCTCTCTGCTACAGCCGTACTCTATTGAAAGGAAGGTTTGTCTGTCAGTCACAGGAGCATTTGTTTTAAGCCCCCGATTGTGTTTCTAAGGCCTATCAAAATAGGATGGAAGGAGTTACTCTGTGAATGCCTGTTTGCAACATACAAACTATTGTCTGATCATATCATAAAGCATCCATTTATGTCAGAATGACATTGGTAAAATCCACAAATAATTGAAAAACTTGGTATTGTAATTCCAAGGTAAATTACATCTCAGTGATTCAGAACCTAGAAACCTAATGTTCTAAATGATTTGATATAAATGTTTGATCCAACTTTAGATTAGATGTTAAGTCTTGAGGCATATTGTGCTTACATCTATCGTGTTCTCTGACTTGGTTAGAAACTGAAAAGGTTAATGAATAGTCTGAGTTTTACTTTTTTGGCACTGAATTGCCAATAACATCCTTGATGAAAATCCTGTGAGACTATTTGTAGAAAACGTATAGACAACACTAGGGGAAAGACTAATTTTCATTTATATCAATGTGCAGTACATAATGTCAGCATCTTCTAATATAATCTAGTGAAAGGATAAAACTAATTTGTATTTTATCACCCTGTTTTAATATTGATACAATGTACTGATTGAAGCTACATACAATATACTTACTAAAACAAAAATGAATGATAACATGAGTATAAAGGCAGATAGATAAATAAGTATTATCACAGTCATGTGTTTTCCAGCCTGCACTTATCTTTCCAGGATAAGTATCAATAGACCATATTTATGATATCACCTGCTGCACTGAAGGACCCCTATTGTGCTGCTACATGACAGATTTAGCTTCAATCTGTGCAAGGTGACCTGTTATCCCATACTGTGGTATACATTTAAAGAAATGAAATTTCCATAAACATAGGATTTTTAAAAACATTTGACATTTTCTTACATTGTGCCACTCAACATCAGTAACATACACTTCAGCATGACAATCAGAGGTGTCCAAGTATCTGTTTGGAAAAATATGGTCTATAAATTACTTAATGTTATAATGATAAAAGGCGCACTTCATCCCTTTCGGAGTGTAGATTCTGATAACATAATCGAGTAAACCTAAAAACTACACTGAATATCATTATTCAGAACAAATAAATTAGCCTTTTCGATTCTACTCCATTATGAGAAATACAGACAATATTTAACATTTAGATAAACTGGATTAGAAACCAGTGTAAAATGAACTAAATTTAATGCTTTTGAATCATATTTTCAGTTTTCATGTAACAAAATATTTGTAATAGCTATCAATTTTAATACTATAAGTATTGCTTTTATTTGGTTAAGCACATATTTTGCTTTAGCTCAGTTAATCGTATCTATCAAAGATAATGAAAAGTATGTAATGACCATTGTGTTTAGTGTGTAAGTAAGTGCTTCTGTGGTGTTCCAACATGTTGTGAGAAACAACTTTCTCGCTGGGTTTCTGCTCAGCCTTTCAATTCAGCTACTATACTTTTTATGGATTTTCCTTTTTTAAAACCACATGAAGGAAAATGCTTATAGGGAAAGATATTGGGATTAGGTTGCCTATGTACAAAAATGCCACAAAGAAAAACGGAGAAAATGATGCTAAAAGGATACAAAAAATGAGCCAGTGAATAAATCCACTGTTAAGATGTGACCATTCTGAATGAAGAAATATTGCAAGCTAAAACAGTCAAACCTCACTGCATCTAAACAATGATTTAAATATCTGTAGGTATCAATCCCATGGAACTCTATTAAAGTGAAGAAATCTGTGATTTCCAATGACAATGTTGGACACCTTCCCCATTCAGATGGCTTTTTGATGATTATTGTTATTTGAACTCAATTCTGCTCAGCTTTTGCATTTTTAAAATCTGATCCAAACCAAAATAACCAAGTTGGAGGCATTCTACTGCCAAAGGGATTTGTCTTAGTCATCCTGGAAATAGTTCCATGGATTACAGTTATATCTGAAGTCAAAAATGCTTAAGAGCCCCTTCCTAAAATACAGACGTGCAAAACTAAAGAAACAATTAGCTACTAATAATGAGATTTGACTGCTTTTTCCAAGTACCTAGAGCTTTTGTGTATAGTTAGAATATTAATATTATGAGTAATACTAGTGTTGGACATTGTTTGTGTTATTACTTGTCTTTGCCACTGAATGGGTGCTAGTAATAATACTTTATAAATTAATTGCCTTATATATGTATGTCTGGTATATATCTGTTATATGGGTTGTGCACAGAATTGTGTCTTATTGTTCAAAATTGTGATCATTGTGACGGAATTGTACCTGTGCCTTCTCTAAGATTTTGCAAAAGGCACACACTCGCAAACACAACTTAACTTTAAAAATCCCTTTACTCAAATATAATCGACTCGTTAGACACAAGTTGGAAATTTTTGTGATTAAATAATCATGATTATTTGTCATATAAAGCAATGGTTTCATTAAGTCTCTTTTCTAAAAATATTGTTTTTATTGTTTCTGTAACATAGCATTGTCTTTGCAAGAAGTCTATTGTGTGTTTGTGTACCAACTAAGCTGTGTTTCGCTACTAATCACACTGCACCTTATTAGGTTATTGCTTTTTAGGGGGCTCTTGTATAGATGCCCCCATGAATGTCAGAACACATTTAATGAACACCCCAAGGTGATTGTAACCTTTCAGGAGTGTTGAAATGAAAAGCAAGGTTTTCAAGTAAATAAAAAGTTCTTCGTATTTCCATAGTACTGCTTTGTTACGAATTTTTGAACTTGCACCTAAAATGTCAACATACGATATGTACAATTAGCATAACTAGGTAAATGTTTAGCACTTGTTGTCCAATTACATCTCTTTCCCAACATTTGAAAAACTGTTTAAGGATTGTGGTGGACAAAATATCAAAATGTTATTTTGCTTATTTCAAGAATAGTACAAAACAAAGAGTGTTTGCGGTGTTTAACTTACTGCATTTCTACATACATCCATCAGCATTGAAAGTCCAGAATATTTAATCTTGAAGACATGCGACAAAAGCATGAAATACTAAGGGGTAAAAAGTTGGTTATTAATGCAACATATGGAAAATGTGGATAAAAATGATCAATTTTGCAAAATTGTGATCCATGTCAAAACCTATCTATAATTTTCAGGCATTCAGGATGTTCACCTAAAACAGATGTTAGGGCCCTTGCATAAGGCAATAAGGAGTCCAAGACCAGACTTAGGATCTGTCTGAGAAATTGAGCTAATTTGAGTTGATTAGGCACTGGGCCTGTGCCACTTGAGATTTCATGGTGTGGATGGTGCCCTAGGAGTTGGCCACCATCGAAAAGCTAAGTTTTATTTATTTTTCCCCAAAATTATTTAGATGCATCTGAAGCCCAATTTTAATCTTTCTGGGTTGGACTCACATTGTGGTCACGTTACCACATTCATACACAAAGCTGAGAGACAACAAATCTCTGCTCCTAAGAATGAATAAAGGCAATTTAAGCCTACAGGCTATTCAGAAAATCTAGGGAAGAATTCTATCAAGCCCCCATTGATGGGTTGATGGCAGGCTTAGGGGCAGAATATAATGGGTGAGCTAGAAATTAGTTTCACAGCAATGTGAATTTACAGCAGGATCCTCCACAGATACCTGCAATGATGGATCAGAAAACCTGCCAAAGGCTGGGTCAAACATTATTTGCATCCTGTGGCATACTGTTATTGGGACTGATCTGAACAATGCCTGGAGCTACCTATGGAGTTCGCTATGGAGGTTATTGACAATCGTGACCCAGAAACACCATAGCAGTGCGTCAAGGATGTACCTGCAGGTAAATCTTCCAGATTTAATGTCCTGGAGAGTTTTCACCTTCCAGCCTCTGGAGATCTATCTTCATTTTCAAACAGTCTATCTCCTGGTCTCAGAGTGCTCACAGAGATCCATCCTTATTTTCAGATAATCCACCTTTTTTCTCAAAAGTGGATCAGTGATGTTGGGTGCTTTTTCAGTATAGCACCCAGATATACACTAAATATGCTTCAGGCATGCCTTGCTACTCAATTTGGTGTTCTACACTCAGGTTCATAATTAATGAATTTGGGATTTGAAGATTTGACATGTTTTTGATGATTCATACAAACATAGGAATTTTAAGGAGGAATAATCCACTTGGCCTTCGGCCCTGCTCCACCATTGAATAGGATCATGTCTGATCTGTTATAACTCAACTTCACATTCCTGCCTACCCCTGTTAACATTTCACTCCCTTATTAATCAAGAATCTATTTAGCACTGCCTTGAAAATGTTCAAAGACTCCGTTTTCACTGCTTTTCAACATAGAGAGTTCTGGAGATTCACGACTCAGAAAAAAAATGAGCGACACCTTATTTTTTAAAAAGTGACCCCTTGTTCTAGATTCTTGATAAGAGGAAATATCCCATCCATATCCACCCTGTCAACTCATCAGGATCTTAACAGATTTTGATCTAGTCATCCTGTCCTCCTGTAAACTCTCACTGGATTATGGTGACTAGAGGATTTTCACAGTAACTTCATTGCAGTCTTAATGTAAGCCTACTTTTGCTGCTAATAAATAAATTTTAACTTTAAAGTTTGGATACAAAGCTTTCCTCAAAATACAACTCGTCCATTCCAGGTATAAGTCTAGTAAACTTTCTCTGAACTCTCAGTTTCTGCAGTGGAAAATAGTCCATGTGGTTGTTCTTAACCCCAACATGGGAGTATTCTGCCCTTAAAAATTGAAAAGCAAAACAAAAGCCATTATCTTCTCTCTCATTTAAAAAAAAGCATAAAATAGGCGCAAGGCAGTAGAACAAGAGGACCTTTGTCTCTATTGTATATCCTTATAATATCCCATCCAAGACATTTGGAGATTGGAGAGAAGGGATTTAATGTTCCTTAATGAAATTTAGGTCTTTTGGAAAACAGTGATGGGACATACTGTGTAGACTTATCAATTCGAATTATAAACAAAAATTTGACCACAGCATTCATTACGGAGTAATCACAAATCAACATAATGGGAACAATTCTAAAACTGCTGTAATGTTGGGTTTTTTGATACTGTTCCCTAGAATGTGGATTGTTTCTGACATCAAAATAAATGTACTGAAGTTTGTAAGCTAGATAGACAGGAAAACTTGGATTGTGAGTTCCTGACATGACAGGAGCAGGGATTATAGGAATTATATATTAAGTGTATATGTCTGTAAATGAATTTTGAGCTGGATTTGTAATCAGTCACAAAGCAATGTCCCTCTCTATTGACCTCAAAGAACGTTGTCCAAAATTTATACATTTTTGGGATGCAAACTTCTTTTTTCCCAACATCAATTTATTTATTGTACCAAAATCAAGGAAATAGCTAGGCATTCTGATAAAAGTGATGTAAACAAATTACTACATAAGCTTTGCTCCCCATAAAAAAGACAAATATAATCCAGCTAATTACCAGTCTAACAACTTACTCTCAATTACCAATGTGTTGTTGATTGTGCTATTAAGCAGCACTCATTCAGCAATAACCTACTCAACCAAAGCTCAGTTTGGGTTGTTCAAGTGCTACTTGACGCCAGAGCCCATTACAGCCTTTGTGCAAACATGGACAAAAGAGCTGAATTCAATAGGTAAGATAACAATGACTGCACTTGACATCAAGGCAGCATTTGACTGAGTCTGACACCAGGAGGGCCCTAGCAATACTGAAGTCAATGGGAACTGAGAAAATCTCTTCACCAGCTGGAAACATACTTAACACGAAGGAATTTGATTGTGGTTGCTGGAGGCCAATAATTGTGTTCCCAGCTCATGGCTGCAGGGATTCCTTAGATTAATGTCTTAGGTCTAACCATCTTCATCAATAATCCCATCTCCAATATTATTTCAGAAGTAGGGTTGTCAAATAATAATAATTAAAAAATGCAACTCCTCAGTTACTAAAGCAGTCTATGACCATATGGAGAAAGATCTGGACATTAATCTTGGGCTAATCACCAGATAATAATCACTTCCAGCAAGAGAGAATTTAACGGCATTCAAATAGCATTATTTCGCTGACACCCCACCATCAATATCTTGGCGGTCAACATTGACCAGAAACTTAACTGCAGCAACCATATAAATATTGTGGTAATTCTGCAGTGAGCAACTCACCTTCTGACTCCCCAAAGCCTGTCCACTGTCTACAAAGCACAAATAAGAAGTGTAATGGATTCTCCACTTGCCTGGATGAGAGCAACTCCAACAACTCTCAAGAAGCTGCACAACATTGGATCAGCAAACGATTTATCACCAATACACAATGGCAGCCACGTGTACTCTCTGTCAAGGTGTACTGCAGCAACTCATCAAATATCAACCTCCAAATTTGTAACATCTATCACTAATAAAAACAAGAGAAATGAACCCATCAAAAACAAGTATGTGTAAGTTCCCCTCTCAGTCACACTGCAGCCTCACTTGGAACTTTATCGCCATTTCTTCTATGTCACTGGGTAAAAATCCTGGAACACCCTTTCTAACAGCACTGTGCGTGTATTACATCACAAGAACTGCAATGATTCAAAAAAGAAGCTCATCACCCTCAAAGGTAATAATGGATGAATAACAAATATTGCTTTAGACAATGAGATTCCTATCTCATTAATTAATTTTTTAAAAAGCAAGGTAACCAAATAAGCTGATTGAAGCATTCTCAACAAATTGAGAAGATAGAAGTACTGAATCACGTCATTTTTAAATTTTATAGATATTTATAAGTGATTGGAACATACACATAGGTTAAGGCATTTGCTAAAATATAAAGAATTTTCAAAAATATATTATTTTAAAAATATGTTGATTTTTTTTTATGGGATGTGAGTATTTGTTGCCTATCCCTAATTGCCCAAGCTGAGTGATTTACTAGGCCATTTCAGAGGGCAGTTAAGAATGGTCTAACTGGGTGGGACAGTGGTTAGCAGTGCTGCCTTACAGCTCCAAGGACATAGGTTTGATTACTGGTTTGGGTCACTGTCTATGTGGAGTTTGCATATTCTCCCCATGTCTGTGGGGGTTTCCTCTGTGTGCTCCGGTTTCTACCCACAATCCAAAGATGTGCAGATTAGGTTGATTGGCCATGCTAAATTGACCCTTAGTCCTAGGATATGTAAGTTAGAAGGATTAGTGGAGTAAATGTGTGGGGTTGTGGGGAAAGGACTTGGCGTGGGATTGTTGTCGGTGGAAAGTTGATGGGCCGAATGGCCTCTTTCTGCACTGTAGGGATTTTATGATGCTTCTATGATGATAGGTCAGACCAAGTAAAGACAGCAGTTTCCTTCTCTGAAGGACATTAATAAACCAGATTGCTTTTTATGATTTCAATGATCATTCCATGGGCACCATTACTGAGACTAGCTTTCAAAAGCAAATTTTTATTAATTTGATTCAAATCCCACTAGCTGTCATGGTGAGATTTGAACCCATGTTTCCTGAATATTAGCCTAGGTCTCAAAATTACTAATTTAGTGATATTAACACTACATTTCTCCCATTTATTTCTCAGCTTGGTACTGAAATTTAACATTCAGCCTTGGGCAAATGAGTCTGTTCAGCAATAATTATGAACTTAGTATGTTACTTTAAAAACCCAATTTCAACACATTCAACAAGACGTAACTTTTCAATATCAATACAGACAAATGAACCTAGGAATTAAGAGCAGGATCTGTTCACACGGCTCTTCAAGCCTGCTCTGCCATTGAATAAGATCATGGCTGATCCAATTTTTTACCTCAATTCCACATTCCTGCATATCTCCGATAATATTTTACTTACTTGCTTGCTTAGAAGGAAACTATCTAGCTCTGAGTCTTAAAAATCTTCAGACTCTACTTCCAAGCCATTTGCAGAAGAGAGTTCCAAAGAGAAAGAGAAATTCTCCTCAACTCTGTCCTAAATGAGTGACTCCTTAGTTTTAAACAGGTTCTCCCACTAAGGAAACATCTTCTCCATATCCACCCTCTCAAGAACCTTCAGAATCTTATATATTTTTACCAAGTTGCTTCTTATGCTTGTAAACTCCAGTGTACACAAGCCTAACCCATGCAACCTTTCCTCATAAGACAACCCACTCAATCTAAGTATTAGTTTAGTAAACTTTTTCTGAACTGCTTCAAACATGTTTCCGTCCTTCCTTAAATAAGGAAACTAAGCCTATACCCAGTGCTCCGTATGCGTTTCCCTGTATAACCAAAGAACAACCTCCCTGCTTTTGTATTCAATTCCCCTCACAATAAACAACAAAATGCCATTCACTTTCCTAATTACATGCTATACCTGCATTTCTATTCTTTTGTAATTCATTCTCCCGGACCATCTAAATTCCTCTTCCAGGAAACTGGCTGTTGGAGTTCTCTTCAACTCTAATTTTTCCTTCCTTATTAACCTTTTGGTCATTCTTTACTGTTTTTTTGTATTCTCCTTTTTGATGTTCTGTTATCCATCTTTGCACAATTAAATGCTTTTACTTTAAGTTTGATACTGTCTTTAACTATTTTAGTTGATCACAGATGGTGGGTCCTCCCCCTGGAATTTTTCTTTCTCATTGGAATGTATGTAGATTGTTATGGTACCTTTCTGATAAGCTCCCATTATTTCTTCCTTTATACCCTGCCTTAATGTAGTTGCTTCAATTACTCTTTGTGGTAGTGTTTTACATTCTAAACACTCTTTTGATAAGAAATTTCTTGTGGATTCCCTGTTCTATTTATTAATTACTTCCTTGAATTTATTGTACCCGCTAGATTACAGGTTTGATCACCCACGTTTTCTCCTGATCAGACACCATTCCTGAATAGTGAGGGGGACTGACATTGTATACAAGGAGTGAGAGTCCAGAGGCTGCATTGCCTGTTTAGTGTAAGGGCATCTGCTCAGGGCTTGAGAGGACCTTGCAAAGGGAGGCAGAGGATCCAGTTTTAGGTGCCAGTGACATAGGCAGTATGAGGAGATAGGTTCTGCATAGAGAATGTGAAGGACCAGATATTAAATTAAAAAACAGAGCCTCCAAGATAATATTCTTCAGATAATTACCTGAAGCACATGCACACTGACATGGAATACATAAAATGAGAGGGATGAATACATGGCCGTAAGACTAATGTAGGAGAAATGGGTTCTTGTTCATGGGACACTGACATCAAGAGTGGGGAAAGTGGGGCTGTACTATTGGGATGGTTTATTATTGAACTGTGCTGAAGCCAGTGTTCTAGTGAGCCACATAATAGTAATGTAGAGAGAGTTCAAAACTAAATAGTGGGAACAAGGGATCAAATTTGAGAAGATGTGATAAATCAAAGAGCAGAGAGAACATAAAAGAGAAAGGTATAAATATGGAAAACAGATTGTAACTGGAGGGGACAGAGAGAGTACAAATCTAAAATTAATTCAGCAAAGACTAGAGATTACAAAATAATAAAAGGATAAAATTAAAGGCTCAGTATCATAATGCATGTGGCATTCAAAATGAAACAGATGAATTGAGTGCAAATAAAAATAATTAATTATGACCTGATAGCAATTACAGAGACAGGACAGCAGGGTAACATAAAATTGAATATTGATGGGTATTGTAACCTTTAGGAGGCACAGTTAGCTAGGAAAATGTGAAAGCAGGGCTCTTAATTACTGATAGTTGTGGCACATTAGAAAGAGATGACCTAAGTTTAGAAAACCAGGATGTAGAAAGAGTTTGAGTAGAGTTGAGAAATGATAAAGGCAAGAAATCACTTGTGGTAATAGTGGACAGATGCCCTAACAGTAATCATACATTAGGGGAAACTCGGCAAATACATGATGGAGAAATAAATAGCAGGATAACTTGACCAAGTGAGTTGAAGAAGTGTGGTAGGAAGTTTGAGTGGCATATATATATAGCATGGATCTGTTAGGCTGAATATCCTGTTTCAATGCTGTAAATATTTTGTAAAACATTGGAAATCTGACAAAGGTATAAATTAATTATTCAGAACTAGATGGGCTGAGGTAGAAACAGAGATCTTGAGGAATTGCTAAGATTTTAAGAGGGAAAGGATATGAAGGCATTATAATTCTTATCAAGGTTGAATTGTTAAGTACAGCATATGACACAAGGCAGGAACATAGAACATTACAGCGCAGAACAGGCCCTTTGGCCTTCGATGTTGCGCCGACCAATTATGAAAAAAAAGCAATGACCCTCCAAACTAAACCATTCCCTTCTCTTCCATAAACTTATCAACTAACCTCTTAAACGCCACCAAACTTGGCGCATCTACAACTGCCGCAGGCAGGGCATTCCACTCCCTAACCACCCTCTGGGTAAAGAACCTACCTCTGACATCCGTCCTATAACTACCACCCCTTAATTTAAAGCTGTGTCCCCTCGTGCTAGCTTTCTCCATCCTAGGAAAAAGGCTATCACTGTCCACCCTATCTAAACCTCTAATCATCTTATATGTTTCAATAAGGTCCCCTCTTAGCCGCCTCCTTTCTAACGAAAACAACCTCAAATCCCTCAGCCTCTCTTCATAAGACCTGCCCTCCATACCAGGCAACATCCTGGTAAACCTCCTCTGTACCCTCTCCAATGCCTCCACATCTTTCTTATAATGTGGGACCAGAACTGCACACAATACTCCAAGTGCGGCCGCACTAGAGTTTTGTACAGTTGCAACATGACGTTGCGGCTCCGAAATTCAATCCCCCTACCAATAAAAGCTAAGACTCCATATGCCTTCTTAACAACCTTCTCGACTTGACTGCCTACTTTCAGGGATCTATGCACATATACACCAAGATCCCTCTGTTCATCAACACTATTAAGAATCCTACCATTAGCCCTATACTCTACACATTTATTATTCCTGCCAGAGTGCATTACCTCACACTTTTCCACATTAAACTCCATTTGCCACCTCTCGGCCCAGCTCTGCAACTTGTCCAAGTCTCTCTGCAAACTATAACACCCCTCTTCACTATCTACCACTCCACCGACTTTAGTGTCATCTGCAAATTTACTGATCCATCCTTCAATACCCTCATCCAGATCATTTATAAAAATTACAAACAGCAGGGGCCCCAAAACAGACCCCTGAGGTACACCACTTGTAACCGAACTCCACGATGAATATCTCCCATCAACCACCACCCTCTGTCTTCTATCTGCTAGCCAATTCCTAATCCAATTAGCTAAATCACCCTCAATCCCATACATCTGCATTTTCTGCAGAAGCCTTCCATGGGCCACCTTATCGAACGCCTTACTAAAGTCCATATATACCACATCAACCGCCTTACCCCCATCCACCTCTTTGGTCACTTTTTCAAAAACTCAATAAGGTTAGTAAGGCACGACCTACCCTTCACAAAACCATGCTGACTATCCCCAATCAATTCATTCCTCTCAAAATAACTATAAATCCTATCCCTAATAATTCTCTCCAATACTTTGCCCACAACAGAAGTAAGACTCACCGGTCTATAATTCCCTGGAAAGTCTCTCTTCCCCTTCTTGAACAATGGGACCACATTCGCTATCCTCCAGTCTTCTGGAACTATACCCGTAACCAACAACGACCTGAAGATCAGAGTCAGAGGCTCTGCAATCGCCTCTCTTGCCTCCCAGAGAATCCTAGGGTAAATCCCGTCCGGCCAGGGGACTTATCCTGGGATAAGGAGGGTCAAGTCTGTAGTTGAACTCAAGAGATTGTAATGGTGGCTGAAGATGATTCAGATCTCTACAAAATTAAGAGAAAATTGTCCATAACTGCAGATAAATGCAGAACAGTTGCTCAGTTATCATTCTCCTGAGACCTGGACTACAATACCTAAGCAGTCTCTGCATTACTTCAGTTTTCAAGAAAGGAATCTGCCAAATTGTGCAATCTCCCAGATTTACTGAAATGAATACTTGTGAAAAACAAATGCTTTACTCCTCATTAGTCTCCTTCTCATTTTAGCCTGACACCCTATGGGTTAGAAAACACAGAAGTAAAATCATTATGATCATTTCCTCGACCCTTTAACACCATTCTGTCACGTATATTTTTAGTCCATTTTGTACCATTGGTTTTCTATAGAGAGACATGCGCAGTTCACATGGTTACACAGAAACATGGAAACCATAAGCACGAGTAGGCCATTTGGCCCTTCAAACCTATTCTACCATTCATTTTGATCATGGCTGATCATCAAATTCAATAATCTAATCCCCCCTTCCTCCCATATTCTTTGATCCCTTTAGCCCCAAGAGCGATATCTAATTTCTTCTTGAAATCAGACAATGTTTTGGTCTCAACTACATTCTGTGACAGTGAATGCCATACATTCACCACCCATTGGGTGAAGAAATTACTTCTCATCTCAATTCTAAAATGTTTACCCCTTATCCTCAAACTTTGACTCTTTTCTGGACTCCCCCAGCATTGGGAACATTCTTTCCAAATCTACTCTGGCTAACCCTGTTAGAATTTTATAAGTTTCTATGGGATCCTCTCTCTTTTAAACTCCAATGACTACAATCCTAGCTGACTTAGTCTCCCCTTATACAACAGACCTGCCATGCCAAAATCAGCCTGGTAACCCTTCGCTGTACTTTCTCTATAGCAAGGACATTCTTCCTCAGATAAGGACAGCAAAACTGCGCACAATACTCCAAGTTTTGCCTTACCAATATGCTATACAATTGCAGAAAACATCCCTTTCATTATACACAAATTCTCTTGCTATGAAGGCCAACATACCATTTGTCATCTTTACTGCCTGTTCTACCTGCTTGCTTACTTTCAACGACTAATGCAAGAGGACTCCAAGATCTCGTTGAGTATCCACCTTTCTCCACTTATACCTATTCAAGTTATAATCTGTCTTCCTACTATTGTTACCAAAATGGATAACATCACGCTTGTCCACATTATTTCTGCATCTGTCATGCAGATGTCCAAACACTCAGCCTGTCCAACTCACATTGAAGCATCTCTGCATCCTCACAGCTAATCCTCCCACCCAACTTTACATCATCTGCAAATTTGGAGATAATACATTCAATTCCCTCTTTCAAATCATTAATATATAATATGAATAGTTCGGGTCCTAGCACAGATCCCTGCGGAATTCCACTAGTCAATGACTGCCGGTCAGACAAAGACCCATTTATGCCAACTCTTTGCTTCTTAACTAAATAGTTTTCTATCCATTTCAAGACGTTGCTTGCAATCACATGTGCTTTAACTTTATATAATAATCTGTTATGTAAGACCTTGTTGAAAGCCTTCTGATTGTCTAAATAAACCACACCTACCAGTTCTCCTCAGTCACGTCTAGTTGTTACGTCCTCAAAGAATGCCAATAGATTTGTAAAGCATGATTTCCCTTTTGTAGATCCATGCTGACTTTGTCTGATTATATCACTGCCTTCCAAATACTGAGTTATGAAATCCTTGATAATGGACACTAGCAACTTTCCCAGTATCAACATTAGGCTCATTGGTGTATAGTTCCCAGTTTTCTTTCTTACCTCCTTTTTTGAAAGCAGGCTTACATTAGCCACTCTTCAATTTGCAGGAACTATTCTAGAGTCCAAAGAATTTTGCAAAATAATCACCAATGAATCTATTACTTCCAGGGCCACCTTAAGTACTTTGGGATGAAAATTATCAGTACCTGGAGAGTCATCCACTTTCAATCCCATCAATTTCCCCAAAAACATTTCCCTACTAATCTGCTCCTCACTAAAACATGTTTCTCTCTGAATTTCTGGTACATTATTCATGCCTTCGTTTGTGAAGACTGAATTAAAGTATAAATTTAATTCCTCGCCATTTCTTCATTCCCTGTTATGAATTATCCCGTTTCTGACTGTACAAGGCCTACACTGACATACACACATTTACATATGGGTAGAAACTTTTACAATCAGAAACTTTTACAATTTCTATTCCCCTCTAGTTTACTTTCATATCTATTTTTCCCTTCTTAATCAATCCCTTGGATTTCCTTTGCTAAATTTAAACTGCTCCCAAACCTCAGACATATTGCTTTTTCTTGCCAATTTGTATGATTCTTCCTTGAATCTGAAACTCTCTCGAAATTCCCTTGTAAACCATGGTTTGGCCACAATTCCCTTACTACTCTTGCGCCAAACAGGAATAAACAACTTCTGGAGTTCACATTTCCATTCTTTAAATGCCTGCCATTGCATGTCTGCTGTTTTTCCTTTCAGTAATGTTTCCCAGTCCATCATGGCTCAATTCATGCCTCATACAATCATAGTTATCTTTATTGACATTCAGGGTACTGGTCTCAGAATCAGTGACATCACTATCCATCTTGACAAAGAATTCTTTCATATTATGGTCACTCATCCCCAAGGATTCTCTCTCACAATAGATAGCCAACTAATCCTTTCTCATTGCATAACACCCAATCCAAGATGCCTTGCTCCCTTGCTGATGTTAAAGGGATTCATAATTTATAACTGCTGAGCTCATGCAAGGACAAAACATGCTGCACAGCAACGTTTATGTGTGCTTCAAATTTTATCCTCTGTCTTCTCTGCTCAAAGTCAGGTGCAACCCAAAGTACCACAACCTCCACTACAAGTAGGATAAGGAGGCTGGTCCCAAATTCACCACCTGGAACAGGTACCAATCTGATCAGTCCAACTGCAAGAAGTCAAAGTTGCAGTGATAACATACATTTTTACATGCACATTGTCACCTAGAGCTACAGATAGCCTCTAGATGGTAGGAGCTTCAATTTCTTTCCATCACACAGCCAATCAGGAATCTCTCCCACTCTTATCCACCACTTTGGAAGGATTTACAAGCTGATATTCAGCCTGTTTGGCCACATCAGCAACTCATGCAGTCATTTAGTAGTGAAGTGAACTTGAACCACAAGTTTCTGGATCAGAGGCACTACACATTGTGCCACAAGACTCCACTCTCTGACTAATCCAATGTCTTGTTCATGTATCTGACTCTACCAGTAGTGATTACTAACAAAATAGTCAGTTGAAAAAAGAGCTGTCCTTTATTAAATCAAAACAGTATCATCCCCAAAAGCTTCACTGCTCTATTAACAGCACCGGCTTTTCTGCATTCTTGCCCTCTTCAAAGGAAGAACAATTTATTAAATATATATAGTGATTTTTAAAAAACATTGGCAATATTGTCTGTATGCCACAAATCTATTTAATGTAAATAGTGTTTTTACGTAAATGAGAATTACAATCATACAAGACAGTGGAAAAACACTTGGGATAGAATTTTCTCTCAGATATGTTTTTGGGTGGGAAGGCATGTAAAATCATTGAGTGTCTTTCCTGCCACCGACCCAGCTGTGATTTAATAGGTGAAGGGCAAGACCTTGGGCAGTGTGCCCATCCTTGCAGCAATTGAGGTTTTTAAGTGGCCACATAAATGCTTCCTCCTACCTTGCCACCATTGTTTGATTGATAGGAGAAGGTCAGTGACAGGCAGATCAGCCTACTTGAGTTTAGTGGAGTAAAAGTTGCTGGGTGTTTCCTTCATTAATTTTATTTATTAGTGTCACAAATAGGCTTATATTAACACTGCAGTGAAAATCCCCTGCTCTGGCACCTCTTTGGGTACACTGAGGGAGAATTTAGCATGACCAATGCACCTAACCAGCATGTCTTTCGGACTGTGGGAGAAAACCAGTGCACCCGGAGGAAACCCGCACAGACACAGGAGGACATGCAGAATCCTCACAGACCGTGACTCAAGCCTGAAATCAAATCCTAGTCCCTGGCATTGTGAGGCAGCAGTGCTAATCATTGTTCACCGTGCCACTAAAGGACTCCCATTCTGATTGGATGGCCACCCTTGGGTTTTTTTCTCTCTTCCCTGGGTTTCTCCTCCTTCCCTGGCTTCTGCAATTTGATCCCCACCCTCCCTCACCCTATTCCATCTGGAATCTCCTATTTTGGCCTTGCCCAGAACCTTCCAACTTACCTGTCATCCTGACTCTTCTTAGGGACCAGATGCAGAAGATGTCCTTCCAAAGGTCTGCAGAAAAGAATTTAGGCTTGACATAAACTGTTTTATTCCAAAATGAGTTTCATTTTACAGCAAGGGATTGTAATTTTGCTCTCCTGGTGAGAAATGAACAGGAATGAATTGTATACATAGATAGGTTTCACATTCATAAAGTGGACACAGGGTAATTGATTTCCAGGTGAATGATGTTTAAAACAATCTCACTACTGTCAGAATTAGAGACCAGACTTAACTTAGCACCGATATTGCAAGTGTTGCCCACTGCCTGCAAAGATTGAGTGAAGAATTCAATGAACTTCTAAACAATTACAACAACTTATATATATTTAATACATTTGAAGTAATGAAACATCCCAAGGCACTTGGCAGGAGCAATGTAAAGCATAGCATGGAGCAATGTAAAGTATAGTATGAAGCAATATAAAACATAATGTGACACTGAATTATAAAAGGAAAAATTAGGATTTATGTGACAAAAAGTTCAATAGATGCCTTAAAGGAAGAAAGCGAGATAAAGATATGGGAAATACAGAAGAGACATACCAGAGCATTGGTCTCGGCAACTAAAGGCATGGACATCCCTGGTGGAGTGATTAAAATGGGGATGCACAGAAGATCAGATTTAAAGATTCAGTCCAGATAATTGGAAGCATTGTGGGGCTGAAGGAAATTGCAAAGATAGGGAGGGGCTTTGTAAATGAAAATGAGAATTTTAAAATCAATTAGATTGAGAGCCAGTGTAGGGTCAGAAAGCACAGGGGTGTTGCAGAATGAGATTTGGTGTGGCTTATGACAAAGATTGTGATTCATTGAGTTACGGCCAGAAAGTATTCAAAGCCAGGAAATCCCTTTAACTGTTTTCAGAGTATTCTTTAAAGAATGACAACTGTTTGAAGCTTTAGCACCAATTTTAATCTCTATATATGTAAACTATCTAGAGAAGAAGAGCTTTTTAATTCGTAATCTTGCTTTCCTTTTGAGCTAAATAGAATATTACATATATGTATATATTCATATATATACACATTCAAGTACATTTTATGATATTATTGAGCCAACTTTAAAAAAAATCCAAGCATAGTGTGTTTATGTAAAATAAATGATATACAATTTTTATTGCTATTTAGTTACTTATCTATCTTTTCTCAAATAACTTTGCTGAATAGGTTAAACCTAAAACAAGCTCTGTTGTTATGTTGCCTTACAATGGACAAACATCCAATCAAAGGAGTAGGAACACTCCAGTATTTCAAATAATTAACCAAAAAGTTCTTTGTTACATTGGAGACATTACCAAAAGTTTACCTCATTAATATTTTCTCAAAATTATAGTGAGATGAACTCGCCTTTAAGAGTAAGCTAAAAGGCAGGAATCAAAAATCCAGAATAAGAAGCTTAGGAAAGACCCCAGCCAGGGAATATATTCCTAAAATTGCATAGCTCTCTGACACTAACAGTCAGACATGAAGAATGGCAGACAAAACTTCTGAAAAAATCATGGGCCTCAAACATTAACTGAGTATTTTCTGTTTATGTATGAAGAAAGATTAGTTGGGTAATGTCTTGAAGGGTTGTTAGTGCCAGTGAAACTATTATTAAGGTTGTCGCTGTTGTCAGGACAAAGTATGAGAACGTTCCAAAACAAAGATTTTCCGTGAGGATTGGGTCAACTATGAATAACTTTGACTTCTGCTGTAGAATGACTGACCTCTTGTGGATATCAATTGTATAACATCTTCACCTTCAAATAGCTTCAAGTGATATATTTTTCACTGCTAGCATGCAAATATAATTAGCTGATATATTTGAATCAGCAATTAAATAATTAGTTGGCATTTCCATGTATTTATATTTTAAACAAATTAACTTAAAATTTAAAGCTTTACTAAATTAATTTTGGTTTAAGACTGAAGTGCTGTTCAAAGATTGGAACCATAGAACCGTAGAAAATTACAGCTCAGAAATAGGCCTTTGGCCTTTCTTGTCTGTGCCAAACCATTTTTTGCCTAGTCCCACTGACCTGCACTTGAACCATATCCTTCCATACCCCTCTCATCCATGAACCTGTCCAAGATAGAACCATAAATTTAGTCAGATCAATGTGCATATTTTAACATATTTTTATAAACTTATAGTCAATTTTTAGTTCAATCATTACAACAGATTTGCATTGTCAGTTTATGGCTATTGAAAACCTGTATTATTGCTGCATAAGTATCTTTTTATAGATCACACCCCAAATATGAGCTAGAAAAGGATTTTAAGGATATATTCCTGTTATCTGCCATTTTCCTCACCAAAAATATGAAACAAGCTATTCCTTAAATTTATATAAAATGGGGCAGGGCAGAATATTCCTTAATAAAAACAATGAAATTAATCATAATATTCTTCATTTTGTTTTGAATGGAAGTACTAACATACAATTTTCCTGTTGGCTTTTACAATTATTACATGTATCTAAGCATGATAACAAAATGCTCACTGCCCATATAATTTCACACTAATAGGTATTATTATGCTCATTAGTGACATAGCGTACAGTGATATGGTGAAATAACCTTTACTAGGCACATATTAAGAACATAAGGCACAGTGAAGGATAGCTAAAAGATTAATGAAGAGGAAAAAATAGAGTATCAGAGAAAACAAGCCAGAAATATAAAAATAAATTGTAAGAGTTTTTGTCAAATATTTAAGAAAGAAAGGAGTCAACAGAGTGAGCATTGGTCGTGTAGAAAGTAAGTCTGGAAAATTGATAATGGAAAACAAGTAGATAGCAGTTTAATTGAATGGGTATTTTACATTAATCTTCACTATTGAGGATACAAGTAAAAATCCAGAAGCAGCTATAAACCAGAAAATAAAAGGGAAGGAGGAACACAGAAAAGTTGCAGTCAAAACAAAAGTGGCACTGAGTAAATGATTGCGTTTATGGCTGACAAGAGCTCGAATCCTGATGAACTTGATCCTTGGTCTTAAAAGAAGTCTAGTGAGTTTGATGCATTGGGTTTACTTTTCCAAAACTCCCTAGATTCTGGGAATGTCCTCTTAGACAAGCAAAACTGTCCCCTTCCTGTTGGTGAACACTTCAGCGGTCACGGGCATTCAACCTCTGACCTTCGGGTAAACGTTCTTCAAGGGGGCCTTCATGACATATGACAGCGCAGAGCCACTGAGCAGAGACTGATAGCCAACTTCCGCACACATGAGGATGGTCTTAACAGGGATCTTGGCTTCATGTCACACTATCTGTAACCCCCATGACTTGCCTGGGTTAGCAAAAAACCTCACTTACTGTGCTGTCTAGAGACAATACACATTTCTTTAACTTGCGCTCAGTGCTCCTTCCACTCACATTGTTAGCCACTTTAAGACTTAAATAGCAGATTAGGTGTAAAGATTTGCATTCTAATCAGTAATCTGTAAACAGTCTGTGCTATTATGTGTACTGTTTGAGACCAGAAAACCTCATTCACCTGACAAAGGCCTGAGGGTCAAAAGCTTGTGAGTTTATTATCAAATAAATCGGTTGGCTTTAAACCTGGTGTTGTCAGACTTCTTACTATGGGCTCTAAACAGGGTCTATGCCATTTGTTTAGTGGTAACTTGTCTCTTTTAAGTGGGTAATCCTTTGAGGGCAATGTGATTGGGCCAAACTATTTGGAGAAGCTGCGTGGGAAGCCAAACAATTGGGAGACAGGGAATGCACCCTAGGATGGGGTGGAACCTCAGCTGGAGGTTCTTATTCCTCTATCAAATCCTTATCTTGTATTAAATCAATTATTATTTGAAGTAGTTCAACTTTACTGCATGTTTCCTCATTATCTAACTTCTCGTCCAGGTTCTAAGTGTTAATCTGCAGAACCTGTTTCTTGAATGGAAACACGTCTTGCACTCCAATTGCCATCCCCGGTTGTGAACAGTTGCTTTCTATTGTGTGCTACACACTCCTTCAAATGCAGAAGGAATACATTCTATTACAAAATGTGCATGGTATCTACCTCTTCTCATCAACATCATCTCCACCCCTGTGCTGTCCCAACCCTGCCACTCCACCTCTCCCCCCTTCTACTCTTCAACCCAGCCCGCAAACCCTGCCAGTAGCAGTTATCGA
This sequence comes from Sphyrna mokarran, assembly GCA_024679065.1. Taxonomy (NCBI): domain Eukaryota; kingdom Metazoa; phylum Chordata; class Chondrichthyes; order Carcharhiniformes; family Carcharhinidae; genus Sphyrna; species Sphyrna mokarran. The sequence continues at coordinate 72,994,916 of JAGIQG010000005.1, forward strand.
GACAGATATCTATAGTGTGGCGGGTTGATATTAGGAGACGTCAGTGCTTTGTCCTGGAAAAGTGGAAAACGTCACTCCTCTGCTCCACTTTCTGCAACATGATCTATGCATATATATTTTATATAGTTAGTGTCAAATAAGGAGCGTTATTTATTCCATCTGAGCATTCAGATTGACAGGCAATTTCCTCTATATAAATATAAACAGAAGACAAGCAACTATACCTGGGCCAGAGCTTACTTGGCATGGCAATGAGCACTGGATTGCCACTCTGTGCCCAACTACTTACACAATTTTCTTTCTGATCTGTCCTGCATGACCTCCTGCCTCAAGCTGGGTGAGATCCAAGCTTCACGGCTCACCCTTGAGGCCCAGCATGAGGTCCAACTCTGTCAATGTGCAGGAGAACATATCTCTTTTTTACAGCACTGACTGCCACAAACCAGATAAGTTAAAGGTCCCATTGAAGTTTAAAGATGTTTGACAGGTCAGGGAAAAGGAGTGTTGAAGGTAAGTGGACAGAATTTGGAGAGTAGAGGTGGTGGAGGGGTTTGAAGGATTGTGGGGGAAGTGGTTTAGATCTTGGGGGGGGGGGTATGGTGAGTTTATGGGGTTGGGGGGATGGCATTGAAAATCCATGAGGGCTCAGGTAAGGGAAATGAGATCTTGGGTCAAGCTGTTGGAGGGGTTGGGAATGAAGGGCAGACCAAGTTGGGTCAGCTTAGCACAGTTTGGGGATAAGCAAGGGGAAACGTGACAGATAGGGCCTCTGGTGGTACGGGGTTAGGGACAGTCAGGTCAGGATGTGGCCTCAGGTCCTGGGGCTCAGGCATTGTGAGATATGGGGTGAGATTCAGGTCTATGGGAGGGAAGGAGTCCCACATGGATGGAGAATACCATGAAGGCTTGGTTAGTCATGGTATATGGTGGGAGGGAGTCCTCTAGGGAAGGTTGAGGGTGTAGGAGAGCCCCATGGCTAAAACGGAGGGGTGGGGATGGTGGGAATTGGTCTATACCTTTACAATAGTTACCAACAATGAGAAGAAAACAATAAGCTTTTCTGAGTAACTATTGGTTAACCCCGTCAAAAACATCCAAAAGTTCTGATTTAAATCATATTTCTGGGTTTTTCCCTGTATAGTTGCCCAGGGAAGGTTTACAAACCTTACCTGTGAAGTTCTGCATGGGTTTTACAAGTGCATCTTTGGGGTACAGTCACAACCCCCTCAACCTTTACCTGTCTGATACTGGGAGCTGGGAAGTAAATTTCAAATGCAATTTGCCAAATGAGGTGTTCACAGAGCCACTGTGCCTTTAAGCAGCTTCCTCATCATTGTGGCACCACACAGATCACAAAATACACACTCACTTTGCACAAATCATTTGAGCCTGCTCAAATGCAGATCAGCAGAGGAGCAAGAGGAAACTTGGCCCACATTTCTTTGGTGATGCAGAATGTGTTTGGTCTTTGGTATCCTTTTGGAATGTTCCTGGGAGTGACCTGACCTGTAATAGATTCATTTTATTTGACATTTGTTTTCCTTAAACAAGATGCACTCCAAGGACTCTTGACATAATGTTTTGAATGAAACCATCTCATCTTACAGCAATGATTCACAAAGATCTCTGCTTCATACCAGAGGCAATTAGATTTTGGAAACCGCACAGTGTCAGAAAACAAGAGAAATACTTCTGTTATTGGTCACTGGAAGTAACCTTTGCAAGATGCACACATAATGAATCCAGCTGCTAGCACTAACTGGAACACCAAAAACATGATTTTACATAACCCCATAAGGGCTGACATTTCAATGCTTATTGCAACCAGAGGAAAAAAATCTTCTCTATATGCAAAACAAGGAAAATAGAAGCAGTTCATATTCATTCTGCCTTTCTAATGCTGGGTGAATTCTTGAAAGGAGAGGAGGGATGGACCAGGAGAAATAGTATCTTGAACCTAGAACAGGCATTGAAATTAAATATAAGTAAGATAGGAATCCACTCATAATCAGATTTAAAGGATCTGCAGGCAGTAAGATGTAAGATGTGCATGTTCCTGTTTACCCTTACTGTCAGTTCTTGAATTTATGATTTTATAAACAGACACAGGCTTTTTGGCTCAACCACAAATGTGTTTATTAACAAAAAACACTCCTTATACCCTACTACAGGAGCTCTAAATCAGTGTAATAACACCACACAACATTCAAAACCATGATTTATTGATACAAAGCCTCCATTAAAAACTATAGGCAAAACCTTGTGTTTCTGCCTAAGTCTCAACTCAAACCCACTCAGGATTTAGTTGCTATCCTTGAACTATCTTTAAACCTTAGCCCCAAAATCCCTGCTGCTATTTACAACTCCCTACGGAGTTGGGTTTCCGGTGCGAGCTATAGGTCCATGACTCACGTTGAGCATTCCTGACTCTCCATAGTGACTGAAGGATAAGACTCAACTCTCGGTCTGTTTATTGCAAAACTTTATCAACAATATCAAAGCATATTTCTTGGACACATTTTGTTTAGATAATCAGTGCTTAGCATTTTTTAATCTCTTTTAGCCTGGTTTCTGCCTTAGTCCAGACAAACCATTCATCATGATATTGTTTCCACAATTGAAACAATAGACCTCATTCAGGTGTGGCTCCCAAGTTGATATGTGATCAACTTTAATTATTGTCAATGTTTATTTGTAGAATGACTTTTGTCGGAGGCCATCAACTCTAATGGTCTTCCAGTTTCTTTAATTGGATTGCCTGATGGCCACTGTTTGGTCTTTGAGATGGTTTGAAATGGATATGTTTTGAATATTAACCCTTCACGGTACAGTTGAAATTTGACTTGTTTGTTTGCAGTATTTACGTCCATAAAATTTTTGGGGTTTAATATTTAATAGAAGTCCAGTTGGAGGGGATACTAATCCTACAAGCACAAGTCCAAAAGTTGTATTCCCTCATGTGCAACACAGATGCTAAAGGACTTGTGGTTGCTGATTTTGGCTGGTGGTCATTTCTGCTCAAGATGTCAGTAGTATTTGGCTATCTTCCCTTGCACCTAGGTAGAAACCACACATATTTATCACTGTTTTGCAAACCGATTTGCTGAAATCATTAAATCATAACTTTAATAGCCATAAGTGTGCCTCTTGAGTTCTGCCAGTGAGTTTAGTACATTGCACCAGTACTTATGACAGAGAAGTTATTCATAGTGGATAAATTCCAAGGGCCTCAAGTTCCCTGTGGGTTATGTTCCACCAATTCAAGAGTAGTCATGTAAAAGTCATCCAAACCCTAGGCCATAGGCACAATTCCAAATTGTAGTGGGGTGTTACAGGAAGGGAGTCAATTCCATGGTTGATATGACTAACGATCTCTTCAAGAATTCTTCACCAGCACTTGTCTAGATCTGCCTTTGTGTGATGGAACAAGCAAATTGACAGCTTCAATTGCTAATAAAGCCGTTTCATTGAGTGATGTAGTATCTTTGCTGGGGCACACAAGTGTCAGTTATAGTGTTCAATGGTTTAATAGATCTTTATTTTATCATGTTAGTGTATGCATTATCTAAGTTCACTATGATTGATTAAATCTGGGTTGTCTTTGAAAGCTAAAGTAAATAGAAGCTTCCAGATAAATCTGAGAAACTACAGCTGTGAACGTGTTAGAAATCCTTTGATTGCTGAGGTATTTTAAAGCATTGTAAATGGTTGAGGACATTCATTTTAATCAGAGATTTATTTGAGATTCAGAACTATCCAAAGCTCAAAATGCCAGTGGTTGACATGATTTTCCAAAGCCATTTTAATAGATTCTGTGTGTTCAATTTTTCAAATTATTGACTGAAATTTCATTTTTTATTGAGAAATGATATTTTGGACAAAAATTTCCCATCCTGCCTGGCATGGGAATCACAGCAAATGGGAGAGAAAATTCTGTAGCCCATTTAATGTTCATTGAAATCAGGTGGAAATTTCAAACAACCCAAAGGACTTCAGCTGTAAAATCCCATCCCATAACAGTGGGTGTTTTGCTACTACAGGAGGTACGAGTCAACAAATGGTATGTGTCTGCTCCCAGTGGTTTCAGATGTAGCCTGTGCTGTCTATGATATTTTGTGTGTGTCCTGGAAGTATGCAGAATCAGCAGACTGATACCTGTCAGTCTGATATAGCACATCAGCTGCCATTTTGCACATCAATGTTTTGTTAACACCTTCTCTTAAACACACGCAGCAGCTTGAGGGACTGTCCTTCGTCATCACCAGCACTATTTATAGGGATCACCATTCACTCCTCATTTGAGGCACTAATGACAGTCTGATAAACAGTAGAGAAGATGAGAAAAGTGGTAGGGTGGCAACAACATACTCATGAAAATTAATGTGTGCTTTTGGATAATGTTATTGAGGGCAACATGTAGCTGGGAAGTCAATAAGGGGACAATGAAAGCTCCTTGAGGGACAACACAGGGTGTTATATGGAAATGGAAAGAAAAGCAAGTACTTTTGTAGCTATCATTACATAAATAGGAATGGAATCAAGTGTTAGGCCCACTGAAAAGTAGTCTCAGTTGGAAGACAGTGAAGAGGTGTTGGAGGAAAATGATGTGGTCAATCATCTCAAAAGCTGCAGGTAAGTGAAAAAGGACAAGGAGGGACAGTCATATTGGATGTCATTTGTGACTTTAATAAGAGATGTTTTGGTACTATAGCAAGAGAATGAAATCTGATTGGAGGGATTCAAATATAGACTTCTGGGAAAAAACTTGGGAACATATTTGGGAGGTGACAACTTGTTCAAAGAATTTGAAGAGGAAAGATGGGGTTGCAGGTTAGATGGTCATTTGCTGGTGGGGACAAGGGTTGGTTTTTGTTTTGAAGAGAGGAGTAATGATGACAGATTTAGAGATGAAAAGCATGAAGAAAGAGCACCTTTTGCAACATTGGCTAATATGGAGGCGAGGAGGGAAATTTGGGTGATCAGGAGTTTAGTGGGAGTAGGACTGGGGGGAATAGGAAGTGAGTCTCAAAGGCAAGATGAGCTCAGATAAGACACAAAGAAGACAGGAGAGAAAATAGAGATGGATGCAAATTTAGGGCTAGGGGTGGGGGAAGTTGTAGTGGGAGGAAGTTTGGCTTAATAGGTTAGTGAAAGAGATCAACAGAGCAGAGGCAGCTGATCAGCTTAATTTCATTCTAATGACTATGAAGTCCATGAGCTCCTCATCAACTCCTATTGTTCAAGGTAAAAGTGAAGGGAAAAGGTGAGGTGGGTTTTAAAAGACAATTATCATTAGAAAAAAGAAAGCAAGAGATATTTTTGCACTCTGGCATTGTATCTGAGAAGCTAAGATTCCTTTCTCCAGCCTGCTGCTTCATGCTGGCCTTGCACAAACTTTAGTTCCCTGGGGATTTGTACAGTCACGGAACATTTGTTTGGTGCTGGGTTACACACTACAATCATGGAGATGAGCAAGCAACATCAGCTTCCCAAGCTGCTGGCATTACTTCCCATCAGAAGTTGGACACTCATATTAGGCTGGATTCAATTTTTATCCCCTCATCTCTGCTGTAAATTTAGCCTCAGAGAATAGATTGAAGAATTGTATTCTTATAAATTTAATGTGTGGCTCAGATGTAATCACTATCTCGCTAATGTATGTACTCTGTTGTATATGATTTTGATGTCTTTATCTCTTGCAATCTTTACTGCCAATGAACTGTTTCATTTTTCTTATCCACATTGGGAGTAGAAAACGTCCTTTAACACCCCACAGCATCACGAAAGATTGTCTTTCAGTTGTATGTTTGCCTGTCTTTTGAGTGTGTTTTAACCCTACAATCCCAGTGCACTTTGGCCCAATCTATTTTCATGGTCAGTTCTCATTTAAATAGAGATGACATGTGGGTTTTTGATCTTCAGCCCAACAAAAAACCTGACCAATCTGGATGCCCCTGGCTCTAAAACCTTTAATGAATTTGTGGGCTAAACTCACAAAATTTTCCATGATATTCCAGCAATGCCACTTTAACACAGCAGGACAAACCCTTGGGGAATGCATCATGAAATTTCTGACCAAATTGCAAAAATGGGAAGATTCCATGTGATTTTGGGCCACCCCTGAAAAACATGTTGCGAGATAATCTGGTCTATGGAATTAACAATGTGACAGTCCAAAAAAAATTGGCATAACACAATCTGGAGCTAAAAAAAGGCCAATTAAATAGTTCCATCACTGGAGAATGCAGGGAAAGGAGCTCGGAACTACAGGCAATATCAATAGCAGTATGCTAATTGGGGTGAGGGGCCTTGTGTAACTTTCATCCCTCAACTGAGAGTGATAGTATCGGTAAATATTTCAGAATCCCTTGGTGGAGTCTGAGTCACATCACCAGGCAGTCAAAGAAGAACATATTCCAAAAGGTTGTAGATGCCAGGCAGTGGACTATTGCAATTGTTGCAGAAGACTACAACCAAGGCAAAGATAGAGCGACAGTCAAAATGGATGCTATTTCGAAAGGCCAAGGCCAGTACCAGACCATATTTCGCAAGTTGGTCAACAACCAGAAGCAGGCACAATGCTATTAAATTATATCTCCATGACAAAGACTGCCCCCATAATGGAGATGTCGGGGTAAGTTTTTCACTCAAAGTGGTGAGTGAATGGAATCAGCTACTTCAGTGGTGGTGGAGGCTGTCCCTGCCCTTCTTTGACTGCCTAGCGAACTCATTGGGGTCTTTCAAGAGACTTCTGGATGAGTACGTGGGATTAAATGGGACTGAGAGTTATAGATAGGCCTGGTAGGTTGGGATGTGATCAGCGCAACTTGTGGGCCGAAAGGCGTGTTTGTGCTGTAGTGTTCTATATTCTATGTTCTATAATATTCCTGATGGTGGGGGAGACCAGAAATAGGGGTCATAATTTGATAAGGGAGTAAACCTTTTCAGACTGAGATGAGGAAAAATTTCTTCACCCAGAGAGCGGAGAATCTTTGGAATTCATTACCGTAGAACATAGAACATAGAACATAGAACAATACAGCACAGAACAGGCCCTTCGGCCTTCGATGTTGTGCCGACCAAAATAAAAAGCAATGCCCCTCCTAACTAACCATTCCCTTCTCATCCATATACTTATCAACTAACCTCTTAAACGCCACCAAACTTGGCGCATCTACAACAGCTGCAGGCAGGGCATTCCACTCCCTAATCACTCTTTGAGTAAAGAACCTACCTCTGATATCCGTCCTATAACTCATACCCCTTAATTTAAAGTTGTGTCCCCTCGTGCTAGCTTTCTCCATCCTAGGAAAAAGGCTATCACTGTCCACCCTATCCAAACCTCTAATCATCTTATATGCTTCAATAAGATCCCCCCTTAGCCGCCTCCTTTCTAACGAAAACAACCTCAAATCCTTCAACCTCTCTTCATAGGACCTGCCCTCCATACCAGGCAACATCCTGGTAAACCTCCTCTGTACCCTCTCCAATGCCTCCACATCTTTCTTATAATGTGGCGACCAGAACTGCACACAATACTCCAAGTGCGGCCGCACTAGAGTTTTGTACAGCTGCAACATGATGCTGCGGCTCCTAAATTCAATCCCCCTACCAATAAAAGCTAAGACTCCATAAGCCTTCTTAACAACTTTATCCACTTGACTGCCTACTTTCAGGGAAAGAAAGTAGTTGAAAGCAAACCATTGTGTGATTTCAAGAAGGAATTAAATATAGCTGCAGGGGTAGATGAATCAAGGGATATGGGGAAAGGTGGGATCAGGATATTGAATTTGATGATCAGTCATGATCAACATGAATGATGGAGCAGGTCTGAAGGACTGAATGGACTACTCCTGCTTCTAGTTTCTACATTTCAATCTAAGACCTGCAATACTGTGGCTGAAAATCTGGATTTTCTTGGTCCCTGAGTCATTTTGCAATGTACCACTGTGTGACATTACCAAAGAAAAGGCAAGTAGTGTGCCTTAATGACTGTATCCAGTAGCTCTGATATCCATCATTATGCAGTGCTTCGAAAGACTAGTCAGGCACAAATCAACTCCAGCTTCCTAGACTACCTGGGTCCACTACAGTTCGCTTATCACTGCAACTGGTACACAATAGGTGCCATCTCCCTGGTTCTGCACTCAACGCTAGATAACAAAGACACCTATGTCAGACTCCTATTTATTGAACACAGCTCAGCCTTTAACGCCAAAAGAACAGAGGACAAAGAAAATTACAGCACAGGAACAGGCCCTTTGATTCTCCAACCCTGCACTGGCCATGCTGCCCGACTTAATTAAACCCCCCTACCTCTATTCCCCTCCTATTCATGTACTTGTCAAGACTCCCCTTAAAAGTCAACACCATACCCGCTTCCACTACCTCCCCCAGCTAGAGTTCCAGGCACCCACTATTATTTGTGTAAAATATCTGCCTCGTACATCTCCTACAAGTCTTGCCCTTCACACCTCAAACTTATGCTCCCTAGTAATTGACTCTTCCACCCTTGGAAAAAGCTTCTGACTATCCACTCTGTCCATGCCTCTCATAAGCTTGTAGGCTTCTATCAGGTCTCCCCTCAACCTCCGTTGCTTCAGTGAAAACAAACCAAGTTTCTCCAAACTTTCCTCATAGCTATTGCCCTCTATACCAGGCAATGTCCGAGTAAATCTTTTCTGTACCCCTCCAAAGCCTCCACACGGTAGTGTGGCGAACAGAATTGAACACTATATTCCAAGTGCAGCCTAATTAAGGTTCGAGAAAGCTGCAAACTGACTTGCATTTTCTCCACCTGCACTGCCACTTTCAATGACCTGTGTACCTGTATACCCAGATCTCTTTGCTTTTCAATACTCTTAAGGGTTTTGCCATTTATTATATGTTTCCTATCTGTATTAGACCTTCCAAAATGTATTACCATTATTCCTACGAAAAAAATCTCCAACCTTCGTGACCTAGGCCTCAGCTCATCCCTTTGCGACTGGATCCTGAACTTTCTAACCCACAGACAACAATCAGTAAGGATAGGCAACAACACCTCCTCCTTGGTCAGACTCAATACTGATGTCCCACAAGGCTGTGTTCTCAGCCCCTTACTGTATTCCTTATATACCTATAACTGTGCGATCAAATTCCTCTCCAACTCGATTTTCAAATTTGCTGATTACACCATTGTTATAGATCGGATCTCAAACAATGATGAGATAGATAATCTGAGAAGGAAGGATATATTGGCCTTGGAGAGGGTGCAGAGAAGATTTACTAGGCTGATACCAGAGATGAGGGCGTTGGAACATGAGGAGAGACTGAATAGGTAGGTTTGTACTCTTTGGAGTTTAGAAGACTGAGAGGGGATCTTATAGAGACATATAAGATAATGAAGGGGATGGATAGGGTAGAGGTTGAGAGACACTTCCCGCTTAACAAAGATAGCAGGACTAGAGGGCACAGCCTCAAAATTTGGGGGGGGGGGAGGGGGGAGAGAGAGAGAGAGAGAGAGAGAGTTCAGATCAGACCTGCAGAGGAGTTTCTTCATGCAAAGGGTCCACCATCTGCCTGATGAGGTGGTGGAGGCTTCCTCACTGAATATATTCAAGTCAAGAGTGGATAGGTTTTTGACTGACAAGGGAATTAAGGGTTATGGGGAGAAAGCAGGAAAATGGTACTGAACCACTACAGATTAGCCATGATCTTATCAAATGGTGGGGTAGGCTTGAGGGGCTGTATGGCCTACTCCTGCTCCTATTTCTTATGTTCTTATCTGGTGAACTGGTGTAGGAACAATAATCTCTCCCTCAATATCAACAAAATGAAGGAGATTGTCATCAACTTCAGGAAGTGTTGTGAAGAACATGCCCTTGTCTACATCAAAGGGTACAAAGTAGAAAGGTCAAGAGCTTCAAGTTTTTAGGTGCGCAGATCATCAACAACCTGTCCTGGTCCCCCCATGCTAACACTATAATTAAGAAAGCCCACCAATGCCTCTACTTTCTTAGAAGACTAAGGAAATTTGGTATGAAAGCTATGAATGTCACTAACTTTTACAGATGCACCATAGAAAGCATTCTTTCTGGCTGTATCACAGTTTGGTATGGCTCTTGCTCTGCCCAAATCACAAGAAACTACAAAAGGTTGTAAATATAGCCCAATCCATTACGCAAACAAGCCTCCAATCCATTGATTCTGTCTATACTTCCCACTGCCTCAGCAAAGCAGCCAGCATAATTAAGGACCCTCTGAATTCTCTCTGCCACCTTCTTCCATTGGGAGAAGATACAAAAGTCTGAGGTTATGTACCAAGCGACTCAAGAACAGCTTCTTCCCTGCTGCCATCAGACTTTTGATTGGACCTACCTTGCATTAAGTTGGTATTTCTCTACACCCTATTTATAACTGCAACACTACATTCTGCACTCTTCTTTCCTTCTTTATGAATGATATGCTTTGTCTGTATAGTGAGTAAAAAAATAATACTTTTCACTGTATACTAATACATGTGACAATAATAAATCAAATTATGCAATGTTCAGCACATTCCTAGGAACCCACATTTATTGGTCCACAAAAATTGTGTCAAATCAACACTCAAGAACTAAACCTGTAGAAACACTCAAGAGCTAAACCTGTAGACGTCTGGTTTTGAACTCCTGGTGAGTTCAAACTATGATAATCAGCAATTATGATCAAAATAGTGTCCTAAATCTTGACTTCCAAAATATGTCTTATTAGCAAAGCACCCATTTGGCTCCATTTTTTCACCCTATGAGGGTGAAATTAACATCTTGTAATCCCTGTAGAGCCACTAATAACTGTAAATGCCACAGGCCAAATTCATAGAGAGCTTTCCAAAGATCATCTGGAATTTATAAGCCAGGCTGGTCAACAGGAGTCTGCTCATCTGCTCAAAGGGTCCTGCAACCTCCCTTTCAACTCTTAATGATTGAGACATTCAACAATCTTGAGGACCCAGATAAGAGATATGCATACCTTGTGTGGAGAGGTGGGAGTCATTTGGCATGGACCTCTGGCTTGTGGAACAAGTAATATTGCCTTGCGAACTACAAAATCTCAACCTGCCTTTTTGCCATCTAACTAGCAGCCTCACAGGGAAGGAACTCTGGGACAAGGTGTCCAACCTTGGTGTACATTTTCTTTTCATTATCCTATTATGTTGCAACCCTCCTTCCACATTTTGAATGAGTGCAAATAAACTTATTTGAATTCATTCTATTTCCGGTTTGCTCTGGCATAATTAATAGGAAATTGGATCACACTGTAACTGAGGGGTTGGGAAGTACAACATCACTTACGAAGGAGGAAGGAAACCAAAAATACTTCTGTGTTTACAGATGGGTGGTCAGAGGAGAAATTAGTGCTATTTAAATTACATTCTCCTTTTTCCTATCTGTAACAGTCCTTTCACCAAAATTATACCCTTTATAACTTGTGGTCCCGATTAAAAGTTGAAGGAAATGTGTAGACCACTGGCTTTAACATGGACAAATTCAATCAAAAGAAAGCCATGTATTTTTAATATTTTAATCAAGAGACAGGATATGTCACTTTGACTCTGGTTACTGCCAGGTTACTAATCCTAGGCATATCATTTGTGATTTAATATGCACAAGGTTATTTCAAAGACATTATTCAATTTTTCCTATCATTGACTGAGAAGCAATTAATAGCCCAGGGGAGCATCTGAGTAAACACCGGCAATATAACAGGAACATTTACCTAGTTTTCTTACAGACATAGGAAGAGAAACATAATGGCCGGAATTGTACTGCCCCGCCAGCAATGGAATCGGAGCAAGCAAAAGGTGAACAATGTCTTGATCTCGGGCAGGATTTCATGGTTTTGAGACAACAAAAGCCTTAAAATCCTGCCCAATATGTTAAAGAGTTGAATGTAGAATGAATGAAATGAAGTACATGAGGATCAGGATTTTACTTTGGGAGATCGGGCACAAGTTTGGCCTGATTAAATTTGAAATTTTGTCAAACAATGTTGGGTATGCTTCCCAACATAATACTGCATGTGCGCAATTTCAAGATCGGCAAATCCACTAAGCAACTAACGAGCCAATTAAGGGCAGTAACAAGCCACTGGACAGCAACTTTACACTGCCCATCCAATTTCCAGTTCGAATTGGCTCTAATCACATTTCTTGCATTTTTCATTCAACGGTGGATAAAAGGCCCCCAGAGTAGCAGCACTTTCTCTGTCATAGTGAGATCATTGCTCTATGAATGCAATAGTTGTGCCTTAACTTTTCTTAGCAATTCTTTACTTTTTCAAGCCTACCTTTCAATGTTTCAGGATGCCTGCAAGATTTCCCTGAGGATTAGAGCACAGTGATTCTTCATTTGCAATTCACTGGTTCTCTGCGTCTGATCCACTGCTGATGCAACCTCCTCTGAAAAGAAAAGAGGCGGGGGGGGGGGAGCATGAGCAATGTCCCAGAAATCATGCCATCTTTAACACATCCACTTTTAAGAGGAAAGACACAGGCTCAGTTGTTCAAGGGCTAGCAGGGAGACTAAGATGGGAGGGTAAGCCACAGATAGCATTACGCAATAGCTAGAATATACAGATAGCATTCCAAAAATCTCCAAACATCTAAGGTCCAATGCTGCAGAAGGCTATGCCTTTCCAGGAACACAGCGACAGCAATATGCAACTATGGGATAGGTCCTGAAGTTGCCTCCAGGCTAAGGAAATTTGGTATGTCAGCTATGACTCTCACCAACTTTTACAGATGCATCATAAAAAGCATTATTTCTGGTTGTATCACAGCTTGATATGACTCCTGCTCTGCCCAAGACTGCAAGAAACTACAAAATGGTCATAAATGTAGCCCAATCCATCATGCAAACCAGTCTCCCATCCATTGACACTAGTTATACTTCCTGCTGTCTCAGCATAATTAAGGACTCCACACACCCCAAACATTCTCTCTTCCACCAGGAAAAAGGTACAAAAGTCTGAGGTCATGTCCCAACTGACTCAAGAACAGCTTCTTCCCTGCTGCCATCAAACTTTTGAATGGATCTACCTCACACTGTTGATCTTCCTCTACATCCTAGCTAAATCTGTAACACTTCATTCTATATCTCTTGTTTTCTTCTCTTCAAAACAGTATATGTGTAGCATGCAAGAAACAATACTTTTCATGTATACTAATACAGGTGACAGTAATAAATTAAATCAAATCAAACTTTATGGGCAGACACCCCATACTGCTGGCTTTCTAGCATCTGGTGTTTTTCAGGGCTTAGTAAGGGATTTGTGCAAGGTTTCTCAATCAGCTGCACACAGTTGTGTCAAGCTGGTGACTGATGCCATCTCTAAACACATCCACGTATTCAGTCACTTCCAGATAGATGAGGTCAATCAGGCCGAGACAGCATGAGACTTCACTGCAATGGCTGAGTTTTTCCATGTCCAAAATGTAATAGATTGTGCTGATGTGGCCATCAAAGGACAGCTGGTGAACCAGAAGTTATTGTAAGCCAAAAGGACTCCAATCATAGAATTATAGAATCTCTGTGGTGCAAAAAGAAGCCATTGGCTTATCGAATCTGCACCGACCACAATCCCACCCAGGCCCTATCCTCACAACCCCAAATATTTACCCTGCTAATCCTCTAATCGAGGATCAATTTAGCACAGCCAATCAATCTAACTCGCACATCTTGACCGTGGGAGGAAATCAGAGGAAACTCACATAGACATGGGGAGAATGCGCAAACTCCACACAAACGTAACCTGAGGCTGGAATTGAATCCCGGTCAATCTAACCTGGCACTGTGAGGCAGCAGTGTGAACCATTGTACCACCATGCCACCGCTGAATGTTCAGATTATCTGCGACCACCAGACATAGGTTCTTCAAATTTGTGCTACTAACTTGGGAGCTCACATTTTATTTTCATCTCATGGCACTCACAGAAACTAGGGCTGTTTATGGATTTTGCAGGTTTGGATGGATGGCTCCTTGAAGAAGTGGCTGAGGACCCCTTCATCATCCAAAAACTGAGGTTGAAAAGTGTTACAAAAGTCATGAATCCACAAGAGAAATGGTTGAGAGGATCATCAGGCTGATTAATTGCACTTCAGACACCTGGATCAAGCTAGGCAAGCACTGCAGTATCCTCTAGAGCATGTGTCCCTCATAGTCATTTTATATTGCTGGTTTCACAACCTGACTCTGGCAAAGCAGTGAACCAGATGCGTGAAGAAAGCAAGGCAATTCCGCAGGCTACAGCGATGATCTCAGTGATGGGTCAGAGGATAAGCCTACAGATGCTTGAGGTAAGGACAATAGGAACATTCAGGGGACAGGAACACCAAGGATTCTTTGATCCTACAAATCTTCAACTAGGCATCCAAGGTATTGATGCTTCCTCGAATCAATAACACAGTCTATTTTGCAAACAAACATTAAATAAGAGCCCAATCAAGAATGCCAGCACCACACACAATACCATATAGTTGCAAACCTGTGCAGCATTTGGCACCTATTTAACCCAACTCAGCCCATTTAAGTTAAAAAAGGATTATGTTATCCACATGAACAGAAAAAGAACATACAAAGTTGCCATCCCTAACACAAGCTTCAAAATAATGAATGCAAATAATGCCACCTGTTACAAGCTCCTATTAGACTCAGAGTGTCTCAGGTACTGTGTCTTGGTTCTGCCCTCCTCACTGGGAGCAGCATTGGAGGCAATCTACTGACTTGCTGATCTGGTGACATGTTGACCTTAGCAGTTGTCCTGCAGCCACCGGAGTCTACTCAGGGAGAGTGTGTCTAGCCCTTTGATGTTGAGGCATTATCAGATACAGCAGCAATGGCAGAGGGGCTGAAGCACTGGTATCATCATTTGGAGTGCCCTGAGAGGAGCCCACAGGGACAACTAACAGCTCGTCCAACAACGTGAGTTGAGGTTGCGCTTCCTTGCTCACCATTGATAGACAGGCACCCAGCAGAGAAACCAAGTACCTCTTCCATCTCTTACACTGGCAGTGACCTCCTGAGGCCATTATTTGAGTGAGAGCTTGCAGAGCCAAGTGCAAACCCAGGAAAACCTGATTCTGCTTCAGTGATTGCTTCTTCATGAGAATTGCCACTCTCTTCATTGGAGAGGCTGAATGCTTGTTGCTCGACACTATACTAATGCTCTGCATGCATTCTTCCATGACGTAGCCCACAACTCACGTATTCACATGAATCTCTGCCAGCTCTCTCCACACATCCAACTGGACAACCAGAATCTGCTGCCTAATTGATGATTCCAGGGACACATCATCTGCTCAAACTCAACATGATCCTGGTCTCCAGTGGTGCTCCCACTGTCAACACTTCTTTGCTTCTGCCAGCTCCTCATACAAGTATGATGTACCTTCACCATTTTGCACTCTTTACTAAATCAATGACCTAAAGCCCACCGACATGAGTATCTGTGCTTATTTTTGTTTTGGTTTCTGTCCATCTGCACTTAGAATTTCCAATGTCAGGAGTCATGGAGCCCTAATGAATGGCCTGAAGATTAGGAATCAGGTCTTAAGATTTAAATGTGTTCTTTTCCTAGTTTGGAGCATGCTCTCGAGGTAGTCAGAGCCTGGGAACTAGGTTGTTCATTTGCATATCATCTTGTCACTTAATATAAACAAAAGACCATTAACAGTCAGTGTAATAAGCTTGTCATTATTAAACCTACTTATGCATGAATTGTAAGCAGAGCGATTGTGGCCAGATAATAATCTTCCCTTGCAACAGTAATCACAAGATAAATCCACTAATATCGAGATAGACAGCATTTTAATTGGGTTCCCCTAACTGTGTGCTGTATTGGTCACAACTGCTCTGCTTGAATCCTGCATCTTTCTATGTGTCTGGAACAAACTGTTCAGACACTCCCTGCTACCCCAAGTTTATGTATTGGAATGTCTCCAACTTGCACTCAATGATTGTGGGCTGGGAGATTTGAAATAATGACATCTGCTGTGGATATATCCTCTAAACAATCACATTGTGCACAAACTTGCAGATACTACAGTCCATAAAAAGGAAGTCAAATCCAAACTGGCCAATTATCACCCCATCAGTCTACTCTCAATCAGTAGCAAAGTGATGGAAGGTGTCTGTTATTGACTGCACCATCAAGTGACACTTCCTCAGCAATAACCTGCACATTGATTTTCAATTGTAGAGTCACTCATCCACTGACCATATTACAGCCTTTATCCAAACATGAAAAAAAAGCTTAAACGTGATGTGAGAGTGACTGCCCTTAATATCCAGGCAACACTTTATTGAGTGCAGCATCAAGAAATCCTAACAAAACTGATGTCAGTGGGAATAAGGAGAAAACTTTTCATGCTTGGAGCCATACCTAGTTTAAAGTGGTTCTTGGCGGTAAATATCTCAGTTCCAGGACAACCTCTCAAGGGCTTCCTTACAGTAGTGTCCTTGGCTCAACCACCTTCAGCTGCTTTATCAATGGCCTTCGTTCATTATAAGGTCAGAACGAGAATGTTCACTGATAATTGCATAATGTTCAACACCACTTCTGACTCCCCAGATGCTGAAGTAGTCCATGTTCATATGTAACAAGACTTGGATACTAACCAGGCTTGGGCTTACAAATGGCAAGTAACATTCACACCACACAAGTGTCATGTTCGACAAGAGGGAATCCATCTATCAAATAAATTTATTTTAGAACAGATTAGTTTTTAAATGGTGACAAGCAATAGGAGGAGGTCTGCTGCCACTCTGCGGGGCGGGAGGTGGGGGGGATAAGTGGGATAGGGAGTTGCGATCAGTCTGGATAACGGGGAGGGGAGGTGGATAAGGTTTTATTGTGTTCTGTGGGGGCCAGGGGGAGGCATTATTCAGCCCAAGACTGATGTGATAGGGGAGCATTTTTCAAATTTGTTTTTACTGCACACGCACAGTAGAAGGCTCCGATTGGTGCAGCAGCGTTTCAGGTACAATAAGCCCTGCCCACAGGCTTGTGCAGCACGTTTCAAAATTGCTGCTATGTTTTCAAGTTGAGTGTTTGCTGCCCTCCCTCATCTATGCACCAGTGATCCTGTACAACTGGTGGAAATCTGGATCTCACTGTCTGAAAAGGTGATGAATGTAGGAATCTTCACATTTAAGCATTTAGATCTGAAACGTCACACAAGGCCAAGTATTGGAAAATCGGATTAGGATAGGTGCTTGATAGCTGGCTCAGATACATTGAGTCATTTTCTGTGCTGTAAAGCCAACTTCCTATCCGCACAAGCTATTATGAATACTCACACTTTCCTGCATTCTTGCTTTGCAGATCAGCGCAAAACTTGGAGACAAGCAAAGACTGGAGTGAGGGTAGCGCAGGTGGTCCTTCAAGAGACAGGCACCAAGTCGGCAAATAACAATGCCCATCCACCTGTTCCACTGGAAACAGAGTATTTATTCTTATTTTAATTTCAATCTTAATGCAGCCATTCATTTACTTCACTATTTAAATTTAAATCTTAAGTGAAGGAACATCCATGGTTTGGTATGATTTATTTTATTCATTTGTTGGACGTGGACATCTAGTTGCCTTTGTTCAGAGGGCAGTTGCTGCTGCTTTACAGCTCCAGAGATCTGGGTTCGATTCCCGACTCAGGTTACTGTCTGTGTAGAGTTTGCATGTTCTCCTCATTTGTGTGTGGGTTTCCTCCCACAGTTCAAAGTTGTACAGGTTAGGTTGATTGGCAATGCCAAAATTTGTCCCTTAATGTCCTGAGATGTGTAGGTTACAGGGATTAGCAAATAAATGTGTAGGAATATGTGGGTAGGGTCAGGGTGGGATTGTGGTTGATGCAGACTCAATGGGCCGAAGGGCTTCTTTCTGCACTGTAGGGTTCTATAATTCTATGAAATAAAAAATTAAATGAAATAGAATGAAAACAAAGAGGGCCAAGGTGGGGTAGAGCAAATTATCTTGAATTGTTGAATTTGATGTTGAGACCGAAAGACTGTAAGGTGCCTAGCTGGAAAATTAGATGCTTTTCCTCCAGTTTGCATTGAGCTTCACTGGAACATTGCAGTAAGCCAACGACCGATATGTGGACATGGGAGCAAGATCGTGTATTAAAACAGCAAACAACCAGAAGGTCAAGGTCCTGACTGCGCAAGACGAAGGTGCTCAGCAATCACCCAATCTACAACTGGCTTCTCCGATTATAGAGACCACATTGAGAGCAATGAATGCAATACACCAAATTGAAAGAGTTGCAAATGAACCGCTGCTTAACCTGGAATGAGTGTTTTGGACCTTGGATGATGAACATGGAAGTGGTAAAGGGACAGGTGCTATGCCTTCTGCGATTGCATTGGAAGGTGCTTTGAGTGATGGGTATTGGGTATAGTGGAAGAGTGGATTAGGTTATCTCGAGGGAATGATCTCTGCTGAATGTTAACAGAAGAAGAGATGAGTTTGGTGGTGGCATCATGCTAGACATGATGAAAACTGCATTTTCTATCCTATCGTTCTCCCCTGCCCCAACATCTCCATCTATCACAGTTTACAGCTTCCCTGCCGTTTGGCCATTCACACCTTTTATTCTCTCTGTGGAGAGCCACGAGCGTTCTCTTCCCCTGATTTCTACGGATATAACATCCTCCCCCGCAGTGTAAATATCTCCTACTCTCTAAGCCTTTTAGCTTTGACAAAACGTCTTCTGGATTCGAAACTTCAGTACTTTTCTCTCCTGACAGATGCTGTTAGACCTGCTGTGATTTTCCAGCATTTTCTACTTCGGCTTCTCCCGGATGAGGAGGCACGGGGGCGATGAACCGCCCGAAAGCTCGCGCAAGCGCGGCTCAGAACGCTCCGGCGGCGGGTCCCAGTGACATCATAGCGCGCGCGCGCGCGCGCGCGCGCGGCCCGGCCCAATGGTAGCGGGTTTCCCGGGCTCGCTCTCCCGGGGGACGGAGCGGGGCGGGGCGGGGCGGAGCCATGGGGCTGGACGGAGCGGGGACGAGGGGGGCGGGGCAGGAGGGAGCGGGGACGAGGGGGGCGGGCAGGAGGGAGCGGGGACGAGGGGGGGCGGGCAGGAGGGAGCGGGGACGAGGGGGCGGGGCAGGGAGGAGCGGGCACGAGGGGGGCGGGGCACGAGGGGGGCGGGGCACGAGGGGGGCGGGAGTGTCATCACCGCGGAGTCGGGACGTGCGGCGGTTGCTGTCGGAGGCACGAAGAGGAGGTCAGTTGCAGGTGGAGGGGTCAGTCTGCCGCGTGACAAGTGCATCATCACCGGCCTGGGGAGACGGAGACGGAGACGGAGCCTGCTCAAGTTCATCCTCAACAGATCCCACCACCACCAGCCCCCGGGACAGCTTTCGGAGACGGTGCGGTTTTTATTCTTTCTGTCTGTCTGTAGACTTGTCTTTTAGAACGGGTCTTATTCACGACCCTTTATTTTGAGCCCCGTGTCTGTCCTTGAAGCTATCAGCCCATCCGGATTGCAGATCGATATAGATGGGGAGGGTCTCGCTCTTACGCATCTTCACTCTCACATAACCCTGATAAGTGATAGCGCCGCAGGATCAAATGAAATATTATAAATATCTTTATTTAGTTATTTTAGCCGTCTGAGCTGGAGGGCAAAACTTACTCCAGGGTCTCCCGGTCTCCTCCTAATGCCAGACTCGGAACAATTTGCGGTGACATAGCATTAACTTATACAGATTAAGGATAAAGTTATCAAAACAAAATCAAGCGTAGAATAAATAGTGGAGCAAAGAAGTAAGTTACTTTACGCATTGTGTCAGTATCTGCTGTTTAAATAATTTTCCAATTATTGCTATTCCGCTGCTGATTCAACATAGTCCAGCAAATCATTCCTTTTCAAGTATTTATCCTATTGTCTTTTGAAAGTTATTACCTACTCTCACCACTATTCAGGCAGTGCATTCCAGATCACAACTTGCTGTGTAATTATTTCTATTTTCCTGATGTCACCTCTGGTTCTTTTTGCTGCTTATTCTAAATCTATGTCTGCATATAACTGACTGCTGTTGAAATAATTTTTTCGTGTTTTTTCGATCAAAGCCCTTCATGATTTTGAGCATCTCTCAGAATTGTTGCAGTGCAGAATGAGGCCATTAAGCCCTTTGCATCTGTGCCATCTCTTTTCAGCAGTTTGCTTAGTATCATTCCCTGCAACAAAGCACATTCCTCCTGTTCAGGTAATAGGCATAGTTGCATTTGATCAGCTTTGATTAAACCTGCTTTCACCCCACACTCAGGCAGTTCATTCCAGACTATAACCACTTTCAAGTGAAAAAGTTTCTCTCTCTCGTCGCTTTTGCTTCTTTTGTTAGTTACTTTAAATCTATGCCTTTTCACTTTTGGCAAGAATCGTGAACAACAGATTCTTCCTTTACTGTGACCAGACCCCTCATGATTTTGAATACCTCTGCTAAAACTTCCCTCAGACCTCTCTGCTGCAAGGAGAACAGTTATAATTTCACCATTCTATCTTAACTGAATCTTTTCTGCATTCTTTCCAATG
This sequence comes from Sphyrna mokarran, assembly GCA_024679065.1. Taxonomy (NCBI): domain Eukaryota; kingdom Metazoa; phylum Chordata; class Chondrichthyes; order Carcharhiniformes; family Carcharhinidae; genus Sphyrna; species Sphyrna mokarran. The sequence goes on from JAGIQG010000005.1 coordinate 73,015,477, forward strand.
CCTTTTCATCTTTCCTAAAGTGCAGCACCCGGAATTGAATGCATGACTTCAACTGAGCTTATCTTACACAAGTTCAATGTAACCCATTTGCTCTTGTATTCAGTGTCCCTGTTGATAAAATCTAAGATACTGGATGAGTTCTCCAGTCTTGTCTGTGACCACCCCACTGTCAGCAAGAATAGGGAATTTGACTCCATTCACTGCAGTGGCAGGAGAAAATCTAGCTGTGAATGAGGAGATTTTCAGCACTGTGTACTTCCAAGTTAGAGATTGGTCTAACTGAGACCAGTTAGAGATCAGTAAGAGCTCCAGGTACAGGAGAATGGGAGGAGGGTTGCAGGGTGGAGTGGTAGTGAGTACTTCATGCCCCACTTAAATTGAATCCCTTTGATCAGACGCTGAGACAGTGCCACAACTCCACAATTTCCCTAGTTCTGCTTTTCTTTGTGGTAACATTTTAATGAAGAAAACAATTGTCTGCCTTATTAATTGCACCCTCAACCTGAAACTTTCCCATATACGCCCAGATCTCTCTGTTGTTGCATCTACTTTGGAGTTGTACCCTTTTTATCTTATATATCCTCATTCTCCCTACTAAAATGAATCACTTCACATTTCCTTACATTGAACTTCATCTATCACTTCTCTATCCATTCTACCAACTTGTCTCAGTCCTTTTGAAATTCTACACTAACTAACTACTTGGGTTTATAATCACTGGAATTTAGAAGAATGAGAGGGAATCCCATAGAAACATAGAAAATCCTGATGGGATGGGACAGGGAAGATGCAGGAAGAATGTTCCTGATGTTGGGGAAGTCCGGAACTAGAAGGTCACAGACAAGAATAAGGAGTAAGCCATTCAGGACTAAAATGAGGAAGAACGTCTTCACTCAGATTTGTGAACTGGCGGAATTTTCTACCACAGGACTGGGTAGAGAAGTGGCAGATGGACTTCAACGCAGATAAATGTGTGGTGGTCCATTTTGGCAGGAACAATGGGATGAAGCAATATAATATCAAGGGTAGGAGTCTTGGCAGTGTTGAGGAGCAGAAGGATCTTGGTCTCTTAAATCTGCCCTGCAAGTGGAGGATGTGGTCAAGAAGGCATATGGTGTACTGGCCTTCATTAATAGAGGAATTGAGTTTAGGAGTCGGGATGTAATGCTGCAACTTTATAAGACCCTTGTCAGACCCCACTTGGAGTATTGTGTGCAGTTTTGGTCGCCTCACTATAGGAAGGATGTGGAAACTATTGAAAGGGTGCAGAGGAGATTTGCAAGGATATTACCTGGATTGGGGGGCATGTCTTATGAAGATAGGTTGAGAGAGCTAGGTCTCTTTTCCCTGGAGAGACGAAAGTTGAGAGGCGACCTGATAGAGGTTTATAAGATGTTGAGAGGAATAGATAGAGTGGATTCTCGGAGGCTGTTTCCCAGGGCTGAAATGGTCGCTACGATAGGACACAGGTTTAAGGTGGTGGGGGCCAAGTACAGAGGAGATGTTAGAGGTAAGTTTTTCCACTCAGAGTGGTGAGTGAATGGAATCGGTTGCCGTCAGTGGTAGTAGAGGCGAATTCGCTGGGGTCTTTTAAGAGACTTCTGAATGAGTACATGGGATGTCATGGGATTGGGAGTTCCAGATAGGTCTATGGCTGGTAAGTATAGATATGATCGGCACAACCTGTGGGCCGAAGGGCCTGTTTGTGTTGCAGTGTTCTATGATCACAGAAAGCTGTTGAGGCCAGTCATTAGATATGTTCATGATGGAGCTGGACATGGCCCTTGTGGCTAAAGGGATCAAGGGGTATAGAGAAAAAGCAGGAATGGGATACCGAAAGTGAATAATCAGCCATGATCTATATTGAATGGTGGCGCAGGCTAAAAGGATTGAATGGCCTACTCCTTCATCAATTTTCTATGTTTCTGCACAGTTTTGTATCATCCACAATTTTTCAAATTGTGCCTTATACACTAAGGTCTAAATCATTGATGTAAATTGGGAGAAGTAGTGCATTTTTTTTTTGGAAGGCACACTGAATTAATTGCTAAACAGATACTTAACCAGGTAGAGGCTGGTCTTCCCCAGAATCAAGGACTTTGTTGCTCTTGTCAGCTCTAGCTCTTGGCAAGACTGCTGTGACCTCCATTAAATACAGCGCATATACCAGAAGACTGAATATTGTTGAATTTGCCTCTTATCTACAGAAGGGGAGAGTGTGGGGTGAAAAAGTAGTTACTGCACAAGAGATTTGTGACAAAGATGAATTTAGTGGAGAGAGGACAGATTATTAAAGAGACAGAAAGCCAAAGGTAAAGCAAGTTTCACAGAGTGGCAAAGCATTTTGAATGATATTCCATAGAGGAACATGGAACCATGATACTTAATCCCCATGTCATTTATATATAAATTATGAGAAAATTAGAATGTTCCTGATGACCCCAGATTGAGGAGACTTACAAATTTGAAAGAAACAAGTGACTGTAGGAGGATATTGATGGGATGAGTAGAGTTGGTGGTAGACGCAGTTTATTGTGTATCAAAGCAATATCTCATTAAAGTGAACAAAGAAATCCACCTTAATGGTAAGCTTTTTAATGGAATACAGATAGGGCTTTTAATGCACAGCTATGCAAATCATTAATGGTGTCAGCATAGGTATATGTTAATGGAACTGAGAGGATGCAGTGGTCAGCTCATGATGTTTTCTCTGGAAAAGAAGGGATATAATGGAGGTCACTCAAATTATGAAGAACAAAGAACAAAACACGGGAAACAGGCTGTTTGGCCCAACAAGCCCACGCCGCCACCTCAATATTCCCACTTCTACCCATGATCCCTGTCTATGTTTATAGAAATCTGCATTGGAACCAAATTTGCGAGACAATTTAGGGAGAATTTGTTTTGCCAGTCAGCCTAAGAGCACATCTTTGGGGTGTGGGAGGAAACCAGAGCACCCGGAGAAAACCCACGCAAGCATGGGGCGAATGTGCAAACTCCCACAGACACAGGCCCAAATCCATGTATCTGCACAGCACAGTGATAGTCACTGAGCTGTCGTGTTGCCCATCAACTGGTCCAGTTCAAGCGTAAACTAACGACGTGAAGCACTAGGATACTCTCAAAGTCCAAGAGCAGCCTTCTCACGACCCATCGCGTGTATGCCCCTTGTTAGATGACAAGGTGGACCCAAGTACCTGTAGAATAAAATGGAAATACATCAATATCATTCACAATTTATACACTTCCCAGAGAACTCCCATGGCTCATGATCCCTATTTTAAATCAGTTTTATATATCTCTCCAATCCCATTCTGTTCATGTGCCCATGTAAGTACCTCTTAAATAACTCCAGAGTGCCTGCCTCCACCACCTTACTTGGCAGTGTGTTCCATACCCCACAACCCTCTGTGTGAAAAAACTCCCTCTAGCATCCAAATTATACCTTATCCCCCCCCCCCCCACCTCACCCTAAGCCCGTGACCCCTCGTGCTATTTGAGTCCAACCGTGGAAAAAGCTTACCACTGTTTATCTATACCCCTCATAATCTTGTACACCTCTATTAGATCTCCTCTGAGTACATCTTTCTAAAGAAAACAGCCCCAATTTGCCTAACTTCTCCTCGTAACTCAAACCTTCCATACCAGGCAGCATCCTGGTAAACCTCCTCTGCGCTGTCTTCAGAATCTCCATATCCTTCTTGTAGTAAGGCAACCAGAACTGGACGCAGTATTCTAGATGAAGTCTAACCAACGTTCTATACAACTGCAACATTAAAGGCCAGCTCTTGTATTCTATACCCCTTCTTATAAAGGCTAGCATACCATATGCTTTCTTCACAATTTTCTCCACCTGCTCTGACCTTCAGAGACTTGTGCACCTGCACCTCTGCGTTTCTATACTCTTACTAGGTCTAACCTTTATCATATACCTCCCCCCTACATTCTTTCTCCTGAAATGCATCACCTCACATTTATCAGGATTGAATTCCAACTGCCATTTATCTGCCCAGGCTGCCAGTCTATCTGTCTTGCTGTATCGCCCGACAATGCTCCTCACTATCCGTAAGTCCAGCCATCTTTGTATCATCTGCAAACTTGCTGATCACTCCACTTACTCCCTCTTCCAAGTCATTTATATATATTACAAATAGAAGAGGTCTCAGTACTGAGCCCTGCTCAGTAGTGACCGACCTCCAGCTAGAAAAACACCCTTCCACTATTACTCTCTGACTCCTATTACCAAGCCAGTTACTTATCCATCTAGCTACCTGTCCTTGTATTCCATGAGCCTTGACCTTTTCAACTAATCTCCCATGAGGGACTTTGTCAAACGCTTTACTGAAATCCATATAGACGACAACAACGGCCTGCTCTTTGTCGACTGTTTTCTTCACCTCCTCAAAAAATTCTACCAGATTCGTAAGGCACTACCTCCACTTAACAAAGCCATGCTGCGTATCCCTAATCAAATTGCAACGCTCTAAGTGCCTATTCATCCTATCTCTAAGAATCCCCTCCAACAGCTTCCTTACCACTTAATTCAAACTCACCGGCTTGTAATTTTCAGGGTTATCCCTACTACCCTTTTTAAACAATGGTACAACATTAGCTATCCTCCAGTTCTCTGGGACCTCACCTGTGTCCAAAGAAGAGACAAAGATTTGCGTCAGAGACCCAGCAATTTCACCTTTGCGCCTCCCTAAGGAGCCTGGGATAAATGCCATCAGGCCCTGGAGATTTATCAGTTTTGATAAGTTTTGATGAAGAGGTTTGATGGCAGGGAATGCAACAAAACAATTTGACTTGGGTTTTAATTCAGAGTAAGAGGAAGAATATAACATTACCACTAAGAAATCAAACAAAATATTTTGGAGGATTATTTCTAGATGGATGTGATTAAAGCACATAGTATTCAGGCATTAGAAGGAAGGAATATCAGGCATTAAAAGAAAGGCTTGATATAGAGAACCATAGAATCCCTATAGTGTAGAAAGAAGCCATCAAGTCTGTACTGACTCTCTGAAAGAACGTGCACTTACCATGTCTAATCCACCTAATTTACATATCTTCAGACACTCTAGGGCAATTCAGCATGGCCAGTTCACCCGAGCTGCACTTTGGACTGTGGGAAGAAACCAGAGTACCGAGAGGAAATCCACACAAACATGGAGAGAATGTGCAAGTCATCTAAAGCTGGAATCAAATTCACTGTGACAGCATTATGCTGTCCATGAAGGATTAGGCAATAGACATAGAAAGGATGTGCATCAACTCATTAGTCTGGGCAATATTTGCCATTTAGGGGTTTTCATTGAACTGACACATGCAAGGCCCTGGTTGCAGTCTTCGACAAGCTCTTGTATTATCTGTTGTTGTGGAAGTTGCTTGTGATTCTAAACAAAAATATGGAAGCGTAGGAATAATTAAAAAGAGTGCTTAAAAAAAAGCTTGTGGATATACACTAGTGGACACCAGATGGATTGAATTACCTATTTCTTTGGTGTAACCCCTTTTTAATTCACGTACCTAAGGCTGTTAAAAATGACAAATAGAGCCTTTGGATTTATATCTGGTGATAAAGTACAAAAGCAAGGAGGTAAACAGAAAATGCTGGAAAATCTCAGCAGTCTGACAGCATCTGTGAAGAGAGAATAGAGCCAAAGTTTTGAGTCCAGATGATCCTTTGTCAGAATTGGTAATGTTGAATTTAAACTGGATTTGATTAGGACATGGTGAGATTATAGTGTACATATTTGAATATCCATTAGAGGAAAGACATAAAACAATGGGAAAAGTGCAGTAAAGACTTGCCAGGGAATTGCATGAATAACTGATTACACAAAGAAATTTGAGAGGCTATGCTTTCTTTCGCTAAGTGAAATATTGAAGAGTGACCTGGTAGAAATTAAATAATGATTTAAAAGATTATGATATATATAGCATTTTGCAGACCTCATAAATATCTATTGGGCAAAAATTTAAGATGATCACAAATAGACTGTTAGAAAACATTTTCACATGAGACAGGTTAGAATGGGGAATTCACTCCCACAAACTATCATTAAAGCAAAGTCAGTCTATTGATTTAAAGGGAAATTAATTAAAGTTTACAGACACAGTGGACCAAATGTTCCATTTCTGCCCTGTAGCTTTCTTTGAGACCTGAAAAGTTTAATTGTTGTGGAGTAAGAGGTTAGCTGATTAATTATACATTTGTAGAGAGAATTGTTGGAAACACGCCAACGATATTTTGAATATGTGCTGCCAGTTAGTGAGGCAATGTATACTTGGAAAATTGGCTAATTTCTTGTAAAATAGCTGGATAAAATTCTGAATACCATTAGTTGAAATGCTGTACAAATGAACTAAGGCACAGCTTTGCCTGATAGTGTGCATGCTGTTGGCCCTCTGTTTTCTATCTATTTGCTATTTTATCAGTCCAGTTTCTGTTTTGTGCTTTAAAAGAAAATCTAAAACAAAGCAGCAATAAAAAACTGAAGTCAGTTTGTATGCAGCCTCTTAATCAAGCTTCATGTTATCCAAAGGTAGAGTTTCAATCAATGAAGGGGGCTTGAACTGTTCCCAAAATGATATTAATTTTGAGAAGCATTTATTCTGCTCAAAACTAATTTGTATGCTATCGAACTAAAATCTACCATCAACTAGTGCAATTGAACAATGTTTCACAATATAAATTAAAAAAAAAAATTGCTCTAAAATATGTTCCTTGATGTACTGATAACCCAGTGATGTTTGATACAAAAATAGGTTTATCACAACCTTTAATTAGTGTCTAGGCCACAACTTCTGAGTAACTAGATTTTTAAATAACTGAAAATTACTTTAAGATTATACAGAACTATTTGCTAGTTATAGTGGGTTACAGTAATCTGTTTATAATTCGTTTAAAAAGTAGCTTTTAAAATTGCATTGAAGCTTCTATCCAAGTTTCCTAGCTCTTCCAGAACTTGCACTGTACGAGTATGTCATTGCAAAATTCTATATTGGAATACATGGAACTACCTGAAGATGCTGAACTTGTGTGGTGTTTGCTCGTAAATCTTTCCAGAAAAGGTTCATGCTTGTCCTTTCTATCTTTATTCTGTGTGCTTGGTCTTAATTACTGCCAAAAAAAACCCTTTGTGTTGAAATTAACTTTTATAATTGTGGTGTCACATTTCTTCAGAACTTAAGCATTTTAAAGAATTTTTTTTAAAAAAATGTTCTTTTTGTTTCTTTTATCTTTCAATCTTAATATTGTCTTTCCTTCTATCTTCATTTAGTTTCTGCATGTAATTTGGCTTTGAATCAATTATTCTAATTTACATTTCCTGCTTTAGATTCTGTGTTGCTCATTAATGATTCTTCAGTCTGATTAATTAAGGAGATACAAAGTTGCTTTCTCTGTTCACAAGAGATTCCAAGCCTTCTGCCATGTGTTGAGCTGAAGTGGCTTTCTAATCACAGCAATGGAAAATCTTAGACGGTCTTGGGCAAGTGAAAGTGTAATGAAAAGCTGCCACTGTTTCTTTGTCACTAACTATAAAATCCAGCCCATTAGATCATTCAATTTGAAGGAATTGTGCAGGGCACAGCTTCCTAACACCTTTTTCTTCCAATGGATATTCTAAATTTTTGGGCCTCTGCCAATTGGAAACTCAAGAAAAGTATTGGGAAATGGTAGAACCAAGTGTTAGTTTGGCTTTTGGTTTGTACCCTTGCCTCTGAGTCAGTAGGCTTGTGGGTCCAGCCCCCCTCTGCAGGATTTGGATCAAATTATGTAGGGTGAATTGAGGGAGAAGTGCCATCTTTCAGAGATGCTCGGCTATGCTGCCACACCTCTTTCAATCAATATCATATCACTAAAACTGTTTCAATGATCATCTTTCCTTTAGCTGTTTGTAAGCATTTTGCCATATTTGAATGAACACAATCAATTTGCAAATAACAAGTGTCTGCATTTCATATAAATAATTTGTTAGTTGTGAAGTACTTTAGGGCACCCTGAGGATATATAAAACATTATGAAACTGCAAGCTACTTTTTTCTGTTCTATTTTCTATCTCATTTCTGTCACATTTTTATAGGTCAGCCAGAGGCTTTCCTGAGTTTTATAGATTTCAGCCAGAGCTTTCCCGAGTTGCCTTGAAAATAAAACAAAGAAGTATACTAGAGTACTGTGCATTTCTGTTTGCCACATTATTGGAAGGATTTGATTGTGTTGGAGTGGGTGCAGAGCAGATTCAACGGAATGCTGTTTGGGATGAAACATTTAAGTTATGAAGAGTTTCATGGGCTTGGTTTGTTTTCATTGGAGCAGAGAATACTGAGGGGTGACCTGATTAAGATGTACAAGATTGAGGGATGTAAACTGATGGATAAGGAGCAGCTGTTCCCCTTAGTTGAAGGGCCAGGCACGAGGGAACATAAGTTCAAGTTGAGGAGCAGGAGGATTTGAGGAAAAACTTCTTTACTCAGAGAGCAGTGATGGTCATGGTCTTGAATGCACTGCATGGAGGGTGGTCGAAGTGGGTTGCCTCATACCCTTTAAAAAGTACCTGAATGAGCACTTGGCACATCATGATATTTCAGGGCTATGGACCAAGTGCTGACAGGTGGGATTAGGTGGGAGTTCAAGTGTTTCTAATGTGTCTGTTGTGGATTTGAAGGGCCTCTTCTGCACCTAATGATTCTATGAAATAGAATCCCATATCTTAAAGCACTGCTCATCAACGTGATTTAATATTTCTCTATGCTATGTTGAGAATAATAATAAACTATGGGTAAAATCTCCCCAGACTCCCAATCCCCAGGCAGGGAAGGGTTTCGCAAGCAGTGGATAGATTATTGGAAAATTATATGTGGAATAATCCAGGCAAAATTGTGAGAAGTGCACCTGAAATGTTTTGCTTGCGGTGTACAAAGTTCAGTGGTGGTGAAGGGTCTCAGGAAATTTAACCCACCTATTTACACCTATATATTGTGTGTGACGATTTTATTTAGAAATATTTTTTTGGATACTTGCTACTTCTGACTTTATTTGCAACAAGTTAGTTGATATCAACAAGAAGATAATAGTTGATCTGTGCCATAGGGGGACCAGAGAGATAAAGGTGCTTCAAGAACTTTACCCCAATAACGTAAGCATTTCTAAGCTTGGGTGGGAAACATTTTGATGTTTTGATCTCTTGTATGAAGATGTAAGCAATTTTAGTCAAAATTGATTGATGCTATTTCTGTGTTGCAGCTGGTGTCAAAGTATCTGACAACAAATAACTTTCCATCATGGCACCTTACATTTGGCACATGTACCTTTGGAAGGTTATTACCCTCACTCTCAGTGAAGCTGTATCTCTTCATCTAGACCAACCAAAGGTGCTGCTGGTATCTTTTGATGGACTTCGTTGGGATTACATCCAGAGAGTTCCAACACCACACTTCAAGTATGTCATGGAAAATGGTATTCACATAAATCAGGTTACAAGTATTTTCATCACTAAAACCTTTCCAAACCACTATACGCTTGTTACTGGGTTATATGCAGAGAACCATGGGATTGTGGCCAATGAGATGTATGATCAGGTTTTAAATAAAACCTTCTCTATGGATGAAATGGATATATTTGATTCAGCCTGGTGGGACGAGGCCGAACCACTTTGGGTTACAAATCAGATTCAAGGCCATAAGACTGGAGCTGTAATGTGGCCTGGGACTGATGTTCAAATACATGGTATGTATCCAACTCACTACATGATCTATAACAACTCTGTTTCTTTTGAAGAACGAGTGGCTCAATTGATTAACTGGTTCAGAGAGAAAGAACCAGTTAATTTTGGCCTATTATACTGGGAAGAACCTGATCGCTCAGGCCATGAGTTAGGGCCTGAGAATCCCCTCATGGATAAGGTAATAGCAGATGTTGATCTAAAGCTTGGTTATCTCATAGAACAACTTCAGAAAGCAGAACTGTGGGACACAATAAACTTAATAGTCACAAGTGACCATGGAATGACTCAATGTTCTACGGACAGGATCATTGAATTGGATCTATACATTGATCATGAGCTGTACACATGGGTTGACTTCACGCCAGTTTCTGCAATTTTACCCAAAAAAGGTAAGATTTACTACAGTTTTTTGTGGGATAAATGTTTGTGTGTGTTCCTGGAACAGAAGTGTAAGATCTATTTTGGACCTGACAAAAGCAAATTAAAATATTTTCTTAATGTTGATATATTAGGAGTTGTGGATGAACATAGGGGTTTAAGCGAAACTTAAAACAAGTCACCAAAAACTGATGCACAGCTATCAAAAATAATCTTAACTCTAAAGGAATATTGGTCTTTATCTTGAGTGAGTTGAAATTTTTAAATGAGGAAGAGTTACTTAAGTTGTATAGAACTATTGAGCTATGTGGAATATTGAGTTTCAGTCTTGGACATCACATCTCAGGAAACATTTTGGCCTTGGAATAGTCACAGTTTCATAGAATGTTGAGGCTTGAGAATTTCTTGTCTTTTCTTGAGTTTGGAAGGTTGAAGAGTGGTATAATTGGCATTTGAATCCCCTCATCATCTTAAATGTGTTGGACAAGGAAACTCTTTTTGCAAACAGAGGGAAAACCTAAACATTAGGCCTAGTCCATTTGGAAATAAACTGAACTTATCTATCAAAATTCTAACGTCGGTTAGACTTTTCTGTGTGTGTGATTTGAGAGGTGAATTTTGGGAATGCAGTATTGGTAGTATGTAATAGATTCCATTTAATTTGGTGATCTGAAACATGGAATGATTTGTGCTTGCATGCTGTAATGAGGCAAGGCCACAATCTTATTTAAAGCAAATATACCTGACCAAATCAGTGAGATATCAGTTTTTATTACAAGATTCCAAGATTTTTACCAGAGTTTGGGAATGCATTATGCAGTTAGAACCATAGAATCCCCTTAGTGCAGAAAGAGGCCATCTGACTCATTGGGTCTGCACTGACCCTCCGAAAGAGCATCGCACTATTGCCATTCCTTCTGTCCTATCTCATACATTTACCATGGCTAAGCCATCTAACCTACACACCTTTAGACACTAAGGGCAATTTAGCACAGCTAGTCAGCATAACCTCCACAACGTTGGGCTGTTAAAAGTTTAAATCCATTGGCTTATAATTGAATAAAGCAAACACTGTTTTTGTTACATTGGATTTTGGAATATTTTACTCATGTTCTAGTGATTAAAAAATGATGCTGTCCATTTTATTCTTGAAGACTAATACTGTGACCTTGCTTGTAATAGAATTCTGAAATTTAGAAGGACATCTGTTGAGTGTTACCTGGAAATTTAGAAGGACATCAATTGAGTGTTACTTGGGGCTGTGAGAAGACACTGTTGGCATGATTAATTTGCAAAGAGACTAGCAATTCTGCTGAAATTTTCCACTTTCAAATACTGTGCCTATCATTTAATAGGATAATGGTGTCTGATTTCAAGACCGTGGCAGTGCACTCGTGTTTTTATGGTGCTATGCTGCCCACTATTCCATTTACAAAGAGATTCTCATATCTGCTACTTGACTTTGCAACAAGGCTTGCTTGTTATAAACAACTAGTGCCAGTTTTCCTTAGGGGCAATAAGTGGATTCACTTTGAATTGGGCCCAAGATGGAAAGCCTGATGATAGAAAATTGTATTGAAGTTATTGTAACTGGATGGGTAATCTGATATCCAACCCAGCTAGTTCCAAAATACTTAAGAGCATTAGTATTTGACTAGCCAACCTGTCTAATTTAAGGGATTTGGAAAGTGGACCATTCACTAGAAACTGATATTCTTCTCGTTCAAAATTGTCTCGCTGCTCTTCAGAGTTTTGTTGATGTAGGGTATCCACTAATTATAATGGTGAGTCTTTCTTCTGTGTCAGAAACCTAGCTAACCAGAGAAGTAATAATTATGAATAGGTACAAGATTTTCATTTTAATTTCCAAATGTAGTTCAGCATTATTCTGCACAAGGTGCTGATGTGACCACAGTTTTGTTTTATTGCAGGCAAATGTGATGAGATATATGATGCTTTAGTGAATGCTCATCCCAATATGACAGTGTACAAGAAGGAGGATATTCCAGATCGTTTTCACTATAAACACAATGAACGGATTCAACCAATAATAGTTGTGGCAGATGAAGGCTGGACAATCACTCAGAATAAAACATCTGGAAAATTTACTTGTATGTATTTTAATACTTTACAACTTTTAATAATAATACTTTTAGAAGTAGAGCTAAAGATAATTTTCAGATGTTTTATTGTGTAAGGCAGTGCCAAAAAAAGGAAGACCATTTTGTTTGCATTATCTTTTAATTTGAGTTTTTTTTGAATTCACATCCATAGTGGCAGGATTTGAACCTGGGAATCCAAAACATTAATCTGAGTTTCTGGATTATTAGTCCAATAACTATCTCTTATGCCACTGCATCCCTTTAATTACAAAGTTATTTGAAACATGTAGTTGAATTTTAAAAATTGTTCATGTTTATGACATCGCATTGTTTCAACTTAGAAACACTGTTCCAAGGATATTATATAACTAAATGCTCATGTGAAATTGTGATTATTTGCCACTGAGATTTTCTTTTCTTTCCTAGTGGGTAATCATGGCTATGATAACACCATTCAGAGCGTGAAACCAATATTTGTCGCCCATGGTCCTGCTTTCAAGAAGAATTTCACTAAGGAAAATGTGACTATTGTTGACATCTATCCACTACTTTGCCATCTTTTGGGAATTGACCCAATGCCTAATAATGGTACCTTAACAAATGTACAGGAATTATTAGTTACTGCAAAAGTGATCACAACTATGAAGTCTTCACCTGTAGATATTATGCCTCAGGTTGTAATAGACACCAGGAGTTCATATGCATGGTTGGGTATTCTTCTTGGAAGCATTCTGGTTGTTGGATTTCTTCTAGTATTTGTACAGCGGGTAACAAAAAGCCAGATGTCTGGATTAAATATTCACCGTGGTGAGATGGCTCAACCCCTGTTGTCAACTTAAATATGTATGTATTGAACTGTTCTCCGATATGGAACTTTGTGCTTCAAAATGTAATCTGTCAGTTGTCTTTTTTCACCTCAAAATAGTATGAACTAGCAAAGAGACTGCAGACATACTAATGTGAATTCAAGGTTATAGTTTTGCAGATCTTTGGAAATCTATCTGGTCAGTTTGCCCAATAGCCCCTTTGGATGGAACAAAACTACGATGAGTCACATCTAACAAATATACTAAGTGTTGCTGGTAGAGGGGTTCCATTTAGTGATAAATAACTGAAAGTTAGAAGACCTTGATCAGGAATATACCAAGAAATATTTATTCATAGATTTTACATGATGACATTATAATTATAAACAGCACATACTCCACCTAGCAATGAGTTGGAATCATAAGTGAAAACATCAAGGGCAGAAATTTGCTGTGCGCCGCTGATGGATTTGTAGGCCATAGTGTGGCATAAAATCCACCAGCTGGCCCTTCTGCTCCCCTCTGGCCTGTCTGCAATTTTACAGGCAGTGGTGATGGTGGGGTTGTGTAGAAGAGACCTAGATAGTTGGGGCAGGTGATGAGGCTGCATTGTCCCAACAGGAGATCCTGTTTGGGCATGAATTCCCTTTCCATATTGAGCATCCCAGTGCCCTCAAGGATGCTTTTGTTCTCTCCTTCCCATTTTCATCAACATCGTTGAGATCACTATCACCACCCTGTGTTCTCCACCACTCAGAAATAGTCCAGATCTGAAGAGTGCTTGTAGTCTCAGCCCTGGCCTCTGCTACTGTTGAGTTTTTAGGTAGCCAGCAGCTCTCTGAGGCAGAATCTCTCCCCAAGTGAAGGTTGCTACTGCCTCCTCCTGCCACTTAATGCTACTGAGTGTCAAATGTCTATGGGGGTTGCTGTGAGAGCATTCCTCAACAAACCTTCAGATGGCAGGTGGGAAATCTTGCCATTCAAAAACCTTATTCTTTGTATTGGCCAGATATAGTTATACCGGTAGATAGTGTAATGTGGCTATTTGCAAGATTTTTCGTATTTTAAACTAAATTGTGCCCAAACATTGGTTTTAATGCAACATATTTCTTTACAAATGCTGAGCAGTGCAAGGAGTGGGGGAGGAAAGGAAGGAAATGTTGAAGCTCAATGAAGTTGTACTACTATCATGATAAACTTGGAAAAATCAGGTCAGATGATTGGTCAGGAAAAAAATTATAATATTAATCAGGAGAAAGAAGCTGAAGATTAGTGTGCAGATACAACATGTAATCAAGAAGAAACTAGCTAGAAATGTAAAAACGAATATCAAGAATTACTACAGGAAAAGAATAGATAATGCAAATGTTGATTCTCTGGAGAGTGAGGCTGTGGAGTTAAAAGTAGCTAATAAGGAAATGGCAGATGAAATGAACAAATGTTATGCTTCTGCCTTCACTATAGAGGATACTGAAAACATTCTAGTAGTAGCTGTCAATCAGCAGGACAGGAGAGAGGAATTTGGTGAATTTACAATCACTAGATAAATGGTGCTGAGCAAACTGATGGAGCTACAGGTTGACCAGTTTCCTGACCCAGATGGATTTCATCGTGGGGCCCTTAAGAGGTGGTGAATGAAGTTGTAGCTGCATCAGTGTTAAATTTCCAGAGTCAGACTGGAAAGTAACAAATAGAAGTCCTCCATTAAGAAGAGGGGAAAGGCAGGAAACTAGATAGTGAAGAGGGGTGTTATAGTTTGCAGAGGGACTTGGACAAGTTGCAGAGCTGGGCCGAGAGGTGGCAAATGGAGTTTAATGTGGAAAAGTGTGAGGTAATGCACTATGGCAGAAATAATAAATGTGTAGAGTATAGGGCAAATGGTAGGATTCTTAGTAGTCTAGATGAACAGAGGGATCTTGGTGTGTATGTGCATAGATCCCTGAAAGTAGGCAGTCAGGTCGAGAAGGTTGTTAGGAAGGCATATGGAGTCTTGGCTTTTATTGGTAGAGGGATTGAATTTCGGAGCCGCAACGTCATGTTGCAACTGTACAAAACTCTAGTGCGGCCGCACTTGGAGTATTGTGTGCAGTTCTGGTCCCCACATTATAAGAAAGATGTGGAGGCATTGGAGAGGGTACAGAGGAGGTTTACCAGGATGTTGCCTGGTATGGAGGGCAGGTCTTATGAGGAGAGGCTGAGGGATTTGAGGTTGTTTTCGTTAGAAAGGAGGAGGCTAAGAGGGGACCTGATCGAAACATATAAGATGATTAGAGGTTTAGATAGGGTGGACAGTGATAGCCTTTTTCCTAGGATGGAGAAAGCTAGCACGAGGGGACACAGCTTTAAATTAAGGGGTGATAGTTATAGGACGGATATCAGAGGTAGGTTCTTTACCCAAAGGGTGGTTCGGGAGTGGAATGCCCTGCCTGCAGCAGTTGTAGATGCGCCAAGTTTGGTGGCGTTTAAGAGGTTAGTTGATAAGTATATGGAAGAGAAGGGAATGGTTTAGTTTGGAGGGGCATTGCTTTTTATATTGGTCGGCGCAACATCGAAGGCCGAAGGGCCTGTTCTGTGCTGTAATGTTCTATGTTCTAACTATCGACCAGTTGGCTTGGCATTTGTTGTGGGGAATATGTTAGAATTGATCATTAAAGAACTTATAGCTATTCACTTTGAAAACCCCAAAGTAATCAGAAAAAGTCAGTATGATTTTGTGAAAGGGACATGTTTAACCACTTGAAGGAACGTGTTGTGGATAAAGGGGAGCTTGTAGACATATTGTCCTGAAATTTCTAGAAGGCATTTCATAAAGGTGCCATATCAGAGATTATTGTGGAAAATGAAAGGTCTTGATGTAGATGGTAATCTTTGGTATGGCTAGAAGATTGGTTAGCTGCAAAGGAGAGAATATGCATAAATGGATTTTGGTCTAATTAACAGGATGTGATGAGTGGAGATCTAAAAGGAATCTGCTGGGACCTCAACGTTTTTATTTACATCGGTGATTTCAATAAGAGGAGCAAAGACATTGGAGCTGAATTTATACATGAACAAAGAAAAGTAGGAAAGTATATTGTGATGAAGACATGAGAAGTTTGCATAAATGCAAATTACTTGCAGACACTGGAATCTGAAACCAAAAGAGAAAATGCTGGAAAATCTCACATGCTGCTAGACCAGATTTGCTAAGGAGAAAAAAGAACTGATGTTTAAGTCCAGATGACTTTTTGTCAAAGCTTTGACAGAGGATCGTCTGGACTCAAAGTCAGCTTTTTTTTTCTCCTTACAGATGAACAGTTTGCAAACAAATTTGGATTGGATTGGTGAATGAGTGGGGAAAAATTTAACAGGGTATAATGTAGGAAAATGTAAAGTTGTTCATTTTGGCAGGAAGAAAAATAAAAGCTGAGCATTACTCAAACAGAGAATGACTGCCGAATTCAGAGATGCAGAGGGATTTAGGTGTTCTCTTGCATAAATCACTGAAGATTAATGTGCGAGTACAGCATGTTATCAAGACAGTGGAATTCTATTAGAAACATAGAAAAACTACTGCATAACATATGCTCTTTGGCCCACAAAATTGTGCTTAGAGATTTCTAGGCTTACCTATAACCCTCTCTCTAGATGTTCCGTGTACTTATCTAAAAGATCCTGTTGAATCCACCTCCACTACTGTTGCCAACAGCCCATTCTACGCACCCACTGAGTGAAAAACTTACCCATGACATCTCTGTACTTACTCCCCAGCATCTTAAACCTGCATCCTTTAGAGGTAACCATTTCAGCCCTAGGAAAAAGCCTTTGACTATCCACTCGCTCAATACCTCTCAACATTTATACACCTCTATCAGGTCACCCCTCATCCTTCATCTCCCAAGGAGAAAAGGCTGAACTCCTTCAACTTAGCCTCATAAGGCATGCTTCCCCAATCCAAGCAACATCCTTGTAAATCTCCTCTGCACTCTATGGCTTCCACATCCTTATTGTAATGA
Organism: Sphyrna mokarran; assembly: GCA_024679065.1. Taxonomy (NCBI): domain Eukaryota; kingdom Metazoa; phylum Chordata; class Chondrichthyes; order Carcharhiniformes; family Carcharhinidae; genus Sphyrna; species Sphyrna mokarran. The sequence continues at coordinate 73,032,489 of JAGIQG010000005.1, forward strand.
GGCGACCAGAACTGAGCACAGTACTCCAAGTGGAGTCTGACTAGGTCCTATATTGCTGCAAAATTCTCTTATCTCCTGAACTCAATTCCTTGATTGAAGGCCAGAACGCCATATGCCTTTTTAACCACAGCTTCAACCTGCGCAGGTGCTTTGAGCGTCCTATGAACGCTGACTCCAAGATCCTTCAGATCTTCCACACTGCCAAGAGTCCTACTATTAGTATTATATGCTGTCAGCCTATTTGACCTGTCAAAATGAACCACTTCACACTTACCTGATTTGAATTCTATCTACCACTTCTGTCCAGTCTTGCATCCTATTGATGTCTCGCTACAACTTCTGACATCCCTCCACACTATCCACAACACCTCCAACCTTTGTGTCATCAGCAAACTTACCAACCCATCCTCCATTTCCTCTATTCTGTATTGAGAGTAACTGCACTTAAGTAAAGATGTTATGCTTCAATTCTACAGGGCCTCTCAAATTCTGTGTACAATTTTGGTCTCGTTATTCAAATAAGGATGTAAATACTTTGGAGGCAGTTCAAAGGACATTACTAGATGGGATCTGGAATGAGAGTTGTCTTGCAAGAATAGATTGAACAGACGGGACTCATTTCGACCTAAGTGACTTGAAGTATACAAGATCCTGAATGATCTTGACAAGGATCATGGAAAGGATGCTGTCTTTTGTGGGTGAGTTCAGAACTTAGGGGGCACTGTTAAAATTAGTGGTCACCCTTTTAGGGTGAATGAGGATTTTTTTCTCTGAAAGTTGTGTGATTTTGGAACTCTCTGCCTCAAGGCAGTTGAAGCAAGGTTACTAAATATTTTTAAAGGTAGAGGTAGGTAGATTTTCTAGTTAGACAAGGAAATCAAAGGTTTCAAGGGATAGATGAAATGTAGATCTCAAAACACAGATTATGATCTCATTGAATAACAGAGCAGGTTCGTGGGGCCGAGTGACCTAGTTCTGCTTCTCTTTCCTATGTAAAAGTATTGAATGACCTTCGCCCTTGATAAATGTCTTCAAGAATCTAGACCCAACACTTCGAAATATTTTCCTTTAATCTTTCCATCTACCCTCCTGAAAACGCATCTCATCTCCCCTCCTAATCTTTCCTTTTTAGACCCAGCATCAATTTTTGTTTGGAAGCACTTTTGGCATTTTGGTATATTAAAGTTGTCATAGAAATGCAAGTTGTTGTGACTTTCGTATTTATTAGTGATGTAATATGCTGCAAATAAGAGCTTTACTTGTACAATGTCTCAATACATTCTTTAGTATACAAGAAATTGTACAATAACTTGTAATACTGTGAATTTCTCACAAGGGGAATGTACTCAAAACAAAGAAATGAAGCAGACTACCATTATTGGTTTTATTGTAACTTAGTTTTTCTCCTGAGGATTTATAATTTTAAAAGAAGTTGCAACTTGTTCATTTGGTATGCTTGCTGTTTATGGTGTATGCTTCACCCCTCAATTAAAAATAAACACTGTGAAACATCCAGCTTACTGGGCTTTTTTGTAATTAAGAGCAGTTGATCTAAATGGAGTCTGTATTCAATTTGAAACCTCAACTATGATTTAAATAACTTCTCTATTGTTACTTTTGAGTTTGCTCAAATTGAGCAGTTGGGTGATGGGGAAAGAACCAGGTATGATGCACATTGCAGATCAACAGTCTTTCATGCAGCAAATCATAGCATCCCTACAGTGCAGAAGGCAGCCAATCAAGTCTGCACCAACAACAATCCCACCAAGGCTCTATCCCCATAACCCCATGTATTTACTCTACCTGAATCTAAGAGGCAATTTTGCATGATGAATCAATCTGCACATCTTTAGACCAAAGATCTGAGGAAACCAGAGCACCTGAAGGAAACCTCACGCAAACATGGCAAGAATTTATAAACTCCATACAACAGTGATCCAAGGGCAGAATTGAACCTGGGTCCCTGGCACTGAGGTAGCAGTACTAACCACTATGCTACCCACAAAATGAAGGTCCAAAGACAAGAATTAAGCATTTTTTTTTTATATTGCTTATAAACTTTAATACTGTTGTGCTGTAATAAAATTGGTTAGGATAATATTTTGTTTTGAAAATTTAAGAGCACAGAAAGAAAAAACATCCTTAGAGTCCCTATAGTGCAGAAGGAGCCCATTTGCCCCCTTTGCATCTGCACTGATTCATCTATCCAAACTCACCCTATTTCCATGACGCCCATGACCAATCTAACCTTACATCTTAGGACTGGGAGAAAACATGGAGGATGTTTGTGTGGAATTTGCACAGTCATCCAAGGCCAAAATTGAACCCAGGTCCTTGACACTAAGGCAACAGTGCTACTGCGCCATTCAATGATTAATGGCAGTAATTAATAATGGTGCCTTGCAGTTGTCATTAATTATAAGCCATCTGCAAGACGGTACTTCAAGAGATGTAACAGATGAAATGAATCTTGCAAGTGGTAGAGGGAGAGCTGTAGAAGACGTAAAATGTAATGATAAATTAAAGGTGAATATTAACATAAAAATGAGATTTCTTGAAACAAACTGTTCGTAATTATCTTTGGATGCAGAACACACAGCATGTTAGAAATGTGTGCCAGAAGTCATTATCCTGAATGTCTAATTTTGCTGCTCATAGATAGAAGGTCAATGTTGAATTAAATATCTCAGTTGTGTATGCAGAGGCACTTCACTGGTTTGAAAAGGACCAATTTGGGATAGCTGTCACCTCTACTGTCCAAATGCCCATCTTTAAAACTTTTGGGGGGGGGGGGGGGGGGGGGAGAAATGTCAGTGGCTTATAGTGATGCCCATCATTCTGTTTCCACTTCTTTGATGGCAACTGCCAGCAGTTCTATAAAAGGACTGATGGGTAAGCTATTAAGAACCCAAAATGGGGGCAGGGTGCAGGATGCATGCATCTTCACTTAGTCCTGGCAAATTTTAGAGCAGTCCTGAAGCAGCTCAGTATAAGGAGAGGTCCATAGCTTCTTTGAGATATTTTGATTTTAAGTGCTGGGCAGACTTGAAACTGGGAGTATTTCAGAGCTGACTTTTAGACCTGTATTCAGGTGCTCCTGTATGCACTCTACCTGACAAAAAAAAAAAGCAGTCTGAATTGTGCTGCACAAGTCTGAGAGTAGGATTTAAGACCCCTGAAATCCTGCAGCTCCAATTGGTACCTCTAAATGCACAAAAAAAAATTAATATGCTGTGCCCCTACCACTCTCACCTAGGCCAGATAATGCCTTCCCCTGGCCCCTACAGACAGTACCCCACCTCCCCCAACATAACTGACCTCTTTATTCCCCAGACCTCCATTACCCAAGCTGATCGTGGATCCCTCTCTACACCACCCCGGTCTCAAGTTGAGTGAGAGCAGACCCTGCCCCTCCCCCCCCCTTTCCCCTTCACTGATCTCAAGCAGAGTGGCAGCAGATTCCTCTTATCCCTCCTGATCTCAGGCAGTGACAGTGGACCTCTCTTCCCACTCCATTGATCTCAGGCAGAGTGGCAGCAACATCTCCCCCACCCCCACACTGCCTCCCATTCCACCAATCTCAGGCAGAGAGATTCCTCCCTTCCCCCATTGATTTTAGGCAGAGGGGCAGTGGACGCCCTTTCCACCAATCTCAAGCAGAGAACCGTCAGATCCTAGATACCTACCTCCCTAATCATTGCTAATGGAGTATCCAAATCAGACTTGTAGGGAGCACGTCTGTTTCGTGCTGATTCTAGATTAGCAAGCATGGTGATTAAGCGGGGGCAGGGGGAGTGCTGGTAAAGTTGGGTCAAGTCAATTTAAATTAATGCAAACGCAGTTAAATGGCCATTGCTCCTGTTTTCAGGCACATGCCTGATCACAGCCATTTTCAGACCTTGGTAAAAGGGGGAAAACAATGTGGAGACAGATGTGAATTATGCTTCTTGTCTCACCCCTGACTTTACCAAGTTAAAATGGGCACAAAGTGATAGTAAAATCAGACTCAATGTCTGAAATGCAATATGATCTTCAATGCAATTATTAGAGTCAGAGGTTTACAGCATGGAAACAGGCTCTTCAACCAACTCGTCCATGCCGTCTTTTTTTAAAAAGCCCTTAAGCTAATCCCAATCACCCACATTTGGCCTATATCCCTCTATACCCATGTAACTAACTATCTAAATGCTTTTCAAAAGATAAAAATTGTACTCACCTCTACTATTACCTCTGACAAGCTTGTTCCAGAGGCTCACCATCCTTTGTAAGAAAGCTACCCCCGTCTGGACACTTTTGTATCTCTTCCCTTCACCTTAAAGCTATGCCCTCTAATTTTAGGCTTCCCTACCTTCGGGAAAAGATATTGACCATCTACCTTATTTATAAAGGTCATCCCTCAGCCTCCTACACTCCAAAGGAAAAAAATCCCAGTCTATTTAGCCTCTCCTTGTAACTCAATCCATCAAGTCCCAGTAGCACCTTAATGACCTTTCGGCACAGCATTAATAAAATTATTATTTTTTTTGCTGCAAAAGAAAAATAGTTGCAGTAAGATTCAAGATTCATCTGACTGGTGGATAAAATTAAGTGGATTCTTTGACTGCAATCTGATGCAAAGAGAAACATGTATGGAATGCACCAAAACATTCAAATTTCAAAATAAACCTCTCTTAAAATTTAAAATACAAGTATTTTCAAATCTATTAGATTGAAATCTCTGAACAGGAGAAGTAACAGGGGCAACTCTCCCAAAATTGTTCAACTGGTGGGAAAACTGTTCTAGATTACAACTGTTTTGTCAGTTCAATTTCACACTCGAATCTCCCCACTCTGCACTGCCGAGGTCCCAATCATGATTATCATTAATAGCCCAAGAGCCTATTCATGCTGGAGTTTGACAGTTCTGGAACCCTGCACGGTGGTCCTGATTTGTCAGTTTCCCCATTTGTCCCCCTTCATTCCAGTGGGGTCTCCTGCTACTTCTCCAGTGTGGGGAGCTACTCTAAACCTATTGGAATGAAGTACTCCTGACAGATTCAATTGCAACTGCTAAGTTCCCAATAATGAAATGTAAAACATATTTTAAAAAAGTTTTAAAAATTCCAATCGCTTACCTGTTTCCCTGCCAGTTTGCAGCATGATCTGTCTCCAACAGTTCTCTGGTTCTGGGAGATGCACGTGCATTCCTGGTGCATGCGCAAATCCTGGAACAAGGCCAGTGATGTGCATTTCCCACCCTGACCTGCCAGAAAAGTTGAGTTGCAATGGGAGAATTGCCCCCAACATTTCCCTAACTTTATTTGGAAAAGGAAAGCAACATTAAGTGTTGAAATAATCGTAAAGGCAGGAACCCTCAATATTTAGATGAGCACTTAAATGCCATGACATACAAGTGCTGGAAAAATAGGATTAGAATAGACAAGTGCTTGATGGTCTGAGGGGTCTCTTCCTATGGTGTAAAGCATTCCATAAATCTGACCAAAGTTTATATTTCAGTGCAGTGACAGTTTTTTGTACATTGTTGTAATTACAACAGGTATACCTTATGCTTGTTTCATGAAGCGAGAACACCAGAATGATAACTGAGGTTGTAAAAATAAAGTTGCCACAATCTCAAATGAATATAGGCTGACTGGTGCTGATTCAACTCAACGTCGAAGATGGGCCTTCATGAATAATCCATACTGTTGGCATTGCTCGGCATTACGAACAAACCATCCAGTCAACTGAGCATGTGGAGGTTTGTTAGTTTATGGATTTATGAATTTTGTTGATATCAGAAAAGTAGCAGAAATGAAACAAACTGAATTGCTCTACTGCAATCTAGCATAGACTTGAAGGGTCAAATAGTTACAAGTGACTCTGAAGGAGGCTATGACGAGCACTGTTCTTACGAGTATTGAGTGGAAGTAATCTTCAGCCATACAGTTTTTGATCCATCAGGGAATAAATATGGAACCAGCAATCCAATGGTCCTACAGTTGTTAGCAGCAGTGAAAGCGGTGCTGCTTTTCCTAATTGAAGTGGTCACATTCAATCGCAAGGCAAAGTAAATTATTTATAAATGAAAAATATTTATTCATATTTCAGACTCCAAAATAAATGACAATCGTACCAATTTCCAAGAGGGCTTATTATTTTACAGTCATGTACAAAAAATATCTTTTTCACCTTGAGTACTGAAGCAGGTTTTTAGTTTGTGAATACTAATATTTAAATCATCCTGGAATTTTGGAACATAGTACATTGATTTTAATCTTAAGGCGGGGGGGGTGCAGAAATGCTATTTCAGTTCTCAAATGGTTCAAAACAAACACCTCAATATTAAAATCACCACATAGCTGTTGGAGTAGTCCATTATGATTGAATATCACCTTAAGGTTGAATGTTGTTACTAAAAGATTAAATTGAAATTAGATACATGTATTTTCACTTTTATAAATGATCATCAAAAGATAAACAGATTTAAGAATTATATACGTTATGTTTATATATAAACATCTTTACCACAGTTGTTTAGAACCCACTCTGGAAAGTTGTGCTTTGAATTAAAGAAAACAAAAATCTCTGACCCAAAGTAAGTTGATATAAAGAATTGTACACAAGTTCATATTTACAGTGGTTTAGCAGGTGCTAATTTTTCCTTGTCATTTTGACAAGCATTGAAGTTAATTGGAGGCAGCAGTAACTTAAGTTCAGTGTTATATTTACACAGGTTGAACCAAATGTCTCCAGCTATAATGTGATTGCTGCATAACACAAGTATTAGAGGTTATGTTTGTGTTGGACAACGACAAACCTCATTAGCTAGCCACAGGTGAAACATGGTCACATCAGGTTCGTTCATTTGTATAACAGGGAAGAAAAAGATTGGAACAACATATGAAGCTTGGATGAAGATTTAATTCTAGGACATAAAACACACTGTGCTTTAAATTTATATATGGTTTGATATTTCTGATTTTGTGTGAAAAGCTAAAGTATCAATGTATTTTTTAATTGCATTTACATAACACCATTCACAACCTCAACATTCTAAAGTACTTGTAGCCAATTAGATACTTTGAAGTTAGTCACTGTTCTAATATAGAAACTGTGTGCAGACTATTTCTGCATAACACTCCTACAAACAGCAATTACCAGATCATTTGAGCTCTGAAAGTCATGTTGGACTCTAAATGTTAACTCTACTACTCTCCAAAAATGCTGCCAGACTAGCTGGGTTTTCCCAGGATTTTCTGGTTTAGTTTCAGATTTCCAGCCTATACAATATTTTGCTTTTGTTTGACCTTTGGCTGAGGACTAGATATTGGGAGACTGTACAAAGCCTCCAATTGTAAATTTTACTACAGCACATTTGTTTGCTTTGTTTCCGTTCTAGTTTCTTCATTATTTCCTTTCTATATTTTCATTTGTTTGCTGACATGTAACTTATTATATTGTCTATTTTCTAACTTGAAGGAAAATAATAGGCTTCAAAAGTTGAAAGATTGAAGATTAAGCTTGCTAACTCATTGGCATCTGGAAATCAATCTCTAGGGCAGAAACACATTAAAACAGGAGAAATTGGCAGAGGGCAGCACAATGGTTAGCACTGCTACCTCAGCACCAGGGACCTAGGTTCACTTCCCATGTCAGATCAGTGTGGAGTTTGTGCATTGGGAGAATGTATGCTTCCTCCGTGTTCTCTGGTTTCCTCCACACTCCAAAAGACACATGGGCTAGGTTGATTGGCCATGCCAAGTTGCCTCTTTGCAAGAGGGAAATTAGCAGAGTAAATAAATTGAGTTATGGGAAAGGGCCTGGCTTGGATTGCTGTCGGTTTGATGGGCTGGAATGGCCTCCTTCTGCACTATTAGGGATTATATAGGGCACCAACATTTAATCAAATGAATCTTTAGGATTGGAGGACCAGTGCTTGTAGATAGCTTATTGCTATAGTACAAGAAAAATAAACAATTATAAACTCCATACAGACGTAGTGTAAGTAATGAAGAATAAAAAAGTTACACAAAACAAATGATCATTTTCTTTACCTGGAGTCACACACCTAGCAGAGTTGAATCTCTAACTCTGGTGAGCACAATTGTAGAAACACCCATCTCAAAACTGTCAAATAGACAATGGGCGTGCTTGATCCAGGGCAGCATGGACAAGTTGGGCCACAGGGCCTTTTCCCATGCTGTAAAAGTGACGTAAATTGATGGATGAATGGATATTTATAATGATGCTATTGGCAGGTTGAAGTCAATCATTAGCTGACTTTATGCTTGGATAACTTTCCAAACACTCACTTTTTATGTGAAATTTAAAGAGTTCTCACATTTCATTAGCTAGTATTAAATAAATGAAGTTCCTACTTTGCATTAAAGAAAAATCAGCAGAGAAACTACCAAATACTCAGTATATTTAAGATTAATCTAAACCAAACAGTAAAATATATTCTCAACATTTAGAATTTGTATTATATTGCTTTTAACAGCTCAAATATATACAAATAAGCTATAAGTAATAAATATTGTTTGCATCAATGTTGATACCCTCAGATCCATATCAAAAACTTCTGGATTTTCAACTTAATGTTGTCCACACAAGCTCTTCTTTTAAAAGAAGAAATCTGGTTAATTGAGAAATATGCAAATAGAGTTGAAATATGTTGGGACTTTTTCACATACAATTAATTCATGAATATGGCATATGTCACAGAGGAGAAATCTGTATTGGGTTTTGGGACAGGCAGTCAAGGGGGCGTATGATAAGCTGGGAAAGTGGCAGATGGGGACCTTACCACTTTTATGCCTCCATCCTAATTGTATCTGTGGCAGCAAGACCTTTGCACCCTGCTGCCCATTAAGATCCTTAAACAAGCATTAATTGCCCATCTAAAAAGGTCTTAGCTGCCTGTTCTTGGTATTAACCCTGGAATGTATAGGGCTCTTGCCATGTGCTTCTGTACTCCCAATGAGATCCCCCACATTATTTGATCTGAGGCATCGGGAATGGGGAAAGAGGTTCATTGAGATCCATTCCCCTGCCTTTGTTGTGGACATCCCCCCTCCCCCATGGCTCCCCACGTGCCTCATGTGGGTGTTGCACTAGTAGCAGTCACCATCACCCAGATGGTATTACTGTTCAGTAAAAGCTACCAGCTCTAATTGGTTGGCAGCTCTCAGTGGACCTGACTTCTGGCCCAGGGTCCTTGATCCCAGGGAGAAACCTGCTGCAGGCCTATCAAAGGCCTGAGTGGAAGTGAGATGCAAGAGACCTTCCTGTGAAATGTTGACAGGCTTTCCTGGTTCTTCATTTGGTGGTTGAGACCCCTGTCACCTTCACAAGGTTCCAGTCAGTCATTCTCACTACATTTCAGGTGGGTACCAGGTTCCATTTCTGAAAAAAAAGGAACCATGGCCTGGGACTCTGACATTTCCACTGCCAAGACTACTGCAGGACTAGATCCAATCCACATTTTCTCAAACACTATGGCAGGACAGATTAACTTTGTATGAAACCAGACTGTACCAGGAAATTAAATAAATGTTACATGTTGCCTCTTGTTTTGACCTACATAAAAAGGTACATTCTTGTATCAGCTAGTCACATAATTAAAGTGCCTCCTTGCTAGTTTTACTCATTCACAATTCTAGTTCTGCAAGTACTGGAGAACTATGGGTATGAATTACTCAAATTGCCATGAGACAATATGGTCATAACTTTGAGAATACGGATATTCTTGACCATTTAAATTACAAATGGTGTTAAATTGCAAGCATCAGAAATATTAATCCTTAATATCATAGCCATTAACTGAGTTTGCAATACAATTGGTGAATGTGTACAATGCTCTTTTTAAAAAATGGGACAATTTCAAAAGCAGATTTAACTTAAATTAGCTATGTTTAAATGAAACTTGCCAAAATAAATATTTACTATTTTTTCAGCTAAAGTGTTTGGCAAAGGCAATTTTCCCCTCCCATATAAATCCTAGAAACTCTTGCCTCCAAAAAAAAAAACTCTGCTTTAACCATCATTTAGTCCTATACTTACTTCCATACTTCCAGATAAACTACTTCAATAATTTTTTGAAAATGCACACACCATTTATAGATTTCAATCTATTAGCCTTTTGACCAGCAGCAGGTTGAAAGTTAATTTTAAAACAATAGACCTGAAATACTGTCACACTGAAGCAATGACATTACTGTATTACCTCAAATGTCAAAGTTAACTATTCTGCAAAATACCTAAAGCATTCTGATTAAAAATGTTAACACTGAGCCCATAGATTTTTTTTCCTTTTCCCATTCTCTTGGGCATTTATTTATATTAATTTTTCCTTTATTTTGGTTCTAATCCTTATCTTCTTAAAAAACCTGTTATGTACATTCTCACCTGGTTGCCAGCCTCCATTTTTTAAAAACCTGGACCTAGGATTCTGATCTTGCCTCTGCCAAGGCTAGAATGTGATCAGATCTAATTCATATATTCCCACAAATACTTCAGCACTATGTCACAAAACTAAATTACATTAACTTTTATTGCAGCATGAAAACGTTATCTAAATTTAAACACCATCAGTGCAGTCGGATTTGGTTAGTTTTTTTTGGGATTTCAGTATCTACAGTTTCACAAATTTGTGAAAGCTCAGAAATATAGAGCCCCAAATCTTTATTTCATATCATCCGAAACATTGGCAACAATTTAATTCTCAGCAGGGTTAAGTATTTATAGTAGATCTGCTCTACATTGTAATCAGCTCCATCTCACTTCCTGAGAACTATGTTTGTATTGACTCCAGCTGGGGTGGAATTTTACAGCCTCGCTCACCCCAAAACAGTAAAGTCTTGCCTGAAGTCAATGGACCTTTCCACTGTCCAACCCTTGCTGATTCTGATTCTCACTACAGGCAAGACAGTAAAATTCCAGCAAAGATATAGATAATGCTGTAGATTTTGTTTCCATTTCATTTGATTTGCTTTTTAAACATTATTTCTAATCTACTAGAATACCAATTTCAAGAGAGTTTGAGTTGTATATTCTCATTTGCAAACCAAACTGCATGAAAAATTTATTAACTGAAATTAGTGACAGCACAAATGGGGCATTCAAAAATGTTCAATTTTTTTTGTATGTGGCAGATAAGAACTGAATTCTGAAACTCATTAATTGATGTTTGATAAGTCATTACAGCAGATGGAGCAATTCACCATTAGAATTTGGAAGTTGGGATAATAGAAAGAAAAAAGTATTCCATTTCTAATGTCTTTAAACATTAATCACTTTGCTTTCTGCCACATAAAAATTATAAATCTATTTCACTGCAGATTTGCCTTAAACTACCCTATTAAAGGATCATCGTCATCATCATCCTGTAACTGGAGACGAGCAAACGCATGCTGAGGTGACACTCGCTTTTTCATTAGTATTATAAGGCAGGACAATGTGACCAATACCATTAAGGAGCCAATCACAATTCCAACCACGTCTGGTAGGCTCACACAGTGCTCGTTAACCAGCAAACATCTCACATTTGTAAAGGTTCCATTGTTAGATTCCTCCTTCAGTCCCAGGATGTGGCACATTAGTGGGTAGATATCGATACTGTTGATGGTGTTGGTTTTGTAAGCCTTTCGAAATGCTGGCCCGTGAGCTACCAGAAGGGGATGCATGCTTGGTAATGCGTTATCATAACCATGGTCACCCACTGAAGAAAAAATTTATAAAATATATGATTATCAGTCTTTAAACTAAGAATTATTACACTCGAGAAGAACAAGTTTTTGAAATGAGATCTTTCTCCATGTTGGCACTCTGCCATGATCATTGCCTATTGGAAGCATGCAATAGAGAACTTGCAGTACATTCAGCCCTACATGTCTGTACCAGGTTTATGTTTCACATGAGCCCCTCCAACTTTACTCCCTCACACCCATCATTTTTCCTTCCTTTACCTATTTATCTTCCCTTAAATGCATCCATTCTACTGGCCCCAAGGGCAATTGAGAGTCAATCACATTGTTGTGGATCTTAAGTGTCATATAGGCCAGATCAGGTAAGGACAGCAGATTTCCTTCATTAAAGAACAGTGAATCACATGGGTTTTTCCTGACAATAATAATTTCCTGGTCATTAGTAGATTCTTAATTCTAGAGACTTCTTTGAATTCAAATTCCACCAAATGCAGTGGTGGAATTCAAATTTGGTCCCCAGAACATTAGCTGATTTTCTGGAATAACAGTCTAATACTATTAGGCTATCACTTCCCCTCATACTTGATAATTTTGTCTTAAAATTTCCTGTAAAAAGGAAATATCCTCCTGTTTGGGCATGAGTAAATCCTGTCATTTTGGGTGAAAATTCAGATGCAATTATCAGAAAATAAAACACCTGGAACCTTACATCTCAAATTACAATCAGATTGTTGTTAAGTTAAATCCTACCACATAAAAACTATTCATTGATTATTGGAATCATAGGCATACATGTGGAAGCCACGCCAGGAAAGAACTGAGCTGGATATAACGTTCAGACACAAAGAACAAAAAAAGCATTTTGCATTCGAAACTTACACTGGGGGATTGATCCATTCTGAACAATTGTCCATCCTTCATCAGCAACAAGCAGAATTGGTTGAATCCTTTTATTGTGTTTGTAGTGAAAACGGTCTGGGATATCTTCTTTCAAATATACCTTCATGTGACTATCACAGTTTGACAGCAATTCATATACATAACTTACGTCTGTTAAAACAAAAATGGATCACACGTTGAACCTGATGTTCAAAACAAGCTAAAGAATGCAAAAGAAAATTGTGAACTTTATTATAATGCTGACTTGAGTCCACCTATGAAAAGGGCAGTACAATTATCACAATGATCTTCATTCTTTCCATTGCAGTCCTATTTTAGATGTGGCTGCTCACAATTCTGCAATGCAAGATACAGATATACTTTACAGATCATTATTGCCAATATCCAGAGAAATTTAATATTTTCAATTCATCCATTACATGTTACACCTCAAATAATAGTTACCCAAGATTCTGACAAAGTAGAATTGGATTAATCAAGCGTTCTACTTTTGCATTGTCTTAAGTTACAAGATGTTTAAATATTCATTGTATTTATTGGATATTAAATAGTCACATGCATGCATCTGATACCAAACTATAAAACTGTGGCTGTACATTTTGAAATTGGTGAGCCTCCAAAATGTCCCCATTTTAAGTACAATAGAATGTAAGCCACCATTTTGAAGGAATCCCTAACAATACAACTACTCCCTGCAGAATCACTCAATAATATTTGCAAAAACAAAGTTGTAATTTACAGAATACATTTCTAAACATTCAAAAGGAAAATCAGTAGTCCTTTTCATACATCATAGAATCATGGGGAGATGGTGGCATAATGCCAGTGTCATTGGACCAGTAATTCAGAAGCATGGCTAATGCTTTGAGAATACCAGTTCAAATCCTACTATGGCAGCTGTTGCAATTTAAATTCAATTAATAAATCTGAAACAAAGCTAGTCTCAGTAATGGTTTCCATGAAACTATAGTTATTATCCTAAAACATTCAATAATTTGGTCTATGTCCAGATTCACAGCATTATGGTTGACTCTTAACTGACCTCTGAAATGGTCTAGCAAGTCACTCAGTTCAAATGCAATAGGGATAGCCAACAAGTACTGACCTTGCCAGTGAAGCTCATGTCCGATGAATGAATGAAATCAAAAACATAAGTCATAATTTCATTCTTGTAATTATGTTCAGGGTGATAATAATCTGAAAGCTGAAATGTCAGCCCAATGTCAGTTTTTAGTTATTAAACAAACATTTGAAACAAAATGAATTAGTCTTTTCTTTCAAAACAGTCAAATGTGGATATTGCAATAGGCAAGGAGTAATGTAAAATTCCTTCAAAATGGTGGTTTACATTCCATTGTACTTAAAATGGGGGCATTTTGGAGGCACACCAATCCCCAAAAATTAAAGAGTGACAATTGACTGTCTGGTCAACATTAAGTTTTCAATTCTAGGAAGAGTGCTGGGCTGGCATCTCATGTTCCATTATTTATCTGAACATAATCTTGCTCTTACCTGTAAGTATGCATGAATAACCTTCAAAATAATTGTTACTGCTGGTACTTCCATTTTAGTTTGTCAAATGGAAGAGCTATTACAACAATCATGTTAATGAAGCCCACAGAGACCAAGACTGAGTTGGAATTCTAAGCCATCATTGGCAGGAGAGCCCTGGCATTGGATGCAACACTTACTTCACACCATGCAAATAGCCGTCATTGGAGAGCAAAATTTGCTGGAATATAAAGCCAGCATTGCAATCAATACAATCATCCTGCCAAGAGATGGACTAGATTAAAATTACAATGCTGCCCAACACCATCACATTCCTCCCCTCAGTAGTCAAGTACGTTGAGCTGAAGGAATAGTCTGAAAATTGTGGCAGAGTTGGAACGCTAGTCCAGTTGACACTTTACTCTCTTTTATATGGAAGGTTATGATGAGTTCTGATTGATTAAGTAAGGAAATTGATTTACACTGGTAACCTGAGGACACAGATTTAAGACAACGGGCAAAAGCAGAGAGAATAGGATGATAACTTTTAATGCATTTAGCTGTTATGAACCAGAATGCACTACCTGTAAGTTTGGTTGAAAGACATTCAATGGTAGCTTTCAAAGCAGAATTTTAAGTAATTAAAGAAGAAAAACCAAAGGAGTTATGGGGCAAAAGTAGGGGTTGGTCTAACTGGAAAGCACTTTTAAAGAGTTAGTACAGGCACAATGGGCAGAATGACCTTGTCTCAATGATTTTATGTTGATACAGGAATTATTTACATCTTCCATCTGGTCTCTATACCAACTTGAGTAGATGCCATGTATGGGAAATGCCACATGGGTATATTTTCCAGCAGTTTCTGTTTTAGTGTCAGATAGCAGCATCTGCAGTACTGTGCTTTTATCCCAGTGAATGCAGACAATTAACTGTCTATAGGAATTGAGCCAATATAAATTGGGAGCATTATAACAAATTATTTTTCTAATTAAAACACTGCGTATTGGATTAATCAGATTTTTGCCAAAAACAAACATGCAGTACAGATTACCATTTTAGGCAGAACACATACCCATGTAACCTGCTCGTTGCAATAATTCTTGTGTGCAGCCAGCACTACCATTGGGTGTTACAGCGCAGTCAATAATCTAAAAAAAAAAACACTGCAGGTGCTGCAAATTTGAAACAAAGAAGAATTCCTGCCAGAGATGTTTAACAAGTCAGGCAGATTGGAACTAATTGGATTGCTTTATAGAGAGCCAGAATGAATTCAATGAGCTAAATAGCCTTCTTACACACTAATGACTTTAAGTCAAGAGGGAGATGTGAAACGTTAACTGTGTTTCCCTTTCCATGTATACTATCTGACCTGTTGAATATTTTCAGCATTTTCTGGTTATTGTTGAAGTTTTCCAGCATCCACAGTATTTTGCTTTTGACTTATCCCTGGTGTCCTGGCCAATATTTATTCTTTAATCAACATTAAAAAGATTATCTGTCCATCACATTCCTGTTTGTGGGAGTTGCAGTGTACAAATTGGCTGTTGTGCTTCTTGCAGTACAATGACAGCTATACTTCAAAAATAATTCACCGGCTGTACAGCACTTTGGATGTCCTGATGTTAAGAAGCTACTATATATGAGCACAAGTCATTTTTTTTAATATAGTTGAGCCCATGGGGATATACGTGGTGCCTATGTGCTGCTTGTGCATAGTTTATAAGCACTGTATTACAAACAATTAATAGTTGAAATAAATATTAGCAATATCTAAAATTAAGGTATCGGAAGACGATTACACAATTTCAATCTTAATTTGTTTTGGAACAAAGGTTTTCAAACTAAAGCCTATGAGGAATTACTGAATGTCCATGAAGTTGATTTTACCCAATATATTCCAGTATTAATTTATTAAATTTGATTACTTATGCTCATAAAATGGATTTTCTGCTATGATAGTCTGAATAGCTACATACACTTTGATATAACTCTTGAAAGACAATGAGGAACAGAAGAGCTTGAAAAAGCTATATTTGAGAATATCAAGCTCAAATACATTTATAATTTTAAAAAATAACACAGCCAATACTGTATAGTTATCATTACTTACTTGAAATGGGCAGGATAGCTGTTACTGGAGAGAAAGTGACCTCAGTATAGTTGCCACGTCCAATGCAATTATCCAGTTTTATAGTTTTATTCTTTGAACACTGTGCCATGCCATGATCACTGGTGATAATTATATTAACCATGTTCCAAAGTCCAGCCTTTTGAAGTTTATCAATTAAATTACCAATGTGATTATCCACTTCCTTCAACATATCGTTCAGTTCTTTGCTCTCAGGTCCATAACGGTGTCCAGTGGCATCAGGTTCCTCCCAGTACAGTGCACCAAAATTGATGGGTTCTGTTAAATTGGAGAACCATTCTATCATGCGGTCAGCTCTTTGACTGAATGTAACATTGCGGTCATATTTCAGAAAATAGGAAGGGGTTATATTGTGTATTGAGACATCAGTACCCGGCCACATTACTCCTCCGCTCTTGTGCCCTTGTTGCTGATTAGTTATCCAAATTGGAGTGGCCTCATTCCACCAAAATTGATCTTTATCTGCAAAGACGGAAAAATTCTTTTTGGTAGCTGCATCGTACATGGTATTGGCCACAATACCATGGCTTTCTGCATAACGGCCAGTGACAATGGAGTAATGATTTGGGAAGGTTTTGGTAACAAACACATTTGTTAAGTGCTTCACATGAACTCCATCAGCAATTATTTTCTGAAGGTTAGGAAAGTCATATCGTTCAAGATAATCGGCCCTGAATCCATCAAAGGACACAAGAAGTAATCTAACCTCAGAGTTGCTTGTTGCATTATTACAATGGCATTCAAGGAATCCAGATGTGAATATCAGGATATAAACCCATAAGCTATACATTGTTGGATAGTGTTTTCCCAAGATGTCAGAGTCTTATTGATCTTCTGGGAGACTTACTTGGTACACTGAAAAGGTACAAGACAGTTATTAAATGGCAATAGCTATATAAAAACATGACCACTAAACATCATTATACCTTAAAATGTGTCTTTAAACAAGGATTAACAAAAGGGTTTCACATTACTGTTTCTATAAGCATCTGGCAGATCTCCTTTCTAAGTGATAACATAGTACCAATATTATGATACCTGTCAATATTAGAGTAGCAGTGATGCCAGTAAGCAAACTAAAGAGCATAGTAAATAGTCTCACAACACCAGGTTAAAGTCCAACAGGTTTATTTGGTGCACGAGCTTTCAGAGCACTGCTCCTTCATCATGCTACCAATTAAACCTATTGGATTTTAACCTGTGCCTACCCTAGTCAATTGCCAACAATTCTACATCAAAACTAAAAAGCAAAACATGTTAAAGTATTCTCACAGACAGCAATTCATGAAGTCAAAAAGCACTTTTTAATTTATTTCATAATCAGAAAATAAAATGATTGTAATTGGATTTAGATGTCTATATTGATATTTTACATTTACAAGTGTAATATTTACAACAAAACTAACATACAAATGGAGTCCTTGTCAATTCAATCGATTTTCCATTAATTACAGTCAGGCTAATGGATAGCAAGGGTGGGGCTGGGGAACTCAACAGCAGACCACTGGATAAACTGAGCCCAATTTTTAACTCCATGCAAGTTAGTCTACCCATGTGTGCAGGCTCCTAAAGTTGCTGTCAGTTTCAGTGGAGTAATGACAACAAACATTGATAGTCCGCTATCATTACTACTGTAAAATCCAGGTCACTTGTACTCTGAAAGATTGATGGAGATAAGCAGCTAAATCTGCAATATAATTGAAATTAATGCTCCTCAGTACAGTGCATAATTTTGTGAAGGGCTGAGAAAAATTGGGCAGGAATCACCCCAACACAATTTAGATCATAACCTACTGCACAATTGAATAGAATTAAAAATACCGAGGCTATTTGTGTATGCAACTGGTTCTGCATTCAAGAGAATATCTAAGGCAGAATCAAAAATTCTCAGATAAAGTTTCCTGCATATCTGGGATGCTGAAGCATGGATTGAGGCTTAAGAATGTTCAATCCCTGCACAAAACCAGTTTAATTCTCACATTAAGAGCCATTTCAGAGGGTGGCTCAGTAAATGTGTGTATCAGATCTTAAGAATGTACATTTTTAATAAAATGATAATTTGCTATTCGAGACAAACAAAGCCACTTCAGTTGTAGCATTTTGAAAACTAGATTTTGTGCATTTCAGGCTAGTATACACACAATGGTGTACCAGCAAAGGGAGTCCGTGAGAAAGAGAGATATGGAACACTACAGCACAAACAGGCCCTTCGGCCCACAAGTTGTGCCAAACACATCAAAATCTATAACCCCCAATCCCATATACTCATCCAGAAGTCTTTTAAAAGACCCCAGCGAGTTCACCTCGACCACCACCGATGGCAGCTGATTCCATTCACTCACCACCCTCTGAGTGAAAAACTTTTCCCTAGCATCCCCTCTGTACTTGCTTCCCTGCACCTTAAATCTGTGCCCTCTCGTCGCGACCATTTCAGCCCTGGGAAATAGTCTCTGAGAGTCCACCCTATCTATTCCTCTCAACATCTTGTAAACCTCTATCAGGTCGCCTCTCAACCTTCGTCTCTCCAGGGAGAACAGTCCCAGCTCCCTCAACCTGTCTTCATAAGGCATGCCTCCCAATCCAGGCAACATCCTTGTAAATCTCCTCTGCACCCTTTCAATAGCTTCCACGTCCTTCCTATAGTGAGGCGACCAGAACTGCGCACAGTACTCCAAGTGTGGTCTGACAAGGGTCCTATAAAGCTGCAGCATTACCTCCTGACTCCTGAACTCAATCCCTCGATGAATGAAGGCCAGTACACCGTAAGCTTTCTTAACCACATCCTCCACCTGGGAGGCCGATTTGAGAGTCTTATGGACCCGGACCCCAAGATCCCTCTGCTCTTCCACACAGCTAAGACTCCTACCTTTGATAGTGTACTCATTCATCCCGTTGGATCTGCCAAAATGGACCACAACACATTTATCCACATTGAAGTCCATCTGCCACTTCTCTGCCCAGTCTTGTATCCTGTCGATGTCCTGCTGCAACTTCTGACATCCCTCCAGACCATCCACAACACCACTGACCTTCGTGTCATCGGCGAACTTACTCACCCATCCCTCCACTTCCTCATCCAGGTCATTTATGAAAATGACAAACAGCAAGGGTCCTAGAACAGATCCCTGGGGCACTCCACTGGTGACCGACCTCCATGCAGAAAAAGAGCCATCCACAACCACCCTCTGCCTTCTGCAGGCAAGCCAGTTCTGGATCCACAAGGCCAAAGCCCCTTGGATCCCATGGCCTCTCACCTTCTCAAGAAGTCTTGCATGGGGGACCTTGTCAAATGCCTTGCTGAAGTCCATGTACACCACGTCCACTGCTCTTCCTTCGTCAATGTGTTCAGTCACATTTTCGAAGAACTCAATTAAGCTCGTAAGGCACGACCTGCCTTTTACAAAACCATGCTGACTATTTCTAATCAACCTAAACTTCTCCAAATGCTCGTAAATCTTGTCCCTCAGAAGCCTCTCCATCAGCTTACCAACCACTGAGGTCAGACTCACCGGTCGGTAATTTCCAGGACTATCCCTGTTCCCTTTCTTGAAAATAGGGACCACATCCGCAATCCTCCAATTGGAACCTCTCCCGTCTCCATTGACGACGCAAAGATCATCGCCAGGGGCTCTGCAATGACATCCCTCACCTCCCACAATAACCTGGGGTACATCCCATCTGGTCCTGGAGACTTGTCTATCTTGATAGCATTTAAAAGTTCTAACACATCCGCTTCCTTAATATCTACATACTCAATCTTTTCAGTCTGCCGCAAACTTGTAGTGCATCCTCCCAGATATTAGGGGATCCATGTATAATAGCCCATGCAGTCGTAATTCTGATAACATTACTTGCTGCCCCAATAACTTCACAACAGCTACTTTCTGAAACAGTAATTTACTATTTCTTTTCATTAATATTTGCAACACCCAAAATAGGAGTTTAGTGAAATGTTACTTTTTATCTAAAGAGTTAACTTTATGCCCATGCTTTCTAATGGTCTCATTAAAGCATGAACTGAAGACCAAGGCTTGGACTAATGTGTTTCCTATGGTTACTCAACATGTCCACTCACTACTGTTGTGCAGCAATGAAGAATATACAATTCAGATTCACAACCAAAATGGTGACTTCATACAAATCAAAGGAACTCATTCTCAAACTATATTGTTTCCATGGTTGGGAACCAAGGGCTGTGCCAGTTCCGTGTCAAACAAAACAGCCGGAGATTGACTTTGAAGTACAAATGCCAATTCTTCCCTTAGGCTCAAAAGGAAGTTTTGCACCTCCTTTGCTCCTTCTTCTCTATCACAGCAATACTTCCTGCTAACTGCTGGAATCCATCTCCCCACTGTTTCCTATGGCCTCCTGCCACTCACTCATGCTCCTGTCCCAGGGCAGGTTGTTATTTAAATGAGACATTACTGTCAAGATCATGTCAACATTCCCAGCAATTTAAAATAATCATACTTTTAAACACAAATGCTGGAGCTAACATCAAATGCATTTGTAACAACTCACCATGTGCTGCAGAAAGATATACTTACGTATACACACGGTGATATATTTCCTAACTCTTTTTGAATGCTACAACAATATAAACAGCTATCACCCATGATATTGTGCATCCCTGGTTCCTCATTAATACTGGTGAGAAAACATATTTCAAAAAGACCTTGAGTGTGCATTGTACTTGGAGGGACACTTCTGACAGGTCATCTAGAAGGTTTTAGGATAGTTTAAATATGATTTCCTCAAAGTTGATAAGAGCAAATGTATTCTGGGCATTAATTTACAATATTCCAAAAAACAAAATTAATTTTCTGAAGCAAAAATGCATCATTTCAAAAACTGAAAACACAAGTTCTTCCCTTGACTTGATTTTTCTTTGCAATAAAAATTCTCCATTTCCCCAAGAGGGTAAATATTTAGATTCCTATTCTGGTGAAGCAATCAAATCATGCTGGATATTCAAATGAAAGTAAAGAAGCTTGTCTCTAATTGTTACAATGCCCTGCAATACGCAAACTGGGTCATGTATCATTACTACCATAAACATGCCTCTGACTGGACTGACCTGCCCTCTTTTCCAACCACTGCAGAAAAAACAACAAATGCCAGCATTAGAACTTAAATAAATTTGATTCTCTTTTTTGGGTCAGCAAGGATAGACACTGCACGTTGATTTTAAATACGAATATCCTGAGCAAGATTTTCCATTTTGACTGGAGGACACTAATCTAAGGTTGCCAGCAAGACTTACTCCGTGCTACCCTGGAGAAAAATCAAGGTATGAAAAGAAGGGCAAGATTCTCTGGCCTCCTTGTTTCTCACCATTCACCTGCAGCAGGATGTTCTGTCCCACTGCCATCAATGGGATTTTTCATTAAATCCACTGCCAAAAAAGCTACAGTGGGGTGTGCATTGTCAGGACTGGAAGATCCCATTGGCATGAACGGTTAGGAAGTTGAGGCTCCAGTTTTTAAAAAAGTATTTCTTTACAGATAAAAAATTTTTTTTTTTTTTTAATACATGGAGGGGGGAAAGGCGGTTTGTTGACAGTCCAGCATCATCCCAACTGACGCAAGAAGGTTGTGCATCAGAAGGCTGAACGCATTGGCCGATGAATAGCTGGATTGTCAGGGCAAGTCATGTGCTGAAATCTCTAGGAATACATTTAGTCACAGTTGGCAACCCTTATCTGATGTCAATGTCAAATGGAGGTCTTGGCTTTGCACTGTTTTGAGAGCAATCAATTTTTCTGGATTGGTTAATTAGTGCCAGAGGGGAATACTTGCTATGCAATTAAGCTCTGGAAGTTGCAAGACCAAAAAGAACCCATCCACCATGTTTTTTAAATTCATTTCTGGGATGTCAACATAACAATAAAAAAATAGGAACAAGAGTAAGCCATCTGGCCCTCTGAGCCTTCTCTGTCATCAATAAAACATGGCTAATCTTTTCATGGGCTCAGCTCCACTTAACTGCCTATTCACCATACATGGTAATGTCACTAAATGTTAGTGACATGGTTAGATTCTTTTTAGAGTCATTCATTGTTTGATATTTGTGTGACATGAATGTTATTTGCCACTTGTCAGTCCAAGCCTGGATATTGTCCAGGACTTGCTGCATTTAGACAAGGACTGCTTCAGTAACTAAGGATTGTGAATGGTTTTGAAAATTGTGCAGTGAACATCCCACTTCTGACTCTGAAGGTATTTGATGAAGCAGCTGAAGATAGTTGGGTCCAGAATACTACACTGAGGAACTACTGTAGTAATGTCCTGAAACTGAGATAATTAAGCTCCAATACCACACCTTTGTGCCAAGTATGATTTCAACCAGTAGAGTGTTTTCTCCCTGATTTGTACTGACTCCTGTTTTGCAAGGCTCTTCAATACCACATTCAATTAAAATGCTACCCTAATGTGAAAGGCAGTTATTCTCTCCTCACATCTATAATTTAGCTCCTTTGTCCATGTTTAAACCAATGCTATACTGAGGTCAGGAACCAAGTGACTCTGGGCAGAACCCAAACTGAGTATCAAAAGATTATTGCTAAGGCAAGTGCTGCTTTATAGCACTATTGGTGATCTCTTCCATCATTTCATTAACCATTGAGAATAAACTGATTGGGCAGCAATTGGCCAGATTGGATTTTTACTCCTCTTTGTATACAGGAGGAACTTGGGCAATTTTCTACATCGCCTGGTAGCTGTCAGTTTTGGAGCTGTACTGGAACAACTTGGCTAGGGGTACGACATGTTCTGGAGCATAAGTCTTCAGTACTATTGCCAGAATATTGTCAGGCCCACAGCCTTTGCAATACTCAGTGTTTCCAGCCATTATTTTACATCATGTGGACAGAATTGAATTGGCTGAAGACTGACACCTGTGATGCTGAGGACTAGCTTTCAGACCTCTGACCCTTCATCAAGTGAGTAGAGAGAGTTCTGATCACAAACAGGGGATGTAAAGACACACACTCAGTTTGTAGAGGACTGATTAGAATGTGAGTTTTTACAGCTAATCAATTCTTAAAATGTGCAGACAATGTGAGTGGAGATAGTATTAAGCATAGGTTGAAGATGTGTATTGTCTCCAGACAGGATAGAAGCAAGATTTTGCAAGCCCAGTTAAGTTATGGGGGTTACAAATACCGTGACATGAACCCAAGATCCCTATTTACTTGATTAGCTGTAAATACTCGCATTCTAATCAGTATTCTGTAACCTGAACGTATATCTTTATACGTCTTTATATCCCCTATTTGTGATTACCTGAAGAGTCAGAGGCCTGAAAGCCCGTGGCTTCTGCTACTAAATAAACCTGTTGGACTTTCATCTGGTGTTGAGAGACTTCTTACTGTGTTTACCCCAGTCCAACACCAGCATCTCCACATTATGCTGGGAACTTCCGAGGAGGCAGAGATTGATCACCCAGTTGGCAATTCTGGCTGAAGATCATTGTGAATACTTCAGCCTCATCTTTTTCTGGGCTCCTCCATCATTGAAGATGGGGATATATGTAAAAAGCTGCAGCCCGTTATTGCAGATGGGGAGAGGAAAAGAGGTGGACAATGCATCCACTTTGAGGCATCTTCTCAGTGCTGTTAAAAATGTATAATATTAAAAAAAGCCATGGATACTAGTCATCATTGTGGAGGGGCGAGAGGAGAAGTAGTGCTCAAAAGACTGACACCCCCGCCCGAGTCTACCACCAATGGACAGCGTCCAGGTAACTCCCATATTCTTGACATTGTGGCAGGTCCACTGGATATTCCAGGCAGCTTCTCATTAATGGCCTTAATAGTAGCTCAATTGTCTCTGCATTGGGTAAATGCTCATTTCACCATCCGAAAAAATGGCTCAGTAGCAACTAGTGAAAATAGTTGCTCACCCACCTCTGTTCACAGCTCACTATCAGAGTGAAAATCATATCCCTGCTGTCTGTAAAATAAGGTGCCATTATGTTTCTTTATGTGTGTGCGTGCTTTAGATTGCTAACACTCCGGAAACAGAAATGATAGAGCGCTTGCATGTTTCTATGAGCGTTTGAAGAGACAGTCGATCACTGAACATTTGTTTAACAGGAAGTAGATTTCAAAGTAGCAAACCACAAACTGGGAGTAAATGAAACAGAAAGGGAGAAAGGCAGTAAAAGCTGAGAACAGAAACTATAAAAAGTAGAATCACAAGAATATCAATTGACTTCACAGCTCAATTTTCCAAAGTAGTTGATAACTATATTCAGATTAGCAACTTTTTCACCTGCAAAGGTAACATGATGCCACTACATATTAGGATTTGATCTAACCTGGCAGCAATTGCTGAAGTTTTCAAAAATTGGAGGAATGCAGTCTTTAGACAGTGATTTTCCAAACTTGTGTTCCCAGTAGGTAAAAGTCCACACCAAGTTACATGAAGGCATTTGCTTAACATTTATGCAAATATAGCCAAATGATATAATATTATCTCAAGTCAAAGGACACAACTTGCTTATATTCCTAACTTGCTCTATAGTCATTAAACCTGGCAAACTAGATCAGCTGCTGACATGCAGTGGAATTGTGTCAAACTACAAAATACAGTGCAATTTTTGATTTGATCTGTTATGTGGTGGAAAGTCCCTTTTACAGAAGCTTCAAATTCTTCACCTGAAGGTCGGTCCTCGGTGATTATTTGTTAAACCACTGCAAAGTGCCATTATTCTTTTGCTAGATTAGGAGAGAGATCCTCAGGCGAATGAAACAGGACGGGAAACATCAACATCAGGGAGAGGGTTGCACCTTGGGCAGTGCCAGTTGCCTTTATTGGGATTTGATTGCAAGTCTCCCACATAATCAGCTTCATGCCAGAAATTGACAAGGAGCTGATCAGCATATTGAAATTTCATTTTCCATATGACTAGCAGGTTTGAGATGGTAGTCTTTGCTAGCATCTCCCCTCAACCCCACCAGACGAGGATAGTTCCCTTTCAGCAGGATTTACAACTGTTTCCCAGCAACGGGCAATAGGCATGCTCACCCCATTGGTGGTGCCAGGACCATTGAGGCCCCATTCCCAAGGAAGTCAGTAGCAACAGAGGGGGTTGCACTTTGAGCAGTGCCAGCTGCTTCCTGGCACTGCCCTAGGGGCACCATAGTACTACCCACCAGCAGTACCAAGGGGGCAGGGCCTGCAGGAGGGTGGGGGAGGAATGGCCAATGGTGATGGGAGGACCCATTGCCAATCTGCAGTGGGTTCAGTGCAGGAGGCAGTGAAATGGCAATCAAGGCTGGCTGGTAAGCCTGCGATCAGGGTTCGGAGATGGGCAGGAAGAATCATTGGGAAGGCTAGCAAGATCAGCAATCCGGGAGAAGGGGGCCCGGGAAGATATTGGATGGTCAGTGACCAGGAGGCCAGCAATAGGGCATCAGTGTGCATGTTACAATCTCCACACTAGCAGATCAGTGCATGCACAGTGGCCCAATGAGGCTCACTGTGATGCAGTGTTGGAGATTTGTTCAAGCAAGCACATCCCAAGAAAAGAGTGGGAAAATTTCCCATTTTCCTGTTCACTGGGGAGTTTTTTGGGAGAATCCCAGCCATATTATTTCTCTTTCACATACCTGAATATATCATACAGATTACATAGAACAAGTACATGAAATTGAATTTTGGGACACAGAAAAGTTTGGTCTTAGTCATACACTGATCGCGTGCTAGATCATGGTCTGTTCCAGAAATCAGTTAGAAATTTGTTCTCTTGTGCACATGCGAATTATGTGGCTTCAATCATACTCCCAAAGGACAAAGGCATTGCACAAGTTGTAAACTGGTCAACTAGAAAGTAATACCAACTTAAATCACAGTGAAAACTAATTCAGTTTCTCTTTCCACTGATTCTGTCTGACTCTTCCTGCATTTTCTATTTCTACCTCAGATTTCCAACATTTGCAGAATTTTACTTCTGAACCAAGATGTAATGTCACTGGACTAGTAATCCAGGGGCCCAGGCTTTAGGGACATGTGCTTATACCCACACACCAGTTGGTGGAATTTAAAATTCAATTAACAAAGCTGGAATATGAAACTAGTCTCAGTACTACTGGCCATGAAACCACCACCCATCATTGTAAAATCCATATGATTCACTTATATCCTTTAGAGAAGCAAATCTATTAGTTTTGAGGAGAGGTTGGGTAAACTCATTTTGTTCTCACTGGAATGAGAAAGTTTGAGGAGTGACCTGATAGACATTTAGAAGATTGAGAGGCATGGACAGAGTGGGTGGTCAGATGCTCTTTCCTAAGATAGAAAAGTCAATACTAAGGGACATAGGTTTCAGGTGCACGAAGAAGAATTTAGAGGAGGAGGTGTGCAAGGCAAGTTTTTTTTTATACACAGAGGATGATGAATGTCTGGAACGCACTGCCTGGGGAGATGGAGAGAGCAGGTACAATAGGGGCATTTAAGGGCCAAGTGGACAAATACATGAATACGATAGGAATGGAAGGATAAGCACTCTAAATGCATACAGTTTTATGTCAGGCTAGCATTGTGATCGACACAGACTTGGAGGGCCTGTTCCTGTGCTGTACTTTTTTGTTCCTGGTCTGCTCTACACGTGACTTCAGACCCACAGGAATGGGTTGACTCTTAACTGTCCTCTGAAATGGCCTAACAAACTATTCTGTTCAAGGATCATTAGGGATGAACAATAAATGCTGACTTACCAGCCTATTCGAGAATTTAAAAAAAAAAATGATGCTGGGGCAGAGCTAGATTTGTCTCCATTCAGAATGGAGATGAGGATGGTAATTATAGTATGCAAGTCTGATAGTTACAAGATTATGCTAGTGATGAACTACCTAGAAATTGAGAGTTCACAACCAAGACAGATTGTGAAAAGTAATTCAATTAACCTCAATTTGTTGACTGGCACCAGAGAAATATAATTTAAAAATCCAACTGGTACTTTCTGTAAAGGATCTACCCTACATGGTGTATAATTGGATTCTAATCCCCACTTTTTGTCAGCCCTTAAAGTTCTTAGGGAAACTGGGGATGGGCCATAAATACTGCCCAGATTCCACAAAAAAAGTAAACTGGTGGGTGATACACTGAAGGCCAAAAGGACATCATTACAACGCAATGTCTGAAGGAGACATTGAGGCAAATGCAACTGTTGATAATCTAGACCAACACTTTGATGCAGTACTGAGGAGCTCTGTATAGTTTTGCCAGAAGTTATGTTTTTTCATTTCTTGTCCTCCTGAGAGCAGAGATATGAGGAGTCAGGACAGTGCTTTTATGTCCTGACCAACATGTAACCCTCAACATCACATAAAAATAGATTAATGGTTATTTTGTCACATTCATCTTTGTGACTTTTTTTTTTGTGCACAACTAACAACCATGCTTTGGGACATTACAACATCTCAATATTCCTTAAACAACTTCATTAGCTTTGAACACTTTGGGATGACCTGAATTTATCAATACTTTAATAAATACATCTTGTGACTCTTTGTTTGACACTTAAGGGATTCTGCAAAACATCACTCCTAACAAGCAGGGTGTAGAAAATAACCAGAAATTTTGCAGGCTGTTGGGCACAATTTTGAGTGTTAGGTCACAGAATCATCTCTGGAATTTCTACCTATTAGCAGTGGAACAATTGAAAAATAAAAACTGCAGAGTATTAATTACTTAGCACTCAGCTATTCTTTTTATGAGGACTCTTGGACTTTATAGAAATGCAATTTGTTATAAATTAGGTTTTCTGCCAGGGCACAAAACACAAATAAAATTTCCAACTAAGATTACAAACTTGCTCTTATTCATATTTCATTATAAACTTAGCATTCACATATCCTATTTGCACATCAGAGTGTCAAAACTGAACATTCCATTTTGAGATTAAATTTAATCTTTTTCAATTTATTCACAGAAATCAGATGTGAGCTGTTACACTGCACATTTGCTATAGTGAGCTTTCAAGACTACTTTCTTCTTTATGAACACAAATTGTTTATTGTCTAGAAACAGTATAATATGATCTGTGTGGTTTGATTATTTAAATAGCATTTCACATCATGCGATGGAATTGTTGGAAATTCTCTTTTAAGAACTCGTGTTAGGGCTGTTTCAAAACCAAATTAACTGCTATTCCATTAAATTCAGAGATCATGAGTTTAATTTTTATGTCCAGCCAATTACCAATTTTGTAGCAGCTCCAAGTACAGAATGTAAATAAAATCTCACTTTAATGGTTAACAGCTCCTGCTGCATTTACAGCAGGAGAATGAAAAATAATAAGAATTAGAAAAGAGAAGATTGGATGGAGGTGTTGTAAACAATGGTAGAGTAACTAGTCCAAAAACATGTGGGTTAGATTGATTGGCTATGCTAAAAATTACCCATTACAGACCTGAGATGCATAGGTTAGAGAGATTAACGGGTAAATACATAGGGATGTGGGGGTGGGGGTGAGTGGGATTGTGGCTGGTGCAGACTCGATGAGTTGAATGGCCTCTTTCTGTTCTGTAGCAATTCTATGATATCTTCCCAGTGACAATAAGATTGGCAACTATAGGACACAGATTAACAAAAGAAGCAGGGATAATGAGGATTTTATTTCAAAAACACAAATTGTTGTGACTCATTCAGCATTAAGCAGACTCAGTAGTGATGTTCAAAACAGAATTGGATAAAAACTTGAACTGAAAGAAAATGTAGGGCTACAGGCAAAGAGCCAGCACAAGGTTGATTGCCAAACAGCCTTTCCTGGAGCTATATCATGGGGATTGATTTAGCTCAGTTGACTGAATAGCTGGTTTGTAATGCAGGGCAATTCCTACAGCACTGGTTATTCATAAAGGGCCCACCTTCTCAATTCACCCCTCACCTGAGATGTGGTGATTCTCAGGTTAAACCACCAGTCAGCTCTCCTCTTCCAAAAGGGGAGAGCAGCCTATTTGGCCACTTCCATTTAATTTTACCATTCCATAATTCTGTGAAGCAGAAACAGGGAGAGACTTGAACCAAGAACAAGCCAGGAGGTAAGGGGTAGGAGGTATGATCAGTACAGGAAGCAGACTGGATCTGAAAGTGACTCTGAGGAATGGGTATAAGGTAGGAGGTGCAGTAGTGTACTATCTACAGCATGCCCAAGAAGGAACAGCAGTGCGACAAGTCAGAAATAGCGGAGTCGTGAGATGCTGGCTACCTACATTGGAAATCTGACATTTTGTCTCTGGATAATAAAAACATTGCATTTGGATGTGAAAGAGGAAGAAGAGGCAGAGGAAACGTTACGAGAACAGGAAGAGAAGCCAGGCATTCACCCATGTGAGGGCAGCTTCATGATGTGCTGTGATATAATTAGTACGATCAGGTCATATGGTTAATAACGAGTTGATATCCACCATGATGATGCAAAAACTGGAACTATAAATAATCACTAACCAAACAGTTTTAATCTGAAACATTATTAAACTACAAATTCTGATGTATTCCCAAACATCTGAAAAATGAAACAATTTGTAAACAGCTTTGTTCAGGTGGTTTCCAAAAAAAAATCAGATTTGCGACGTTAAATAAGCCAGAAGGCAGCGTGAGAGCTTGCCTTTTTGCCGGTATTAACTATATTGTTCAGGCCTACAGGACACACTTAAAGCCGGCATGGGGATGGGGAACGGCCCGCTGACGCTGCCACAATGTCGCCGGCTGAGCCGTCTATACGCGGTTCGCTCCGCGGTCTCCAATGTTACAGTGTTTTGCAACTTTCAGCAAACCTACTCCTGCTGCTTACCTCCGCTGTCACTGCATTCGGCCAAGAACTCCCACACGGACAAAAACAAGAAGCCCCGATTTCTAACAGAGGCGGAAAGCAAATGGTGAACATGACAAACAGAAATAAGGCGAGGAAACTGCAGGTTGCCTCTGATTTCCGCGTCCTGACTATTGGGAGGATTTAACAGACGCACAAAGGGGGCTGGCCTCCATCTCTTGTCACTCTGCTGATGCTGCTTATATCTCTAATTACCTCTCCAATTCACTCGCATTTAACTTTGTTTGACCATCACAAGGATCATTGTTTTCACGTTAAAATGTTAACACAAAAGGAAATTGATACATGCAGTCAATCTTAAAGTAGTGACTTGCTTGTTTTGTTTATTCCGGAAGTAAACAAAAAAAAACAGGTGCCAGCATTTTGGTTGGCTTTGGCGTTTGTTACAGAATTGTTCCTACTTAATGCACTTTCCTAATATGTTGGCGACCCACCTGAGCCTCCTACATTGTGGTAGCATATCAGGGGAAGGGGAAAAAACATCCACTCAAATAATTCTCCAAGACCCCCAGTCAAATTCGATCAGAGCTGGCCCCAGCAACATACACTTGATTTATGGAATAAAACGCCTAGATCGCCAACCCAATATCAGCCCCAGAATTGCAAACAAACTTTCTAAATCAGGAGGCAATGTGATGTTGCCAGAATATTACCGTGCTGTTGAATTGCAGTCGTTTCAATGATTTCAAAAGACTGCTAGTTGTAGACATCTAACATTTATTTAAACATGTTTATGGGTCACGGAGAACATTCTTATAAACATCTGACGCAATTTACTCTCTATTTTCACTTCAGTCTCTGCCAGAGTTTGGCGTAATAAGTTTATGTCACTCCCTGTGACATCACAGACTATGACAGTTAACCCTTTTATGGGTCATAGGCCTCTAACATACTCCATTCAACTAAGCTCAAGTCTATTCAGACTCCAACATTCTGTTGATATCCCTGAAAATTCAATGTTTCAGTTTCGTAGTCATTCTGAATATTTAAGGATTTTGAAGTCTCGTAGAAAATGTAGCCTGCTTTTCCCCTTTTCGGTTTCTTTCTCTCCCTGGGTTCTTTTCTTATTCTCTCATCTCTCCTTCTGCTTTTTTTTAAATTTTGCATCTCATCTTGTATTGATTAGTATTGTGGGCTCTTCACTAATCTACTGTACCTCATTCTTCTCTTGTTTGTTTGGGGGGCATGGTGGCAGAATGGTTAGCACTACTGTCTCACAGTGTCAGGGACCCAGGTTCAATCCCGACCTTGGGTCACTGTCTGTGTGGGGTTTTCATGTTCTCTCTGTGTCTGAGTGGGTTCCCTCTGGGTGCTGCAGTTTCCTCCCGCACTCCAAAGATAAGCGGGTTAGGTTGATTGGCCATGCTAAATTGCCCCTTAGTGTCAGGGGGATTAGCAGGGTAAATACAGGGGGTTGTGGGGTAGTGCCTGGGTTGGATTGTTGTTGGTGTAGGCTTGATGGGCCAAATAGCCTCCTTCTGTATTGTAGTGATTCTACGATTCTATGAATAAGGCAATCTCGTACTGCTGATGCTCTACCAAATACTGTTGAACTGAACTGAATTCAAATTAGTAGATAATTTGGGATTCCTACTTCAATGTCTTCTTTCATTTCTGATGATTGTGACTTCTGTGTCACAATCTGCCAAGAGATGGTTAGGTTAGGTGGATTAACCATGGTAAATCCACAGGGTTACAGGGATAGGGCAGAAGGGAGGGCCTGGGTAAGATGTTCTTTCAAAGAGTCAGTGCAGACCCGATTGGCTGAATGGCCTCTTTCTGTAGGGATTCTACAGTCTCTGATTTTCTTTCTGCTCAACTGAAATGAAATCTTTCCTGTTTCTTCTTACTGTGCCCTCTTCAATCTGAACAATATAAGATCTTCGGCATGGTGCTATCTCCAAGTTTTGAATAATCTCTGATTCAAACGTGTTCTCTCTGTCTTTACTCTGTGATGACTATCATAGTGTTTACTTTCCTCTTTCTCATATTTTCTCTAAGTCTGTGGTAAGGGTTAGGGTTTTTAAAGTCTAAAACCTTTCTAACTAAAAAAACGCTATGGTCCAAATTTTTAATTCCTAACACTAGGATGCTCGCTTGTGCTTGACCTATAGGTTATGAATAACTAGCATGTATGAATCAAGTGGAATTTATGAAGCAAGATTTTGCATATACTTAACAAGGAGCAGAGAGGGCAACATAGAAGTTTTTCATCTTTCAAGATCCCAGGAACTCTTATTGTTGTCAGCACAGATGATGTCCCTCTTTGATTATATTCAGTTTTCCTTAAATGATCATTTCCTCTTTGATTATTAATAATTGATTATCATAGTATCAGAGAATAAAAATTTCCCTCTCATTGCAGGTTAATTAAAGCAATGCACAATTTGTTTAAACATAGCGTTATCTTAAATTCAGCCTGCTTTAGCTGTTCCTTCCAAGCAGAAGACCCCTTGAATTCAGACATTGTGGCACCTTTGGAGTCATTAATTTATTAAAGCAAGGCTTCTCGCAAACGACAGCTTTCTTGCCCTCCAACTATCTTGACTATCCAATTCCCAACAAGAAGTCAAGTCTGAACCATGTAATTTTAAACAATGGTTACAGAATGAAACCCATAGACTATAATAATTATAGTCAAAATCTTACATTGTAGGTGGGATTTTATGGCTTTGCTAGTTCTGAACCTGTAAAATCCCATCTAATATCAATGGACCTACCCATTGTCCATTGCTTGCCCACTCTGATTCCAGTGGCGGGAGGCATGGGGGAATAAAACTCTAGCCTGTCTTTTTAACCTATATATGACCAGTAATTCCTTTGGAGCCAATCCATTCTGGAAGGGTAAGGATTTATAATGCAACTGTTGAAAATTCTTATTCCTTTTCACTATTATCTCAATAGACTGGTTTGCATTTTCCACTTCTTTGTATTTGAATAATTACTGTGCGCAATCCTGTAGAAGATGCTTCTGCTGCCATTATTGTTGATGCTAATATCTCTGAAGGCATCAATGCCTCTTTGATTTTGTCGAATGATTTCTGATGTACTTCTTTCCAGCATTATTCATTGTCTTAGTGTAATTACAGATGGAGTGGCTTTTTTTTGAAAAAATTTTTGCTTGATTCACCATTCCCATGAACCTGTGTAACTTAGAGATGCTTCATGGAGCTAGAAATTCTTTAGGACTCTGGTATTCACTGGTTCAACTTTTATTCCTGATGTACTCACAATGTGACCAAGAAACTGGATTGTTGACTCTGAAAACTTATACTTACAGTTCATGTCAATCCTGTCTCTTACAGTCTTCTCAGCACTGCTCCCAAAGTTTAATGTTTTATAGCTTATTTATTAGTGTCACAAGTTGGCATAGATTAACACTGCAATGAAGTTACTGTGAAAATCTCCGAGTTACCACACCTGTTCGGATATTCTGAAGGAGAATTTAGCATGGCCAATTGATCTAATCAGCATGTCTTTCAGATTGTGGGAAGAAACTGGAACACTCAAAGGAAACCCATGCAGAGATATGGAGAATGTACAGACTCCGCACAGAGAGTGGCCCAAGCTGAGAATTGAACCCGTGTCCCTGTTGCTGTGAGGCAGCAATGCGAACCACTGTGCTGCCTCTCCTGTCATTCTCAACTTGAGTGGAACCATGTGTCAACAAGACACCCATGTGGCAAACATTTCCATGTAAGCATTCTAAAAGATTCAATATTACCCTCTGCAAGATCTTTGGTGCTAATGTTATTCACAAAAGGGTGAAATTTTCCAGTCCTTGTTGCAGTGAGTTTAATGGCAGCGGGAGCAGAAAAATCAACTTCCCGACAGTGTGAAATGACAGCAGGAATGTGTGCTGCCGCCTGTTGTGGCAAGTCGTCATTCCCACTAGAGGCTGCCATGAACCTATTTTGCATCTCATTAATGAAATGCAGATACAGGCCCATCAAGAATTGAGCCTCCCATCTGATTTTTCTGCACATCAGCGGGATATCATGCATATCATTATATCAGAGAATAAAAATTTCCCTCTCATTGCAGGTTAATTAAAGCAATGCACAGTTTTTTTAAACATGCTTGTTCAGAATACGTCTGGACCAACGTGGCATGCATGTGTTGGGACTTTCCAGAAGAAGGCTGGGAAAGCTTGTAGAGAAGAGGATGGAGATCTCTGGTATCCATGCACCCTAAGCACCACATGCAACACTGGACATGTGAAACATCAACCATGTGGATTTTCTCACTGCAGCTGCATGGTACAGTTGGGCAGTGATATCCATGGTCAGTTGCGGGGAATGGGGGGAGTGGAAATGGATGGAGAGGAGAGGAGTAAAGAGGTGGGGTGGGTGTGAAAGCCTAGAGGGAGGTAGGGGAGGTTAGGGAAGGAGAGAGATGCTCCAGAGTTTGTGGAAAAGGTGAGGTCATATGAAGCAGAAGGGTGGGAAGGGCTATGATGAGGTCTGGGTGTGGAAGTGGGGCTTTGCAGATGTGAATGGTGAAGAGGAAAGAGGGGTTGAAAGGAGGAGTCTGTAGTATTAATTAATGAGTTGTGGGGAATGTGCTGAGGAAATTGATGATAGGAAGGTATGGTGAGGGTTAAAGAAAGCCGTGGTAGCTGATAGAATGTGATGGTGAGGGTTCAACAATGATGGGTGAAGGGATGCTGACAGTTGTTGGAGGAGATACAGAAGGAAAAGCAAATTCAAGAGATCAGCAGAATGTGGGAGGGACAGATCTACCATCATGGATATGGACTCCTCAGGAAGATGTAGGACATAGACATTCATCTGAATGGGATGCCGGGTGCCGGGACGGATAACCGAGGTTCAAATATTACACCTTGAATGTTGATAGTTATGGGGGAGAGAATATAGATCACAGGGATTGGGGAAAATGTATTGGATTGGACATCAAAGGTCATATGGACCATGGCCACCTGCAACAACAAAGTGTCTCGCAATCGAGATCTCAAGATGCTGCATGGATCAGCAGAAGGGATTGGAAATGCAGATCAGTTTAAGTGGAAAACTGAAAGCAGATCCACAGCATATACTACTTACAATGTTCGGGCTTCAGGACAAAATAATATGTGAAGTGGAAAGGCTCAGCGTACATCAGAGACTTCTTGCACATGGCTCTCAAGGACTCTGGCAAATATCTCTGCTGCTCTACACATATATGATTCCGGGGACATAAACAAGGTGAGGGTGGCCTTCTGAAGATGAGGGGGATGGGGGTGGCAGACAGGCTTATGAGCTATGAATCCAAAATAAATCATATCGGACCTCATTAAAGTATACTTTGTTTACCAAAGTATCATTTTGTTAGCAATTGTAGTGCATCTTTACAACCACATGTGAAATCAAAACTTGATAATCTTGCATTCTCTGCCACTTCTTGGTATTCCTCCAACTTCCACAGCAAAGGCAGAGGCAGAATGAGAAAACACAGGAAAACTCAGCAAGACTGGCAGCATCTGCGGATTGATTCAATTACATTGGAGCAGAGGTTTCAGTTCTTTCAGATACTGAACCATGGTTAAACAAGAGAGTTCAACAATCATCCTGCAAAACGCAACATGGACCAGGAAGAAAAAAACTGAAGGTTCTGGAAGAAGCTAATATCTATTTTACAGCAAAGGGAGAAAACAATTACTGAAGTACTGTACTTAATTCAAAATCAGAATTGCTCACTTTTAAGGGGAAAGATTCATGAGGAAATGGATCTAATCCACAGAATACAAGAAGGAACAATGAGGGTCAATCAAAACTTCAGAGCAGAATTCCCAAAATTATTTCTGGGGTTAGGATGGCTAAAAACATCGTATCACATAACACCAAGAGTATATTGCTTGTACACCGAGGAAGATTCCCACACTTTACTTCCAAAGGTAAAGAAAGACATTGACTCAATGGTAAGACAAGGAATATTTCATCCATAAAAGAGTCAATAAGTTATTGCTCAAGGGTAGCATCAGTTCTGAAGCCAAATGGTTCAATTAGAATTATTGTTGATCTCACACAATTCAATAAAACTATGAAATGAGAAATCTATCCAATGATATTTAGCAAAATTTGAGAGGAGTCCAGTAGTTTATAAAATAGATACTAAAAGTGGATTCTGGCAAATATCATTAGAAAAGGAATGCAAACTTTTCCCAACTTTCATTTCAGCATTTGGAAGACTCTGGATGGAATTTTCCATTCCAGGACTAAGTCTCATGGTGGGGTAGAAAGTGCGAGTATTTCCTGCTGCAGAGACTGATGGCAATTCATGTCATATCACATGATGTCAATCTAATTAATTATGCACTCAGGGTTTCCTGACATTTTGTGCTTTCATATCTGGGTGCCATATTTAAAACACACTCAGATATCAACCACTGTTGAAAGAGGAGATGGTCTGCTAATCACAGGGAGCTTCAGTCCCCAACTTCAGTCACACATGGGCTCTTACAACTGAGGTCCATACCCCTCTTCCATGTAGTGAGGTGATTATGAGCAAGTGAGAGTTCACTTACCCTGGCAGAGTGGACAGAGTCATTCATTCATGTCCTGCATTGCAGAGTAGTTCTGTGGTGGAGGTTGTGATTTCTGACCTCCCTGGAGACTTCTTCCCATGCTGTGTTGGTCTGACAGTTCAGCCTGCTTCCTTCCATCATTTGAGCAAGCCTTCCAGGAATGTGTCACTGAATCTGGGCACCGGAGCTTCCTGTGATCATATGGAGAGTTAAGTGTCTGAGGAGACCATATGGAGTTTGTAAATGGAAATTGATTTGAGGAACTATGGATCAGAAATAGTTGTGGGTGGAAAAAATGGAGTGATCAGATATAATTAGGCAATACATTACTTGCTCTGCCTGCCTGTCATTCTGCTCAAAACTATCACTAGCAGTTCCCTAAAGAGACCATATGGAGTCATGTTTTCTCCTTACCCCTGGTCAAGGCCTGCCTCTTATGTACAAGTGTGTACTGGAGTTATTGAATACCACTCCAGGAAAATAACTACAAATCAGAGTTAAACCTACAGGCCATGTTTTAGAGTCTCTGGGCACATTTAAATCCAGCTAATCAGCAATTACCCAAGATTTTGAGCTAATTTAGGATTTTAAACAGACATATTTTATAAGGACAAAATCCGCTTAATGACTGCTTTCACCCTTTATCCAAATAATCCCCAAGAATCAGAATTTAAAGTGCAAGCTGCTAGAAGATTGGAAGCCAAAATTGGTCAGCAAAGGTGGGTGTCATGGGTGAGTCATTGACAAAGAGGCATTGGATAGGATGTGGAGTTTTTTTATGAGCTGAGATTTAAAGAGATAGGTTAGCGAGCAGGAAGTTTGCCAACAGACATTGGAATAATCAAGTCTGGAATTGACAGAGGCAGGAACAATGATTTTAGTAGCAGATGGGCTGTCGTAAAAGTGGAGTAGAACTGAACAACCAGAAAAAGAAATTAATCAGCCACTAACCTGTAGAAAGTTGATGATCCCTTTAAATATTGCTGGTGGGGGCTCCTTCCTGCTACTGAATACTTGCTCAGCTTTGTATGATCAAGAGACACTTTTAGCTGGAGTGTTGAGCTATAAAATGTCATTCCTGTCATTAAATCAAAGTTGCATGTCATGACTTGCCTGATCTGCATATATCCAGAGTCCATTCATTATTCCATTACCAATATGGCAAATGATGCAACTTGCCCCAGAAGGTTGCACTCATGCCACAGATAACATTTTGGAAGTGTAAGGGCACTTGCAATGTCCCAAAATGGAGGGAAGTAAATTGCCCAGAGAGATTGGCAGATAAGCATTCAGCTGCAATTTTTTTCTTTCAGTAGCTGTTGTTCTAGGTATTAACATCTCCAAGGACATAAGGACGCAAGACATAATGTAAATAATCCAGTTCAATACTTGCTCAGTAATTCACTTGATAAGGTCATATCAAGTGAGCTGATGTTAAAATGAAATTCATTGAGTAACAATTCTTTGACACAATATGAATCTGAACAAGAGAAAACAATATGAAGAGACCAAAAGAGAAAATGCTGGAAAAATTTCAGCGATCTCACAGCATCGGTAAGGAGAGAAAAGAGCTGCATTTCGAGTCCAGATGACCCTTAGTCAAAGCTGAAAAAGCTTTGACAAAAAGTCATCTGGACTCAAAATGCCAGTATTTTCTTTTTTGGTTTCAAGTTCCAGCACCTGCAGTAATTTGCTTTTGAACAATATGAAGAGGATATGTTCAGAAATTGAAAAAGCTTGAACAGTTAACTGCCTCAAGCTTAAAACTCTGCTGCAGTGAATTTTCTGGTACACGGTACTCCTAGTGTACTGTGATATCTGTAAATATGGTCAGTAATGCTTATCATATGTAATGTTAATAATAATAGTTATAATTGTATAGTTATTTCCAATAAAAGTCACTGAAAGTCTCAAATCCTGTTATCTTGTGGAGTAACTTATAAATTTATAATTAAGAACATCTTTTCCCCAATAGCAGATTCAGATGAAGGGAGCAAAGGTGTTAGCATAATTCAGAGGATAGAAATTTTAGGATCCTAACTGTGATTTTTAATGCTAACTCATTGCTATAAGTTATTTTGCATTGGCATTATCAAACTGGAATAAGGTTCAGAGAACTTCAAGGATTATAATTTTGATTGGATATAGTCAGACAGGAACATATATTTAAATGGTTAACAGTACCCTTTGATGAGTATTTGAACACAAAACAAGTTCATGTCCGTGGTTATTTATAACCTGCCAGGTATTGATACAGTGTACGACACCGGTAATAAATTCAAGAGTTGTGCAGACTGAGCTTGGAATATGGGATGATTTTTGAGTTGGAGCCAACATTGAAGGTTGAAATAATCTGGAACAATTGTGTTGCCTGGTCTCCCATATCAATAAGCACCTATATCCTGTATGCATTAGTAAACATCTCTCATTGTCCAACATTGCAACAAAAAATGTTAAAACTTTGTAACAGGCATCAGGCAGTAAAGTTATTATGTGGTAAGTAGAAGCATAGAAACATAGAAGATCAGAGCAGGAGGAGGCCATTTGGCCCTTTGAGCCAACTTCACCATTCATTAATGTCATGGCTGATCTTCCAACTCAATAGCCTAATCCTGCTTTTTCCCCAAAACATTTGATCCCATTTGCCCCAAGTGCTATATCCAGCTGCCTGTTGAATGCATTAAATGTTTTCTTGTGGTAATGAATTTGGGCGAAGAAATGTCTCCTTACCTTCGTCCTAAATGGTGTACTCTGAATCCTCAGACTGTGACTTCTGGTTTTGGACTCTTCCACCATCAGGAACAGCCTCCCTGCATCCAAAGTAAATAATCTCACACTTATCCAAATGATACTCCATCTGCCATTGATTAACCCACTCATCCAATCTGTCCAGATCATTCTGAAGGATCTTTGCATCCTTGTCACAGTTCACCCTCCCAACCAATTTGGTATCATCTGCAAACTTTGAGATGTTACATTTTATTCCCTTATACAAATCTTTAATATATATTGTGAATTGCTGGGGCCCCAGCACTGATCCATGTGGCACCCAGCTAGTTACTGCCCGCCAATTTGCAAAACTCCCATTAATTTCTACTCTTTGTTTCCTCTCTGCCAACCAGTTTTCTGTCCACTTCAATACATGTCCCTCAGTCCCATGCGCTTTAATTTTACATGATAATCTCTTGTGCAGGACTTTGTCAAAAGTCCAAATATACCACATCTAGTGGTTCCCCCTTATCAACCTTCAAAAAATTCTGTAAGATTTGTTAAGCATGATTTCCCCTTCATAAATCCATGCTGACTCTATCTGATCCTGCTACTGCTTTCTAAATGTTCTTACATAAAGTCTTTGATAATGGATTCAAGAATCCAGTTATGCTTACTGGGCTAAATTTTCTATTTTCTCTCTATCTCTCTTTTTCAATATTGGAATGACATTTGCTACTCTCTAATCTTCAGGGACTGTTCCAGAGTCTTTAGAATCCTAGGAGATGATCAGCAATGCATCCACTATTTCTAGAGCCACTTCCTTAAATTCTGTCAGATGTAGATTATCAGGCTCTGGGGATTTATCCACCTTCAAATCCATCCCATTTCCCAGTACCATTTCCCTATTAATACTGATCTCCCTCAGTTCTTCCCTCTCACTAAATTTTGTATTCTCCAACATTTCTGGCATCTGATTTGTGTCCTTTTTTGTGAAAACAGATGAAGGTATGTATTCAGTTGCTTGACTATTTCTTTGTCTTCTCTTATATGTTCCCCTATTTCTGTCCGTAAGGGACCTATGTTTGTCTTCACGAACTTCTTTCTCTTCGTATATCTATAGAAACTCTTAATATCAGTCTTTGTGTTCCCTGCAAGCTTATTTTTATACTGCATTTTGCCCTTCATAATCAATCCATTAGTCTTCATTTGCTGAATTCTAAACTGCTCCCAATCATCAGATCTATTATTTTCCTTGGCCAACCTATATGCTAACTTCCTTAGATCTCTCTAGTTTTGTTAGGTATGGATTGGCCTTCTTATCCATTTTGCTTTTGTGCCAGATAGGAATAAACAGTTGCTGCATTTCCCCCATGCATTCCTTGAATGTTTGCCATTGCCTATCCACTGTCATCCCTTTAAGTAACTCTCCCCAATCTATCAAGAGCAACTCATGCCTCATATCCTTATAGTTTCATTTATTAAAATTCAGCACCCTAGTCTCTGAATCAACTACTTCACTCTCCATCTTGATAAACAATTCTATCATGTCATGGTCATTCATTCCCAAGGGGTCTCATACAGCTAGATTGGCAATGATTCCCTTCTCATCACACAGTACTCGGTCTAAGATGGCCTACTCATTAGCGGGTTCATCCACATTGTTGGTCAAGAATACACTCCAGGAATTTCTCCTCTATGGCACTGGGGCTAATTTAATTTGCCCAATCTATGTGCAGATTAAAATCAGCCATGATCACCAATATTCCCTTATCATATGCATCTCTAATTTTGTGTTTAATGCCATTCCTAACATCACCACTGCAGTTTGGGTATCTATATATGACATCAACTAATGCTTTTTGTGTATCACGGTGATCGAAAAGAAGTTTGATGAGGACTTGTCTGTTGAGGTAGTATGGGCTGAGATTAGAAACAGGAGAGGAGAGGTCACCCTGTTGGGAGTCTTTTACAGACCTCCTAATAGTTCTAGAGAGGTTGAGGAAAGGATGGCGAAGTCAATTCTGATTAGGAGTGAAAGTAGTAGGGTAATTGTGATGGGGGACTTTAACTTTGCTAATATTGATTGGAATAGCTATAGCTCTAGCTCGTTAGAGGGTTCAGTTTTTGTACAAAGTGTGCAGGAAGGTTTTTTGACTCAGTATGTAGATAGGCCAACTAGAGGTGAGGCTACATTGGATTTGGTGCTGGGCAATGAGCCAGACCAGGTGTTAGGCTTGGAAGTTCGTGAACATTTTGGTGATAGTGACCACAATTCGGTTACGTTCACCGTAGTGATGGATAGGGATAGGCATGAAGCTGGGGGCAGTAGTTATAGCTGGGGGAAGGGTAATTATGAGCCATCAGGAGAGAATTAGGGTGCATAGATTGGACTAGGAAACTACAGGGACTGGGAACATCTGGAATGTGGAGCTTATTCAAGGAGCAGCTGCTGCGAGTCCTTGATAAGTATGTCCCTGTCAGGCAAGGAGGAAATGGTCGAGTAAGAGAACCTTGGTGTACGAAAAAGTTGATTTGCTGGTTAAAAGGAAAAAGGAGGCTTATGTCAGGATGAGGCTTGAAGGCTCGGTTAGTGCAATGGATAGCTATAGATTAGCCAGGAGGGAGCTAAAGAGTGAATTGAGGAGAGCTAAGAGTGGACACGAGAAGACTTTGGCTGATAGGATTAAGGAGAATCCTAAAGCTTTCTTTAGATATGTTAAGAATAGAAGATTGGTTTGGGCAAGATTAGGGCCAGTCATAGACAGCAGTGGGAAGTTGTGCGTGGAGCCTGAAGAGATTGGTGAGGCACTGAATAAATATTTCTCTTCGGTATTCACGCAGAGTGCTGGAAATGTAGCTGTGGAGAGCACTGAGGCACAGGGTTGCAAATTGGTGAGTATTGTAGTAGATAGGGAGGATGTGTTAGAAATTCTCGAGGGTTTGAAGTTGGATAAGTCCCCTGGGCCGGACGGGATTTACCCTAGGATTATCTGGGAGGCAAGAGAGGAGATTGCAGAGCCTCTGGCTCTGATCTTCAGGTCCTCGTTGGTTACGGGTGTGGTTCCGGAGGACTGGAGGATGGTGAATGTGGTCCCATTGTTTAAGAAGGGGAAGAGAGACCTTCCTGGGGATTATAGGCCAGTGAGTCTTACTTCTGTGGTGGGCAAGGTATTGGAGAGAATTATTAGGGATAGGATTTATAGTTATTTAGAGAGAAATGAATTGATTGGGGATAGTCAGCATGGTTTCGTGAAGGGTAGGTCATGCCTTACTAACCTCCTTGAGTTTTTTGAGAAAGTGACCAGAGAGGTGGATGGGGGTAAGGCGGTTGATGTAGTATATATGGAATTTAGTAAGGCTTTTGATAAGGTGGCCCATGGAAGACTTCTACAGAAAATGCAGATGTGTGGAATAGAGGGTGATTTAGCTAATTGGATTAGAAATTGGCTGGCAGATAGAAGACAGAGGGGGGTGGTTGATGGGAGATATTCATCGTGGAGTTCGGTGACGAGTGGTGTGCCTCAGGGGTCTGTTTTTGGGCCCCTGCTGTTTGTAATTTTTATAAATGATCTGGATGAGGGTATTGAGGGATGGATCAGTAAATTTGCAGATGATACTAAAGTTGGTGTGGTGGTAGATAGTGAAGAGGGGTGTTTTAGTTTACAGAGTGACTTGGACAAGTTGCAGAGCTGGGCCGAGAGGTGGCAAATGGAGTTTAATGTGGGAAAGTGTGAGGTAATGCACTTTGGCAGGAACAATAAATATGTAGAGTATAGGGCTAATGGTAGGGCTCTTAATAGTGTTGAGGAACAGAAGGATCTTGGTGTATGTGTCAATAGATCCCTGAAAGTAGGCAGTCAAGTGGATAAAGTTGTTAAGAAGGCTTATGGAGTCTTAGCTTTTATTGGTAGGGTGATTGAATTTAGGAGCCGCAGCATCATGTTGCAGCTGTACAAAACTCTAGTGCGGCCGCACTTGGAGTATTGTGTGCAGTTCTGGTCCCCACATTATAAGAAAGATGTGGAGGCATTGGAGAGGTACAGAGGAGGTTTACCAGGATGTTGCCTGGTATGGAGGGCAGGTCTATGAAGAGAGGTTGAAGGATTTGAGGTTGTTTTCGTTAGAAAGGAGGCGGCTAAGAGGGGATCTTATTGAAGCATATAAGATGATTAGAGGTTTAGATAGGGTGGACAGTGATAGCCTTTTTCTAGGATGGAGAAAGCTAGCACGAGGGGACACAGCTTTAAATTAAGGGGTATGAGTTATAGGACGGATATCAGAGGTAGGTTCTTTACTCAAAGAGTGATTAGGGAGTGGAATGCCATGCCTGCAGCTGTTGTAGATGCGCCAAGTTTGGTGGCGTTTAAGAGGTTAGTTGATAAGTATATGGAAGAGAAGGGAATGGTTTAGTTTGGAGGGCATTGCTTTTTATTTTGGTCGGCACAACATCGAAGGCCGAAGGGCCTGTTCTGTGCTGTATTGTTCTATGTTCTATGTTCTATGTTCTATGTCCTTTGGTATTTCTCAACTCTATCCATATTGTCAGAGCTAATATCCTTTCTCACTATTGTGTTAATTTCCTCTTTAAGCAGCAGTCCCACTTCACCACCTTTTCCTGTATGCCTACCCTTCCTAAATATTGAATATCCTGGGACATTGAATTCCATTTCTGGTCACCCTGTAGCCATGTTAGGGTAGCACAGTGGTTAGCACTACTGCTTCACAGCTCCAGGGATCTTGGTTCAATTCCTGGCTCGGGTCACTGTCTGTGTGGAGTTTGCACATTCTCCTCGTGTCTGTGTGGGTTTCCTCCAGATGTTCCAGTTTCCTCCCACAGTGCAAAAATGTCTGGGTTAGGTTGATCGACCATGCTAAAATTGCCCTTTAGTATCCTGGGATGTGTAGGTTAGCGGGATTAGTGGGTAAATATGTAGGGATATGAGGATAGGGTCTGGGTAGGTTTGTGGTCAGTGCGGACTTGATGGGCCAAAAGGCCTGTTTCTGCATTGTAGGGTTCTATGTTCTATGTCTCCGTAATTCCAATTATTGCGCACCCATTTATATTTATCTGCACAATTAGTTCATTCACTTTATTGCAAATGCTCTGTGCATTAAGGTACAGAGTCTTTGAGCTTGTCTTTTTAACATTGTTTGTCTTGATCCCAGTATTTTTCTCTATAGTCCTGTTTGAACCTTGTCCCTGATTTCTCTGCCTATCACTTT
Source organism: Sphyrna mokarran (assembly GCA_024679065.1). Lineage (NCBI taxonomy): Eukaryota > Metazoa > Chordata > Chondrichthyes > Carcharhiniformes > Carcharhinidae > Sphyrna > Sphyrna mokarran. The sequence continues at coordinate 73,077,013 of JAGIQG010000005.1, forward strand.
TCTTATTCCCTTTTCTACCTTTTGTTTTTATCCTTGCTCCTTTCTTTGACTCCTTACATAGAGTTCCCACCCCCACCCCCACCTCCGATATATTAGTTTAAACCCTCCCCAACTGCTCTAGTGGTGCATACAGATTTAGGGTCATAGAGGTTTATAACATGGAAACAGGCCATTCGGCCAACTTGTCCAGGCCGCCCTTTTTTAACAACTAAGCTAATCCCAATTGCTCGTGTTTTGTCTATATCCTGCAATAGCCATTTTACTCATGTAACTGTCTAAACGCTTTTTAAAACACAAAATTGTATCTGCCTCTACTACTACCTCTGATACCTTGTTCCAGACACTCACCACCCTCTGTGTGAAAGAATTGCCCCTTTGGACCTTTTAGTATCTCCCCTCTCACCCTAAACCTCTTCCCTTTAGGTTGACTCCTCTATACCTTTGGGAAAAAATATTGACTATCCAGCTGATCTGTGTACCTCATTACTTTACAGACCTTTATAAGTTCACCCCTGAGCTTCCTATGCTCAGAGAAAAAAGTCTTAGCCTATCCAGCCTCTCTTTTGTATTCCATAGATTTTTTTTAAAATTTTTAAAAATTTGTTTGGTTTTCATATCTCAAACTACAAGAAGCTCCACCAACCTGTTCATATACAGATATTAACCCCTTCTATATTAGAGTGTTGCAAAAATTTGTTTAGCTATCAAGGCTACCTATTTCTTCAGCTGTATTCAATATTTTTACATTAATTTAGAAAGGAATCTGAAGAAAGAGCAAGAAAAAAGATGATGTGATTTACTGGATATCTGCTATTTTGTAAGTTTAAGATATTGTGCAAAAAGAAACAAACAATCCTTGTCTTACGGATTGGATTATTAGACAGTTGCCTGAAATTTGGATAATTTTGAAAAGACATAATGAACTCTGACATAATATAGAGGGATACTTTGAGAGTTAGAAAGAGTTCCAAGATTAAATAAAATAAATGCATTGATAATTTGGAAAAAATTGTGGAATTTTAATATATATTGTAATAATGGAAATTTCCTCCAGGAATTAATAAATGAAATTAAATACTATTACAATGAATTGTGTAATATTAGATGAGAAGAAGTGATTGAGGATACAAAATCAGAGGATTCTCTGATAGAGAAGCTGAAGGCGCATGGGATACAGGGCCGGGTATGTAGATGGGTCGAGAACTGGCTCGGGAGGAGGAGACAGAGGGTAGTAGTGGAAGGCTCTTTTTCCGGCCGGAAGCCTGTCACTAGTGTAGTGCCACAAGGCTCAGTACTAGGTCCTCTTCTATTTGTGGTCTACATAAACGACTTGGAAGTTGGGGTAGGTGGTGAGATCAGCAAATTTGCTGATGACACTAAGATGCTTGGATTGGCGGGTACAGAGGAGCAGTCAGGCAATACAACAGGACATAGATAGGTTGGTAGACTGGGCAGATAGATGGCAAATGGAATTTAATCCGGATAAATAATATCATATAAGATATAAGATATAACATATAAGATGATTAGAGGTTTAGATAGGGTGGACAGTGATAGCCTTTTTCCTAGGATGGAGAAAGCTAGCATGAGGGGACACAGCTTTAAATTAAGGGGTGATAGTTATAGGATGGATATCAGAGGTAGGTTCTTTACCCAAAGGGTGGTTCGGAGTGGAATGCCCTGCCTGCAGCAGTTGTAGATGCGCCAAGTTTGGTGGCGTTTAAGAGGTTAGTTGATAAGTATATGGAAGAGAAGGGAATGGTTTAGTATGAGGGGCATTGTTTTTATATTGGTCGGCGCAACATCGAAGGCCGAAGGGCCTGTTCTGTGCTGTAATGTTCTATGTTCTATGTCTATGTCTAAATGCGAGGTGATGCATTTTGGCCGAAAAATGTAGAAGAGAGTTATAGGATAAAAGGTAAAACTATTCGGAGTATAGAGACGCAGAGAGACTTGGGGGTGCAGGTTCACAAGTCTCTGAAGGTGTCCTCACAGGTGGAGAAGGTGATAAAGAAGGCGTATAGTATGTTAGCTTTCATAGAAAAGGGTATAGAATACAAGAGTAGGAGTTTGATGTTGCAATTGTATAGAACGTTGGTTAGGCCTCACTTGGAATACTGCGTCCAGTTCTGGTCGCCGTACTATCGGAAGGATGTGGAGTCCTTGGAGAGAGTGCAGAGGAGGTTTACCAGGATGCTGCCTGGTATGGAAGGACTGTCTTATGAGGAACGATTAAATAGACTGGGGTTGTTTTCCCTTGAAAGACGTCGGCTTAGAGGGGATCTAATAGAGGTGTATAAGATTATAAGGGGTATAGATAGAGTAAATGGTGGTAAACTTTTTCCACCTTCAGAAATGGATAGGACGAGGGGTCATGGCCTTAGGGTGAGGGGGGCTATGTATAAGACGAATATTAGAGGGCAGTTTTTCACACAAAGGGTAGTGGGGGTGTGGAATGCACTGCCGAGTAAGGTGGTGGGAGCAGGCACGCTGGGGCTGTTTAAGGGTCTCTTGGACAGCCACATGAGCGGTATGCAGATAGAGGGATATAGTAGGACTGTTTAACTATGGCTTTTTTTTCCACAGGTAATTCGGTCCATACTTGACCAACAAGGAGCATGCATTCGGCAGGTGGTGCGAGGACAGCTCTTGGATGTTGATTCATGGGTTGCCTGGTGCTTCATGTCGTAAATGAGTGCTTTATCTGGACCATCTGAAGGGCACCATGACAGCTCAGTGACTATCGCTGTAGCTGTGCAGACACTTGGAATTGGGCCGGTGTCTGCGGGAGTTTGCGCGTTCTCCCCGTGGTTGCGTGGGTTTTCTCCGGGCGCTCCGGTTTCCTCCCACATCCCAAAAATTCGCTCTTAGGCTGATTGGGAAACAAATTGTCCCTACATTGAGACTCTTCCATATTAGGAATAACCTAAAATTAGAATAGGATAATGGAATTGTTACTATATAGTTATGACGGCGGCGCGGGCTCGTTGGGCCGAAGGGCCTGTTTCCCATGCTATGTTGCTCTAAAAAAAACAGTAAAATTACATCGCCAATTATTGTCCAAGGTCATTGCCTTTAGTGTTTATGGGTAAATTTCAGGAATTAGCAAAATATGTGCATATATGTATATATATATATATATATATACCTCTGGCCATGATTCACCAAAAGATATCAACTTGTTATCAAAGTGCAATATAGTGAAAGTCAGAAAGCTGTAGTTAAAAAAAATGCTTTTTCCACAAGATGGTCATACAGTACTATAAAGAATAAAATGTGTTTGATAAACTGGCCACTAATTAAAACATTGGGATTATGCAGGGTGATGAGTGAAGACCCTAGACTACTCTGATCTTTTAATAAGATAGCATCAAAGCATAGGAATGATGTGACACTATCTTTAGGTGTGGTATTTGTGAAAATGTGATACAAAGAGCTTAAGGAATAGGAACAGAAGTAGGTCATTCGGTCTTTTGAGACTGTTTCAGCATTTAATAAGATCATGGCTGAGCTACTCCAACTCTATCTTTTCACAGTGCAGAATGTATAGTGTGAAAGTGATTGAAGTATTGGTCTCAGACATATGTAGTCACACCAACAATATCATTACATGAAATGGTTACAATGGTTTAGGACAGTGAGGAAGCATTTTAATCAAAACACTGACAACTGTTCCTCAGAGAAACTAACTTTTTTAATGAAATGATCGGCCAAGGGATAAGATGCTGATACCTATCAGAAGGATGAAAATCCAAGTAGAGAGAGATGTCAGATGGAAAAATCTAATCTTGAGTGAATTCAAAATTGAAGTTAAAAATTTTCACAGCATGGTTAGCAGAGGAATACTATAAGATTTTTTAAGAGAAGAAAGTTACTTATTAATAGTAGGAGCACTTGGAGGGAGAAATAGACTTTACTTGTCATTTATCACATTATGCTATGTCATGTGTGTGTATTTATAATTTTCCCAGCTGGAACAAAGTCATTTTAAGAGTCTGATCACATGATGCATTGATAACATCATTGGCTATTTGCACAGGAAATTGGACAGCCTATCTTAACATCCAGTAAAGTAAATAGCCTATACAGTAGATACATTATACTGATGAAATAATGTTTCATAAAGGTTATTTATATATTAGTTATATGCATATTTATGCTGACTGTTGTAAGGTGAATTGGAGATGTGGAAAAAGGTTTAATGTCTTTGTATTAACTTTGGCTCTTAAGTCAGCTTCAGTTAGAAGGTGAAAATGTCTCCTTTATTTCCATTGGAATGTTCAGTGGAAAAGTAAATTTTGTTTGATAAAGTTGTGAGAGGCTGTGTTATTAACACTAAAAATAATTAAGTGAACAATGGGATGAGATTATTCTTTAATAAATATGAATCTGTGCCAGAGGAAAACAGATTAACAGGAATAAAAATCTTGGCCAGCTGATTAGTTTGACTTTGAATTCTGTAATGCAGTGAATTCCCCGGTAATTTGTCTTACTGTAATGACTCTGAGTATATGTGTATTTTTTGTAAGTAATGGTTATATTTGATTATTTGTCATTATTCTTGATAATAGATATCATTGTATGTTTAATTCTTGTGATAGCCACTGTCTTTGAACCCTAATGTGGAATACAATAAATTAATAACAGACAGCATGGTGGTGCAGTAGTTAGCACTGGTACCTCACAGCACCCAGGACCTGGGTTTAATAACAGCTTTAGATGACTGTGTGGAGTTTACACATTTTCTCCATGTTTGCATGTGTTTCCTCTGGGTGCTCCAGTTTCCCTGCAAAGTTCAAAGATTTGCTGGTTGGTTGATTGGTCACGAAAAATTGTCCCTTAGTGTCCCAAGTTATATGGGTTAGGGGATTAGGTTGGGGTAAATACATGGGGTTACAGACTAATCCTGGGTAAGAGTTGGTGCAGACTCAATGTGCCAAATGGGCTTCTTTTGCACTGTAGGGATTCTATAAAACATCCATTCCCTAACAATTGAAAGCAAGTCAGATGGCCTGTCTGCACCCCACTGGTTCTATGAGAATGTCAGTGTCTGATTAAAAGCATTACTGCCATTAGAAGGACATTTAGTTTGTCCAGTGTTATTACAGCATGTATTGCTGAATTGGGAAAGTAAATTAGTACAAAAATCAAACAATTTAACATCCTGTAAGAAAGCAAAAGGTAAAGGAGAGAGGTCACAGAAATGGCAAATTTTCTCCTGAGTACTGTAGCCCACACTCCCCCTGCACTGAACATTAAAATGATACCTCCAACAGCTGGGACTACTTTCTCCATGAGACTATGTTAACAACTATCTCCAACCTAATGGAAAAGAAATAGCAAGGAGAGACAAGAGAACAAATAAGAAGAGGGAATGATAAATGGCAACACAAACAAGACATATAAATAACATAAATAATAATATCCTCCAACCGACTCTAAGCAATACCAAGGGTCATCAATTAATGATACATGAAAAGTCTTTAATATAGTTTCCATTTAATTTCAGTATCATAATTTACTTTCTGTAAAAAACTTAACAGTTAAGTTTTGTCAATAGGTTTGATGAAAAACAGTAGCACATCAGTATCAAAGCTGCTAGTCATAGAGCAAATAGAAGTGAACAGATTATGATGGAAAATTTATAAATCCTGTGGCAAACCATGGACAAAATCTTATCAAAAAGAATATTAGTTCTGGTACAAAAAACAGATGATTCCCGCCAACAGCACTGATGTGATTTTGAAACAAATGTTACATCTCATTAGTAATAATTTTTATGCCATTGAGAATCAAGTCACACTTACAGCATGCTCCCTGTGATTCACCCACCCGCAACTACTTAACCGCTGCAATTATTGGGGAGTTCCATACAAACGACTTCCCAGCATTTGTTCCAAAACAATTTCAGGGGATGGCAGCCAAGAAGTCTGCACCTCCTTTTCTGGAGGGAGGTGCCTGACTAAACTACTGGATGAAATGAGACAGATACTCACACCTCAGTGGGATCATTAAGTAGACAGGGTCAGTCATTGATGAACACCTCACATTTGAAGACCCACAGCAGGTGGAGGCAGGGATGTCCTGAGGAACCAGCACTTGGAGGGATTCCAAAGCCGAGGACTCTGCTGAGCCCCTTGCTGATGATGGGCCCTGGGTCCAATCATCCCACAGCTGCTGGGACTGAAAAGGTAGAGTCACAAGTATCTAGAAAGGATGACAGGATCCCTCCTTGGTCTGCAAAGAGGAGTCACATTGCCTTCTATCCAAGGGGTTGCTATGGTCACTGCAGCACATTGAGGTTAACATTGCAAGGTTGGCATCCACAGTGGATACCTTGATGCAGGAGATGCCCATACCATGGCTCAGCTCATGACTTCTATGTCTGGGGGCATCTTGGTGCAGAGCTTCAATTGCATAGTGCAGGTACTAGTGGGAACCGAACCTATATGTGTCAGCACCAGAGGAAGATGGGGCTTCTGAATCTCACTCCAGCTGCCCTTCCATTCCTTGGAGGAACACTGGGGCCCCTGAGAGGCTGAAGGATAAAGGATCGTCAGGAGTACAGACTGGGACATCTCCAGCTCACCAGGATTCTCCCTCCCTATCAGCGACATATCTTCAACCCTAGACATTGAGGAAGGTGATAATAAACATCCGTGCTGCCTGAAAGTAGACCTGGGCTGTCTAGGTCACGATCCCAATGCCATCTCAGGCAATAGGGCGTGGAAGTCAACAGGCCGCCACAACCTCAAAACGGATCCCGGAGATACATCTAAATGTAGTAGAATGTAATGGTCAGGAAGATTAAGAAACCGTAGGCACTTGGTGGGCAAGGATAAATATAGGCATTAGCGTAGATAAGTCACCCTTCTGTTTTGAATATTTGGCAATAAATTTCACTTTGTCCATCCACAAAGGCTCCACCTTGTCTGTTGACACCGCCAAGCTTGGGGAACCACTGCGCTCATCCACTGCCTCATCCTTGTGGGATGTAATAATGGCAGTGTTATGTCCCTTCCGCACTGGCAATGCAGTAAGGAGGTGCTGCTGGTAGCAGTCCTTTTCCCTGCCTCCTCAGAGCCCATCCCCCAAACCCATCCATGGAAGAGTGAATGCCCACCCTCCCCCTACCCCAGCTCCTTCAAAGATCATCTCTCTCATGTGTGACAGCATGGTCTAGTGAACATGAGGCCAAGGGTTGTTGAGGTGATGCCAGGCTGCCCACCTCGGCAGTAGGAGGAAAGTAAATACCTGGACTCTTGACCTTGGTGGGGCCTGGGGTAGCTGATGCTGTGCATCCCATATTTGACTAAGGTTGACCTGGACACTCTCCTCCTGACTAGGGGTCCTATGGCTAGACTGCCACTTCTAGATGTCTAGACTGCAGAACCTGAATGTCACTCTTGTCATGGTGAGTTCAGGTATCTCTCTTAGCCCTTTAGCCCTCCAAACCTGCATCCACCATGTTACCTGACTTCACTAAAACCTCCTACCCTTCCGGGGACCATATCCCTCTATTCCCATCCTATTCATTATTTGTTAAGACACTCCTTAAAAGTCACTATCTTATCTGCTTCCATTGCCTTTCCCACAACGAGTTTCAGACACCCACCATCTTCTGCGTAAAAAATCTGCCTCGTACATCTCCTTTAAACTTTGCCCCTCGTGCCTTAAACCTGTGCCACCCTGTAATTGACTTTTCCATCCTGCAAAAAAGCTTCTGACTATCCACTCTGTCCATGCCTCTCATAATCTTGTAGACTTCTATCTTCTCATCAAAATCTTATTCTGTTCTGAGGATTGTGAAAACTTTGAACTGGACTGGTTGCTTTGATCTCCATGTCCCCATATACCTGGCAGGCTTCCAAATCATAGCAGCACTTCACTCCCATTTTCTGCTGGCATGGACACTTGGAGTTGATTCAGATGATTCATGGATCAAGTCTACATTGAATCCTCCTTTGACAACACCTTGACTTTAAAATTCGCAAATCCCAACATGTCCTTGCCCCCTCTCTATCTCTTTAACCTCCTTCAGCTCTATAATCCTCTGAGATAACGGAGCTCCTATACTTCTAGGATCCTGCACATTTTTAACTTGTAATTTTTTTACAAATGGTGGCCATGTCTAGGGCCTAAATTCCAAAATTTCCTCCCTAAACCTCTCTGGCCCATCATTTCCTTTAAGGATAATCTAGATCATGTAGAATCTATCCCTTTGACCAAGATTTTGGTCAGCTCTTCTAATGATGCCAAATGATTTAATAATTTTCTTCTGATTTATTTGATAGTGAACTCATGGGCTTTCAGGGTGTTTCAACCTGGAGTTCAGTTACAAGTGGTGTACCTCAGGGATCTGTTTTGGGGCCACTGCTGTTTGTCATTTTTATAAATGACCTGGATGAGGGTGTAGAAGGATGGGTTAGTAAATTTGCTGACAACACCAAAGTTGGAGAAGTTGTAGACAATGAGGATGGAATTTACAGTTTGCAGAGGACATAGATAAGCTGCAAAGCTGGGCCAAGAGATGGCAAATGGAATTTAATACGGAAAAGTGTGAGGTGATTCACTTTGGCAAGAGTAACAGGAGTACAGAGTACAGGACTCTTAATAGTGTCAATGAGTAGAGAGATCTCAGTATACATGTGCATAGCTCCCTGAAAGTTGGCACCCAGGTTGATAAGGTTGTTAAGGCGGCGTACAGTGTGTTAGCTTTTATTAATAGAAGGATTGAATTTCAGAGCCATGAGCTCATGTTGCAACTGTACAAAACTCTGGTGTGGCTGCACTTGGAGTATTGCGTACAGTTTTGATCGCCGCATTATAAGAAAGATGTGGAGGCATTGGAAAGGGTGCGGACGAGGTTTGCCAGGATGTTGCTTGGTATGGTGGGAAGGTCTTATGAGGAAAGGCTGAGGGATTTGAGGTTATTTTTATTAGAGAGAAGAAGGTTAAGAGGTGACCTAATTGATGATCAAAGGGTTAGATAGGGTGGACAGTGAGAGCCTTTTTCTTCAGATGGTGATGGCTAACACAAGAGGACATAGCTTTAAATTAAGGGCTAGTAGTTATAGGACAGATGTCAGAGGTAGGTTCTTTACTCAGAGAGTAGTAAGGGCGTGGAATGCTCTACCTGCAGCAGTTGTGGACTCGCCAACTTTGAGGGTGTTCAAATGATCAGTGGATAGACATATGGATAACATTGGAATAGTTTAGGTTAGAGGGTCATTAGATTGGTTCCACTGGTCAGCGCAACATCAAGGGCCGAAGGGCCTGTACTGCGCTGTAGTACAGGCTGCGCTGTAATATTTTATGTTCTATGTTTTACCATGTTTACGATACTATATAAATGAAAGTTATTGTTGTTGCACTATGCCAAATCTTTGTCTGATGTGATTTGTTCAAAATTGTTCACTAAACAAGACTGACATTAAGAATTTATGTAAATTTAGTTTTTCAAATAATATGACAAACAGGTCTTTCTGGCACATAGACTAAGCCTCCATATACTAAAGTACATTTGATCTATTTTATAAACAAACAAATAAAATTTGCTGATTTTTTAACTTATATATTCATTAGAGTCAACACAAGTGAAGGGATAGAATTGGCATTAGAATTGCAGTTTTTTATTCTTTTCTGAGATGTGAGCCATGTGTTGGTTATCCTGAATTATCCTTGAGAAGGTGTTGGTAAATTACGTTGCCGAACCACTGCAGTGTATCTGGTGATCAAAAAGAACCATCATTTCATATTAAGTCCTCTAGATGGCGTTTGAACAATGATTTTAGGATAGTCTTTTTACAATTTCTTTTATCAGTCAAGCCTACTGCTCTTTGTTCAGGTAGAGCTACGCCTTTTATCAGAGTTTCCACCAGCAAGGTTATCTGGAACGAATGCTGGAAAATCTCATCCAGTCTAGCAGCTTCTGTATGGAAAAAAAAAGAGCTGAGGTTTCAAGTCCAGGTGACCCTTTGTCCATTTGGACTCAAAACGTCAGTTCTTTCCTCCCTTTATAGATGCTGGCAGACCTGCTGAGATTTTCCAGCATTTTCTCTTTTGGTTTCAGATATTAGCATCTGCAGTAATTTGCTTTTATCTGGAGCAAAGTAATAAGGGTAAGAGGGACTGATGTTTGGTTGGGGGGTGGGGGGGGGTTGGTGCTGGGAGATTGGAGAAACAGTGGTGTGGTGGTAGTGTCACTGGACTATAGTAATCCTGAGACCCCAAGCTAATCGAATGGGGAGCATGAGTCCATATCCCAGCATGGCAGCTGCTGAAATTTAATTTCAAACTAGAGCCTACTATAGCATTTAATTTTTCATAAAAAACTGAAAGTTAAAGCTAAGTTTGGTGGCGTTTAAGAGGTTAGTTGATAAGTATATGGAAGAGAAGGGAATGGTTTAGTTTGGAGGGGCATTGCTTTTTATATTGGTCGGCGCAACATCGAAGGCCGAAGGGCCTGTTCTGTGCTGTAATGTTCTATGTTCTATGTTCTATGTCTGTAGTGGTGATTGTGAAATTATGATCGAACCTCATGAAAACCCACCTGTCTGGCTCACCATTATCCTTATCTGATCTTGTCTGCCTATGACTTCAGACCCACATGGTTGTCTCTGAATTATCCTCTAAAATAGCCGAGTAAGATGGTGCCAGGGCGAGGCGACTTCTTGCAAGCTGTATCCAGCATTGCTTCTAATTCTATCTTTTACTCTCGTCCTTGTTTCCTTCTCCATGAACAGTATGCTCTGAGTGTACAGCATGCAAGAAACAATACTTTTCACTGTATGCTAACACATGTGACAATAATAAATCAAATTAAATCAAACTACTCAATTCAAGGTCATTAGGAATGGGCAAAAAAATGCTGGCCTTGCTGGTGATATCCATACCCATGAATAAATGAAAAAAGGATAACACATTCCATTAACTGGTTGTTCCCTTCAGTGTTCGTCTGAGTCATTCCAGTTGTGTATTTAATCAATATTGACCTAGGATAATTTGGATCCTTGCCTGACCCAGACATTAGATTACCAGATTTTGTCAGAAAAGCTAAATGATTTCCACATTTCCACTGGCAGTCATGTCAGTCCTGACCCCAACTATTCCCAAGGAGGATAGCCTTTGTGTGGTAATTAGATAACTGTCAAATCAGAAATTCTGTCGAAGCGTTCTATTTAATTGGCCAGTTCCATAGCTCATTGGAACTCCGGTTCCATTCCATAACTCAACATAAATGTGAGTGCATTCTCAATATTTTTCAGATCACAGAGCAGCTACACAACATATCCCATGTGATATACTAAATTATATAAAGAATCTAATTATTTCCCTTACAATATATGAAGTTTTGTTTTTAAGTGAATTTCTATTAACAATATTCAGTTAGTAAAAAGGAATTCCAGCCAGCCAATGTTTGAATTGATAGGGTAATGTTGCAATAAGTACACAGGTGAGGGAGTTATTCTTGCTGAAATTGAAAACCAGCTACTTGGATATGCTAATACTTCATAGATTCATAGAATCATAGAATCCCAATAGTGCAGAATAAAGCCGTTCAACCCATCGAGTCTACACTGATTCTCTAATAGAGCATCTAATCCAGGCCCTATCCCCATAACTCCACATATTTACCTCACTAATCCCGCTGATTTATGCACCTTGGGACACCAAGGGACAATTTAGCATGGCCAATCCACCTAACCTGCACATCTTTGGGATGTGGGAGGAAACTGCTGCATGCGGATGAAACCTATGCAGACACGGGGAGAACATACAAACTCTACACGGATTGTCACCTAACCCAATCAAACCCAGGCCGTTGGCACTGTGAGGCAGCAATGCTAACCACTGTGTCACTGTGCCACCATATATGATTTTGTTATATATGGCTCTCACAAAGCTGGAATGAAAGTCAGGCATAAATGAAATTGAAAAGGTTTGGCAAGCTGATCCCTCAAACTCAAAGCTTGTAACTCAGCAAGTTCTCTGTAAGGGGCTACTATAAAGGGCTAAAGCATATATGTAATTATGTTAAGTAATCGTTATAATTGTAGATATGTGGTTGTTGGTAATAATGGTTATCACTGTGTACTCAATCACGATGTAGTGATGCCGGCGTTGGACTGGGGTAGTAAGAACTCAGTAAGAATTTAGCAACACCAATTTTAAATTCAACCGATTTATTTGATAGTAAATTTGCGAGCTTTCGACACTCTATGTCTTTGTCAGGCAAATGCAGAGACCAGAACACTGCATTTGCCTGACAAAGACACAGAGTGTCGAAAGCTCGCAAATTTACTATCAAATAAATCGGTTGGATTTAAAATTGGTGTTGCTAAATTCTTACTGAGTTCTTACTCAATCACTGACAGCCAATGAATATCTTTGAACCATATTGTCTTGTGGAATAAGATGTAGATTTAAAATAAATCATCTGTTCCCTAACACAAAACATAAGGTTGTAAATTATTAGATTTCAACCAAGGGTTGGTGCATGGAGACTCCAATTGAAAGTTTTTGTGAAAATGTGGATGGATTTCATTCTCCAAAATAATGGAAAATGTCCCAAAGAATTCCACAATTCCATGCAATTAAAATGCTTACTTGATTTATTCAGTGTTAATTATAAACAAATGGAATTGTAGAATATGTCCTTAAAATACTGGAAAACTATCAGGTGAGGAACAGTTCAAAATCTAACAGAGGGCAGTGAGTGTTAGGGATTGTAGCCTGGTGGCAGTTTTGCAATTTGCTTTTTTTGGTGAAAGTAATCAAAATCCTTACGAAGCTGAGTAACAAATGCCTGCATGTACTTGGTTAATGGGCAGAAAACAAAGTAGGCATAAACAGAACATTTTCATATGGACAGTCGGTAATCGGCAGAATACCAGAAGGATCACTACTTAGGCTTCAGTTATTTACAATGACTAAGTGGAGGGGACTGAGTATAACTAACACAAAATATATTGGAAATACTCAGCAGGTCAGGCAGCATCTGTGGGAAGAAACAAAGTTAGCACTTTAGGTTGATGACCATTCGTCAGAAGTGACTAAGTATAATGTATCCATGTTTGCTGATTATATAAAATAAATAGGAAATAAGCAATAAGAATGATGCAGAGAGACTGCAGAGGGATATAGGTAGCTTGAGTAAATGAGTAAGAACATGGTAGATGGAATACAATTAGGAGAAATGTGAAGTTGTTTACTCGTAGGTAAAATGAAAAACTTTTTTTTAATTGTGAAAAACTGGGAAATGTTTGCATTCAGAGGGATCTTGGTTTCCTTTTAGTTGAATCACACAAAGTGTAGGTACAGTAACTATTAAGGAAGGGAAATAGTTTACTTTTGTTACTAAAGGACTGGGGTATAAAGGCAGGATTTTTGCTACTGAGATGGTAGCTTGAGTTGGAACATTTCTCAAGTCAGCAGACGTGCCTTATCTTAAAGTACTTAATAACACACAATATTTGCTCTGGGATGGGGAGCAAGGTACAGGTGTGGGGTGTCACTGGACCTGCTGATTCTGGCAGCAGATCTTAGGCAGCCATAGGTGCAGGTGGGCTGGTTAAATGGCCCATATTGGTTCTCTGGAACTTTGTACCAGTTGTAATAAAATCAATTAGGCCATCTAGCCCAAACGCCCTCACACCAGTTCATTCCCCCATGACTCTCATACCCACAAGGCAGAAAACCAACTCATGTCCATTTTATGCCCATTCACCCAATCTGGACTATGTACATAACAGTGAGGCAAATAATAATAAGGATAAATGTGAAACAATAAAAAAAAGTCATTTGAAAAAAACACTGCTTTTTTTACAACCACTACAAAACTGTCAAACAGACTATTAAAACTTTGTCCAAGTGAACTTTGAGGCATTGACAAAAGAGATTACAGAAACAGCAACTAAATATAGACATTTAAAGATATCAATCAAGCGAAGTCAGCAATTCGCTTCACTTGTTAAAACAGATTCACAGAATTAATGGGAAAATATGCATAGAGTTGAGAGGTTATAGCATCCTCCACGGTTTTGGAGAGGAAAGGAAGATTGCAGATTGGATAATAGTTTCTATGGATGAAGAAACCAAGAGCTGATAAGTTTGATTTTGGCAGAGTTGAAAGGGATGGGAAAGTACCTGAAAGAAAAGAGCAATTAACACTATCAGCCAACATGGAGACCAGGAAGGGAAGCTGGCTGATCAGCTGCATTATGGAGAAGCAAGGGAGCAGGAAATGGATATCATTGATAAGATGAGCTATGAGGAGACATGAATAGCGGGATTTTACAGTTTCAGGTCGAGCAATGCTGTAAAATCCCATCCAAGTCATGGGCGTTTCCATTGCAAGCTCTCACCTGGTCCGATTCTGTAGTGGGCAGGGCGATAATATTCCAGCTGAGGAGTAATATGGGAAAAACTAGAGAAAGATCTAAGGGCAGGAGGGAATGTTACAGAAAGCTTTGTGACTGGGGAAAAGAGGAAAGCATCAGGGGCAACTAATTGAATAGCCTCAATCTCAGTGACAAAGAAGTCCATGAGCTCCTTTCATGTTGTTGGAGGACAACAGTTTCAGATCGTTGATTCAACAAAATTTTGCTTTTGTGGTTTTTTGCCATGTCGGTTGAATCTTTTGTGTTACACATTCGCTTTCAAACAGATTTGTTGATTATTCATTAATTCACATTCACTCTAACAAATAGTTATTAGCACAACCATTACTATTCCCTTCGCCTTTTGTCATTTAATGTTTCCTCCCTCTACCCTGTCCCTGAGCTTCCTTTTGTCCTTATCCCTTTCAACAGCATAAAACGTGTCACATTTTCACCTTACCATCAGATTTCAAGAAGTCATATTCAATTCAAATTGTTAACACTTGTAAGATTTTGATATTTGAGTAATGTTTAAGATCTGTAACATCTATGGATTTTATTCCTTAACCACTTTTTAAATGGTGTGGTTTGAATTTCTGATAGTTGGGATTCTTTACAGAGAGGCTGTTCTTTGTGAGAAATAGACATGTTATTGTTTAATGAATTAAGTTGCTCTATTTGAAGAAATGAGTAAAAGTAGTTTATTCCTAGAATGATATTCTAAACAAAACCCATTTAATGATTTAATTGATTAACTATATTTGTAGTGTAGAGCATCTGTATAAGAAAAAAAACTTTATTTTCTGATATTCTAGTATGAAATATTATTGACAAGAGAATGTGACTTTATTTGTAACTGCTCTGTATTTAAAAGAAATGGAACATTTGTTTGCTGTAGAATGTAAATTCTGAGTGGCCCAAGGAGCTGTGTCACATCAGATCAGCAAGGGTTGCAGATCTGATGTGACATAAGATGACTTACATCCTAAACCAATGAAAGAGGTGAATTTGGACTATTTCCAAATAAGGAATCCTGGAATAATAAGACACGGGGATAAAAGTTGGAAAATTGTAATCCTTATTGGGATATGGTTACCATGGCATCTGAGGTATGACTTTTCTGGACACAGTTCAACATCATTTTAAAGACAGAGAAAAGAAAGGTAATGCTTGTGCTGGCAACACTCAAGAACTCTTAGGATATTGAGAGGAGAGGAACTTCTATGTTATTTTCACTGCTTTTTGTTAAGTATTTGTAAAATCTTACTTAATAAATTTTACTTGATTTATAAATACTAGTTATTATACTTCATTGTCAAGCACAACTGAGGATCCTAGTGTTAGATATTAAGAATTTGGAGCTTAGGATTTTTAATTAGAAGGATTTTATATATTGAAACCTTAAAGTTTTACACCTACTTTCTCTCTCTACAGATGCTGCCAGATCTGCTCAGTATTTCTATCACTTGCTGTTTTTTTATTTTGGATACTGGCAATAAGCCGAGAATAGAGTGAAGGGAATTCAGAATTAAAGTCAGTGTTATAAAATTGATATAGGTAAGGTGGAGGAGACACAGAGCTCAATGACCTTTTGTCCATATTTGTAGATAGGTGAAGAAGACTGAGTCCAGAAGCTATTGGGAGAATAGAGTCAATGTTACACCCACGGGAATGAAGATCCAAAAGGTGTGCAGAATTAATTGTGGGAAAGAAGAAAGGAATGGGAATTCAGAAGAGATGGAGAAATGTACTTTGGCTCAGGCGAGTGAATCATTAGCCAGCCACCAGATAAAAGCTGCAAAACTGGTAGACAAGTAGGCCATGTCAATTATAATCTTAGCAGGAAGCTGCAGGGTGGGGCCAGGGAAGGGCTGCCATAAATGAGCAAAGTTGTTTAAAAATTTAAACAACAAAGCATGTCAGTCACACAGTGACTGAATCTTATTGTGCAGCTGAATTCAGAAGCACTGTCTTGATGTTCAGAGAAGTCCAGGAATTTATAGACCAAATTTGAGAAAGATCCAGTGCTCGCTGAGCAAAGCAATTAAGAGTAGACATGGTCATGGGACGAATCAAACTAAGAAAATTGTTGCATGATGCAATAGAGGTTATCATTGAGTATGTTACCTTTATGCTTCAAAAATGATCTGTGAATGTGAATGGCTACAATATAGCATGAGCTGAAATAGTACCTCCTCGATCTATCTGGTTTTTCAGTCCTTCATCTCAGTCAGAAACACTCATTTGTTCAATAGAGCTGTGGTTCCCAATCTTTTATATGTCACAGTACACCTCTATAACATAGAAAAATTTTGAGGCATACGTCCCAATTTCTCTGAACTGCCTTCCAGGAAGAGACTTTATTTGGGGTGATTTTCCCTGTGTTTGCCTTCAGAAAGAAGGTGACGCAGGTAGAAAATCAGGAGACGTGGGTTTCCATGTTTTACTATATATGTGTGGATGCCAAAACTCTGATTTTCACCATCATAATGCTGAGCACTGATAGCTTCAGTTCTAGTTATCACAGAATCTGAACCATTGATTTGGAAAAAATGTAAATTACACAATATAAATGTGATCTGTATAAAGGGAATCTTGATTTCCATAAAAACACAATTCATAAATAATTAATGAATTCATACAAAATTTAATATTTTGAAACAGCCATCAACATGCATGGTGACTATTCCACAGATGCTGCCTGAGGATTCCTTCTAATGTCAGATTTCCAGCATCTGCAGTATTTTGCTTTTCTATTAATATTTTGAGTTCTATTACTGCAGGTAGAAAAATAAAATATGAGAGAAAAGAAAGCTGAAGTGCTCATCAGACATCTGAATATAACACTAATCTCATATCTAGGCATTAGCTAAACATAACTATAGATGTAAGTTTTTGGCATGGTTTCAATATTGTGATTTGCAGAACAGCAGATGCCATATTTTAACCTCTGTCTCTCTCGCTTCTCCCAGGGTTTTTGCGCCTTGAATTTTTACTCTATGTGTGGGCACACATGGCCTTCGTCTTCAATTCCAAGTCCTGTTTGTCATGTGTTTTGACCTGACCAACATAAAAAAATCTAAACCATGCAAATATGGCTATTTCCTAACTGGTGCATGCATGGGAGGTTTAAGTTTCATTGAGTCTTGGAGTTGCCGACCACAGATTGGAAGATGAAGGTTAGTTTTAGTTTAATGACATGAAGTTTTAAAAATTTTGAATCTTTTTGCGCAGCACACTTGGGGGTTGGTCTTCATGGCACATGGTTGGTAACCATTGCAACGAAAACAGAAAATGATGGAAAAACTCAACAGGTTTGACAGCATCTGTGAAGAGAGAATAGAGTCAACATTAAGAGGAGCGCAATAGTTCTTCAACATTGGCTCTATTTTGTCCCATTACAGCACTACCCCCTTCTCACCCCGTCCCATTGTACTAATCTTGTCCTTGTCGTCAGCTCTGACAAAAAAAGACTTGAAACGTTGGTTCTATTCTCTTATATATATTTTATATCTTATATCTTATATATTTGTCAGACTTGCTGAGTTTTTCCAGCATTTTCTGTTTCTGTTTCAGATTTATCTTAGGGAACCATTGCAATTGAGTCTACTTGTGGCATCAACACACTTAGAGAAGTTTTAGCTGATTAAGTCTGAATTTATGAAAAATATTTTTTTCTAAAATAAGTCTATCAAAGAGATTTTTAATGTTTCACCTTTATGCTATTTTCCTCTGCTCCTCCATGCAGAGAATGTTTCTAAAACAACAGTGATTGCTCTCAGCATGATCTTTATATACCCACTGTGAAGGCTGAGCTGAGTTTTCTTTCACAAATCTGCCGAAGGAATGAAAACGAGCTTTGAAACAGCAAATTCTTTTGTTTGAATGAAGAAATCCCTTTCCTGGTTTATTTCCAACAGCTTGACTTCTGTGGAAAATGGATCATTTGAGCTCACCCATGAACAAATATTTAGATGCATTTGTTTTGAGCTTTAAGTGAAGGAAATCAATTAAGTACAGTATATAGATGAAGTGGTTTAATGTTGAACCAGCTCCTATTTTCTCCATTCCATGAAATTAAGAAATGCATTTCCTCCAATTGCACTTGTTTCCTTTATAACCTTTGTTACTCTGTCTGGATGCATGACTAGTTTGTCTTTTTAGCAGCTCAGGCTGAAAACTGACTCCAAAATCCAAAATAACAGTTGAAAGTCCACACCAAAACACATAAGATTTGAACAGCAAGATCTTTACAAGTCAATTTGTGGCCAAATGCATAAGAGAGTTGCTTGATTGTATGTCAGATAGACTATTTTGACCGTAAAGGGCGGATCAATTTTTACTGTTTTATTTCTATGATTCTCATTTGCACCTGATACTTTTACTAATGATTTTGTGCTGACCCTTTTCCTGTGATTTGTATTTGATGTGATGTGATGTTACTTGTACAATGGATATGCCTGTTATATCTGTTTTAGAATCGTTCCTTGGCAAATCAACTGTCTTGAATGGTTTCTTGTCATTGGATGCAACCTAACAAACTGCTGCTTACTAAGGTTAAAAAAAATGTCTTTCATGTAGAGATGGAAGGAGCAGGAATGATCCTCATGGCTGCACAGCACTACAGAGAGCTGCAGCTAGCCTCTGATCTTTCCTTCTTTCATTGTACTCCCTCCTCATACCCACACCTTCCAGCACGTAAATGAGAGCTATTAACGACAATTCAGATGGTCCAGTTGGATCTGTGCACATGAGTGAACTGCCTCAGAGTTGGCCTGAGTGCCAATTTTGACAGGGCCTCAGGCTGATCTCTCTGGCATATGCATTATTCCCTGTGCCCATTTTGCATTGGAAGCTGAAGAAAACTCATTTCACCTAGACTGCATGTACCTCTTTGTACCTCTTTAATTGAGCAAATTGTGGCTAAAAAGCATACAATGTCCTTGGCTTTATAAATACAAAACAAGGATGTTGTACTGAATATTTATAAATCACTGGTTAGGCTTCAACTGGAGTACCGTGTCCAATTCTCAGCATTATATTTTAGCAAGAATGTCAAGGCCTTGTGGAGATCATTCAGAGGAGATGTATTAGTATGTACAATAAATGCAAACTTCAATTATGTGGAGACTAAAGTGTTTTCCTTAGAGAATGTTTATGGATGTTCAAAATTAAGGGACATTTTCATGGAATAGATGGGGAGAAATTGCTTCCACTGGCAGGACATTCAGTAACCAGAGGACACAGATTTAAGATAATTGGCCAAAGATCCAGAAGGAAAATGAAAGGGAATCTTTTTAAAGAATCTCTCTATAACATGCCTTCTCAGCTAAACTTTGAGGCACCCTGCTGATACTTCCTTCTTTGGTTCTGTCAATTTTGATTCATTATTTTTCTGTGTAGTACATTGGAATATTTTCCTCCATTAAAGATGTGTACACATCACATTATTGAATTGTTATTATCGTGATCTAGAGACATTGAAACAACTTGAGATTTGCGTTCCTTTCAAAACAAGATTCCAAGTGGCGATGATTTGAGTAACTCATGGAAAGGTGCATTTCATTTGTCTGCAAATGAAATGCAAGGTCTCACGTCAAATAAACCAAGCTGTGCATTGTTCTCTCCAGAGGAACCCAGTGTTCTGAGCTGTGAAATAGAGATTATTTTGCGAGCTTCACTTCAATAGGTGGTTAGTGAGTATAATAGCATAATATATAAGCAATCTGAAATTCCAAAAGGATTTGTATTAGGTCCAATATTTAAGAGTGCTGAAAATTTGGGTTGGATCTATTGCTGCAGATTTGGATCATATCTAACAGGGGTGATATAGATTAGGTCTGATGGGGAATAGCTGCTGATTTATTTGAGAAGAGATAGAGAGCAGCAGAGATAGGAGGCATGTTAGGTCTGGTGATAAATCACAATTGCTAAGTTAGCAGCGCAAACATCATACTGATGCCTGGGATATTTACTCTTTCTACAGAGGGAACTCCTGCATTTTGTGATATCATAAAATCTCCCCTTCTTTGCCTTTGATTTCTGTCAGGGAATTTTCTGGAAGAGTGCTCTTCCTTCTGATGAGATTTGAGTCTTACCTGCGAAAGGTTCAATGTTTGTGAATATTTTGTGGTAACATTAGGAACATGAGATGAGTTGTATTGTACAGGAACTTGGGATGGGATGTGTGTTCTGTGCACTATCATAATGTCCAGGTGCCATCTGCCCATTCTGCAAGTAAGAAAAAACAAAGTCATATGTGTTTATGCATCTTCTGACGTTTCAGCCATTATTTGATAGTGCTGTCCCTCCACCTTAGATTGTTTTTCAAACTCAGGTGGATATATTTTGTAAGAATATTATTGGATGTGGTACAAAGGCCGATATATTGAGTTGAGTTACCAAAGAGGGCTGGCGGAATTGCTTGCGGGTGGACACTTCATATTTGTCTGGAAGAAACCACTGTGTATACTTTCCTTCTAAACAAACTAACAAAGCAACACAATGAGAAAATTTAGCTACTGCTAAAACTAATCAAGATCAGTATAATTTCTTGGCATATTTTTTCTGAGGAATATGGTTTAGATATAGCATGTCAATAGTTTTGTCTTTAATTAAATAATTTGAATTAGCAAATATAATCCTTTGTGATCGTCCTTTTTCTCTTGAATCTCTTTTCTCTTGTCAATCAGACAATCCTACTCCAATATCTCTGTTCAGTTGTCAAACTCCATGGGAATGTCTTTTTTGGTTCCATTCTTGCCACCTAATCATAACCAGGGCATCTCTAGCAATGGCTTCTCTGCCAACTCTCAGGCTGTCATCTCCAGCGTTCCCAAATACTGTCACTGGTTTTTCAGTTCTTCCTCACTGTGGTGACATCTTCTACAGATATCAGGTCAACTTTCAATAATTATGTCGATGACAATTAACTCTGCCTCTTTATCACATCCCTCTTCTATTGTCTTTAAGCCGACAGCCTGTTTGTGATATCCAGTCTTGAATGAGCTGTGACTACTTTGAGCTTAACATTAAAGTAATCAAAACTATGGGGAAAGAATTTTCTGGCCGTTTACACTGATGGATCTTCTGGTCTCACTGATAGCACACTCTTACAGTGGAATTTTCTCAGTGGCAAGGGCTGCATTTAATGGAATACCTCACTGACAATAGCAGGATCATAAGATCTCACAGTTGGCCAATGTGAAACACATGGCGAGTTGCACAGAAAATCCTGTAAATTGTCTACAATCTCCACCCCAAACTCCATTTCAATTCCACTTATTGCCCCCAAATCCCAGGCCATTGTTTCTATCTGAACCCGACTGTGTCCAACTGTAACATCTTATTGTCCCTGATCTTAGCTTTAGACTCCCTAGTATTACCTAAACAAGAATCACCTACAGCTATATATGTAATATTGCCAGCAACTGCCCCTCTCTCACCCAAGTGCTGATCAACTCTCCTCCCCACGCTCTGAACATCTGTATTCTGACTCTCCTCTGTTTTCTACCTCTGGCCTCCTTTTGCTGCACCATTGGTAGCGTGCCTTCAGCCACCTGGGTCTCATCCTCTTGAATTGCCTTGCTCTATCATTCAGTTTCTGTTCTTTCTTCAAATGTCTTCTTAAAATCTACCACTTTGACCAGATTCTGGTCAATCTACATAATCTCTCCTTCTTTAACTTGATGTCTGTTTTTCCTCATGCCTCTGCAAAACATTTTAATTTTCTAAGCCAGAAAGCCAGCTGATGAAGGATACAAAGACAGCCATTGTTTATATCCTTCTATATTTATTTAGCAAATACCTCCTAACCTCAAAATCACAGTCTGTGTTTACTTTTTTTTGAGGGGGACAGTAACTCAAGTGAATGCCCAGTTAGTGCCCAATATTTGCATACAATTGGACACAAATATCTGATTAACACTGAGGATGTTATTTTTATTTAAATAAATACATAATTATAAATTGTATATTTCATATCTTTGTTTAGACTATATCCCACATTTTTCTAAGCTTTTTTTTATTTTTACATAATTGTTTAACTGTAAAATTAATCAATATTTGTCTAATTAGATATGTTACGCTTTTCAATTAATTTATGAGAAATCCACAACTTTCCAATTAAAATCAAGATCTTCCTGTGTTATTAGCAATTATGTGGAGATGCCAGCGTTGGACCAAGGTAAACACTGCAAGAAGTCTGACAACACCAGGTTTAAGTCCAACTGATTACCTGATGGTAAACTCACAAGCTTTTGGGGTTTGCCCCTTTGTCAGGCGAATGGAAAGTTCCATCACTTTCCATTCGCCTGACGAAGGGGCAAACCCCCAAAGCTTGCGAGTTTACTATCAAATAAATCAGTTGGACTTAAATCTGGTGTTGTCAGACTTCTTACTAGCAATTACTATAGTCAATATTGAGAAGACTGACTTACATGGATATCAAACTTTTACACTGATATAGAACATTTCATGATCATTTGATGTCTCAAAGTGCTTTCTTTTTAAATTCTTTCATGCAGTGTGGACATTACTGACTAGCAGCATTTGTTGCCCTCCCCTAATTGTCGTAGGTGGCAGTGAATGACCTTCTTGAACTACTGCAATTCACAGTGCTCTTAGAAAGTTATTTCAGGATTTTGATCCAGTGACAAAGAAGAAACAATGATATAGTTCCAAGTGTGAAGAGGAAATTGGATGTGGAGGAGTTCCCAAGTGTCTGCCATCCTAGTCCCTTTAGGTGGCAGAGGTGATGGGTTGAAAGAGCTGTCAAATGAACAAATCACAGCCGATGAAGCACTTTTGAAGTGTAATCACTATCGTAATGTAGAAAATGTTGCAACCAATTTGTACATGGTAAGCTCCGACAAACAACAATGTAAAAATGGCCAGATAATTTGTTTAAGTGATTGCTGATTGAAGGAAATATTGTCCTGGAACCAAAGATAATTCCCCTGCTCTTCTTCAAAATAATGTTATGGGATCTTTTATGTCCATCTGGGAGAGTAGTTGGGATTTCAGTTTAACAGATGGCACAGTGGTTAGCACGCCTGCTAGGCGTCAGGCCCTAATTTGATTCCTGTCTTGGGTAACCGTCTGTCTGAAGTTTGCATGTTTTTCTTGTGTCTGCGTGGGTTTCCTCCAGGTGCTCTGATTTCCTCCCACAGTCCGAAAGGTGTGCTGGTTAGGTGCTAAATTCTCCCTCAGTGTACCTGAACAGGCGCAGGAGTGTGATGATTAGGGAATTTTCACAGTAACTCCATTGCAGTATTCATGTAAGCCTATTTGTCACACCAATAAATTAATTTTAACATCTCATTCAAAAGACATCTAACAGCAAAGCACTCCATTAGCAAATGTAAAGTCATCATTCATCCCAAATAACTATACGGTGTGACTTATAATGACTTAGCCTAAGGATCACCATGCCTCAGCCAATATGGGAATTGAACCCATGCTGCATCATTAACCAACTATCCAGCCAAATGAGCTATATGGACCCCCTTACTACTACACTGGGATTGTATATTCAAGTCTCTGGATTTGGACATTGACTCAAGAATCACGGCTGACACCATCATTGTTACAATCATCATTAGCATCACTGACAATTCAAATGCTGATAAATGGTGAATTTTATGCTTTGGAACTATTTCAGGATCTTGAAAAATTGTCCATATATTTGCCCTGTCCCATTCCAGACAATTTATTTATTACAAACACAAAATATTCAATAATCAATTAATATTCAATTAAGCTTGCATGAATTAAAAGCAAAATCAGATTTATTTTGGAAAATGAAATTATGCCATTTGATTATTGCTTTCACAAGGAATATGTGTTCACATGCAATAATTACCTGAAATGACCATATAATTCTAATGAGCTGCTTTTAAAAGAACAATGTGCAAAGACCTTGCTTCATTGTAATGTCAGATAAGAAAAAATATCACAAATAAAACTAACTAAATATAAAGAAATTCTGAAAATAAGATGCAAGTCAATCAGCCACAGTAAAGCCCAAGTTAATATTTCAGCTCAGATAGAATTTTCAGAATATTCAAAGAAAATTATCCTTTGAAAGAGGTTGTTGGGGATAGTTGGGGCAGTGTGGTGGGGTGACCCTTTCATTGGGCAGCAGGACTCCAACAGTATTTATTGATGCCGGTCATTAGGTGGCTGGCGCTGGCATTGCTTTCCCTATTAAGAGCAGCAGCCCACACCCAAGAGGTGCTCAGCCAATTAAAGGGCTTTCATGCGGCAGGTACACTGAGATGGTGCTGGGAGGATGCTAGGCATGCCAGCCACCAGCTTCCTGCACTATTTTACCTGCGTTCCCACCTCCCAGTTCATCCTTAACGGACTGGTAAGATTCAGTCCAGAAGTATTAAGGCTCTGATTACGTGGGAGAGCGCATATGGATGAAGCTCATTAGAGACCATTTAAATATAATTTAGTTATCAATTACTGGGAAAGTTTGCAAATTTGTTTCCTACAAGTCTCCAATGCAGAAATAATATTAATGTATGAGCTCCTTTCAAACAATAGCAAAGGCCTGGAATTTGGATAGGGCAGATGCCAAATCAAGTGCATGGTAAATGGATTATTTAAAAAAGACTGTCACTCACTGCAATTAAAGGGATTCCCTGTTAGAATAAAACACAGCCCGACAGCAACTGAACACCTGGTCCATGCAGACCCATCTACTAACACAAGAACTGCAAGCAAAGCAACAAATTTTCCATCCACAACACAACCCCATACCCTTAACACTGCAAACCACTCTCACCATCTCTCAGGCTTGAAAAGAAGCTGACACTCCAGAAAGTGTGGGAAATCTGCAGTCCTGCAGTGAAAGTGAAACAATGCGGTCCCAAGGCGCGCCCCCCCCCTACCCTTCCCAGTTTACTCTTTATAAATGTGGGTCTCTGGAAAACAAGCTAAATGAACTTAAAGCCAGACTCACTTTCCAAAGAGAACTGAGGGACTGTTGTGAATTCGGAGATATGGCTCACTCCTGCTTCACTGGACTAGAGGGCTTCTCAATCCATCGAATGGACCATACAGTGGCCTTAGGGGAGATAGTGTCTGCTTTCTAATCAACACCTCGTGGTGCCTAGATGTAGCAAAACTTCCTGCTCTCCTGACCTAGAATATGTGAAATGCCCCCCCCCCCCCGCCATTATCTTCCACGGGAGTTCATTTCTGCATTTCTGTTATCCTGGTGACAATTTATATCCCACTCTGCATGGATGGGAAGATTGCACTGAACAAAATATTCACCACTATGAACACTCTTGAGACAAAACATCCCGAGCGTTCTTCGTCATGTCTGGGGACTTCAATCAGGCCAAACTCAAGAGCGTATTACCAAGTTACCGCCAACACACATCCTGCTCCACCAGAGGCCCACACATCCTAGACCACTGCTACACAAATATCAAGCATGCCTACTGCTCTATCGTCCGTCCACATTTGGTAAATCAGAGCACAAGCCTGTGCTCCTGCTTACAAGCAAAAGCTGAAGAGGGAGAATCCATCAAAGAAAGTTGTGCAATGTTGGTCTGAGCATTCACTTGATCTCCTATGGGATCGGTGGACTGGTCAGTATTTAAAAATTCTGTGATCAGCCTAAACGAGTATGCCACTACAGTAAGTGAATTCATTAATAAGTGCCCAGTTTTCTGTGGCAGTGCCAAAGAAGCAAATCTGTGTATTCCCCAACCAGAAAGCATGGATGAACAGGGATATTCACTGCTTGGTGAACTCAAGGTCTGAGGCATTCAAGACAGGCAATCCTGATGTATACAAGAAAGCCAAATACGATCTAAAGAGATCCATCAGAGATGCCAAAAGACAGTACCAGACCAAGCTAGAATTCCAGGCCAGCCACACTGATCCCCACTGACTATGGCAAGGTCTGCAAGACATAACAGGCTACAAGATGTGGCATGTAAAATTGCCAGCTCCAACGCACACTTTCCTAATGAGCTCAATGCATTCTACACCCACTTTAAGTAAGAGATCAGCGAGAACACGTCCTCCACTCTGGAAGCCCTGGATAAACATCTATCTGGGCTCACCATTGCAGATGTCAGAACAGCTTTCTTGATGGTCAACTCACAGAAAGCAACTATCCGGATAGGTACCCAAACGTGCATTCAGATCCTGTGCAGATTAGCGGGGTATTCACAGACATCTTCAACCTCTCTTTACAACAATCTGAGGTCTCTATCTGCTTTAAGAAAATGACAATCCCGGTACCTAAGAAAAACCAAGCAGAGTGCCTTAATGACTATCGGCTGGTGGCACTGACATCCATCATTACGAAGTGCTTCAAAAGGTTAGTCATGGCATGAATCAATACCAGCCTCCCGGACTACCTGGATCCACTACAGTTTGCCTTCTGCTGCAACAGTTCCACAACAGACGCCATTTCCCTGGTCCTGCACTCAATCCTGAATATCTAGAATACAAGGTCCCTATTTCAGTCTCCTATTTATTGACTACAGCTCAGTCTTCAATACTATTATTCCCACGAAACTCATCTCCAAACTCCGAGGCCTGGGCGTCAGCACCTTCCTCTGCGACTGGATCCTGAATTTTCTAACTCACAGAGCACAATCAGTAAAGATAGGCAACAACACATTCTTCATGATTATCCTCAACACCAATGCCCCCACGGGGCTGTGTTCTCAGGCCCCTATTATATTCCTTATACGCTAATGGCTATGTGGCCAAATTCCTCTCCAATTCAATTTTCAAGTTTGCTGATGACACCACTATAGTGGGTCGGATCTCAAACAATAACCAGACAGAGTATAGGAATGAGATACAGAATCTGGTGAACTGGTGCGGTGACAATAATCTCTTCCTCAATGTCAGCAAAACGAAAAAGATTGTCATTGACTTCAGGAAGCTTAAAATAGAACAGATCCTTGTCTACATCAATGAAGATGAAATAGAAAGGGTTGAGAGCTTGAAGTTTTTAGGTGTCCACATCACCAACAACCTTCCATGCCGACACTATAGTTCAGGAAGCCCATCAATGCCGCTACTTTCTCAGAAGATTAAGGAAATTTGACAAGTCAGCTACCACTCTCACTAATTTTTACAGATGCATCTTAGAAAGCACTCTTTGTTTGTATCCAAGACCACAAGGAATTACAAATGGTCATGAATGTAGCCCATTCTGCAAACCAGTCTCCTGTCCATTAATTCTGTCTACACTTCCCGCTGCCTCGGAAAAGCAGCCAACTTAATTAAGCACATTGAGTACCCTGGACATTCTCTCTTCCACCTTCTTGCATCAGGAAAAAGATACAAAAGTTTGAAGTCACCTACCAACCACCTCAAGAACAGTTTCTTCCCTGCTCCTGTCAGAATTTTGAATGGATTTACCTTGCATTAAGTTGATCTTTCTCTACACCCTAGCTATGACTGTATAGTACATTCTGCACTCTCGTTTCCTTCTCTATGAACGGTATGTTATGTCTGTATAGCATGCAAGAAACAATACTTTTCCCTGTATGTTAATACATGTGACAATAATAAATCAAATAGTGCTACCTTTTTCCATTGTGTAAGTACGAGGAGTTAACATATGGGATAAGCTAATGTCTGACATAGATGTAGCATTGACACTAGTCAGTCTTGCATTAGACTCCCGAGAGAGGTTGGAATCATGCCTAAGAATTACATGGTTACATTGTAACCAGTTTAGATGTAAGTCAAACAAAGAAGTATTAAACAGACACTAGAATATATCTACAGTCTAAGAACTGAATCCCATGCCCAGAATACAAGACAGGAGGACTCAAATCCAGAACATGGCAGCTACATTGGAGACATCAATGTGCTACAGAAGGAACCACAGAGTGAAGAAACCTTTGAAAGCAGCTTGAGAAGTTTCAGTGGTAGAAGAGAGATATTGATGATAATAGGTAGTAAGCAGTCCCTGCCCATCTGACTGCCGTGAGGGCCAGAGAAGCCAGTACTGGACGTAATGGAAACAGCACTTTCTCCAATACCATCAGGTTTCCATGAAAAAGTACAAAACTCCGAGTTAGTTCCTCTCTTGGTGGAACGGTCCATTAACAGCTAACGTTCTCTTAAGGCAGGGTGTGAAGGAATCCACTGCAGATTTTGATTCCATTATTAAAGCCTTTGATACCTTTTTTAATCATCCACAAAACCCCATTTTTTTCTCTCAGTCATTAGTCTGTGAAATTCTCTTCTTCAGAGAGTGGTGGAAGCATAGCCATAGAATACTTTAAGGCTGAGTCAAAGGGTATATAAGGAGTAAATAAAAAAGTAGAGGACACAATCAAATCAACCATGATCTTATTAAATGATGAAGCCTATCTCTGCTCCTAATTTGCATATTTGTATAATTAGGATGCATGGATAGGCCATTCCGTATGGGGTAATAAAAATTTACTTGAAAAATCATCCAGTTTAACATTCATGAAGATGGTGCAGTGACAGAACTATGAGACATAGCCTATCTCTCACATATCCTGGGCAACATCCCTTCTTTGCCCTATGTTATCATCAACTTTAATTTTAATCTTTGAAACTCCTGAAAGCTCTCTGCCTCTTCCCCTCTTCCTTTTTTTCCAAGAACTTTTTAAAACCTAATTTTTATTCATCCCTCTTCAAGCCTGCCACTCTGGTTCAATGTTATTCATCATTATGTTCCATGTAACATGTAAAAGGCAATCTGATGTTTTATATTAAAGACATTTAGAAAAGTAAGAGTTATTGCATCCCACCCAGGATACGTCCCCCTTTTCAGCTTCAACCTTCTCCTTTTAATTACACCTTAAAATTCACTCCTGCTTATGCTCTTACAGAATCATAGAATGATTAATGGACAGGAGTAGATCATTCAGATTATCATGGGGGAGGTGATGGCCTGGTGGCATTATTGCTAGACTATAGATCCAGCAATTCAATTAACATTCTGGGGACCCTGGTTTGAATACCGGCATGGCAGATTATGGAAGTTGAATACAATTTAAAAAAGTCTGAAATTAAGAATCTACTGATGGCTACGAAACCATTGCTGATTGTCAGAAAAATCTGTCTGGTTCTCTAATGTCATTTAGAGAAGGAAATCTCTGGCCTTACCTGGTCTGATCTGTGTGTAATTATGTGGAGATGCCGGCATTGGACTCGGATAAACACAGTAAGAAGTCTCACAACATCAGGTTCAAGACCCAACAGGTTTATTTGGTAGCTTTCTCGCTTTCAGAGTGCTTGCTGTTCCTTTGTCAGGTAAGTGGGAGTTCTGTTGAAACGAAGAAAACAGCACGGGAAACAGGCCCTTCGGCCCAACGAGCCCACGACGCCACCTCGATGTTCCCACTTCTACCCATGATCCCTGTCTATGTTTATAGATCTATGCATTGGAACCAAATTTGCGAGACAATTTAGGGAGAAATTGTTTTGCCAATCAGCCTAAGAGCACATCTTTGGAGTGTGGGAGGAAACCAGAGCACCCGGAGAAAAGCCAGGCAAGCACGGGGAGAATGTGCAAACTCCCACAACACAGGCCTAAATCCATGTGTCTGCACAGCACAGCGATAGTCACTGAACTGTCGTGTTGCCCATCAACTGGTCCAGTTCAAGTGTACACTAATGACGTGAAGCACTAAGCTACTCTTGAAAAATCCAAGAGCAGCCCTCTCATGACCCATTGCGTGTATGCCCCTTGACAAATAGGGCATATAAAGTCACAAACAGGCATAGGCATGCGATCTCTGATCTTCAGGTAAGCATTCTCCAAGGCGGCCTTCACGACACACGACAGCACAGAATAGCTGAGCAGAGATTGATAGTCAAGTTCTGCACACATGAGGATGACATCAACCAGGATCTTTAAGACTTGACTACCTGTAAAAAATCACATTCCAATCATTATTTTGCAAATTGAGTTTGTGTCTTTTTATGCTTTCTTTATGAACAGAACTCCCACTCACCCAATGAAGGAGCAGCAACTACTCCAAAAGCTAGTGGTTTTGCTACCAAATAAACCTGTTGGACTTTAACCTGGTGTTGCAAGACTTCTTATTACATGTGATTCTCAGAGCCACATGCGCATTGTTGACTCTCAACTGCTCTCCAACTAGCAATGGGCAGTAAGTGCTGACTAGCCTGAGATAAACGTGTCCCATAAATGAATAAAAAAAAGTTTTATGCTGGCTCTGCAATTCAGCTAGACCCACTCCCCTGCCCTTTTTATGCCAGCTGTCAGAGTCTCATGCTTTCTTTGCCTCATTTAATTCCCTTTTCACTTCCTCTCTGAATTTTCCATATTCAGGCTGGTTCTCACTTTAACCTGACATCTCTCATGTATTGTTTTTTTGAGCGGGGAGAATCACCCCTTCTAATTTATCTTTTTTGGGAGGAGGGAGATATTCGCTAGTTTCTTCCTTCTCCGGAGCGCCGTGTTCAGGGATTTACTTCAAGAGGAATTGGACTAGCAGCTGCCAAAAAAGACTTTAGCAAGAATTTAGCAACACCAATTTTTAATCCAACCGATTTATTTGATAGTAAAATTGCGAACTTTCAACACTCTTGTGTCTTCCTCAGGCAAATGCAGTGTTCTGGTCTGCAATAGCACACATCAGCAGACAGTCAGAGATTGCAGATTAGAATGCGAATCCTTACATCTAACCTGCTATTCAAGTGTTAAAGTGGCTAACAATGTGTGTGAAGGGAATCCTGAGCATTGGTTAGAGAATTGTGTATTTTCTCCAGACAGCACAGTAAGTGAGGTTTTTTGCTAACCCAGGCAAGTTACGGGGGTTACAGATAGTGTGTCATGAAGCCAAGATCCCTGTTAAGACCGTCCTCATGTGTGCGGAGCTTGGCTATCAGTCTCTGCTCAGCGACTCTGCGCTGTCGTGTATCACGAAAGCCCCCCTGAAGAACATTTACCCGCAGGTCGGAGGCCGAATGCCCATGACTGCTGAAGTGTTCGCCCACAGGAAGGGAACTGTTTTGCCTGGTGATTGTTGAGCGATTTTCATTCATCCGCTGTCGTAGTGTCTGCATGGTCTCCCCAATTTACCATGCTTCGGGACATCCTTTAGAACATAGAACATAGAACATAGAACATTACAGCAGAGAACAGGCCCTTCGGCCTTCGATGTTGTGCCGACCAAAATAAAAAGCAATGCCCCTCCAAACTAAACCATTCCCTTCTCTTCCATATACTTATCAACTAACCTCTTAAACGCCACCAAACTTGGCGCATCTACAACAGCTGCAGGCAGGGCATTCCACTCCCTAATCACTCTTTGAGTAAAGAACCTACCTCTGATATCCGTCCTATAACTCATACCCCTTAATTTAAAGCTGTGTCCCCTCGTGCTAGCTTTCTCCATCCTAGGAAAAAGGCTATCACTGTCCACCCTATCTAAACCTCTAATCATCTTATATGCTTCAATAAGATCCCCTCTTAGCCGCCTCCTTTCTAACGAAAACAACCTCAAATCCTTCAACCTCTCTTCATAGGACCTGCCCTCCATACCAGGCAACATCCTGGTAAACCTCCTCTGTACCCTCTCCAATGCCTCCACATCTTT
Organism: Sphyrna mokarran; assembly: GCA_024679065.1. Lineage (NCBI taxonomy): Eukaryota > Metazoa > Chordata > Chondrichthyes > Carcharhiniformes > Carcharhinidae > Sphyrna > Sphyrna mokarran. Next base: position 73,108,991 of record JAGIQG010000005.1, read on the forward strand.
CTTATAATGTGGGGACCAGAACTGCACACAATACTCCAAGTGCGGCCGCACTAGAGTTTTGTACAGTTGCAACATGATGCTGCGGCTCCTAAATTCAATCCCCCTACCAATAAAAGCTAAGACTCCATATGCCTTCTTAACAACTTTATCCACTTGACTGCCTACTTTCAGGGATCTATTGACACATACACCAAGATCCTTCTGTTCCTCAACACTATTAAGAGCCCTACCATTAGCCCTATACTCTACACATTTATTGTTCCTGCCAAAGTGCATTACCTCACCCTTTTCCACATTAAACTCCATTTGCCACCTCTCGGCCCAGCTCTGCAACTTGTCCAAGTCACTCTGCAAACTATAACACCCCTCTTCACTATCTACCACTCCACCGACTTTAGTGTCATCTGCAAATTTACTGATCCATCCTTCAATACCCTCATCCAGATCATTTATAAAAATTACAAACAGCAGGGGCCCCAATACAGACCCCTGAGGCACACCACTTGTCACCACTTGTTTCTTGCAACGTATTAGGTAGACAACGTTGGCCGAGTTGCAAGAGTATGTACCGTGCACCTGGTGAATGGTATCCTCACGTTTGGTGATGTCGTCCATGTTTATGATCCGGCATGTCTTGCAGAGGTTGCTGTGGCAGGGTTGTGTGGTATTGTGGTCACTGTTCTCCTGAAGGTTGGGTAGTTTGCTGCGAACAATGATCTGTTTGAGGTTGTGCGGTTGTCTGAAAGCAAGAAGTGGGATGGCCCTAGCGAGATGTTCATCGTCATCAATGATATGTTGAAGACTCCGGAGAAGATGTCGTAGCTTCTCCGCTCCGGGGAAGTACTGGACAACAAAGGGTACTCTGTCCACCGTGTCCCGTGTTCGTCTTCTGAGGAGGTCAGTGCGGTTTATCGTTGTGGCACGTCGGAACTGTCGATCGATGAGTCGAGCGCCATATCCTGTTCTCACGAGGGCATCCTTCAGCGTCTGGAGGTGTCTGTCACGATCCTCCTCATCTGAGCAAATTCTGTGTATACGGAGGGCTTGTCCATAGGGAATGGCTTCTTTAACGTGTCTAGGGTGGAAGCTGGAGAAGTGGAGCATTGTGAGGTTGTCTGTTGGTTTGCGGTACAGTGAGGTGCTGAGGTGACCGTCCTTGATGGAGATGCGTGTGCCCAAGAATGCAACTGATTCTGGAGAATAGTCCATGGTGAGTCTGATGGTGGGATGGAACTTGTTGATATCATCATACAGTTGCCTGAGGAAGACACAAGAGTGTTGAAAGCTCGCAATTTTACTATCAAATAAATCGGTTGGATTAAAAATTGGTGTTGCTAAATTCTTACTGAGTTCTTACCACCCCAATCCAACGCCGGCATCTTTACATCAAAAAAGACTTTGTCAGACATTTGTGACTGGGGACAAATCCCCCTTTAAAATGCCTTGTGCATGAACGGTTAATATCCATATATATAATACACAGATAATAAATGCCTTTGTGGGAAGTTAACAGCTTATCTATTTGTAAATTGCAAGTCACCAAGGTAGTTAATGATTCACTCTGAAAATTTTAGAGCACACAATACATATTACTTATTGCAAATATTTCAATAACATGCACCGTTGCACGGTATTTATTTTAGTTCCATTTCATTTTCGAGAGTTGCACAGACGACTTAACTTCTGGCTTTCTTTAACAAAAAGAGTACGTATCCAATAGCAACCAGAGCTCTCCTTATCTGCTCGTACTTGAACCTCTGCAAACATTCAGTGTGAGCTCTCAGCTACAAGTCGTTGCTGCAGGCTGGTCCCGCTCGGATTCACTGGCCCTTTGAGCTTCTCGTTATTTGAAAGGAGTCAGCAGCATGGAGAACGGCCTAGAGGCAAACCTGTACGAGACCCCTGAAGTGGGGCTGGTAGTGTCTTTCGACAACTCCCTGCAGGTGAACGAAGGGTTGGAATACGAGGAGGTCGCCCGTTCGCCCTCCGCCGCCTCCTCCTCCTCCACGTCCTCGGCGGCTTCCCACCCGGACAGTGAGGAGGAGCTCAGCGACCCGCAGCCCGAGGTGCTGCACCCGAACGGCTTTGATGAGAGTGAGCTGCCGGACAGCGGCGTTTACCAAGAGGTCTTCGACAGCCCAGAAGCACACAGCGAAAGTCAGGAGGCACACAGCGACAGCCAAAGCCCCGACAGCTTCAGGCAATGCAACGGCAGCCCCAGCCAAAGTGATGATGACCAGCAGCAATTCGAGATTTCCCTCTATGTGAAGGTAAAGGAACCTCGGGGGTGCTATGGGACAGCACAAGGCATCCACATCCTCTTTCCCCATAAATACCAAACGATCAAGCTTCTATTCCTGAATTAGCAACTTCCAGGCTAATCAAATTACGAGAATTCTCGATTGCTTGCCTAAACGTACACTGAGAAACGAAATGGAATGAAACCTGTTGTGGTTTAGGGTTTTTTTCTCTGTATGACATAGAGTTTTTATGAAGAGTGCAGTTAGTGACCCCCTCCTTCCTTTTACCAAAGTGAGTAACCAGGAGCCCCTCACTCCCTGCTCAACCGAAGCCCAAGACACCGAAAACGTTCACTCCAAAATCTGCATTGGTCTCAGTCTGAGAGCATGTTTCCAAAGTTGAAATGATTAGTGTTCTCGTTCCTTCAGCAGCGCTGTGAATTCAAAATGATGCAAACGTGAATGTAAATAACTCATACTGAGGGCAGTTCATATCTTGAGTTTTTAATTTATTTAAGCCCCATGTAAATAATTTGTTCAGATCACATCGTTTATGTTTCGGATTTAAATGTATCTCGGTGATATTTTGTTTTCAAAACATTGATCTGGAATGAAATCCGATTGTAAACTTTTTCTGATGGGGTATACTGCAGGGTTGAATGTATAGACCCTCAAAATCCATGTGTGTGTCTCTGTGGGTACAGGCACTTGCTGTTGTGCTTACGTTACAGTGGGATGGCGAGGATTTGTACACTTGGAGTTAAATGGATTAATTGCTGACTGTGCTTTTGATAGGGAGATTTTTTGCTAACTACAAAAGGTGATCGTCAGCACTTAAATTTGGTGAGAATAATATACCTTAGTTCACATTTATACGTTCAAATAACACTACATTTACTAGACTATGCTATTACAGCTCACATATTACATTATCTTGGCACTGTAAGTATGAACTATATTGCACTGCATTGTACATAAAGCTGGATGCCATTGTATACAAATGAGATATACTGTTCCTGTACTCTACTTTCAAGTACCAGCAGATCTGATAAAGGTTGAACGCAAATCATCAGTATGAATGGGATATTCAATGCAAGACAATTAATTTCTCTTTAAGGTTACCACAGTCTTTTTTCTACATAGATTACTTTTGGCATTTGTGCAATTGACTAAATTGAAATTTCCTTTCTACTTTTTAAAAATGAATGCCTGTCACCCAACTAATGGAGAATTTATTGACATAATTACACCAAAGATATCATTGAATATTTGGGACACTTAAAACGAATAAGTATTACCTGAGTCTGAAAATACTTATTTGCATAGTGTATTTGATGTTTGATAAAACATAATAGGATACATCACAGAGAGTTACAAAGCAATGAGCTGCTTAAAGAAATATTTAGCCAGGTATGTCCTGTTCACAAAAAGCAAGGCAAATCCAATTCCACCACTAACTGCCCCATCAGTCCATTCTTAATCATCAACAAACTGGAAGGTGTCGTTGACAGTGTGATCAGGAGATATCCCAAAGACCTCTACAAATGGTTCTGTAATACTGTTTTATTTGTGCTTTTTTGTCCTGTGTGACAAATCCAGAGAATGGAACATAGGTGCAGTGATGGGCCATTTGTCATACAATCATGACTGATTTACTTTAATGCCCTTTTTCCCCACATTATCCTCATTCATTTATGTTATTAGTATTTAAAAAATCTGTCTCTCTGCCATAAACATATTCTGACTGAGTTGCCACAGCCCTTTTGGATAGGGAATTCCAAAGATTCACAACCCTGTGAGGAAAACAAATTCTAATCGCAGTCTATAGTGGCTTTCTCCTTATTTTGAAATTGTGCCCCCAGTTCCAGACTCCCCAGTTAGGATTAATACCCTACTTGCATCCACCTTCCCTATCTCTTTATATTTTGTAGATTTCAACAGCATCACGCCTCATTCTTTGAAACTTAAGAAAATAGAATCATAGAACCCTACAGCGCAGGAATGGGCCCTTCGAATCTGCACTGAACACAATCCCACCCAGGCTTTATCCCTACATATTATGCCCACTAATCCCTCTAATCTAAGCATCCCTGGACACTAAGGTGCAATTTCTTAGCATGGCCAATCAACCTAACCCACACGTCTTTGGACTGTGGGAGGAAACCAGAGTATCCAGAGGAAACCCATGCAGACACAAGGAAGATGTGCAAACTCAACACAGACAGTGACCTGAGCTGGGAATCGAACCCAGGATCCTGGAACTATGAAGCAGCAGTGCTAACCACTGTGCTACCATGCTACCCATATAGATCCAGTTTCCCCGATCTCTGCACAGGATAGTCCCACCATCCTAGGAACAGGTCTGGTGAATCTGTGTTGTATTCCCTGTACGGTAATATCATTTTAATATATAACATAGAAAAACTACAGCATAAACAGGCCCTTCGGCCCACAAGTTGCGCCGATGATATTCTTATCTACGAGGCTTACCTATAACCCTCAATTCTATTAAGTCTCATGTACTCATCTAGAAGTCTCTTGAAAGACCCTATCGAACTTGCCTCCACCACTACTGACGGCAGCTGATTCCACTCACCCACCATTTTCTGAGTGAAAAACTTACTCCTGATATTTCCTCTGTACCTGCTCCGCAGCACCTTAAACCTGTGTCTTCTTGTAGCAACCATTCCAGCCCTTGGAAAAAGCCTCTGAGAATCCACCTGATCTATACTCGTCAACATTTTATACACTTCTATCAGGTTACCTCTCATCCTTTGTCTTTCTAAGGAGAAAAGACCAAGCTTCCACAACCTATCCTCATAATATATGCCACCCAATCTAGGCAACATCCTTGTAAATCTCCTCTGCATCCTTTCAATTGCTTCCACATCCTTCCTGTAATGAGAAAAAATTATAATATTATATTATATATAATACAATATATAATATTAATATGGGTAGGGAATTCCAAAGATACACAACCCTCTGAGTAAAACAAATTCTCCTAATCTTAGTCTGAAGTGGCTTCTCTCTTATTTTGAAATTGTGCCTCTGGTTCCAGATCCTCAATTAGGGTAAATATCCTACTTGCATCCACCCTGTCTATCTCTTTAATTATTTTGTAGATTTCAATAGCATCACCCTCATTCTTTGAAACTTAAGAAGATAGAATCATAGAACTCTACAGTGCAGAAAGAGGCCCTTTGGATATTAATTAATATAATAAATATTATATCACATATAGTATCAGAATCTTGCCCTGCATAGAAACTGTAAGCTGCAAACCAATTTATTAAGATACTACTTGACAACTTAAATGCTTCAGATTAAATTAATCTAATTGGTAAAGTAGGTATTAGTATCTCTGGTCTGAATTGCTGACTGCTCAACTGCTACAGTTCAATACTCAATATCAAAGTTCAATCTGTTAATCTAGTTGCAGTATATTTTTGAATTTGCCAGTCTCCAATAGAACAAAATGTTATACATTCATTTATTATTACTCCTAATTGAATGACCAAAAGAATACTGTTGCTCAGAGTCAGGTTGCCATTCCACTCTTAGTTTCTTACCTGGAAATCCAGATGCCCTTTTCTTGCCCAACCTTCCAACTTGCGTTGAGCGAGAACTGTGTGGTGTAGCTCGTTGGGTCAGGTAGTTAATAGGGCATTGGCCACGGGTGAAGGGTCGGTTGTTGGGTTTGGGATAGGGTGGTTGGTTGGTTGGGGTGTCAAGGTGCTTGAGGTGGGGAACTATTCAACAGATGGTCAGAGGAGAGGTGGGGGACGGAGTGTAGTGGTAGTATTGGTCAGGGGTGAGGAGTTTGTGGTTATTGGTCGATTAGATCTTCATAGTCAGAGGTGCAACAATAGCTGTGGGGATGGAATTCAGGTGGTAAGTGAGAGTATTGATAGATAGTGGGGATTGTGTGGTCACTGAACTGGTGTTAAGTGGAGGAGATTAAGGAGGAGGTTACTCAGTGTGATGTCAGATGGTTAAGGGGGGTCCCCTGTGGGTTGGGGTTGGGGGAGGGGTGTCAGAGTGGAGGAGTTGGTGCTGTGGATAGAAATAATTTTAGTTCTTATAACTTTTCCTGGTAAACTTGCTGTTAGACAGTCAAAACCATCTAAAGTTTGTAATTTAAATCATACTTTCAGGCAGTTCCTATTGCAGGACAATCGCTCAGTGAATATTTGAACTTTTTGAGCAATTGCCAGTCAGTCTTTATGTGGGGACTCCCAGGATGGGCATTCTCTAGAAAATCTTTGGGATATTCCCTGGTTATATTGCCTTGGAGCCCTGAGGTTAAAGGCTGCACTAATGATGCTTCACCCTACCTCTCCACAACTGTCTCATCTCTTTTAACTGTATGTGCTGCCAAATTACTTGTTTAACATCCAATCTCAGATGAGCTGTAAGTTCCTTCATGTGAATCTTGGGAACCTGAAGCTGTTGTTTTCCTGTACCCTTGTGAATCTACTGTACATCTTTTCTTTGTGGATGCCTGGAATAGTTTCAGATTGATTGCAACGTGGCATCATGTTTAGATCATAAGACATAGGAGCAGAATTAGGCCATTTGACCGTTGAGTATGCTCTGCTATTCAAACATGGATGATATTTTACTCATCCCCATTCTCCTGCCTTTTCCCCATAATCCTTGATCCCCTCATTAATCAAGAACTCAGTGACTCAGTGGCTCAGTGACTATCGCTGTAGCTGTGCAGACACTTGGAATTGGGCCGGTGTCTGCGGGAGTTTGCGCGTTCTCCCCGTGGTTGCGTGGGTTTTCTCCGGGCGCTCCGGTTTCCTCCCACATCCCAAAAATTCGCTCTTAGGCTGATTGGGAAACAAATTGTCCCTACATTGAGACTCTTCCATATTAGGAATAACCTAAAATTAGAATAGGATAATGGAATTGTTACTATATAGTTATGACGGCGGCACGGGCTCGTTGGCCGAAGGGCCTGTTTCCCGTGCTGTGTTGCTCTAAAAAACCTATCTCTGTTTGTCTTAAAGTGACCTGGCCAAGTTTGATTCTGAGGCTGAGTGTTTGGCTCCACATCCTGTCTATTTCAAAGGCCATCATTTTCTATGTTTGTAAAATCACCTGACTTGTCCCCTTTTTTTTGGTCTTCATTGAAACCCTCATTTGTGCCATCAAAAATGAAGACTCAAGTAATCTACTGCTTAAACCTCTCCGCCGTGCTGTTTCTCTGTCCTTTTTGAACCCTTGTGTTACCCTTCCTAATACTCCAATCATTTTTTCCATAGAACTCTGTTAAGTGCCTTGGAATGTTTTCCACTTTAAAGCTGCCATATAAATGCAAGTTGAAAGAAATTATAGTAAAGAATAGCTATTGTTGCACCTCTGACTATGTAGAAGAAACAACTAGTTGTAAAAATGTAAAGTTGGTCTTTTGGCATCATTGTCACACAATTCCAATGACTCTGTAATCCTCATATGAGATTTAAGAGGTCTGCAAATATTGTATCATTGTTTAAAGAAGTTGCAAGAGATAGCTGGACAATTCAGCCTTTACTGACTGGTAAATTATTAGAATCAATTCTGAGATGGGATAAGTTGTCGCTTAGAAAGAAATGGATTAAGCACAGATAATTAGTATGGTTTGGTTAGAAAAAGATTGTGTCTTTATAAGTCGAATTGTTAGAGAAAGTGGCTAATCTTAACATATGGAAGTGAGAGGCAGCAAGCTGTTTGAACACGGAGGGCATTGCTGGCCTACTCCTTTTTCTCGCCCTTAATCCACATGTTCACTTATCAACAGTGTTCACTGGAAAGGTGTACAGGAAGAGGGATCTGTACTGTCTGTTTTTTGTGTTCCTTTGTTAGTTGAGGGCATTGGAGCCATTTGTAAAGTCTTGATTGTGCTATGATCTTGGTGGAGACCAAGATCAGAGCACAAAATCACATTTAAAGGGAAAATTGAACTCTTGTCATTAATTAAAACAATTATACCACAAGGGTTTCATGTTTTAAATAGAAATGTAGAGAGAGAATGTAGAGATTTTAAATAGAGAGAAAGTACTACTAACTTAAATGTTGTGTTAAAATCAGAAATGACAGCATGACATTCTCTGTTCTACAGTTATTTCAACCCAATAGTTCTACTATACTTTACAAGGTCTTGAGGATTCTTTTATTTCTCCTGGTACCATACCGAGGTGTGCCAGAGTTTTAAGAAATTCGTTTTAATTTTCCCAAGTACTTGTGCAATTCTGCAAAGCATGAGATTTCTTGGGTTCATTTCACCAGTATTTGACTATGCACATCTCCCTAAGTAACTCACAGTAGGCCTCGCAGCTTTCTTGTTCGAAAAGCACACTTGGTTTCTGATAATCTTTTGTTGATGGATCTACAGTCCTTTACAGAGAGAGGCACCTCTCTCTGCCTCAAAGGTGCTTCCAGGCTCCAAATACAAATGCCTGTTTTTATGAAAAATCACAGATAAATCTCAAACAGTTTTCCTCTTGGTACTTTATGAATTTTAAATAGCTTGTAACAATTAATTTATTTACAAAGGTGAAGAACAGCCCAAAGGACAGTTGCAAAAATCTATATATTTTAAAGGCATTTTTATTTATCGGTTAACTTATTTTGCAAGCTAGGTTTTCAAGTGACTGAAATGTTCTGCCCGAAATGTTAACATGTCACTTTCAATGCTATGCTTGATTTGTTCAGTTTTTCCAGCATTTCTTTGCTTTTGTTTCAGCTTTCCATCATCTGCAGTATTTTGCTTTGTAACTTTAAACCTGTCTAGTTAAAAATGTTCCAAGACTGTGATTTGGAAGAGCTTGCAATGCACTTATGAAATCTCTTGCTGTTCATTAACCAGCTGACTGATGAGGCTGTTAACAATTAATTAAAATGTATTATTTTGAAAGGAGAGCATGTTTTTTTCCCCTCTGCTCGCCTCGGCAGTTCATTTTCCACATTTGGTAGAGCAGAACATTCGTGCTTTTTGTACAATGCTATTCTTGGCGAGCTGGCTGCTGAATGGCATACGTTGTAACCAATGTGATACCTCCTGTGGTGTTCAAATTTTGGCCCTGGATTATATGCAAGCTATGAGTTTGGATTCATGAAACCCCCAAAAATTGAGCAATTTATGTTTTTAGTTTGTTAATTTGTTCAAATTTAACATGCATAAAAATTTAGAAAAGGTTAGAGTCATAGAGGCTACAGCATGGAAATAGACTGTTTGGCCCAAATTGTCTGTGCGTTCCTTTTTTTTTTAAACCACTAAGCTAGTCCCAATTGCCCACATTTGGTCCATTTCCCTCTGTACCCATCTTACCCAGGTAATTGTCTAACTGCTTTTCAAAACACAAAATTGTACCCGTATCTACTACTTTCTCTGGCAGCCCATTTCAGACACTCACTACCCTCTCTGTCGAAAAAATTGCCCCTCTGGACCCTTTTATATTTCTCCCCTCTCACCTTAAACTGTGCCCTCTAGTTTTAGACTCCCTTACTTTTGGGAAAAGATATTGTCTATCTAGCTGATCTGTGCTCCTCAATATTTTATAGATCTTTATAAGATCATCCTTATGCTCCAGGGGAAAAAAGTCCCAGTCTATCCAGCCTCTCCTTATAACTCAAACCATCAAGTCTCGGTAACATCCTTGTAAATCTTTTTTGCATTCTTTCTAGTTTAATAATATTCTTTTCAAAATGCAAACAGCTAAATGCTATACATGGAGCTGCTTGATAATGCACATAAAAAGATCATATGGGCAAAAAAATGGTGTTTTCTGCTTTATCTGATTTTTCCTTAGAGATTGTTTTCTTTGGGCAGTAAGACTAATATGAAAGATTATGAAAAGTGTTGGAATCAAACTTATGTCAATCTACTCTTTCGTCACTGATTGTTAAAATGTATTGAATCTCTTTAGACATATAAAAGGTATAGCTGTTACACTAGGAAATGTTTAGGTAGATGAGGCACCTAACCCCAGATCTGACCAACAACATCTTATATTTCTGTAGGGCAGTTCCCATACAAGAAGACATTTTGTATTCCTTTCCAGCAAGAAAACAATGGATAGTAAGGAGTGTGAAGGTGTGGTCAAAGAATTCAGATTTCCTCAATGCTGGGTGTCTGAGTCAGTTTGTGCTGCAATATGTGCTTTATAGAGCACAAGCTTGTGCTAATATTTTTTAATCTTTGTTGCACTGAAATTTTGAATCTTCGCTAGAAATTGGATTTTTGGATGCATTTATTTGTTTTGGAAAGCTGGTAGTCTCCCAGCACTCCACCTTAAAAGATTTCAGTGATAAAGCCAACAGGAATTTACATTAAAAATGCCCCAAGATGTGAAGGCATAAGGGAAACGGATCAAAAAAGACCTTAGAATAAAAGCTTCGTAAAGTGGACAGGATTTCAAGAGGAGATCTGCTTAAAAAGTAGAGTTGCAGATAACATGGACACAGACTTCGGAGGTAAAAGTGTGCTCAAGAATCTTGAAGAAAGGAATATGGAGATGTCGTGATAGTAGTTAATTAAGACATGGGTAATGGGGCAATCTTTTCAGAAGGTTTAAAGGCATTGATTTTGGGCAAGACAAGTACCATGGAAGCACCAAGTAGAAACATGCTCTACATTATTTCTCCATTTGTTATTTCACTCTTTAGATGCTCATTATTCAATTTGCAGAACATCAGTTTTATAGCTGCATCATATTTCCTGGAGGCAAAAATTCTGCAAGTGGGAACAAAGGCCTGGCCTTTACCTGTTTGTCTTCATGGACTTCTTTCTTTCTACCATTTAGACATTTTCTTTCCATTTTTATGACATTAATAGCGCAATCTTGAAAAGCTTGCCTTGATGTGGAGCCTCACCTGGCTGGAGTGCATGTCAAGGACTACTTTGCTATCACTAAATTGAATGGATAGAAGATCCTGAGGGGTAAATGCCTGATTTTGGTATGTTCCCAATAGGTGCCAGTGTGCACTGGAAATGCAGTTTAATAAATATTATCCTTGAATGCCTTATTTATAACAAGTATCATAAGTCAGAGAAGAGTGATAACACAAATGCAATTCTCTATTCCATAGAATTATTTATGTGCAGCAAGCAGAGATTGTTATAGGAATTGAAGAGACACTGGGGGATAATTTATAACTTTGCCAGCTGGATGGTAGCTCAGGGAAATTGATCACCTGACAATTGTAAAAGATTGGTTAATTGAAATTAATGGGATCAGTGTATTGTATTTTCCACAGTAGACAAGCAAATGCCCCACAAAACTAACCAAAAATGGCAATGTTGGAAATTACTCTATTTTTGGATGGCAAAAAAGGGTTTGTATTATAAAAATGCAATGTTGTAATTATAAAACAGAACATCCTCTGAATCGCCATGACCACAGTGAAAGAGCCATTGTATAAGGCTGGAAGTGTTGACAGCAGACAAATAGCAACACCTTTTGGGTGACCTGCTTCTGTCTGTTAGTTTAACAGAAGTGTTTACTGATTCTCCTCTTTGTTCCGGTGTGATTCCACACTCCTCTTTTCTCAGGCACCAGAGGACTGCTGACACACGCTTTTGCTACATTCATGATAGGAAACAGTGAGGGGGGAAAACTAAGGTGCAAATTAACACCAAAACAGAGAAGAGTAATGGTTTGTAATAGGCCATGATTTTCCTTTAAAATAGACCCATGTGAATTTCATTTTTCTGTGTTCTAACCTGTAAACTTAACCAGCAATCAGCCACACACTGGCAGGGTTGATTAGTTTGTACTTTGAACAAAGCTGGAAACTGCCCACAAAACTCACCATTAGATCAGAATTTGAGAAAAAATGGATATCAAAGTTCAGCTCGAGATTGCAAACTCAACTTTGTTCTCAAACTGCAGAAAAAAATTAAGACTGGCGTGGATTTTGATCCTGCGTTTGGACTTGTGCTGATACAGTGAAGTACACACTCTAAGTATACTACCATCAGAACATGAATTTTATTGCCCGTAAATTGCCTGTTTACCTTGAAATGTGACTATTATAATGGTGCATTTATTATGGGCTGTAAGGACTATACACAAGCATCCAAATATTCTTTCAAAGTTACTGAAATTGTTTAATTGCGAGAGGACTTGATTTCATTTAACATGTCAACTATACATTACTTTGGTATCCTCATTAAGATATAATTTGCAAGATGACTTTTTTAATGGCATAACTGGTAATTGCAAAATGCTACATGGTACACCATCCCTGGTAAGGATAATATCTCTGACAGTTGACAAGCCTCTGACAGGCCTTCCAACACAAGGCCTTTGAGTAATGCTGCTCTTCAACAACACCCTGTTTCCTTTCTCACTTCAGTAAAACCTCTATACAATACATGGTAAGTTTCCAATCTCCAATAGCCAAAATATTTTATCATCAAGATAGTGAAACATTCCAGTTAACAAATTATTGCATTGATCCAAACTGGGTTTGAACCACCTGCCTATCCATGCCAAAGTTTGTGTAGGGCAAAGGAAGAAAGTGCTTTATTGTTCTGCTCAAACATATCAATAAATACATTTCAGATATGGTTCATTAGTTTGAAATGCAATCACTGTTTGTATAGACAGAAGATACCTGTTTTAAAAATACAGTAACAACTAATCCGGTATGCAGTGGTTAACAATTTATTTTGCTGAGGGAACAGTATGTATTTCTCAGCAGTATGGTGTTCACTTTAATTAATTCCTTAGACATACTTGCTGAATTTACACAGATTGGTAAGGATTATTCCCAAAAGGTGGAGATACATTTCACCAGGTGCATGTGGATTATAGGTTGTAAAACTCTGAATACCAATACATGTAATGGTCAGTATTCATTGACTATATGGTTTAAGATTTTGATTTTGCCCTAAGTCAGGCTAGCTATATAAAAACATTGACTTCTGTCAACTGGAGATTGCATTCTTGAATGTTCTCCTTAAATTTCCCTGCTGCCCCACCCCTCTCTGCTGCAATAAAACCCACTTCTTTAACCTGCCCTTCTTAATATTTCCTTTGGCACAAAGCTCATTTCTAATTAGGTTTCTATGAAGCACTTTATCTATGTTTAAGTACATTTTTTGAGGGGCAATTAACAATCCAGTTTCTAAAATGTGGAAGTGTTTCTGTAAAATCCTGCTGTTAGATGTTATGAAGTAGTGTTTCAGATCTGCATACAACAAAATATTTAAACTTTGGGAATAAAGTCTAACTAATCCAATGGAACTGCTGGCCTAAATTTTCCAATCAATGTTATTTTAACATTTATGTTGCGGCATTCAATTTAAATGTGTTAACAACAAAAACCTATATTTATTTCATGTCTTTGACATGAGACATCCCAAGATATTTCACTGGGGACTGAGACTGAGTCACATGAGGAAAAAGAAGGCAAAATGGCCAAAAGCTTTGTCAAAGAGGTAAATTTAAAGGAGGTATTTGAGATAGAGAGGTGTAGGAAGGAAAGCTTGGATGAACAGAGTGATTTAGTGTTTCAAATAAAACAATTGCTGAAGGCTAGTGGGCAGGTTCAAAAATGTAATTTAAAAGGCTAATGGAATGCTGGCCTTTATCTCGAGGGGCTGGAATACAATGAGTGGAGGTTATGTTACAGTACTGGCTCTCCAACACTTGGATAGTCTCTTATTTCTTGGCAACCAATACTAGTTGTTTTCTTGAATATAGAAGAATAAGGAGAGGGCTAATTGAGATGTTTAAGGTGATTAATGAGGAGAGAGAGAGAAATTACTTCCCCTCTTGAAATAGTCCAGAACAAAGATGTCATAATAAAATTAGAGTTGGTTGTTTAAGTGTGATGCAGAAATAGTTTCTCCCTGGAAGAAGTAATGGAAATCTGTAACTCTTTCCCTCAAAATGTTCAAGCTAGATCAGTTGAATATTGGAAAATTGAGATTTATTTGTGTTAGGCAGGGTTATGGAATGGATACAAGTTGATGTAATTAAACAGAAGAATAACCATGATCTATCTGAATGATTTAACAAGCTCATCATGCTGAATGACTATTCACATTCTTGTGATCCTATGGCAATCAGCCACATTCAATAAGCAGCACACACCTAAGTACTAGCTGTCAACACTCTCACTTGAAGGAAGTGTTAGCAAAGATGCTGATGTTACCTGTGATGCTATGTTGAGAAGAGGGCAAATGAACTTTTAGGTGTTCATGAGAAAGCACTTTTCTTTCGATGAATACCCGTATGGCAAAGTTAATATTTAAATTTATTATTTTATCGGATAAGAGCGTTGCTGGCAAGGACAGCATTTGTTGTCCATCTCTAATTGGTCTTGTCCCGAGTGTTTTTATTGGCCATTTCAAAAGTGTTTAACTCAATCACCTTGTGGATTTGGAGTAATATGTATGCCAGACCAGGTAAGATAGCAGATCACCTTTTGTTAAGGGCTTTAGTGAAGCAGCTGAGTTTTTGTGATGATCGATGTCAGTTTCAGAAATCATTTTTAATTTTATTATGTGAAGTCACCTTTTTTAGAATGCAAATATGAAATTCACCTCCATCTTTTTTGAACATTTATTGTCTTTACGTTATCATTTGACCCTCTCCTATTGCTACTAGCTTGCCTGAAGTAAGCATCTATTTATATTTTTGCTAGGTGAAAGAGTATCTCAAAAATCTTAGTTCCATCAACCCAACCCACTTACTTTCACCCCAATTTCCATTTTAAAATTGTTTGCTCTTCTTTAAGCATGCAGCCACCATCATCCAGGAGAAACCCACACAGACATGGGGAGAATATGCCAAAGCCACACAGACATATATTTATCATTGAATCCTACAGTGCAGAAGGAAGCCATTTGGCCCATCAAGTTTGCACCAATGACAATCCCATCCGGGCCCTATTTCCATAACCTCATGCATTTATCCATCTAGTCCCCCTGATACTAAGGGATAATTTAGCATGGCTAATCCACTAACCTGCACATCTTTAGGCTGTGGGAGGAAACTGGAGCACCTAGAGGAAACCCATGCAGACACACAGAGAATGTGCAAACTTCACAGACAGTGATCCAATGTATTGGATTTCTTATTTTTCATTTTATCATAGTTGCTTATGGATGATGCATTGCAGTTTTTGTAATGGCACATGAGTGAGTAATAACAGTGAGTTATAGGCCATGAGGATCGTTGGAATAACATTCTATTTATTGTACCTCATTTTGCTACATTATCATGGCATCCAATCATTGCTGACTTCAACAAACTTGCGGAACCATATGAAAGCATGACAGGAGAACAGCTAAAACATTCTGTGAACTTATACCTTCATGAATCTGTATCCTGCACTCTTATACTGGTGGGGCATGATTTTTCCACCTTGCCATGCCCTCTTCCTATTCCTCAATTCCACCCACAGCAACTCAATTCCTAACTCCTCTGTATTGTTCTCCCTCTGCACTGCTGTGATGTGCTCCCACCTAACAACGCCACTCCCCCACCTCTTCTTGACCCTCCTCTGCCGCGCCTGAAATACTTATATTCAGGACTATTCAGCTGCCAGCGTTCTCCTTCCTTTAACCACGTCTCTGTCACTGCAACCACATCTAAGTTCCTTGTGAACGCTAAGGCCCTAAGTTCATCTGTTTTTTCCTGTTGTGCTCCTCGCATTGAAACAGACACACTCCAGACCTTCAAGCCCACTCGGAACCTCCTTCTCCCTGGTGAATTTCCTCTCGTCCAAACTTACTCTATCACCCATCTCGTTCCCAATCCCACTATCTACTGAGCTATCTGTCTCATTCCCCCCTCCCCCCCCATATTAGTTTAAACCCTGCCGAAACACTCTAGCTAACCTCCCAGCTAAGATATTCGTGCCCTTCCCATTTAAATGTTCCCCATCTCTTCTATACAGGTGTTCTTTTTTCACAAATAATTCCCTATTATTTACCTCTGCCTTACACTAGTAAGACTTCTTCACCACACAAGATCTCCAACCAAGGTTATATACTAGATACATTGATGACATCTTTTTCCTTTGGACTCATGGTGAACAATCATTGAAACAACTGTATGATGATATCAACAAGTTCCATCCCACCATCAGACTCACCATGGACTATTCTCCAGAATCAGTTGCATTCTTGGACACACGCATCTCCATCAAGGACGGTCACCTCAGCACCTCACTGTACCGCAAACCGACAGACAACCTCACAATGCTCCACTTCTCCAGCTTCCACCCTAGACACGTTAAAGAAGCCATTCCCTATGGACAAGCCCTCCGTATACACAGAATTTGCTCAGATGAGGAGGATCGTGACAGACACCTCCAGACGCTGAAGGATGCCCTCGTGAGAACAGGATATGGCGCTCGACTCATCGATCGACAGTTCCGACGTGCCACAACGATAAACCGCACTGACCTCCTCAGAAGACGAACACGGGACACGGTGGACAGAGTACCCTTTGTTGTCCAGTACTTCCCCGGAGCGGAGAAGCTACGACATCTTCTCCGGAGTCTTCAACATATCATTGATGACGATGAACATCTCGCTAGGGCCATCCCCACCCCCCCACTTCTTGCTTTCAGACAACCGCACAACCTCAAACAGATCATTGTTCGCAGCAAACTACCCAACCTTCAGGAGAACAGTGACCACAATACCACACAACCCTGCCACAGCAACCTCTGCAAGACATGCCGGATCATAGACATGGACGACATCATCAAACGTGAGGATACCATTCACCAGGTACACGGTACATACTCTTGCAACTCGGCCAACGTTGTCTACCTAATACGTTGCAAGAAAGGATGTCCCGAAGCATGGTATATTGGGGAGACCATGCAGACACTACGACAGCGGATGAATGAGCATCGCTCAACAATCACCAGGCAAAACAGTTCCCTTCCTGTGGGCGAACACTTCAGCAGTCATGGGCATTCGGCCTCCGACCTGCGGGTAAATGTTCTTCAAGGGGGCTTTCGTGATACACGACAGCGCAGAGTCGCTGAGCAGAGACTGATAGCCAAGCTCCGCACACATGAGGACGGTCTTAACAGGGATCTTGGCTTCATGACACACTATCTGTAACCCCCGTAACTTGCCTGGGTTAGCAAAAAACCTCACTTACTGTGCTGTCTGGAGAAAACACACAATTCTCCAACAATGCTCAGGATTCCCTTCACACACATTGTTCGCCACTTTAACACTTGAATAGCAGGTTAGATGTAAGGATTCGCATTCTAATCAGCAATCTCTGACTGTCTGTGCTGATGTGTGCTATTGCAGACCAGAACACTGCATTTGCCTGAGGAAGACACAGAGTGTTGAAAGCTCGCGTTTTTACTATCAAATAAATCGGTTGGATTATAAATTGGTGTTGCTAAATTCTTACTGAGTTCTTACACTAGTCCTTCAGCCATGCACTCAGCTGTAGGATCTCATTTTTCCTGTCCCCACTGTTATTTGGCCCTGGTAGCAGCCCTGAGATTGCCACCCTGGAGGCCCTGCTCTTCAGCCTAACCCCCAACTTCCTGAACTGCCTTTTTATATTCTCCCTGCTCTTCCTTCCTATGTCCTTCTCTCCTATATGTATAATTACATCAGCCTGGGTCCCCTTGCCCTTCAAAATTCCCTCTACCCTTCAGAAACGTCTTGCACCCCTACTGCAGGGAGGAAAACTACCATCCTGGATCCCGCCTTTGATCACAGAACCGCCTTTACCCCAGTTGCTGCGATGCCCTCGATTATTTTGGGGGACTACCACTAGAGAAATCTTTGGACTATAACCCCTCTTCTTTTTCCTCTTACTTACTGTATAACCTACCTGTTAGGGTCTGGATCCTGCCCCCCACCCCCAGGCTCTGGGATCTCCACCTTGCTATGCTTCCCATCCATTATTGCCTCGCTCTCTCTAACTAAAAATACATCTTCCAAACACTGCTCTAATTGCTTAACCTGGACCCTCAGACACTGCAGCTCCAAACACTTGACACGTGTGGATTTTCAGGAGATGTGTTGTCTCCAGAAAGTAAACTAAGCAGAATTGAGAAATTGTCCAACTGTGTAAGGTAAACTCAGTCTCTTATAAACCTGTGCAAATCAAGATGTTAGTTGCATTGCCAGTAGCTTTTTTTCCCCAAAACTATATTCTTTATAACTAATGCCAAATTATTTCTTACTCAGATTGCTAAATTATAAACCAAGTTACATCTTAATTTAAAAAATGTTATCTAACAACTGAAAAATATGTTGCAATTAAACCTATTAACTTTGTTTAAAAATAAAATGGCTGTAAAATGTTGCTGGGTTATCTAGGAATGATGACAAAGGACTGTAGCTTAAATAGTTTACTATAAGATCATAAGCTGTTGCATGCCATGCCTCTAGCCACATTGATAAGAATTCCCGCACCACCGAAACTTCTCTTCCAGTGTACAACCCAAGGCAATGTGCACATGAATGCCCATTTTACAATGGCAAACTCTGGATTCTCTACCTGAGCCATTCTGTACGTGCTTCAACTCCTCTAAACCAAGTATATGTTGAAAGTCTTGTGCCAGGTCTAACTTCTTCACTGATAGCGAAGACTGATATTGCTTCATTTCCATCCAAATAAGAAATAACTCATTTAACTTATCTAGGTAGCCTGAGATAGTAGAGCCAAAGTGTGTTCTTGAAAGTGTACGATGTGATGGTCTTAGAACTCCATTTTTCTACACAAGTTCATATTTTTAGTGAAAAGTCTGGGACATCTTGTATTGGAGTGCAAAATCAGAAATGTGGTACTGTTGACTGTTTTTATCCAATAAATGGTTTAAGCATTGATCCTAACTATTTTCCTTCAAGCTCACGTTATAGCACTAATAAGGAGAAATGTTAATATAATGGAGACAGCAGCAGCAAACGTGCACATAACACAATGGTGAATGTTGCAATGTGAACAGAAGCAATTTTGTTTGTGTTTGATTTGATTTATTATTGTCACATGTATTAGTATACAATGAAAAGTATTGTTTCTTCCACGCTGCACCGTCAAAACATAATGTTCATGAGAAGGAAACGAGAGTGAGCAGAATGTAGTGTTACAGTCATAGCTAGGATGTAGAGAAAGATCAACTTACTGCAAGATAAGCCCATTCAAAAGTCAGATGGCAGCAGGGAAGAATTTGTTGAATCGTTTGGTACTTGTTCTCCAGATTTTTGTATCATTTTACTGATGAGAGAGCATGTTCGGAGTGCGTGAACCTTAATTATACTGGCTGCTTTGCCGAGGCAATGGATGAAAATCAAATTAAATTTAGAAAAACGCATATAAACTTGGCAATATCAACAGACATGGGGCCACTTTCTATATAAACTAATGTCACCAAATTCTAATCTCTCTTACACCAGGATGTGGATAGTGGGAAATGCAGTGATAGTAATGTCAAGGAAATGTTCAATTCTCTCTTGTTGGAAAATGTTGATTCCTGGCACGATTGTTGTACAAGTTTGTGATGGAATACATCTCACTTGCCAGGATGAGAGTGCCTCCAACAACACAAGATGTTGGACACAACCCTGGGCAATGCAGTTTAATTGATAAACATCTATTCAGCATTTTAATCATTTGATGTCCTCCCTCCCCCTCCCCTGCTGACTTCACTGATGCACAGTGACAGCAAATGCCGTATATAAGATGCACTGGAGCAGCTTACCAAGACTACTTCAATAGCACCTTCCAAACCTGTGCCTTAGGGTATTTAGCCTCCATGTTATGCTTTTTTGCTCTCTGTTTTCCTTCTAAAGGCATCCTTTGAAGGCTCCCTATTGACTGCTAATATTGATAGAGGGGAGGAAGATAAAGGGGAAATGGGGTGAATGTGAGGAAGTCTATTACTTATTATTAGAGGGAGGGGTGGATACAATGGATGGGTATTTGATTCAAAGAGAAGGAGATAGAGTGAGTGAGGCAAAGGAGTAGTGGTATGCAAATAGAGGGGTAGGAAAACATGAGATCATGAGAAGAGTGCTGAATTATGGTTTGGATGGATGTTATACTAAAAAGGTAACAGATAATTATTGGTTTGTCACATCGTTCCAAACTATCCATTAGCTATGAAGTTGTATTTTGAGAATAAGAAATGGTTCTGAATGGTCCTAGGTGATTTAGGAGAAGGAATTTCGTCACTCAAAGGATGGTCAATCTTTGAAATTCTCTACCCCAAAGGGCTGTGGCGACTCAGTCATTAACTATTAAACAGATTGATTTCTAGATATTATAAATGCCAAGGGAAATGGGGATAGTATGAGCGGAAAATTGTATTGAAGAAGATGATCAACCATGAACTAATTAAATGACAGAGTAGGCTTGGTAGGCTGTATGGTCCACAATTGCTCCTGTTTTCCTAAATAAAGTGCCTCACAAATTGAAAGTAATAAGAAAGTCAGAGAGAGCCAAGGAAAAAGGAGAAATCAACACAATAACTGTTAAAAGGATCATGTTTTCCAACTAATATAGCATTTAATCTAGCTGTAAGAGTGACACTGAGTTCTTGTAATACTTTCTGTCAGATTGTGTTGATTGCTCTCCCATTGTGAAATGCATCCTCTGACTCACCATCAGCAACACCAATGAAATCTGTTTGCAGTTTATAGAAAGTGTGAACAGCAGAAGGCTCAAGGATTGTAAATGTTGGCTTGATTCTGCTGTAGTTTTCCTACAAAGTGAAGTAAAAAATGTGATTTAGATTCATTGCTTATTTTAGTACATAAAATACAGCTGTCAATAATGCAAACATTTCTGGTCAGCCAAAACAAATCAAAATTTGTACTTACGGATGGAAGAGTACTGCACTTTTATCACATGTATCTCAGCTCCAGAGAAGTATTTTCTGTGAAAGCAACAAGATATTATACAAGGCAAATTCAATTTTTGATGTTTTATTTGTGAAATTGTGTCACTGGAACCTGAACTGTAGTGTAAAGGTAGATAACATGAGCTGAGATAAATATTAACATTCACAATTTTACTGACATCTAATGCATTAAAGTTTAATCTGACTTTATCAAATGGAAATGACAACAATTCACTATAAAATAATTTGCAGTTTCATTGTCAAAGGCAAGCCATTCTGTAATAAAAATTGTCCCTGCATTTCCTATCATTGCATTGTTGTGGATAAGTTATGTATGGTGAATTAAACTTGTTATATCAGTCATTTTTTGTTTCCTGCCAAAACCCTTACAATGTAAAATGCTACAGTAAGCACTTACCTCTTTTATCCAGACTATTCCCACATTTGACACCTGAGATTAACAAAGATACAAGCAGCTATGCTATGAACAGAACAAAACAAGAAAACAGAATGAGAGAAACATCGTGATCAGTAGCATTACTGGAAATTACTGTCTCTCCTTGAGTAGCAGCAGACACCGTGAAGAGAAGCAAACAGCCTAGAGAAATTATTGCCCCAGTTGTCCATGATAATTGAACTCTTGCCTCTTTGTTCCAAGCCACTGACCAAAAGTTTATTTTTTTTTTAATCAGTGTCACAAATAGACTTAGTTTAACACTGCAATGAAGTTACTGTGAAAATCCCCTAGTTGTCAGCACCTGCTCGGGTACACTGAGGGAGAATTCAACATTTAGGCTCTTCCGTTTAGATGATGTGTAAGTATCCATGCCATAGAATTGATGATTAAAGATCCATCAAGAGAACCTTGTGTAGCTCAAATTGGGCTTTTAAAATGTCATCTTCAATCCTTAACCTGCCCCTCTTGCACATCTACTTTCTGCCTCTTCACCCTAAATTTGAGGTGGGAAGAGAATGATGGCGAGGACTTGTGGATGTTAGTAAGGCAAAATCCTGGCTCTCCCAGAGGTCTTGGTGAACTTTGTTGCCGGACTTCTTTTAAGTTATATTTTAGGAAGTTTCCTGGCAGCAATTGAACAGTGATCAGCAGCTTGACCATTGGGTTGGAATGGGTCAGAGATAAAAATACAACGTCGTGGTGGGGCCGGAGAACACAGCTGAAAATCTGAGGACGGGGAATTGTGGGCAGCAGACATGAGTGTCAGATGTTGGTCCTGGTGTATGGGAGTCTTGCACCAGATGTGGATGATGAGCAATCACGGGGGAGAAAGAGTTTGCTTGGTGTGCTGGTGGGGAGGAGAGTTGATGGCTTTGGTCCTTCTCACTTCAGGTTTGGTAAAGCCAACCTGCAAGTGTTTTTTTTTTTTGAAAAAAAGTACACTTAAAATGAAGACACAAGTCTCCTTAAGATATTTTAGTGATCACAGATTAGTTAGCCGCCTCCATTAAAGCCAGAAGTGGACAAATCAAGTTCAGCTTGCCTGTTTGATTTTACTTTCACCCCAACTTTTGCAGAGGGGTGGATAGTTAAATTTCTACATCCTCCATACAGGCAGATTCCATGTAATGCATTGACAGCACATACCTCCAGCACTTGCGATAGCTACACTATCTCCCAGCTGTTAGACTGCATGCTGAAAATCCAATCTTGATGAGCTGCAATTTCTTACAGTTAAATGTCGAGAACAAACATATTCCACTCTCAGCATAAAATCTGTATCTGCTCCACTGATTCCAGCCCTACCCAATGTCTGACCTGGAACCAAGCTATTCGAAACCTTGTGCCCATGAAAAAGGCTGCTTCCATCTATCTTCTTCCAGCCATGCCTTAATCCACCTACAGCTCTTGCCTGTTCCTTTGCTTTCCCAGCTGGCTTCCGTCTTGCGTGCTTTCAATAGTTTTAGTTCACTCAACACTCTGATGTCATTAGTCTACCCAGTGTAGCTAGTCGTTCAAAGAACAAAGAAAATTACAGCACAAGAATGGGCCCTTTGACCTTCCAAGCCTGCACCATCCATGCTGCCCGACTGAACTAAAACCCCCTACTCTTCCAAGGACCATATCCCTCCATTCCCATCCTAGTCATGTATTTGTTAAGATACCCCTAAAAACTCACTATCGTATCTGCTTCCATTACCTTCTCCAGGAATGGGTTCCAGGCACCCATTACTTCTTGTGTATTTAAAAAAAAAAATCTGCCTCATACATCTCCCTTTACACCCCGCCCCTCGCACCTTAAACCTGTACCTCCCAAGTAATTGACTCTTCCACCCTGGGAAAAAACTTTGGACTATCCACTCTGTCCATGCCTCTCATAATCTTGCAAACTTCTATCAGGTCACCCCTCAACCTCCGTCATTCTAGTGAGAACAAACCAAGTTTCTCCAACCTCTCCTCACAGCTAATAACCTCCATCAGGTACATCAGGCAACATTCTGGTAAATCTTTACTGTATCCTGTCCAAAGCCTCCACATCCTTCTAGTAGTGTGGCGACCAGAATTGAACGCTATATTCCAAGTCTGGCCTAAGGTTTTATAAAGCTGCAACAATTTTAAAACTCAGTGCCCCAGCCAGTGAAGGCGAGCATGTTGTACGCCTTCTTGACTACCTTCTCCACCTACATTGCCACTTTCAGTGACCTGTGTACCTGTACACCCAGATCAGTTTGCCTATCAACATTCCTAAGCGTTCTGCCATTTACTGTATGTATTCAACCCTGTCTGTATTCAACCTTCCGAAATGCATTACTTCACATTTGTCCAGATTAGACTCCATCTGGCATCTCTCTGCCCAAATCACCAACTGATCTGTATCCTCTGACAATCCTCAACATTATCCACAAATCCACTAACCTTCGAGTCATCAATCAAACCAGTTACATTTTCCTCCAAATGATTATATGTATCAAACAGCAAAGATCCCAGTACTGATCCCTGAGGAATACCGCTTGTCACAGCCCTCCATTCAGAAATACATACTTCCATTGCTACCTTCCATCTTCTATGCGTGAGCCAGTTCTGTATCTACCTTGCCAGCTCACCTCTGATCCCATGCAACTTCACTTTCTGCACCAGTCTGCCATGAGGGATCTTGTCAAAAGCCTTACTGATCTGCCTTACCTGTTTACACTTCTTGCATTGAAATAAATGCGCTTCTGTCCACCAGACCCTCTTTGATTAGCAATCTCACCCTGTCTACAGTCTATTCTCTGGTTCCAGTTCATTTAATTCACCTTTGCTTTGGTTCCCACCCCATTGCCAAATTAGTTTAAATCCCTTCATGTGACACTAGCAAATCTCCCGGCCAAAATATTTATGCCTTTGAGTCTAAATGCAACGCCTGTTCTTCTTGTACAGGCCCCATCTCCCCCGGAGAAGACGCCAATGGTCCAGATATCTGAAACCTTCCCTCCTACACCAGCTCAGCCATGTGTTGAGCTGCACTATCTTCCTATTCTTAACCTTGCTAGCATGTGGCACAGAGAGGTCCTGCTTTTTAACTTTCTACCTAACTCCCTAAATGGCTGCTGCAAGACCTCATCACTCTTCCTACCTATGTTGTTAGTACCAATATGTAGCATGACCTCTGGCTGTTCATCCCCTCTCTTCAGAATGTTTTCTGCCTATTCAGAGACATCCTGGACCCACACAGGAAGGCAACATACTATCCTGAAGTCTCTTTCATGTGCACAGAAGATCTATCTGCACCCCTAACAATAGAGTCCCCTGTAACTATTGCTCTAGTTCTTTGTCCCTCGCTGCTTAACAATGGAGCCAGCCATGGTGCCATTGCTTTGGCTGCTGGTGCTGTTATCCCCTGATGGGCCATTTCCCCCAACAGTATCCAAAATGGTGTACTTGTTAGAGAGGGAGATGACCACAGGGGATTCCTGCACTGACTGCCTGCCCTTTCGAGCAGTCACCCACCTATCTAACCGCACCTTGGGTATGACCATGTCCCTAAAGCTTCTATCTATTATGCTTTCTGCCACCTTTGTGCTCCTAAGTGCATCCAATTGCTGCTCCAACTTATTTATGCGGTCTGTAAGGAGCTGCAATTGGGTGCACTTAACACTGGTGCTTTCGGGGAGAAATCCCTCAGCCGTCTCTACCGATAGATTACAGAACAAGTCAACACTGTCTTTGTTGATTGGCAGGGTGTCCGCCCAGTTAAGAGTCAACCATATTGCTGTGGTTCTGGTGTCACATGTAAGGCCGACCAGGTAAGGACAGCAGATTTCTTTCACTGAACCAGATGGGTTTTTCTAACAATCAACAGCAGTAGATTCTTAATTCCAGATTTTTAAATTGTCGCAGCAGGATTCAAACCTGGGCTCCCAGAACATTAGCCAGGTTTCTGGATTAATAATCTAGCAATAATACCATTAGGTCATTACCTCCAAAAGTGATGCCTATTTATTATTGTCTTTGCTGATCAATATTTGACTTGTCCCTGATGCCTCCAATTTTTGGATCCAATATGATGACCTTGCACTTTCCCACATTAAAATCTATCAGTTTCATCTGTTCACATTTTGTCTCTTTGCCACTTAATACTTCTATCTGCGCAAATATGTGCCTCTGAACTTAATGCTGTCTGCAAACTTTGCAGCCTACCATTCCTTTATCTGAGCCATGAATAGATTTTCCAGATTCCCTAAATTCCAGAAAGGTACCAGTGAATTGGAAAATCGCGAACGTAACACCATTTTTCAAGAAAGGAGAGAGAGAGACAAACAGGAAACTATAGGTCAGTTTGTCTCATAACTACTATTGAGGAATATGCAGCAATCAATTATTAATGAAGAAGCAGTGGAACGTTTAGAAAATCATGGTGTGATCAATAAAAGTCAACAAGTTTTATGAAACAGAAATCCTGTCCAACAAGTTTATTAGAGGTTTTTGAGGTTTAAACAAGTAAAATGGATAAAGAGGAATCAGCAAATGTAGGGCATGATCTTACTGGCCATTTACGCTATGCTTCTGCTGCAGCAAGGTTGGAGAATTTGGCAGCCAACCAAATCTCCATTCACTGCATTGGGATGGGAAAATCACACTGGCTTGTATAGTGGTAACACGTTCTGGCCATAATCTGTTTGGATTTCCAAAAAGCATTTTGTATGATTTCACAAAAAAAAAGGTTACTGCATAAGATAAGAGTTCATGCTGTTGGACTGATATATTAGCATGGATAGAGAATTGGCTAATTAATAGGAAACAGTTGGATAATTGGATCATTTCAGGTTGCAGACTGTAACTAGGGATTGCATGGATCAGAGTTGGGACTTCAACTATTTAAGATCTATATTAGTTACTTGGACGAAGGGACAGACTGTACTGTGGCCAAATTTGCTGATGACAAATCATAGGTGAGAAGGCAAGTTGTGAGGAGGATACAAAGCAGTGTAAATCGGATAAGTGAGTACATACTTGATAGATGGCTTATAATGTGAAATTGTGTACTTTAACAGGAAGAAGAGAGAAGCAGAAAATTATTTAAATTGAGAGACTGCAGAATGCTGCTAAAGAGAGAGGTTTGCATGTCCTCATAAATGTTAGCCTGCAGATATAGTAAGTAATTTGAAAGGCAAATTGAATGTTGGCCTTTATTGCCAGAGGGGGTGGAGTGATATATTAAAGTAGAGAGATCTTGTTACAACTATCCAGCACATTGAGATTGCATATGGAATACTATGTACAGTTCTGGTCTCCTTATTTAAGAAAGGACATACTTTGATTGGAAGCAGTTCAGAGAAGGTTCGCTAGGCTAATTAATCCCTGAGATGAAGGAAAGGGTGAGCATATTGAACCATTACTAATTGAGTTTAGAAGAATGAGAGGTAATCTTGTTGAAACATGAGATTCTGAAAGGGCTTGACCAGGTGCATGCTGAGAGGATATTTTCTCTTGTGGAAGAATTGAAAAAAAGGCGTGTTCTATTTTAAGGCAGGGGCTTTCTTCTCTCAAATGGACTTAGCATTTGGAAATGTGTCCCGTAGACAGCAGTACAGGCTGGATCAGTGAATATATTAGTGGCTGAGTTAGATTTTTAATCAATAAAGGAGCCGAGTATGATGGGAATAGATGGGAAAATGGAATTTAAGTACGGAATCGGACCAGCCATTCATTTATTGAATAGCAGAGCAAACTCTATGGCCAAACAGCCTATTCCTCTTGCTCCTGTTTTCTTATGTTGAAAAGCAGAAGTCTCAGTATGGATTCTTAAGGACTATCGCTTGTCGCTTCCTATCGCACAGAAAACTTTATTCATACTATGTCTCCTTTTTGCCAATCAATTACTAATCTATATCACAAGGTTACTTTGAAGTTTGTGGTTGCACATTTTTGCTAGTAAACTTTAGTGAAGATCTTTAATATATAGGTAAATGGCAGAACCCTTAAGAATATTGATAGGCAAAGGGATCTGGATGTACACAGGTCATTGAAAATGGCAATGCAGGTGGAGAAGTTGTCAAGAAGGCATACAGCATGCTTGCCTTCACTGGCCGAGATATTGAGTTTAAAAATTGTTGCGGCTTTTTAGAACCTTAGTTAGGCCACACTTGGAATATAGCGTTCAATTCTGGCCACTACACTGCCAGAAGGATGTGGAGACTTTGGAGAGGGTACGGAAAAGACTTACCAGGATGTTGTCTGATATATGGAGAGCATTAGCTATAAGGAGAGGTTGGAGAAACTTGGCTGGTTCTCACTGAAACAACGGAGGTTGAGGAGACACCTGATAGAAGTCTACAAGATTATGAAAGGCATGGACAGAGTGGATAGTCAGAAACTTTTTCTCAGGTGGAAGAATCAATTAATAGGGGGCACAGGTTTAAGGGAGATGTACGAGGCAGATTATTTTACACAGAGAGTGATGAGTGCTTGGAACTCGCTGCGGGGGGAGGTAGTGGAAACGAATATGGTAGTGACTTTTAACAGGTGTTTTGATAAATACATGAATAGGATGGCAATAGAGGGATATGATTCCCGGAAGGATAGGGAGTTTTAGTTCAATCAAGCAGCATGGTCGGTGCAGGCTTGGCGGTTGGAGGGGCGGGGCGGGGGGCGGTGCGGTGATGCCAAAGGGCCTATTCCTCTACTATAATGTTCTTTGCTCTGCAAATCCATGTAGACAACATTGATAGAGAATCAGTTTTCCTTATTCCTCATCCTAGTGGCTTTCTTAACAACAAAAAAACTATATCAGTCAGCTATGATACCCTTGGCATATAGTTTGAATACTCATCTATTCTGTGTCTGATAGAATCCAGAAGTTTCCCCAAAATTGTTGGTAAACTCATGAGAGTGCAGTTATCTGGTTATCACTTCTGTGCTTGCCTTCTATAGAACTAGAGGCTGTTCCAGAGTGAAGTGCATCACCCCAAGTGGATGTAAATGGGCCTATTTGGGATGCTTAGATGAACAGTATCATGAAAAAATTGTAACTTTTTAAAAATAATTAGTTGAATTAACACTCATTCACCATGAGGGTAAGGAGCACAGTGGAATATTGGGGATGGGCATCCAGGATACGTTAACCAATTTGTTGGCTGAACGGGGTGTGCACCTAGTGGTGAGGATTTTCATGTGCAAATTAAATGTCTTTGCACATCGATGGCCACACGCTAGATTTTGGGGCCATGGTATTTAAGAAATGCACTATACGTCGGAAAGGATTCCTGAGGTCCTCTGATGTGCTAAGTCATCAGCAAATTCACACTAAGGAGAGGCGATTCAGCTGTATTGCCTGTGGGAAAAGATTCCAAATTTCATCTCACCTCTGTGCACACCAGCAAGTTCACATCGGGGAGAGACCATTCACCTGTTCCTATTGTGGGAAGCAATTTACTCAGTCATCTCAGTTACTGACTCACCAGTGAGTTCACAAGTGACTGCAGCAATTGGATTCTGCTGTTTTGCAGGACTGAACCATGTTTAATCAGACAGTTGCCACTGATGTCAATAATCTCTGTAACTGGGCTGGAGTTTAATATTCTGGGTCTATATTTAATTATGTTCTCGGGGCTGCAGTGTCCCTTTTAAGAGCCACTGAATGTGATCTTTCCTTTATAATTCAGGAACTCGCATCAGAAGTTAGATTACGCAAGATTCTGATCTTTAACCTCAAACCGAAATTGATCTTTGGTGTTCAAAGTATTTAGAAAATGGTTATGTGCAACTGATGAGTTTTAATCTCAATATTGTGGTGATCTATATCTTGTAATTTATTATATAATCTGATGTGTGGTTTAATTTACAGCCTTTTGAATATTGTTGCTATGATATTACAAACAACAGCTTTGTGATATTTAATGTCAGTACTTCAAACCACACAGGTTAAATCACTCTGATTTCTGGAATGCTTCAGTGTCAAAATGTTTGTAACACATTTTCTTTCTGTAAATTACTGTATTTAAAAATGTGCAGCCAAGTGTGTGTGTGTGTGTGCGAGATTGGACTTGAAGATGTCGAGTTATTGAAGGAATTGCTTTCCACTTGTAATATACATTCTCTGAATTTTTTAAATGTGCTTTCGGTGTTGATGGCAAAAATAGAATTTAAATTGTTTACTTTGTTTGATATGGATTGTTCCTCCAGGTTATTGATAAGAATCATAGAATGACACGGCACAGAAGAATTTTATTTGATTTAGTATTGTCACATGTATTAACATACAGTAAAAAGTATTGTTTCTTGCACGCTACACAAACAAAACATACTATTCATAGAGAAGAAAACATGAGAGTGCAGAATGTAGTGTTACAATCATAGCTAGGATGTAGAGAAAGATCAATTTAATGCGACGTGAATCCATTCAAAAGTCTGACAGCAGCAGGGAAGACGTTTTTCGTGAGTTGGTTGATATGTGACCTCAGACTTTTGTATCTTTTTCCCAACAGAAGAGGGTGGAAGAGAGAATGTCAGGGGTGCATGAGGTCCTTAATTATACTGACTGCTTTGCCAAGGCAGCAGGAAGTGCAGACAGAGTCAATGGATAGGAGGCTGGTTTGCGTGATGGATTGGGCTACATTCGTGACCTTTTGTAGTTCTGTGTGGCCTTGGGCAGAATAGGAGCCACACCAAGCTGTGATATAACCAGAAAGAATGCTTTCTATGGTGCATCCATAAAAGTTGGTGAGAGTTGTAACTGACATGCCAAATTACCTGAGTCTTCTGAGAAAGTAGAGGTGTTGGTGGGCTTCTTAATTATAGTGTCGGCGTGGGGAGACCAGGACAGGTTGTTAGTGATCTGGATACCTTAAAAATTTGAAGCTCTCAACCCTTTCTACTTCATCTCCATTGATGTAGACAGGGCCATGTTCTCCTCTATGGCTCCTGAACTCGATGACAATCTCCTTCGTTTTGTTGAGGTTAAGGGAGAGATTACTGTTACCACATCAGTTTACCAGATTTTCTGTCTCATCATTTTGAGATCCAACCCAATGCAGTGGTGTCATCAGCAAACTTGAAAATTGAATTGGAAGGAATTTGGCCACAGTCATAGATATATAAGTAGTGTAGTATCTCTATCTTCTTGAAGCAGATAGAGATCTCAGATTGTTGTAAAGAGAGGTTGAAAATGTTTGTGAATATCTCTGCCAGCTGATTCATGCAGGATCTAAGTGTATGTCTGGGTACCTCATCTGAGCCAGTTGCTTTCCATAGGTTGACTTTGAAGAAAGCTACTCTGATATCTGCAATGGTGACCATGTGCTTGCTCTTTGAAAGAGAAATCCAATTCATCCTACTTCCCTGCTCTTTTTCTACAATCTTGCAAATGTTACTCCTTCATCCAATTCCCTTTTGAAAGTTGTTATTGTGTCTTTTCCATCAATTTTTCCAGAACGTGCATTCCAGAACATTATTCATTTTCTTCATGGTGCCTCTGATTCTTTAGCCAGTTACACTAAATTTACTTTACCAAAATGCTTCATGATTTTGAACACCTGCAACAAACCTTCCCCTAACATAAGAAATCGAAGTGGTAGCCAGGCCCTTCCAAGCCTGCCCTGCCATTCAGTACAATACAATCATGGATGATCTCTGTTGGCCTCAACTTATTTTCTGTGACATTTTCCCATAGCTGTCAATTCTTCGATCTATCAAATAATTATCCATCTCCACTTTAAATACTTATAATGATCCAGCCTCCACTACTGCTCATGGAAGGGAATTCTAGAGATTAACCACCCTCTGTGAGAAGAAATTTCTACACACCTCAGTTTTAACTGACTGGCCTTTATCTCATAGCCAAGTCTCCTTGTTTGAGGATTCCCACTAGTGAAAATATCTCACCATCTATCCTGTCAATCTCCCCTCAGGGTATTGTATGTTTCGATAAGGCCGTCCCTTGTTCTTCTAAATTCCAAGGAATACAGACTCTGTCTCTCTTGATAGGAAAACACACCCATCCCAGGAATTAACCTGATGAATCCCTTTTGGATAATGTCCAATGTCACTATATCCTTTTTTAGGTAAGGGGATCAAAACTGTAAATAGTATTCCAGGTGACGCCTCACTTCTACCTTGTATGATTGCAACAAAATCTCCTTTTTAAACTCCAATCCCTTTGCCACAAAGGCCAAAATGCCATTTGCCCTCTTACTTACTTGTTGGACTTGCCAGCTAGATTTTTTGATTCACGTACTATATCACTTGGATCCCTCAGTCTTTCACTCTTCTGCAGTCTCTCTCCATTTAGATAATCTGCCTTTCGATTCTGGATTCTGTACCCATGTGAAGCAAAGCACTATTGGTGGGACATTCCCAGCAACCTACCATGTGTTTTGCAGAGGCAACCTGATTTCTGCAAATCTTCTGATCTGGCTATTGTCAACAGGATTATCCATTGAATGTACCTGTTGCTACTTGGAAACCCTCAGAGGGTGCACCATTACTGGGACTGGAAGATCTCACTAGTATGAACAGCCAGAAATGTTTGTGTGTGTGCGTGTCCCAATTTTGAGCTCATCATGAATTCAAGATGATATGCTATACTATTTGTGCTGAAACATTTTAGGCTAAAACCATGCTATATTTAAATTTGATCTGTCCTCTCTCTTCCATTTCATATGGTGTACAAGTGCTATAGCTTAGTAATTGAACAGTAATTTCCAATTATAGATTAACAATGGGTTTCTGAAAGTTTCAAGAGAGAGATCTCCACTGCTGATTTACACATGATTTTGCTGTTTTCAAAATATTTTGCTGAAGTATGGGAAATCACTTCATTGTAACAGGCCAATGAGCAGGAGATTGGTTTAATCAGCTACCAGTGCAATTTGGAGCATGTTAAACTCCTGAAAAAAAAAGAGCATGGGAAGATAAAATTACAGTAACTGCTGAGAAAGCCAGCAGTTGGCATAATGATGTTTTCCTGCCAGGACTGCTATTGGTCGGTGGTAACCTTTAGCAGCAAGGTCAATAAATTTAGTGTATCTGTGGCCCCATGTAGTTCAGCTTCTGGAGTGTTGAAGTTGTTGACCTTTTTGAATTTCTGACCAAACTGGATGGTGTTGCTATTGTTGCTTGCAGTAGCTTGGAAGCAACTCCATATAGTCAGTGAAATCATATGATCATCTGCCAATGGGCAAGGCTGACAAGGTTATCGATTTACGAGCCCAATGGCAAGGCTTATTAACTGGTAACCTTCTATTTTCATTTGTACGACCAGTCACAGAAAATATCTGAATGCCTGTAAAAGATTTGGTGTTACACACTGGGGTTCATTTCTTAAGAACCTCCACCATTCTAATTCTCTCATGACCTTTCTTCCAAACCATGTCATTCTAATATTGCTTCATCTCTTAATATAATTACTGCTATTTTCCCCATAGAAGCTCTTTTGTTTATTTATAAGATTAAAGGTGCTTATAAATACAGTTTCTTGTCAATTCAGTGCAGTTATTGGACAAATAACCTTCCTAATTGCAACTTGAATAACTTTATTTCTTTCTTCTGCTTTCAACCTTGATAGTGATTTGTACCACAGCTCTTATCTCTTCACTTTGTTTTACTAAAAGGTTAAGTGGTTGTGACCTTGTGATAAACTAGAATTGTAAACAGTGCAAGATGTGGTGAAACATGTACTTCAGAATGAAATCTTATTTGTAGGATATATTAAGTTAGAGAAGGTATTGATTGATTGATCCAAGAACTGCTCTGTCTTGAGAATTATGTGATCAATAACATTGAGGTCTCCACGTGTTAAGTGTAATACATGTTTATATAACATTGAAAATACACCCTTCTCAATCTTTAATTGTAGGCTATGTGTTTTGTCTGATCACCCTTATTTAAGCATTTCATCTTGCCAACTTGAACATAATTAAATATAATTTAATATGTTGCTCACAAATGATGAAGTGGAACTTTTGTGCTCATTCCATAATTTCCAGTGAAGATGTGCTGCTCTTAGCAAGCTCCATGTTTTCTTTTAGCTCCACTTTACTATCAAATATGCTTAGACAATAATGGCACTGGTGATGTGACTACATTGAGAAATGCAGGAACGTTTGTTGCTTCTGCAAAGTGTTAAATATTGGCTAGCAATTCAAACTGTGTCAAGAGCGACACAGATATTACCTGCGAGGGTGTCCTAACTTGCAACACCACTCCATGGAAGCGTATAGTTTTGATATTGAAATGATGTGAGGGGTCACGTGAAACTCTAGTGAGAATAATCAGCCCAGTCATCGTATAACACTTATTAAAGACTAGTAAATTAAAGCAAAGACAAATACACACAAACAGGTCCACAGTAACTGAAACAATTAAGTATACTCACACAGATTATGTAGAAACCTTTTTCCAAAGACTAAGTATTGCCAAAACTTAGCTAATGCAAAAACTTATGACACAGCAGCATTCTTGATTGACCAATATATGATGGGAGGAGACATCAAGTAGTTCGATACCTCTCTGAAGTTGCATTACATTTGCCAACATAATTATATGTCTCCAAAATCACTTTTCCCACTTCCTGGTTCATCTTTATCAGGTATGAATCAGTCATCATCAATGCAAGTCAATCATTATTAATAAATGTCATACACTTCAGCCAACTGCATCCTGCCTGCTGACAACATGGGAATTCATTCGTTCATAGCATTGTGAATCTTCTAGCAACTTCTATAATGCTAATCATAGAGCCTGCCCCTACTCTTAGCAACCTCTATTATATACATGATAGAGTCAAAATTTTCTCTTCTCACTGATCTGGTGAGCTACCTTTTATCAGAAAAAATGAATGATCCTAATTATTTTAGAGTCTGGAAATCTATACTTTCTCTGATCTATACTAATAAAAATTGTACTCTGACTGCATTGTTCTGAAAGAATGTGGTTCGTCTTAGCTAGCTCCCATCCCATTATACCTTAGGACAGCTTGCATTTTGGTCAAAGTGTGCAGAAAATAAATCTGAAATATATTTTTAAATCCAATGTACATGTTTAAATCTTTTAACTCGTTATTTGTGTTTCTATGCAGCCAGTACTTTCTGTAATATTTTAACCATGTACCAATCTTGGTGTTCTCTTCTCCACCACTGCATCAACCCTAGTAATTTCATAGTCCAAATCACTCAATGCTTCTGTGTCCCATCATACTCACCCATCACTTCCTGGTCATCAGTGCTTTATTACTCCACTATTCAAGATGCAAAGTGTTAAGTTTAAGTTGTGCTCCTATTGAATTATCATGTTACATTTGTGATGGATTCTTTGTTTTTTTGCTTGTAAAGAAAAGGAAAGCACTTCGTTGAATTCCTCCTGACGAAGACACATCTCTTTAAGCAAAGCTCAGTATTCTGTCACTTGGTTGTTGGTGTGTAATATGCTTTGTTTGGTAGATTTATTTATTAGGTCATTGTATCTTCCATGCTCCCATTCATTTTATGGAAGGTTTTGATGTCTTGTATTTGCTGAATTGAAAGTGTTATAAATAAACATTAACCATTATAATTGGTGCCTGTATTGAAGAAAGGAATTTACCTACAGAGCTGCAACACACCTGATTTTTGTTTCTGCAACATTATTCATTTACCTCTGTCTTTAACACGTCTGCTTCTGAAATTCTCATCCATGCTTTTGTTAACTCTCAGATTTAACTATTGCAATGCAACCTTGGCTGAGATCATATATTGCACCCTACATAAAACTTGAGCTAATATAAAACTCAGGTATCTGCATACTAACCAGCACAAAATCCTGTTCACCCATTACCCTTGTGCTTGTTGACTTATATTGGCTCTTGAAATGTTCAATATTGTCAGTGCTTCTCTTCACTGTTTTAATATATTGAATGCAATTTTAAAAGTGGATCAATAATGGGCATAAAGTCAGCACTATGTCCATCTCAAGTCTTGGTGGGAGGACTGCACAATTTTTAGAATTGCACTTAATTAGCGCGCAATTAGCAAACTTCCTAACTATTATAACTACGAGTGGACAGTTCACCAAACTGGGGGGCGACAGCTAAACCCAGCAGCTCTGAATTGCACAAAGCGAGATGTGAAGCGCAACAAGGCATGTGATTCCACAAGCATGTTGGAGTGATCTCCAGCTGCCCCTATTTAAATACCTTTGGTTGGGCTGCTTCCCACTTTGAGGTGGATGTAAGTTCAACTGGCATGATGTCTTGGATGCTGGGCTTTTATTCCCTTTTAAATCTGTTGTACTGAGGCTTCTTCTCAATAATTACTCCACAGTTAGACATCAGGGAACACAGCTCCTTATGACATCTATTTGTTCCACACTCCAAATGTTGATTGCCCACACAGAGCGGCTTCCAACAGCTCACCCCCACACCTGAGATCGCATGACCCACCTCTTTAAAGGGGCAATGCCCCAATATACATAACACCCACCAATAGAATGGTTAGTTTGGAATGCATCACCACTGATGCAGACAACTCCACAGCCATTAAAACTCCAAGTAAAATGATGGAGAGATCTGAGGCAGTAGGAAGGCAACTCGGGAATTTTACAGATCACTAAAATGAACCTACTGGTGTGTAACTGTAAAATTCTGCCCAATTAACTCCAATAATTTGCTTCAATATCAATGAGTAGCATGATTGCTTGCTTTCCATGCTTTTTGTATTGGCTGCATGTTTTAGTACACCTTGGAAATGTTTATTCTTGCTAAGAAAACTGGATTTCCATTCATTCACATAATGGGAGTGATCGATAGATTCCTCTTAACATAATTGGCTTAAAGCAATGTGTTTGCAGGTACTGGGAATCTGAAATAAAAACAGCAACTGAAGTCTGGCAGCATCGGTGGTTAGAGAGAAACAAAGTTAATGTTTCATGTCCAAGTTTTTTTAAGTTTATTTATTAGTGTCACAAGTAGGCTTACATTAACACTGCATTGAAGTTGCAGTGAAAATCCTTTAGTTGCCATGCTCCAGTGTCTGTTTGTGTACACTGAGGGACAACTTAGAATGGCCAATGCATACCAGCATGTCTTTCAGCCTGTGGGAGGAAACTGGAGGAAAGCCGTGGAAACTCCATACGGACAGTGACCCAAGCCAAGAATTGAACTCAGGTCCCTGGCGCTGTGAGGCTAACCACTGTGTCACCCTGCATGGTGGCACTGTTTCATCAGAACTGAGGAAAGTTAGAAATGTAATAAATTTTGAGCAATGAAATTGGGGAGGATGAGAAGAACAAAAGGGAAGGTCTGTGACAGATAGAGGCAGGAGAGATTAAATGACAAAAGACATCATGGTGCATGAATCCAACTCAGACTTCAATTAAAATTTTCATCTCTTTGTGACATGAAAGAAATAAATATTTGCAACTCAGTTAAAAAAAATTCCACAACTTGTCACAAGTTACTACTAAATTGAAAAGCTCAAGACTTGAGAAGGATGGTCTCAGTAATAATGAGAAACTTTTATACTGATGTATCAACGTTGCTGCACTATAGGAAAAGTTTCATCTTGTGTCTAATTTAGCCTTTCTGCCTCACAAATCTTTGAGAGAGAGCCCAAACTGAATAGATATTTTCATTTCCCAGCCCAGATATCCCTCACCTAAATGAAACTAATATGTTCAAGATAGTTGTAAATATAATAAAATGTAGAGAAAATTATTTTCTTTGTGAGTTGGAAATGCAATTGGCCATGTCAGAATTGCCAATTTGTTACATGTGGTCATGTAACAGAGTGATCATGTAAAGAGAGTGATGCTGAGGCTCCCACAATAGTTCTGGGGGTGAGAGTAGAAGTGACTATAGTAAAACAAACATGACTGAGGGCTCTATCAACAAAGGTGAGGGAGAACTCTTGGCTAAGGTAAAAGGAAGATGCGTTGGCCACACTAGTATGGAAGATTGCATCAT
Source organism: Sphyrna mokarran (assembly GCA_024679065.1). Taxonomy (NCBI): domain Eukaryota; kingdom Metazoa; phylum Chordata; class Chondrichthyes; order Carcharhiniformes; family Carcharhinidae; genus Sphyrna; species Sphyrna mokarran. The sequence goes on from JAGIQG010000005.1 coordinate 73,146,435, forward strand.
TCAAACAGATGTGGTCGAGACAGAGTAACTGGAAGAATGCATTTGAGTTTTACAGGAAATGGGATATGAAAAAAAAGTAGCCTTGGAGCTCATTGTGCTGAGAGTGAATATCTGTTGGTTGCCAGACACTCATATGTTCTGATTATTTCTGACATCACGTCCTCCAATTCAAGCCTCGGTAAATAGTGTTGTGGACTGTATTTCTACACTGTTACTGTTGTGCATTGTTGTCTGCTGATCACATGTAACAAATTGGCAATCCAGACATGACTAATTGTATTTCTGATTTACAAAGAGAATAATATCTCTACATTTTACTACATGTACAATTCTTTTGAGCATATTATGTTCATTTAGGTGAGGGATATCAGAGCTGGAAAATGGAAGTATGTATTCAGTTTGTGGGCTGTGTCTCAAAGATTCACGGAGCAGAAAGGCTAGATCAGACGCAAGGTAAAAATTTTCTAACAATGCAGCAACATTGATACATCAATATAAAAGTTTCTCATACTATTGTGACTATCCTTCTTGATTCTTAAGCTTTTCAATTTAGTACTAACTTGCAACGAGTTGTGGAATTTTTTAACTGTGTTGCAAATATTTATATCTTTCACATAACAGAGATAAAAATTTCATTTGAGGTCTGGGTTGGATTCAGTTGCATTTTCAGTGGTGGAAGAGAGTTGCAATCCTTAAGCCATCTTATCCAGTAGAATAATCTTTTTAACAAACTGTTAGTATCAGCACTTGATGACATCATCCTTCCTATGAGATGGCATAAACATCATGGTAAAATAATTCCATTATCGATTTTAGCCCTATGTTGGATACATGGCTAAAGCTTGTTTTGAGCTTATTTATTAACTTCTGATTTCATAATCCAATGAGTATTTGATGTTACTTGCATCAAATATAGAACTTCATTGTCTGAGGTCTAAATTATATTTGATTCTAATTTTCTGAATTATTTGCATATTCTAGGTGCATTCCATTCTGATATCTCTGCAGTGGTATTAGAATGGTAGGGCATCTGCAGTTTCCTACATGTTCAATAAGCTAACTTAACCATGCCAGCTAGAAGATGTGAGCAGTGAAAAAATTACCTTATTGGCCCATTGTCCTCCCTCTCCCAATGTAGTTTGCACCTGTAAAAGCAATGTTGATTATCTTGACAATAATTTTTCCTGTCCATGTTGGGGGCCATTGAAACTCCTTTAAAATGCAGCTGGCTTATATTATGCTAGGTAAGTCCTGACATCTCCTAACTGTATCTAGCTCCATGTAAGCTGTTACATAGGCAAAGTATTTGGAATAATCTGATTCATGGTGCTTTTGAACAAAAGTGTTGCATTAATCTATTTAGCTTGCTGACAGGACAATTCTTTAATTTTGTGGAGTTTGATTAGTTATGGATGGTGAAAGTTGCAACCCTGCTCTGTTCCTGTGTTACTAACTGAAATGTTTCCCCTGTTTCCTTGGTTCGTGGAATGACTCACTTTTGGCAATTTATCCCTTTCTGCAGAAACATTTCACTGCACTGGTTGATATAATATCACAGAACATAGCTGATGTGTTTGAACACAATAGTACTACATGTCTGTACAAGCCTGTTATTCCCCACCCCCACTCTCCATACTTCTTTGCAGAGCATTGCGTTTATAGCACAGGTACTTGGAATTTTGGAAAGTAAGAATATAATCTGCTATTATTGAGACTTTTCATCAGAGGTGGACCAGAGTGAAAATCTATGGAAACCTGATGTCATATTTCTGACAAGCTTTGGAGAGCAAATATTGTCATATACTTGATGGTTGTAAAGAACAAAGCAAAGGTCAAAATAATGTCGTAGGTTGAACGCTGAAATTGTCAGTAGTTCATCATATGTAATGTTTTCCTTCTGAATTACCTGGAAACTCAATTACCATCTCGAGATTAATTAATGGAGTCTGGCATTTGCTGTAAATATGTTAATAACAAAAGGTACAGCAAACCAAAATAATGATACTGTTTTAACCCCCCAAAAATTTTTTTTTTTTAGAGCAACACAGCACGGGAAGCAGGCCCTTCGGCCCAACGAGCCCGCGCCGCCATCATAACTATATAGTAACAATTCCATTATCCTATTCTAATTTTAGGTTATTCCTAATATGGAAGAGTCTCAATGTAGGGACAATTTGTTTCCCAATCAGCCAAACTCCCGCAGACACCGGCCCAATTCCAAGTGTCTGCACAGCTACAGCGATAGTCACTGAGCTGTTATAGTGCCCTTCAGATGGTCCAGATAAAGCACTCATTTACGACATGAAGCACTAGGCAACCCATGAATCAACATCCAAGAGCTGTCCTCGCACCACCTGCCGAATGCATGCTCCTTGTTGGTCAAGTATGGACCGAATTATCTGTGGGAAAAAAAAAGCCATAGTTAAACAGTCCTACTATATCCCTCTATCTGCATACCGCTCATGTGGCTGTCCAAGAGACCCTTAAACAGCCCTAGCGTGCCTGCTCCCACCACCTTACTCGGCAGTGCATTCCACACCCCCACTACCCTTTGTGTGAAAAACTGCCCTCTAATATTCGTCTTATACATAGCCCCCCTCACCCTAAGGCCATGACCCCTCGTCCTATCCATTTCTGAAGGTGGAAAAAGTTTACCACCATTTACTCTATCTATACCCCTTATAATCTTATACGCCTCTATTAGATCCCCTCTAAGCCGACGTCTTTCAAGGGAAAACAACCCCAGTCTATTTAATCGTTCCTCATAAGACAGTCCTTCCATACCAGGCAGCATCCTGGTAAACCTCCTCTGCACTCTCTCCAAGGACTCCACATCCTTCCGATAGTACGGCGACCAGAACTGGACGCAGTATTCCAAATGAGGCCTAACCAACGTTCTATACAATTGCAACATCAAACTCCTACTCTTGTATTCTATACCCTTTTCTATGAAAGCTAACATACTATACGCCTTCTTTATCACCTTCTCCACCTGTGAAGACACCTTCAGAGACTTGTGAACCTGCACCCCCAAGTCTCTCTGCGTCTCTATACTCCGAATAGTTTTACCTTTTATCCTATAACTCTCTTCTACATTTTTCCGGCCAAAATGCATCACCTCGCATTTATCCGGATTAAATTCCATTTGCCATCTATCTGCCCAGTCTACCAACCTATCTATGTCCTGTTGTATTGCCTGGCACTGCTCCTCTGTACCCGCCAATCCAAGCATCTTAGTGTCATCAGCAAATTTGCTGATCTCACCACCTACCCCAACTTCCAAGTCGTTTATGTAGACCACAAATAGAAGAGGACCTAGTACTGAGCCTTGTGGCACTCCACTAGTGACAGGCTTCCAGTCGGAAAAAGAGCCTTCCACTACTACCCTCTGTCTCCTCCTCCCGAGCCAGTTCTCGGCCCATCTACATACCCGACCCTGTATCCCATGCGCCTTCACCTTCTCTATCAGTCTACCATGAGGATTTTCTTAACATCTTAAATTGATTTTCTTAACAATTTTCTATCTATATTTCATTCAGTTTCCTTTTTTTGTCTCTTTCTCTCCCTCTCATACTTTTCCTCTAGCTACATCTCACTCATTGCCCATATGTTCATTGTGTATATTGACTGTTTTTAATAGAACATAGAAAAAACTGCAGCACAAAGGGGCCCTTCAGCCCACAAGTTGCGCTGATCATATCTCTATCTACTAGGCCTACCTATAATCCTCAATCCTATTAAGTCCCATGTACTCATCCAGAAGACCGTAACGAATTCACCACCACCACCGACGGCAGTCGATTCCACTCATCCACCACACTTTGAGTGAAAAACTTATCCCTGACTTAAAGTGCTGGGGAGTAGGTACAGCAGGTCCTCTGTACCTACTCTCCAGCACTTTAAACCTGTGTCTTCTTGTAGTAGACAATGCCATGCTTCATATCCTGCTGGAGAAATTTGAGAGATGCCAGATTTCTTCCCCTGAGAAAATGCTTCCCCTAGAGTGAAATCTACATGAGTCATAGCTTCAGATGAGGGGTCAATCTTTTAGAACAGCGGAGTGAAGAAATTTCTTCTCTGAAAGCGTTGTACATCCTTACCTCAGAAATTAGTGGATGTTCATTCACTGAACATAGTCACAACAGACGTTGGTAGGTTTTTGGATAACAAGGTGATTAAGATGTATGGGGATGGTACGAAAGGTGGAGTTTGAGATGGATGACCAACTAATGATACTAAATTTGAACTGCATAACCCCCACCTGCTGCTATATTATTTTTATGCTGTGCTGCTGATGAGGATTCAAGTTGGGGTTGATTGAAATGTTTTGTTGTAGGAGCCATCATCACCAGCAGGATAGGCCAAGGCCTGAGATCCTGGAAATAGGAACACAGGGCAAGGAGCTTGACCCAGAAGTCAGCTGGGACAGTCACTGCCACTGAGAGTAGTGCCTTAGCAACTCAAGCAGGGCTTGAACCAGCCCCGGCACAGTGTCAGGAAGAGATACAGGCTTTGCTCCCAGGTGCGACCATGGGGTACAAGTTGGTCAGATCTTTGTATTGTTGAGTCACTGCGCTAGGTTGGGGTAAAGTGGGAGAGGGATAGCGTGTAAGGCAGAAGGGTAAATAGAAAGAGTGGAAAAGGAAAGTAAGCAAAAGGTTGAGCTGAACGTCGGGAGTGCTGTGATTGAGAAACCAAATCTGTCCTACCCAGGGCTTTGGTGCGAGTGGGAACGTAGTGGTGGGGGAGGGGATTTAGAGTTACCTAACTTGAATTTATGTAATATTTCTGTTACAATTTTAATTGTGCAAGTTGTTCCAGCTAGGAACACTGCTGCACATGTGCAGTACAGTACTTCAACTTGTACATTGCTTTTTCAGGGCATGAAATATGCAAAGGAACCTAACTTTGGCTTTAATTTTGATTCCAAGGAAATTCGGGTTAATTTAAAATTTCAATTTTCCGGACTGCAACAATTTGCTGTGCTGTTGCATTGTGACTTTGTTGCATGTTGTTCAAATATTAACCAGCAGAGGGTAGCTGTGAGTCGATAGTGGTACTGCAATGTAGTTTTGTCATTGTTGGGCTTATTCCTTGACTTGTTCGAACACTATGTTTGTGCACAACATATTCTTACATGTGTAAAGCTTAGCTGTATAAATCCAATCCAAGGATTTGCACTTTTCAGTACAGGTTACACAGGATGCTGTTATAATTTTTTTTTAAATTTAATTTGTGAGACATGGGGGTCGCTGACTGGCCAGCACTTATTGCCCATCCCTAGTTGCCTGAGGGCAGTTGAGAGTCAATTACATTGCTATGGCTCTAGAGTCACATGTAGGCCAAACCAGGTATGGATGGCAGATTTCCTTCCCTAATGCACGTTAGGGAACTATATGGATTTCTCCAACAATTGATGATGGTTTTATGGTCATTAGTAGATTCTTAATTCCAAATATTTTTAATTGAATTCAAATTCCATCATTGGAATTCGAGCCCACGTCCCCAGAACATTATCTGGATTTCTGGATTAATAGTTGAGCAATAATAGCACTAGGCCATTGCCTCTTCTTAACTGGGTATTCGATGATGTATTCCTTGTTTAACACCCTCACGGTTCTGAGCTTATTTGTCCAAGGGTTACATAACCAGGAGACACTGTTTATATTGTTTTTTCTTATTGGTCTTATGCCCATTGCAGCTACCAAGGTTGAGTGACCTCTAACACCAGAGTGCTCAGATATCGGTCCATTTGTACTTCTCTCTTTTACAGCAAGTTAGCATAATCTCCCATCATGCTTATCAAAATTCTACTGTTAGCCATAAGGCCACAATCCTCAGACTGTCACCCCTGCTTCTCAGCACCCCTGCCTTTGGGAACATCATTCTTGCATCTATTCTGTCTAATCCTGTTAGTTTTACAGCTTTCAGTGAGATACCACCCTCATTTTCCAAAACTGCAGTGAAAATAATCCTAACCAATTTGATCTCTCTTCGTATACCCATCCTGCCATCCCAGGAATCAGTCTGGTAAACCTTATCCGAGGAATATTTTCTTCCTCGGATAAGGAGAGCAAAACTTCATATAATATTCCAGGTGTGGCCTCACCAGATGCAGCAGGATATCCTTTATGCGAATCCTGTTGTTATGGAGGCCAACATGCCATTTGCTGCCTTCACCGCCTGCTGCACCTGTATGCTTACTTTCAGTGATGGTATGCAAGGACACCCAGTCTCATTGTACATTTACCTCTCTCAACCTATAACCATCAAAATAATTTGCTTTCCTGTTTTTGCTACCAAGTGGATAACTTCGCGTTTATCCACATACTACATCTGCCGTGTGTTTGCCCACATACTGAATGGGATTCTCTGATCCTGTTTGCCCCGCCACACACATGTGCATATTCATTATCGTTTGTTTTACATAATGCAATAAGTTACTTATAAAATTCTGCCAAAACCATGTTTACATTTAATAAACTTTGTACATATTTTTTCCAAATAGCTTTTTTTTAATTTTAGAATATTTTTACGGTATGCGGGGATTTTGGAAATGCCTCATTTTGATTATTTTTTTAAATGAAACTTAAATTCATAATTTGTTGTTTTTCACCAGCAGATCATTGTGTTAACAAATCCATGAGGTGATTCAGGAGCTCAATATCTTCACTAATCAACGACGTGCATAGCTTACTATAGCAAAAGTGAACTTCCTTAGAATTACATGTGCAGTGCTAAAGTAGCAAATCAAATATACTTAAAATAATGGGAACACATTGTAGTTGCTTACTTTTAAACATGAAGAGACTGATCAAATACTCATGAGATTACTTTTAAATACTTGGCAAAGTGAAAAATTGCAGCTCAGAAAGATAATATGTCAATCAAATAAAGACCTATGTTTGGCTTGATGGCCTTCACTAAATGGAATTTGAACTGGAGCAGGCAGAATATTATCATAGGCACTTCCTCAATCCATGATTGGTTCCAACTTGAACTTTGATTGAAGCTAAAAATAGAGCTGGTATATAAAACCAGCAGAAAAATCAGTGAGCTCGCCCACTCTGTTGGTACCTTTGCTAAATGTTAATTCACTTCCACAGTAGCACACACCCTGACTTAATACAAAGCATAGGATTGAAATCTCAAGTCATTCAAAAGCTCAGTATATTCCTTAGTCAACTAGCATATGTGGGTGCATGGTTTACTACCTTGGCAAAAGTGAATCCAGTGCAGTTGGAGTTTCTCCCTTAAGAGTTATACACGTAGTGCTGAAGTAGCAAATCTTGGCTTGCTTGGATTGCTTGCTTGTAATTTATAAGGTCAACAGTTACTTTGGACAGTGTACATTCAGTGCTACTTTCAAAGGAAACTTCGAGGGAGTTTAGAAGAGGAACCATATTATTTGAGCGTGATGTAATCGCAATTAAATTTTACTGCTGGACTATTCACCATAAAAAAATGTCAATGATGATCTCAAGTTAGAATAGCTATCTTACTTTCTTGAGATCCATTCCTTATAATGAGCTAAACTGAAACCTAATTTCCATATCTATTTGGTAGAAGTCAGCAGGCATTTGTGTATTCCAAGAATCACTAATGGCAATAGGATTTTATTGATAGACCACAGATATTGCAATCAGTACAAAGCGTTGTCATTTGGCGAATTGAAAAAGTGAATTAACTGTTGTAAAACATTTCCAGTATATTTCAGAAATGACAGCGTAGTGCTTAGGTCAAAGGACAGACCTCCAGAGGTCTGGGCTAATATTCTCTGAGACAGGATTGAACTTTAGAGTCACTCAGTGGTAGGTTTGAAGGCAGGGGACTCTGAAAATGTAACATGTAACATGTGGCCTGTTCTCCACCTACCTGCATGGTCCTGATGTGTCTCCCATTTTAATAGAGGGTGATGGAAGTGGCAAGTGGCTTGCCTGCCCTTGGGCCTATGAGGCCACCGAAGTGGCCAGCAAAATCCGCCAGCTGGAAAATTTTATCCGTGAGTTTACAACTGAAGCAGGGAAATTTGAATTAAATACATCTGGAAAATGAACTTTACTGACTATATGGAGCAATATTACCAAAAAAGTTTGAAATCCCTGACGAGTGTGAAAACAGAAGAGTTTCAGATCTGTTTTTTCAGCATGATCACAAATCCAATCTTACGCCATTCTGTGCATTCTTTGTGCAATCTGTTTCATGCCATTGGGAGGAGGGAATGAGAATGTGGGGCATAAACTCACCAGAAAGCTGGCAGCTCACATTACAGGGCATAATTGCACAGAAGAGAGGAATCACTCAGTCGCCTTCACCCCCAGTATATTACTGAACTCCCTGCATGACCTCCAACACTTGCCCCTCCACATTTAAATCCACATTTAAATTGGTTTTAAACATTGAGGTTAGCCTTCTTGGGTGAGAAGCTGATTTTTTTTTCTCTCACGATCTTATCGACTCACCTAGCCCATCGACTGGCAAGACAAGAGAGTAAGACCCTATAATCAGTTTAATGAAACTGGTCTTGGTAGTAGCTGGATTGTTGCAAAAATCTATCTGCTTCATTTGCCCATGAGGGAAGGGATTCTGTTATCCTTGCCTTATCCAGAGCCACACCAATGTGGATGACTCTTGCCTGCCCTGCTACAAAAAAGTCAAATGAGGAGAAACCAGGGTGGATTTTATGGCATTGAGCTAGATGTCAGAAACAACAAAGTTACGCCTTCCTCCGTTGTTCCACAGACTAATCAACAGCCTGATATCATTTTACTCCAGGCTCTTCCATATCACCCTTGTCCCACTAGTAGGACAGATGCACCAACAGTGGTGACACTGAAGTATACAGTAGAGTAGTGCAGGGATGGATGAGAATGGCCTTCACTGTGAGCTCTCTTGGCAGCTGGTGGAATTTGATTTCCGTTAATAATTCTGGAATATAAAACACGTCTCAGCAATGGTGGTCATGAAGCTAAAAAGGATTTGGTTCATTAATGCCCTGTTAGGGAAGGACATCTGCCATCCTGATCTGGTTTGGCCTGTATGTAATTCCAGAGTGACAGTAGTGTAGTGACTTTTAACTGCCCTCCACAGTGACCCAGCAAGCCGTAAGGGGTGGTAGTTATAATTAAGGGGTGGTAGTTATAGGACAGATGCTAGAGGTGGGTTCTTTACTCCGAGGGTAGTAAGGGCATGGAATGCCCTGCCTACAACAGTTGTGGACTTGTCAAGTTTAAGGGCATTTAAATGGGCAGTGGATAGGCATATGGATAGCATTGGAATAGTTTAGGATAGAGGGTCATAAAATTGGTTACATTGATCGGCGCAACTTCGAGGGCCGAAGGGCCTGTATTGCGCTGTAATGTTCTATATTCTATAAGGATGGGCACCAAATGCTGGCCTTGCCAGTGATACCTTGAATGAAAGCATAATAATCCTCAGTAACAGATGAGGTTTAGCAGTTATCTCTATCTGAATGTAACCAACACTTTTGGTAGTGATGTTACTACTACTTGGTGATGGCCATTTAAAGTCCCTCCACTCAGGTGCTACCTGTTCCCTTATCACCCTCTGTGCCTACCCTAAGTGATGTTCAAAATGCTGATTTTTTTTTAGAGCAACACAGCATGGGAAACAGGCCCTTCGGCCCAACGAGCCCGCGCCGCCATCATAACTATATAGTAACAATTCCATTATCCTATCCTAATTTTAGGTTATTCCTAATATGGAAGAGTCTCAATGTAGGGACAATTTGTTTCCCAATCAGCCTAAGAGTGAATTTTTGGGATGTGGGAGGAAACCCACGCAACCACGGGGAGAACGCGCAAACTCCCACAGACACCGGCCCAATTCCAAGTGTCTGCACAGCTACAGCGATAGTCACTGAGCTGTCATGGTGCCCTTCAGATGGTCCAGATAAAGCACTCATTTACGACATGAAGCACCAGGCAACCCATGAATCAACATCCAAGAGCTGTCCTCGCACCACCTGCCGAATTCATGCTCCTTGTTGGTCAAGTATGGACCGAATTACCTGTGGAAAAAAAAGCCATAGTTAAACAGTCCTACTATATCCCTCTTTCTGCATAACGCTCATGTGGCTGTCCAAGAGACCCTTAAACAGCCCTAGCGTGCCTGCTCCCACCACCTTACTCGGCAGTGCATTCCACACCCCCACTACCCTTTGTGTGGAAAAACTGCCCTCTAATATTCGTCTTATACATAGCCCCCCTCACCCTAAGGCCATGACCCCTCGTCCTATCCATTTCTGAAGGTGGAAAAAGTTTACCTCCATTTACCCTATCTATACCCCTTATAATCTTATACACCTCTATGAGATCCCCTCTAAGCCGACGTCTTTCAAGGGAAAACAACCCCAGTCTATTTAATCGTTCCTCATAAGACAGTCCTTCCATACCAGGCAGCATCCTGTAAACCTCCTCTGCACTCTCTCCAAGGACTCCACATCCTTCCGATAGTACGGCGACCAGAACTGGATGCAGTACTCCAAATGAGGCCTAACCAACGTTCTATACAACTGCAACATCAAACTCCTACTCTTGTATTCTATACCCTTTTCAATGAAAGCTAACATACTATACGCTTTCTTTATCACCTTCTCCACCTGTGAAGACACCTTCAGAGACCTGTGAACCTGCACCCCCAAGTCTCTCTGCGTCTCTATACTCCGAATAGTTTTACCTTTTATCCTATAACTGTCTTCTACATTTTTCCGGCCAAAATGCATCACCTCGCATTTATCCGGATTAAATTCCATTTGCCATCTATCTGCCCAGTCTACCAACCTGTCTATGTCCTGTTGTATTGCCTGACACTGCTCTTCTGTACTCGCCAATCCAAGCATCTTGGTGTCATCAGCAAATTTGCTGATCTCACCACCTACCCCTACTTCCAAGTCGTTTATGTAGACCACAAATAGAAGAGGACCTAGTACTGAGCCTTGTGGCACTCCACTAGTGACAGGCTTCCAGTCGGAAAGAGAGCCTTCCACTACTACCCTCTGTCTCCTCCTCCCGAGCCAGTTCTCGACCCATCTACATACCCGGCCCTGTATCCCATGCGCCTTCACCTTCTCTATCAGTCTACCATGAGGAACCTTGTTAAACGCCTTACTGAAATCCATGTAGACGACATCAACAGCATGTCCTTCATCAACTGTTTTTGTCACTTCTTCAAAAAATTCCACTAGATTTGTAAGACAAGACTTCCCCTTGACGAAGCCATGCTGCATATCCCTGATCAGATCGCAGCGCTCCAGATGCTCATGCATCCTGTCCCTGAGGATCCTCTCCATTAGCTTACCTATAACTGAAGTCAAGCTCACTGGCCTATAGTTCCCTGGGTGATCCCTCTGACCTTTTTTAAACAATGGTACTACATTTGCTTGTGCTTGTGGTGATACAAAAGTCAAGATGTTATTGTAGATATGCTATTAAAATTATTGGTTTTTGTATTTTTAGAAATAAGATGTAATAAAACTTATAGAATATGTGAAATTTTTGGCAGCATATGTGACTTCAACATAATGAGGTGACATTAACCTTTTATTTGATATTGATGAAAATTTAGAATACTGCCTTCAGTTTACATATTTACAGAACGGGAACTATAGTGATGCTGAGCTACTAGTTGTCCACATTCACAACTAAACAGAAGATATAGCATTTGATTTATACTAAATATTTACATCCCTACTTTGTATCACCTCCCTCCCACTTTGGTTCTTGTTATATTTAGATTATTGTTTCACCAACATGCACGTAGTAAATAGCTCCCTCTTCTAAAAATCTTTAAACATGCTGGCATTCCACTTAGTTTATGCAATTCCTCCTGCATTATCTCTAACTTAAGTATATTTTTGACCTGCATTCTGGTGGCACATTGCTTAGCGCTGCTGCATCACAGCGCCAGAGACCCATGTGCAGTACTTAGTTTCGGACACTGTCTGTGTGGAGTCCGCAAGTTTCCTCCCAAACATGCTTGTTAAGTGCATCGACCATAATAAATTCTCCCTTAATGTACCTGAACAGATGCCGGAGTGTAGTGACTATGGGATTTTCACTGTAACTTCATTGCAGTGTTAATGTAAACTGACTTGTGACAATAATAAATAAACTTTAAAAGTGAAATTTGAATATTTCCATTCACCAATAATCCTATCTTGTGTAGTATAGCTGAATTATTCCTGAAGGTCAGATACAGAATACTTTGACCATGATAGTTGTTAGGTAAAAATTGAATAAGACAGCAATTCTCCACTACCTTCTCTACACTTTGCAGAAGCAAAAGGTTACTTGGGCCTCATAAATCAATGAATAAAATCTAAAACGAAGAAATTACACTAGAGATTTAGAACTCACTGGTGGACCTCAGCTGGTGAGAGCAATTCTGAGTGCCAAACTGCAGAAAAATGTAAAAGTTTCAGAAAGTACACAGGATGCTTACAAATCAAGATGTTAGCTAACATGAGGGACTTGAGTTATGAGAGGTCAGAAAGATAGTCCATTCTTCTTAGAGAAGGTTGGAAGTTTAAAGTGATGAGAAATTCAGATGGGTTAGAGTGAGAAAGAAGTATTTCCTCCAGTAAATCTATTAACAAAAAACATCACAGGTTCAAAATTGTTAGCAAATGATTGAAATGGGAAATTAATCACTTAAAATTGTCAGGATGCCTAATATATGATTTAGGCATCATATATTCTGCCTAAATATGATGGTGGAATCTGATTCCATAAATCATTTTTGAACGTGTTGGATAAATAACGTTTAGCAGCTATCTCTATCTGAACTTGACCAACACGATTTAATGATTATGAACCAAGTTCACCACTCGGATATAACCTGTGTCCTTACCACTCTGTGTGCTTCTTCCAAGTGATGTTCAAAATGCTGATGTGATTGAATATGATTTTTTATAAGTTTCAAATAAGATGTAGGTCTTAACATGGAGTGCTCTTTCAAAGAACCAGCACGGGCATGATGGTTCATATGGCCTCTTCCTCCTCTGCTGTAAGTTTCAATGATTCTAAGCGTGTTCTCCAAGATCAGTACCGAGGCCTCAGGTTCTCACAATGTTTCCTTTTAATTTTATTTTCCTGTAGACCAGGAGAAGCACATGTGCTCACTCAGGTTTTAAAAGGAAACCTTGGACACCCCAGTCCCAGGCTTCCCTTTCCCTTTCTTGACCTGATCCCAATCATCTAGCAGAACGCAGGTTAAGGTCCCTGTGGTAACTTCCTGCTAGTTAGCTACCACTTCCTGTCAAGTTCTGGATGAGAAACTGACTGGGTCAATGCTTGTAAGACGCTGAAATTAACATTTCTCAGATCTAACACTACTAAAATTCTAATGGCTTGGTGCTCCCTTATAGCCATTCCCCTTCCAGAGTGTTAAGATTGAGTCTTTACCTTTTTTTCTTTCTTCTCTCTCTCCCCAACTTTGAGTAACTGTTTACCTTCTGGGTTCAGATCCCACTCACCACTTTTAAGTAGCTTCCCAGCTGTATTTGCACAGGTATTTGAAAATGTACGAGCCATTCTTTATGAACATTTGGAGCAAATCTGCTCAATCGCAAAATAATCGCAGTGTTCCAAAAATCTGAAGGTTCCCTTCTAGCTAACAACTCATCTTTCTCATCAGTGCAAAAGATAAGCATTAACAACAATCTTCAGACAGAAGTGCCGAGTGGATGATCCAACTTGGCCTCCTCTGGAAGTCTCCAGCATCACAAATGTCGATCTTCAACCAATTCAATTCACTTGACAGTGACCCCACCTTAGGTCACTGTGTGGAATTCCACACATTCTGTGTCTGAGTGAGTTTCCTCCGGGTGCTCTGGTTTCCTCCCACAATCCGAAGATGTGTGGGTTATGTTGATTGGTCATGCTAAAATTGCCTGTTAGTGTCCTGGAATGTGTAGGTTAGAAGGATTAGTGGGATAAATGTATGAGGTGGTGGATATAGAGCTTGGAGTGGGATTGTTGTCAGTGCAGACTCGATGTGTTGAATGGCCTCCTTCCACACCGTGGGATTTCAATGATATCAAAAAACAGCTAAGGCACTGGATATTGCAAAGATTATGGACCCTGAATTTTCTGGCAGTGGTACTGAAGAGCTTATGCTCCAGAGCTTGCCACACCCCTAGCCAGACTGAACAGCTACACATGGGCATCCACCCAGCAATGTGGAGAATTGCCCAGGTATGTCCTATACTCACAAAGCAGGACAAGTTCAATCCAGTGAATTACTGTCCCCTTCAGTTTCCTCTCGATCATCAGTAAAGCAATAGAAGGGAGTAATCAACAGTGTTATCAAGTGACACTTGCTTAGCTATAGCCTGCTCACTGATGCTCCATTTGGATCAGCTCCTAAGTTTGGGATCACTCAGCTCCTGACTTTATTACAGCCTTAGTTAAAACATGGATGTTAGGGTGAAACCGAAGGAAAGGACATTAAGAGGCATTGACTTTGGGCATAGGCATTTACACAAAGGGTTAAACCTATAGTGCTTAAATCGCTGCAGGAAACTGGTCAGACCTTGAGGCATCTTAAAACTTGAGATAAGAGCAGACCTGGAACAATGAGTTTGATAATGCGATCAGCCACTGATGGGGACATAAATATATATAACAAAACTAGTCATTGATAGAGGACACAACTGCATAAGTGTATCTTCTCTATGCACAATGATGTGTTAACTGTCAATGTCCATATCTGTCTACTCTTAACGATGTGTTAAAGCTAATGTCCGTATTGTCTATTATCTAAAAACTATAAAAGATGCTCAACTGCCATTGTGTGGTTGAGAAGGTGGCTGTCTGTACTGCAGAGTGCCAGAGCTTCTCCCAAAGCTTTGTCTGAATAAAACTGTATTGTTGAATCTTCAAATCTGACTCCAAAGTGGTGAATTTCCCACAACAGTGGACAAATGAGCTCATCTTCAGAGGTGAGGTGCAAATGATTGCCCTTAACATGAAAGCAGAATTTGACTGGAACTCCCTTCTAACAGCACAGTGATGTACTTGCATTTCAAGGACCACAACCAGGAATAAAGAAAATGACAACACAGGAACAGGCATTTGGGTCCTCTAAGCCTGCACCGACTGTGCTTCATGACTGAACTAAAACTGCCTATCTTTCTGCGGACATATCCCTCCATTCCCATCCTATTCATGCATTTGTCCAGACAGCCCTAAAAGTCACAGTTGTATCCATTTCCACTACCTCTCCTGGCAGTGATTGCCTGGCACCCATTACCTTCTGTGTAAAAAGAAAACTGTGTAAAAAGCAGTTCAAGAAGGAAGCTCACCATCAGCTTCTCAAGGGCAATTACAGATGGGTAATAAATGTTGTGCAATCCAACAAAGTCCACATACCATGAAGGAATAAAAAAAATACGTCAAACAGACTTTAAGTTTCACTTTTAGAAATCTTGTATATATACCTCAAGGGCAATTCAGGATGGGAATAAATATTGGTCCTGCCAGTAACATTGACATCTTGTGTGAATAAATAATAATACTACATATTGTTAACAAGATTGTCTACGCACAGAATTATTTCTTCTTGACAGACAATATTTTCACACACTTGATCCCCATATCTGAATCAATTGGATCAGATCACAATTGTAATTTTGTATTCTATGTGTACTGAATTTGACTTGATTTGACACTGAACCCTGTAATGTATTTCAGAAGCTGCAAATAGGAAAAGTTACTGGTGTGTGCATTCCTCTAGAATATGAAGGAATGCTGTCACCAAATAACCTTTTAGAGTGACACTTCTGACATTGTTTTCATCTGAAATGGATCTGTCTCACTCTGTATTTCAGGAATCATTCTGTTAATGGGTTTGATCACTCAAAAGAGGAGAGGCCTGAATTAATCTCGGCTGAATGTGTAACTCAAAACCTGCTCTGTTTAAAGAGGGGAAGGTCATTAAACAATTAATAATAATTGCAACATTTTAGCACAAATCAGCCCGATTGGTTGCGCACACTCAAATTGGGAATCCAAAACAGTATTGCAATGTTAAATATTATTTAATGGGATAAAGGGATAATATTATCTGAGCAAATGTTCTGTGCTTGGAAAAAGGAGAAGTCTTTACCTAATACAGTATTTGCATTATTTATAGTCAGATTAATATTCTAGATGGTTGTGAATCTTTTGAGTGGGGTTTACTGAGACTGCCTGTACTGAGTAAGCAAACTAATTGCTTGTGCCACATTTTGCAAAACTACCAATTAATAATGCAGTATTACAATGAGTTATTAAACAAGGGGGAAAAACATGGCAAGATGCTGAATAACCCTAGCAATACTTTATCATCTTCCTATAAAGAATTTTGTTAATGTCATTTTACAAGATCTCTTAAGGAAAATGTTTGTAGTTCAACAGGTCAAAAATTTACTCTGGCTCAATTATCACAAACAAAAAGTATTCATCAAATTTGGATAGGCTAAGTTAAAATTTACTGCATCTGCTGTACTGAGACTTTGAAAATTAATTGTAATAACTCTGGACTATCAAATTATTTTTCTTTTTCCATTGTAGCAACCCATCAAAGATATAAGCCACAATAGTCAGAAAGTTGCTCCTGTCTACAAATTGAGTTTTTCAGGTCACAATGAAACTAATGGTATTCTAAATCTGCAGAACATATTTTGAATATTTTCCACAGAAGCTTAATTATTCAATCCAATGCTTGTGTTTAAACTGCAGGGCAAAATCGACCCTGTGATACCAGCACCTTCATGTAAGAGTTAGGATGAAGTATCATTTCGATCTGTATTCTCAGGGCATGTGGTAGATTTGGTGATTTCTGATGTTGAAAAAGAGCAGCTGTGACTTTGGCAGTTAATACATTTTGATGTTTCATTGAAGGAATGTATTTGCCCAGCAGTGACAAAGCACTCTTACAGTTGTAACTCTGTTGACTGGAAGCTATTTTTGAGGATGGCTGTGCAGTGTTGGTCATCCTCGAATTAAACAATTCCATGATGAGGCTGAGCTATGTCTCTGTTTACCCTAACGAGTTGAGCTGGCAGGCGAATTGGTCTTATCTCTGCCCTACTAACCTGTTTCATTGTTACTGAGGAAATCACCCTGACTGAAATGGCTGCTGAAGGTGAGCCAGAAATGCTTCCAAACTTGTTGAGCATTGAGATTAGTTAAAACAACAAGAGGTGCTTCCGTTGGAAGATGACGTACTGATTTAATACTGGCCAACTTAATGTAAATCAGCAGCAGCACTGTTTTAGATTCCGGTTCCTAGGGCATTGGGACCAGTTCGTAGGGAGGTGGGACTGTACAGACTGGATCAGTTATACCTGGGCAGGATCAGGACTGATGATCTTGAGGAGGGTGGTACTTGCTGGAGTTGTTGGGAGGGGTTTAATGTAATATGGCAAGGGGATGGGAACCTGTGTAAGGATTCAGAGCAGGGAGAATTAAGAACAAGAGGAAAAGACAGTAAGGAGAATAAGGAAAGTGATAGGCAAAGAAATCAACGATCAAAGTTAGATAAGGATCGATTGACAAATAGTATGTTAGCGCGAGTGGACGAAATGACCACTATGAACTCGGGGTCAAGTTCAACAACGGTACAGCTTTATTTTCTTTTACATCAACGGAGGTGCAGTCAGGATATATAATCGAGCTGTCCCAAATGCACACTAAAGACCCGCCGAAATGGGCTATAGTTATACCCAAACTTCGGTGTAGTGTGCGATTCAAATGTTAATGCTTTATTTACAGTATTTGATTTTGGCCATCCTGTCTTGATGTTTTCAAGCGTGTGGGTGATTGTTTTGAGTGTGTGTTAATCATTTTTGTCTGATTGCTTATCAATGGTCTGGAATCTCCAGGGCTTGAATAATAGGTGTGCAATTATTCTCAGGAAGTTTGAGGGGCCAGGGGTCCTTCCTGAGCTATGCTAATCTTAAGGTGTCTCCGTAGGTTATCTGACTGATTTAGAAATGCTGATTTAGTGGGGTGGGAAGGTATACTTTTTAATTTAGCTCCTGGGTCACCTTCCTGACCAGCTTTCTCCTGTGTGCTAGCCCTCATTTGCATTCGAAAAGCATGCTCCTGCCTGCTAGTCTGCGTCTGTGATTTTGTAATCTTTAGTGGAGGGGCTCTGAGTGTGGTTTTAGTCTGCTTCCACATTGTGTGCCCAATTTCATAAAATTTGTTGTCCAATAACAGTAGGAAAAGGAAAATCAACATTTCAAATGCCCACCTTAAGGTTTTGTACCTGAATGCTTGAAACATTTGAAACAAAACAGATGAATTAATTGCACAGATATTTGTAAAGGGGTATGATATAGTTAGCATTATGGAGATGTGGCTCCAAAGTGAGCAAGGATGGGAAATAAACATTGAGGGCTTTCAGTGTTTAGGAAGGACAGATGGAAAGGAAACGGTGGATTTAAAGATAATACTGAGGTCTTCCATTCTCTTTCTCCACCAGCTGGACTGGTTCATTGTGTGTGTCTCTGTGTGTGTGTGTGTGTTTGAACCGGTGTCTTTCTGTCTGCAGCTGGCAGGATGAAACTGGAGAATTAATAATAGGAAAAAAGGAAATGGTAGAGGTTTTGAACAAGTTGTTTTTATCTGTCTTCACACTAGAAGACAGAGAAAGTATCCCAAGAATGGTAGAAAATCAGAAGCAAAAAAAAAAGGGAGGAACTTGAAACAATAATTTGGAGAGTAAATACTAGAAAAACCATGAACTAAAGACTGACCTACTGCTTGGATCTAATGGTTTGCATCCTGAAGCCTTAAAGGAAGTGGCTGTAGAGCTAGTGGATGCATTGGTTGTAATCTTTCAAAATTTCCTAAATTCTGGGAAATTCCCAGCAGATTGGAAAACTGAGTGTAAGACCATTATTCAAGAAAGGAGGGAGATAAAAAACTGGAAATTATAGTTTAGGTAGTCTAATGTTTGGCTTTGGGAATATGCTACAATCCATTATTAAGGAGGTAGTAGTTGGCCATTTAGAAAATAGTAGTACAATCAGGCAGAGTCAACATGGTTTTGTGAAAGGAAAATAGTGCTTGGCAAATTTATTAGAGTTCTTTGGAGAATTGAACAAACAGGACGGGTAAATGGGAGCCAGTAGATGTACTGTTTTTGGATTTCCAGAAGTGATTTGATAAAATGTCACAAAAGGCTATGTACAAGAAAAAAAACTCATGATGTTGAGATTGATAGATTAGATGGGTAGAGGAGTGGCTAATGAATAGTTAGGATAAATGTTGATCAGCAATAACCAGTGGAGTGCTGCAATTGGAAGTACTGAGGCCTCAACAGGTAATGATTTAAAGCTGAAGGGACAGCCTATATTATTGCAAATGCAAGTTTGCAGATATTATAAAGATGAGGAGGGAAGCAAGTTGTGAGGATTGAGTACATGGAGATCTGGTATCTTTGTACATGAATCTCAAAAACATGTACGTACCATAAGTAATTACGAAGATCAATTGAATATTGACCTTTATTACAAGGGGAATGGAATATGATAAAGTAGTCTTGTTGCAGCTTGTAGGGCATTGGTAAGATCGAACCTGAAGTACTGCATAATCTTGGTCTCTTTGCTTAAAGAGGGATATATTTGCATTGGAAGCAGTTCAGAGAGGATTCACTAAGCTAATTCTTGGGCTGAAAGGTTGTCTTCTGAAGAAAGTTTGAGAGGTTCTGCCTATATGCATTTGGAGTTTAGAAGAGTGAAGGTGATCTTATTGAATCATTATAAAATTCTGAGAGGACTTAATAGAGGAGATGCTGGAAGGGTGGTTCCTTCACTGGGGAATCTAGGTACAGGGAGCACGTTTAAAAAATAATCTTCTATTTAAGGTGAAGATAAGGGAAAATTTATATTCTGATGGTTATTAGACTTTGCAACATTCTTCAGTAGAGAGCAATGAAGGGTGAGTCATTGATTGAGAAGGGAGTTTGGACTTTGTTGGGGGGAGTGGCGCAAGGGGAGTAGACAGGAAAGTGGAGTGAAGATCACAGTCAGATCAGCACTTACTGAATGATGGAGCAGGCTTGATTGGCATATCCTTTTCTGATTTCTCATGATCTTAAAATTCAAAATTTGGGTGCTTGGACCCTTCTCGTATAGAGTGTCTATTCCCATTCCCATCGTGTCCAAAAATGGGCACCTATATTTCTGGGCCATTAAGTCCAGCCTGAGTTACTGTTACTCTGTTTTAGAAACCATAGGAAATTACAGCGCAGAAACAGGCCTTTTGGCCCTTCTTGTCTGTGCCGAACCATTTTTTTTGCCTCGTCCCACTTGGACCATATCCCTCCACACCCCTCTCATCCACGAACCCATCCAAGTTTTTCTTAAATGTTAAAAGTGACCCCACATTTACCATTTTATCCGGCAGCTAATTCCACACTCCCAGCATTCTCTGCGTGAAGAAGCCTCCCCTAATATTCCTTCTAAACTTTTCCCTTTTTGCCCTTAACCCTCGTCCTTTGGTTTTTTTTCTCCCTTGGCCTTAGTGGAAGAAGCCTACTTGCATTCACTCTATCTATACCATCAAAACCTTAAAAACCTCTATCAAATCTCCCCTCATTCTTCTACCCTCCAGGGAATGAAGTCCTAACCTATTCAATCTCTCTCTGTAATTCAGCTTCTCAAATCCTGGCAACATCTTTGTGAACTTTCTCTGCACTCTTTCAACCTTATTTATAACCTTCATGTAACTAGGTGACTAAAACTGTACACAATATTCTAAATTTGGCCTTACCAATGCCTTACATAACCTTACCATAACACTCCAACTTTTATAATCGATACTCTGATTTATAAAGGCCAGTGTACCAAAAGCACTCTTTATGACCCTATCCACCTGTGACGTCACGTTTAGTGATTTCTGTACCTGTATTCCCACATTTCTCTGTTCACCTTCATTCTTCAGAGTCCTGCCATTTAGGTATTAGTTTTGTACTAATGTCATAAGGATATGCCCGTCAATCAAACAAATTCCCAATCAGACCTTCCCAATTCTTTTAAGTTGGTTTTCCTAGTATTTTAATCAAAGTTTCATAAAGATGAACAACTTAATGATGAGTTTTCACTCAAAGTAACCACAATGTCATAAAAGTCCAGTGTGAACGTGTGCAGCATTTTACCAAAGTGTTTATGAAGACTGGCACTCAAGCTGGTAAGATGATGAAGATAGTGTTCACTTTAGCAGTGACATATTTTGAATTTCATGTTGCAACATATAGGATCCAATTTTATCATCGCGTTGTGCCCGTTTTTGGGCACAAAAATTTGGTAAAGTCTGGCATGAGGCAAGTAGCACAATTTCCTCCACGGCTCCATGCCAGGTTCTCTGTTACCAACAGCTGAAAGTGGCCACAATCGGAATTATGCCCTAAGCGGGCACAACATTCATTTAAATGCATTTGCATGTATTTAAATTGACTTCATAGACTGCTGTTCCCTCTTTACCACCGTGTTCGCCTATCCAGAATCAGCACAAAACACACATGCTCTATAGAAGTCCAATTTGGAATCTCCAGTTAGTGAGGAGATAGGTGCAAAGCGTCTAACGATTCCCTGCACAAGATCAGTTTTGGAGAAGGGTGGTCTGTTGTCACTTTGCCTGAGATCAGTAGGGAGGAAGGAGGGGTGGTCCGCTGCCACTCTGCCTGAGATCATTGCAGGGAGAGGGGTCCCATTATCACTTTGCTTAAGATCAGTGAGAGGGGAGGGGCCCACTGTCACTCTGTCTGAGATCAGTGAGGGGGGAAGAGCCTGTGGTCAGTCTGGGAGATGGGGGAATAAGTGAGTCAGTAATGTGGGTGGGGCATTCTGTGGGGCCAGGGGCAAGCATTATTTGGCTTGGGAGGGCTGTGGCAGGGGAGTAACATTCATCTTTTTTCCCTTCTGTGCATGTGCTGATCACATCTGCAGAGTTTTGGGTGTGTTAAGCTCTGCCCACAAGTTTTTGCAGCGTGACTTGAAATCACTGATATTTTTCCAGTTGGAGTGCATTTGGGGGCACCTGAGAAGAGTTCTGAAAGTTGGATCTGAAACACTTCCAGTTTCAAGTCCGCTCAGCACTTAGAATCAAAATGGTAAAGTAGGGCCCATAGAATCATACGATCCCTACAGTGCAGGAAGAGGCTGTTTGGCCCATTGTGCCTATAGTAACAATAATTCCACCCAGACCCTATTCCCGTAATCCCTGGTAGTCTCCCTGACTCTAAGAGCAATTTACAATGGCCAGTCAACCTAACTCGCGCATCTTTGGAATTTGGGAGGAAAGTTGAGCACCCGGAGGAAACCCACACAGACAGAGGGAGAAATGCAAACTCTACACATTCAGTGACTGGGATCTCTGGCACTATGAGGTAGCAGTGATAACCACTGTGCTGCCATATCTACTATAATGTACAGATGCCGGCGTTGGATTGGGGTGGTAAGAACTCAGTAAGAATTTAGCAACACCAATTTTTAATCCAACCGATTTATTTGATAGTAAAAAAGCGAGCTTTCGACTCTGTGTCTTCGTCAGGCAAATGCAGTGTTCTGGTCTGCAATAGCACACATCAGCACAGACAGTCAGAGATTGCTGATTAGAATGCGAATCCTTACATCTAACCTGCTATTCAAGTGTTAAAGTGGCTAACAATGTGTGTGAAGGGAATCCTGAGCATTGTGGAGAATTGTGTATTTTCTCCAGACAGCACAGTAGGTGAGGTTTTTTGCAACCCAGGCAAGTTACGGGGGTTACAGATAGTGTGTCATGAAGCCAAGATCCCTGTTAAGACCGTCCTCGTGTGCGGAGCTTGGCTATCAGTCTCTGCTCAGCGACTCTGCGCTGTCGTGTATCACGAAAGCCCCCTTGAAGAACATTTACCCGCAGGTCGGAGGCCGAATGCCCATGACTGCTGAAGTGTTCGCCCACAGGAAGGGAACTGTTTTGCCTGGTGATTGTTGAGCGATGCTCATTCATCCGCTGTCGTAGTGTCTGCATGGTCTCCCCAATATACCATGCTTCGGGACATCCTTTCTTGCAACGTATTAGGTAGACAACGTTGGCCGAGTTGCAAGAGTATGTACCGTGTACCTGGTGAATGGTATCCTCACGTTTGATGATGTCGTCCATGTCTATGATCCGGCATGTCTTGCAGAGGTTGCTGTGGCAGGGTTGTGTGGTATTGTGGTCACTGTTCTCCTGAAGGTTGGGTAGTTTGCTGCGAACAATGATCTGTTTGAGGTTGTGCGGTTGTCTGAAAGCAAGAAGTGGGGGGGTGGGGATGGCCCTAGCGAGATGTTCATCGTCATCAATGATATGTTGAAGACTCCGGAGAAGATGTCGTAGCTTCTCCGCTCCAGGGAAGTACTGGACAACAAAGGGTACTCTGTCCACCGTGTCCCGTGTTCGTCTTCTGAGGAGGTCAGTGCGGTTTATCGTTGTGGCACGTCGGAACTGTCGATCGATGAGTCGAGCGCCATATCCTGTTCTCACGAGGGCATCCTTCAGCGTCTGGAGGTGTCTGTCACGATCCTCCTCATCTGAGCAAATTCTGTGTATACGGAGGGCTTGTCCATAGGGAATGGCTTCTTTAACGTGTCTAGGGTGGAAGCTGGAGAAGTGGAGCATTGTGAGGTTGTCTGTCGGTTTGCGGTACAGTGAGGTGCTGAGGTGACCGTCCTTGATGGAGATGCGTGTGTCCAAGAATGCAACTGATTCTGGAGAATAGTCCATGGTGAGTCTGATGGTGGGATGGAACTTGTTGATATCATCATACAGTTGTTTCAATGATTGTTCACCATGAGTCCAAAGGAAAAAGATGTCATCAATGTATCTAGTATATAACCTTGGTTGGAGATCTCGTGTGGTGAAGAAGTCTTGTTCGAACCTGTGCATGAAGATGTTGGCATACTGAGGTGCGAATTTGGTCCCCATGGCTGTTCCGTGTGTCTGGATGAAAAGCTGATTGTTGAAGGTGAAGACATTGTGGTCCAAGATGAAGCGGATGAGTTGTAAAATTGCATCCGGAAACTGGCAGTTGTTGGCATTGAGTACTGAGGCAGTTGCTGCACCCTGGAAAGTAAAATGGAATACATATTCTCAACTTGCGCTCAGGACGCAGATCAGCTGCGAAACTTTGCCAAGCAGATGAGACAAAGAAACTACACCATTTACATACACACCAAGAACAGGAAACTTGAAAAACTCGGCATCGCCACCAGCAGCAACCAAACTTCCCTTGGCACCACAGTAGAAAACAACACTACCGCAGGGAGGTCCATTGTTAACTTGTCGGACTACACACTTCAATCAGAGGAAATCGAAGTTCTCAGCCGAGGGCTCAATTTCTGTCCCACCACCAAAATGGACCCCATCAGTCTCGCAGC
Organism: Sphyrna mokarran; assembly: GCA_024679065.1. Taxonomy (NCBI): domain Eukaryota; kingdom Metazoa; phylum Chordata; class Chondrichthyes; order Carcharhiniformes; family Carcharhinidae; genus Sphyrna; species Sphyrna mokarran. Next base: position 73,170,850 of record JAGIQG010000005.1, read on the forward strand.
GGATACAGAGGAATTCATCAGGCGAATGAGGCTGCGTGAGTTCTTCCACAAACCCCAAGAGGCCAATAGTGGACTCAATGAGACAGCTAATGAACCAGAACAGCCGACAGAGGGATCCGCAGTGCAGCAACCGAAGAGGAATGAATCCAATTGGACTGCTCTCCGGAAGGCCGCTGCCCCCGACTGGACATGTATGCCCAAGCCATCAGGAGGTGCGTGAACACCAGATTCATCAACCGCACTTACAAGACAGTCCCGAACATCACCCAAGTACAATGCAAGGCCATCCGTGCTCTCAAGACCAACTGCAACATTGTCATCAAACCAGCAGACAAAGGAGTCCACCGTCATACTGAACAGAACGGACTACTGTGAAGAAGTGTACCGACAACTAAACAATGAGAAACACTACAGACAGTTACCAGCAGATCCGACCAAAGAACACACTCGTCAACTCAACATTCTGATCAAAACCTTTGATCCGGACCTTCAGAACACCCTCCGGGCTCTCATTCCACGTACTCCCCGCATTGGAGATCTCTACTGCCTCCCAAAGATACACAAGGCAAACATACCCGGCCGTCCCATCGTATCGGGCAATGGGACCCTGTGTGAGAACCTCTCCGGCTATATCGAGGGCATCCTGAAACCCATCGTACAAAGAACCCCCAGCTTTTGTCTTGACACTACGGACTTCCTACAGAAACTCAGCACACATGGAGCAGTTGAACCAGGGACACTCCTTGTCACAATGGATGTCTCGGCGCTCTACACCAACATCCCCCACGACGATGGTATTGCTGCAACTGCCTCAGTACTCAATGCCAACAACTGCCAGTTTCCGGATGCAATTTTACAACTCATCCGCTTCATCTTGGACCACAATGTCTTCACCTTCAACAATCAGCTTTTCATCCAGACACACGGAACAGCCATGGGGACCAAATTCGCACCTCAGTATGCCAACATCTTCATGCACAGGTTCGAACAAGACTTCTTCACCACACGAGATCTCCAACCAAGGTTATATACTAGATACATTGATGACATCTTTTTCCTTTGGACTCATGGTGAACAATCATTGAAACAACTGTATGATGATATCAACAAGTTCCATCCCACCATCAGACTCACCATGGACTATTCTCCAGAATCAGTTGCATTCTTGGACACACGCATCTCCATCAAGGACGGTCACCTCAGCACCTCACTGTACCGCAAACCGACAGACAACCTCACAATGCTCCACTTCTCCAGCTTCCACCCTAGACACGTTAAAGAAGCCATTCCCTATGGACAAGCCCTCCGTATACACAGAATTTGCTCAGATGAGGAGGATCGTGACAGACACCTCCAGACGCTGAAGGATGCCCTCGTGAGAACAGGATATGGCGCTCGACTCATCGATCGACAGTTCCGACGTGCCACAACGATAAACCGCACTGACCTCCTCAGAAGACGAACACGGGACACGGTGGACAGAGTACCCTTTGTTGTCCAGTACTTCCCCGGAGCGGAGAAGCTACGACATCTTCTCCGGAGTCTTCAACATATCATTGATGACGATGAACGTCTCGCTAGGGCCATCCCCACCCCCCCACTTCTTGCTTTCAGACAACCGCACAACCTCAAACAGATCATTGTTCGCAGCAAACTACCCAACCTTCAGGAGAACAGTGACCACAATACCACACAACCCTGCCACAGCAACCTCTGCAAGACATGCCGGATCATAGACATGGACGACATCATCAAACGTGAGGATACCATTCACCAGGTACACGGTACATACTCTTGCAACTCGGCCAACGTTGTCTACCTAATACGTTGCAAGAAAGGATGTCCCGAAGCATGGTACATTGGGGAGACCATGCAGACACTACGACAGCGGATGAATGAGCATCGCTCAACAATCACCAGGCAAAACAGTTCCCTTCCTGTGGGCGAACACTTCAGCAGTCATGGGCATTCGGCCTCCGACCTGCGGGTAAATGTTCTTCAAGGGGGCTTTTGTGATACACGACAGCGCAGAGTCGCTGAGCAGAGACTGATAACCAAGCTCCGCACACATGAGGACGGTCTTAACAGGGATCTTGGCTTCATGACACACTATCTGTAACCCCCGTAACTTGCCTGGGTTAGCAAAAAACCTCACTTACTGTGCTGTCTGGAGAAAATACACAATTCTCTAACCAATGCTCAGGATTCCCTTCACACACATTGTTAGCCACTTTAACACTTGAATAGCAGGTTAGATGTAAGGATTCGCATTCTAATCAGCAATCTCTGACTGTCTGTGCTGATGTGTGCTATTGCAGACCAGAACACTGCATTTGCCTGAGGAAGACACAGTCGAAAGCTCGCTTTTTTACTATCAAATAAATCGGTTGGATTAAAAATTGGTGTTGCTAAATTCTTACTCGTATCTACTATAAACCATTTGTTACATTATTAAGCTGCCATCATTGTGCCTTGGCCCAAACTCTAACTTTCTTATTACCAAATGTTCACATTAATGTCTGATTTCCTTTGCTTGCTTTTTCACAAATTTACAAGAGGTGATGACACTCGTACTAATATAGGATTGGACAGTTGGATAAATATTTGGCAATAGCTTGTTAGATTTCTTATTGACACTCTGGTATGTGGACCATTTAGAATATAAAAAATAATAATCAACAGAAAGTGAATCTCTAATTGACAGAATAATGTAGTGATTCCATTGGTGGGCCTAACTTTTCAACTCTATTGTGGTGAAGTACCTCGCCGGTCAAACTACTGTGACCATTAGGGAATGGCAGGTACACCTCCCTAATTGTCAAGCTATTACTGGTGAAAAATTGTAAGAAACTACACCTGCAAATTTCCAGTATGTTTAGGTGGTTAGCAAGGCCTTTTCACAATGAGAACTCAAAATCAGCTCCATGTTTTATAGCTACCAATTGTACCAGTGTTCCAGTTAATCTACTATATTAGTTATTAGAATTTAACATGACTGAAGGAAGTGAAATCACTGTTGTATCATTGTACAACTGTATCTTAGTGCTCCAATGTTGGCAATTTCCACTATGTTACTGTGGAGTGTCACCACAGAGCGCAGACCAGAAATATCCCTCCAAGTGTGAGGGGAAATTTCAAGAGGAAAGTCATCCCAATGTTGAAGTTGCACAATTTTTGGCAAATTATTCAACATGGAATCATGGGAGTAGTTGTCCAGCTGCTTTCTCATTTACAATGACATAGACTTGTATAGATCAAGAATGATTAAAATATCAGTAGTTATTTTTTTCCATTTATTGTAATGCAAATGACGTGTTAATAATTGCTGCATTTATCTGCAGTTCAAGTTGATATGATGTTAGTTGCTGATGAATTGTTTAAAAGGAGTCCTGGATGATAAATAACGTTTGACAGACTGTACAATTCAACGGATCAAACAAACATTGAGAGGTGGATATCAGTTTGGGTCAATTTACGAGCTCAGACTTGGTGGTGCATGAATCATAGAATCCCTACAGTGCAAAGGAGGCCATTCAGCCTGTTGAGTCTACACAAATCTCTGACGGAGCATCTTATCCAAACTCACTCTCCTGCCCTATCCTGCAACACCATACATTTACCCTGCTAATGTCCCTAACTACAAACTCAGGGACAATCTAGCATGGCCAGTACATTTAACCAGCACATCTTTGGAGTGTGGGAGGAAACTGGAGCACCTGGAGGAAACCCACAGAGACTCGAGAAAAATGTACAAACTCAACACAGTCACCGAAGGCCAGAATTGAATCTTTGTCCCTGGAGCTATGCCATCGTGCAGGAACTTACCAAGCAGCTCCCTACTGATTGGGGGGAAAAAGATTTTTTTGGGGGGGGCGGGGCAGGGGGGGAATCCTTCTACAGAATTTAGGCCCTCCATTAAGGGCTAGATACCTTTTTGTATTTAAAAAAACTCATTAAGTAAATCAGCATACCAATTACTAGCCCTACCAACTGTAGTAAGATTAAAATAGAGGGATGATCTGTGTTTGTAATTTCGCTACACCTGGCACATTCTGCTCACCTCCCTTCCATAATGATTAAACATAAATATGTTACACAGTACTGTTTCTGGAAAACACCCAGTTCAAAGCTGCATGTTAGCTTCTGCCAATGAATGGATGAGAGTGACAAATGTCTGATTATGTTGAATAATTACAGCATTTTCCAGTCTGGCAGCATGAATCGGATATTAACCGGTGAGGTGAAAGCAACTATCTGCCTAATTGGTTGAAAGGCAATAAATAGAAGGAGATCAGAGTTGCTGTCAGAGGTTGGCTCCTCCCTCTGTGAGTAACCCAGCCTCTCTCTTACTGTCACAGACTATTTTTGGCTGCCTTCCTATCTCACTTAGAGCATGTACAATTAATAGAAGTCAGCAGAGAGAAGACGTGCACCATAAAGAAAAAAGAAACAGGAGGCACTTGTTGCTTTCTCTAAACAACATTAATCGTATGCTGCAGCCTGGGAGTTAAAACACCTGTCTTTGATGCAAGTTTTTTTGGACGACAGGAATACTCCAGTGATATTAAGCTTGACTAAATGGTATTCCGGTCTTGCTGGAACTATCCTGGTGGAGGAATGCATGAATGGTTCCTTGTGGATTATTGAACTGAGTGGAAGGAAAGAGGACTTTGACATGGCTGACTTGGTTCCTGTCAACAGATTAGACAAGGATCCTGAAATAGAACTGTTTGTTAAGGTAGGATGCCCTTTAAATTTAGGTCCTTCCATATGTGAGGCTATTGGTTTTTTTTCTTGGGAGTTTCAAGCTTGTCCAAAGAATGAGATAGGTATGAAGACCCTATAATTTGATATCTCTATATGGTGGACTGTCATCTTTAGTTGTAATGCACTGATGCTTTTGAATAAGTTTTTTATGATCTGGTTTGGTACAGTAAATGTTTAGTAATATTTGTGCAGCAGGTGTGTTCATTAAAACGTTAGTTGAGTTGCTCATGACTGAACACTGGGAAAAAAAATGATGTCATATAGTAAAAAATCATCAACAACGCTTCACACACTGTTATAAAACTAATAAACGTGACAGTACAGAAGGCTATCTCCAAATGGAGGGAAAATTCATGCACCATCTATTTGCTAAAAATCAGTCTGTTATCCTGCTATCTCAGAAATAAAACTGTCACGTCTTCAGTGGGTAACTAAGAATGAATATTTTATTATAGGTTAGATCAGTTGATAAGTACCACTGCCTCGTGGTTCAGAATCGCAAAGATCCAAAATTTATTCCCTGACCTTAGCTGAGTGAATCGATTTCACTTTATTGAGAATAAACTTAGGAGTCTTAGCAAATGTTGCTCGATATTAATTCACTGTATAGCAGCAACAGTAAAATCAGTTAGAATATTAGGCAGAGTAAGAGTTACCCTAAGTCTGTATGACACGTGAACACAATTTATATACTGTGTCTAGTTCCAGTCACAAGAGACATTTGAGTCCTTTAGAGAACAGTCACGTGACTAACTGTTAGCATTATTGTTTTGTAGAATAATTGTAGAAAGCTGAGCTGTTAAGCTTCGAAAGGAACCTTGCAACGTGACAAACAATAGAGTAAATCTGGAATATTGCTTCACAATAAATCATGATGTCAGGACAAGGGGGGGAAGTAATCAAGAATGCATGAAATGCAAATCCAGGGCTGATGCCAGGAAGCTTTTCCTCAGGCAAAGAGAGGAGGGATCTTCTGGGTAGGGTAAGGGAGATACAATTTCTGGAATTAATTAGCAGTCAGTCAGTAGCGGGAATTAAGAAACAGTTCGCCCCTCAAAGTGGTGTTATCTAATGAGGTACTCCAGTGCAATCAGCATCTTCAAGGTAAGAGAAGAAAAAAGCGAGACATACAGGGGAGAAAAGAAATCCTGGGCATTAAAGAACAAAAAACCCTTTATTAATCTGTCAAAGCTGCACTTTCTGAGACCTCGTGTTCAAAGCTCCAACTTCGACTGCCTGTGAAATAACAATGTAGCTCTGCATCATTGTCTAAAACTGTGATAAGCAAACAATAATTGAAAGGACTTCAGAAGCTATTTCACATCTCTGCATATGTTGGCTTAGATTTAACATCAAATTGCACCAACTTGAATGGAATATGTCAAGAAATTCTTCAGGGAATATTCTGCTCGCTTGGACCAGACTGGAAATTTAGACAGAGTGTGATGCATCCCCTGTGGTGTTTAAAACTCCCTCCCAGCAGGTGTTCTGCTGAGTGCAATATCTAGATCACAACATCCCTATGTAATATCATTGATATTTAAACTTTTGAGTGGCATCTCCTAAAAATGTTAACAGCTCAAGTGGTGTTGATTTGGTTTGCATTAACAATATCCTGTATGCACAACTTGGTGGTTAATTTTGCGATTTTGGGTGGCACAGTGGTTAGCACTCTGCCTCATAGCTCCAGGCACCCAGGTTCAATTCCTGGCTTGGGTCACTGTCTGTGTGGAGTTTGCATATTCTTCCTGTGTCTGCGTGGGTTTCGTCTAGGTGCTCCGGTTTCCTCCCACAGTCTAAAGATGTATGGGTTAGGTTGATTGGCCATGTTAAATTTCACCTTAGTGTCCCATAGGTTAGAGGGATTAGCGGAGTAAATTTGTAAGGTTATGGGGATAGATTGGGATTGCTGTCAGTGCAGACTCGAATGGCCTCCTTCTATACTGTAAAGATTCTATGAAGTGGTTGGGAGACTATGCCCTCTTCACATAAATACAAACTAGTTAGAATGTGAGATTCTGAAAGTACATTAAAACATTAGTTATGCTCAAACTTTCAAATTTACAAAACACACAAATCATATTTTTAACCAATGTTAAGAATATAGCAGGACAGATTCTCCAGGTATTGCACCTGAGGAAAAAAAGTTGGTGGAAAATTAGGCAGATGGAATCACATCGGTTCAAATTAATGGACAGAATATCAGGCAAGTCTAGTGGAATCCTGCTATCTCTGAATTACAAGAGGAAGAAATGATGGGAGAACTATCTATTCAGGCAGTCTAAATGAGAGAAGCTTTCTGAGTGCCATTGTGTGGCTGTGCATCAACAGCATTGATGTACATATTTAAACTGTGAAAATGGCTTGCATTTCACCTCGTCAGAACCCCTCCAACATGCACTACACAAATGTGCAAGCTTCAGATTTGTCCAAGCTCTGAAAATCGGGGTTCAGGTTTCTCCACTTAATTTATGCAGTGGCAGGCCTGAGGATAACAGAAAACACTTAGTTATCTTGAGTAGGCATCAAAAAGTTTCTCTAGAATTCAAAATATAGATTGTCAGATTTGGAGTACATATAAGAGATTGTAACACTGACACACAGCATGCACCCTGGAAAATTCGATGCCAATCCTAAGGCTTACAATGTGACCCATGCACTTGGCATGCTCCTGTGTGGTTAGGGAGTTACAAATATCTGTAAACTGTGCACTAATAGACCGCCAATGTCAGTATAAACGAGAAAGCCTTTGTGTAGTGTGGCCAGGATAATTGAGCAGCAGTTCAATTGCTCAACAGATAAGTGAAACCCACACAAAAAGGAAAAGCACCCCTCCCACCCACAGCCTCTATTTGAACAAGAAACAATTCACGTGTCCTGTCATGTGCCTTGTGATCTTAACTCCCACAGCTGATAAACTGGCTATTGGCTCCTAAATATATTACCGTCGTGCTCCAAATAGATCCAGAGATCTGTCCAGAGCTGAACAATGTTTTGTGTTTTGCCTAGCATGGTCAGCTTGTGGTATTATGGTCATTTTACTGGTCCTCCTGTTGGGAAGACGGCTGTCACTCTTGAGACTGTACCTCAATAGACAACACCACTTTTTGGAGGGGAGAATCTTATTACATTGCACTTAGCAATTAGCTCTCAAAGTAAAATGGAGAATTGCACCTAACATTCAATAAAAGAGAAACTAATCATCTTTCTTGGTCTGTGTAGGATTTAATGGTGCACTTATAAAGAAGCTGCTGCAGTTGATGTTGCTACCAGCAGCTGTACATAAATATAGTTTATTTGAAAGCTATAAATAAGCTTCACAACTAAGCTAAGGTCATGGGCTGACTGTGACCTTTTCCTGTCATTAATGTGAATCACGGGGTGGCCTGGGTGCTGTGAGCAAAGTAACTAAGACCTTTATATAATCTCACCAAAAAGGAAGATATTCACTTTTGAAAACTATTGGGAGCCCCAGTATTCCAAATCTCTATTTGCATTGCATCTAAAATAGTCTTTGACTCAAAATGATGTTGGTTTTTTCCAGTACTTTGCAGTCATGTCCTTGCTGCCTGGTATAAAAAATGTACTGGTAAATCCCATTTCCATCGAAGTTATGATATTTCCCATTGTGACTTAGACAATCATAAAAATTAATTGTCAATATCATTTTTTCTTTGAACCAAGTTATTTGATCCTGACTATGCAAAGTGAAGCATTTGCTTCCCATGGTTTGCTTGTAAATTAAACCTGAAAATAATTCACTGCAAAACATTGCTCCAGCTTTGCGAGGGAAACCATGTTAAAATATGGAGATATATGTTCCTCTTGTACTTTAGGGTTACTGACTTCCAGAAGAAGGTGAAACAGAGCCTGAATTAACAAGTGAATTACCATTACTGTATGGAGGGTTTGTACTGTAGCAATCTTTTGTTGGCATTGCTATCAGTGACAACAGAGCTGCAAGGGTGAATAACACTCTAGCTCAGGAACCTGAAACACCCAATGAATGTTTATATCAAATACCAACAGTGAAGAAAAAAAATATTTTGGGACAGCTTCAATTCTCAACTTTTTTTGGCAAATTGAACTCACTATGATGAGTGAAACTGAGCTCTTTTCTATGCACCCAACTTTTTTTGAAGCACGTCATTTTATTGCAGTTTTTCCTTCTTGAAAGTCCTCCATGTGTTGATAGAGCTCAAGATAGTTAGAGATCTAATAGTTACATACAGTACTCAGCTGACACCTGATAGTAGGGAGCTTTCCAGAACAAGGATTGGTTGACATTTAGTCCTAAAATAAACCAGTAGCACTATTCATTGGTGCCATGATGTTGAGTTGAACTGAATGCACCGATCATTGTAGTTTTCCAGTAATGTCTCTACAAGCAGCTCAGCAAATGTGACCAATAGTGTAAGGTGGGAAAACTGAAAACTTAGAAGCTCTGTGTGTTCCCCACCTTATAATTGAATGAACACAAAAGTACCTGACAATTTGAATTTGCTGTGGTAATAAATAAAGCGTTGGAATATTTTTAATTGCCCTGATTAAGATGTGAATATAATGTTCATTTTGAGTGACTTCAGAGTATCTTAAGATATGATGGTGTGATGGCCAATCCTTTTCTGTGTTAGTTCTCTACCACATTAAGAGTCCTGTTGATGATTTGAAAGTTTTGGATTGCGTGGTGAATGGGGTCCCAATTGAGCAGGCTACTTCGTCTTAAATGATGGCGAGCTTCTTGAGTGTTGCAGCTTTGCGAGGGAAACCATGTTAAAATATGGAGATATATGTTCCTCTTGTACTTTAGGGTTTACAATACATCTATCTACTCTTTTCATCTTCGTGATTTCAGGGTAAGACCGTGTGCAAATCTCTTGATAGGTGCTACTGGTGAGCTCTGCATTCAGTAGGAGGCACCAACAGCATTATTTGCTGATCACATGATACAGGCAGAAAGTAACTTCATTACAATGTTAATGCAAGCCTACTTGTGACTAATGAATAAATTTGAATTTTAAAAGGGATGGTGGAAAGAAAGATCGCTAAATGGATATACTTGGATTGTGTGGGCACACAGAGATCCAGTTTGATTAATTGTGGTCCAGTGATACAGGTGGAGGGACAGCGCAGTTTGTGCAGAGGCCTAGAAACCTTCATGGAGCAATCTCAGAAGGGAGTGGATGCTGCAGGCTGAGAAGCTCAATTCCTGGTTTCTGGGATCCGATGACAGCAGTGCCACAAGAAGTCTAAAGATCTCATACAGGTGCTCAAGGTCAATGAATATATCTTTGCAGAACATTTTCTCCCCTCTGTACTATCAACCCGTCGTGCTACTCAACTCACTGCATCCCCACCGTGCACCTAGCAACATCCCCGACACTCAGAACAAGGGCTTAACATCCAGATTCTCCACTTTATTCTCTCACGTTTACCAATGCTGCCAACTTTGCTGCCCACTGTGGCATCCCCACCCCCACCACTCTGATATGGCAGACACATCATCCAAATATGGTACAACTGACTTTCTGCCCTCATTTTAGCAAAATAATAGACACAAGAAAAGAACAGCTTCCTGTGCCCATAGAAGAGGTGGGGCCAACTGTGATGGGGCTTGTACCATCCAGTGGTCACTGAGGATGTTAGTATGTTTTATGTTCTTGGTCTTGTGTCTTCTCAACTCCCAGTTCACCCTTCTCCTGCTATCTGACATGATGAAAAAAGTCATGATGTGGAGATGTTGGACTGGGGTGAACACAGTAAGAAGTCTCACAGCACCAGGTTAAAGTCCAACAAGTTTACTTGGTAGCAAAAGCCACTAGCTTTCAGAATACTGCTCCTGCATCAGGTAAGTGCTTACCACTTAAAGTGAACGGATTTCTCACTCTTTTAGCCTCTGCAGTGAGATCAGCCTGGCTCAGTCATGGAGGGTTGAAACCATAAAAACCTCTGTATTTGGTGAATGTTTCAAAATTATTAATTTCTTCCAGTAATTATTGTCATTAAAATTAGGAAAGCATGTGATCAAAATTGATGCACCCAAAGTGCATGAAAGACTATCATTGGCAGCAGTATTTATTCACTGACACTTGTTGAAAATGCAGACTTATGGAAGTCAGACAAACGCAGGATTGATTTATCCATGATTTCTCGTAAAGCCAAATACCTTGCAGGCTACATTGTGAGAATGGACACTTAGCCAAATTACAGTGGGACCTGGAATTGTACCTGGGCCAGTAATTCACATTTTCAAGAGGGAAGGAGAGCAACATTTATAAATTGTGGTCAAAATGGGCCAAATATTAGTCCAGGAAAGTGTGTGGTTTGGAGGTAGGTAGAAGGTTAAAAGCTGCAAAAACTGCTAGCGAATTGGAAACTTGCTCCAGTCATCATACTCATACATAATTCAAGCATGTTAGAGTGGCTGACTGTGAACCCCTCAGGAGAGATGGTTGCCCATTAACAGAAATAAATCACTCAATTGAAGAAAAATTTCAACACCCTTTCACACAGTATTCCAAAATATTTACACTAGAGAAATGGGTCTTTTGGCCCAGCAGGTGTGCGCCTGTGTTTATACTCTGTGCCAGCCTCTATCTCCATCAAAATATCCTATTCATTTACCCTTGTGTGTTTGGCTTCTCTTAAATACACCAATGTTAGCTGTGTCACCTGAGCTACTCCTTGTGGCAGAGAGTTCCATGTCACAAAGTTACACGCTGAAATACACCTGTGAAGACGAGCTGAAAATGCAACAATAATTGAGGGCGAATCAAAACTACTGGAGATATTTGGTATTCGCTGTGACTTTTTTTTTAAACTACTACTGGGAAAGAATTTGTTTATATTACTTTTGTATGGCCATGCATATGCCGACTCACTCGGTCTGTCCAAATTGCGCTGAAGCATCTCTGCAAATCTCCTCGCAGCTCAAGTTCCCACTCAACTTCGTATCATCTGAAAATTTGGAGAAAATATATTTAGTTCCCTCATCCAAATCATTCATGTATGATGCGAACAGTTGGAGTTCTAACACAGATCCCTGCATATCCCACTACTCACTGCCTACCAATTGGAAAAGTACTCTTTGCTGCTTGTCTGCTAACCAGCTTCCTATCCATCTCAAAACATTACCCGCAACCCCATACACTTTAACTTTACATACTAATCTGCTACATGAGACCTCCTGAAAGTCTACATAGACCACATTCACTGGTTCTCCCTGATCATTGCTACTAATTACATCCTCAAAGAATTTCAGTAGATTTCTGAAGCATGATTTCCCTTTCAGAAATCCATGCTGACTTTGTCTGATTACACCCCTACTTCCCAATTCCTTGAGAATATACTCTAGCAACTTCCCACTACTGACATTAGACTCACTAGTCTATCATCCCCTGTTTTCTCTCCATTCCCTTTTTTAAATAACGGACTTACATTAGCTATTCTTCTGTAGAAACCATTCCAAAGTCCAGAGAATTTTGGAAAATGACCATCAATAGATCTACTGTTTCTAGGGCCACTTCCTTAAGCATTCTGGAATAAAGATTATCAGTCCCTGAAGATTTATCCACCTTCAATCCCATCAATTTCCCCAAAACCATATCCTTCTGTTTAAAGGAGGGTAGAGGAGAAATTAGTGTTGTTTAAATTATGCCGCCTCGCTCCTGTCCATAAGAGTCCTAATACCTGTTATAGGTATGCCCACTGAATGCTGATTTTCCTTTTTTCCCCCACAAATGACCGGCAATTGGGGCTCAATGAGATTGTGTTTCCTGCTTGCCATATTGAAAGATTAGGCTTTGGAAAAATAGTTGTTACATTGTGGAGTATCTAGATCTCATTATGGTCAACCTGGGAGGATCAGGATATTGAATTTAATGATCAGCCATGTTAATGAATGACGGAGCAAGGCCAAATGGCTTACTCCTGCTTCTAGTTTCAATGTTTAAGATGTTCTCATTTCCTCCACTAGCAGCAGGAAGAATTGTGAATTTTTTTGAACTTAGGACTCAGCAAGAAAATAACTCTGCTTACTTTCTGAACTCAGTAACAGAAAGCCCTCTACCAATAAATATACTGCTAAACAATCAGCATGTCCAAACATGTTTGATTGTTGGAAGCCTCATCAAAGATTTAACTATGGAAACACAAACAAATGCTTGCTTAGCATAAGCTTTCTAATTAATATGAGGAACACTGAAACTAATATGAATATTGAACTAACATTCCCTTGACACTTATCTGGGCAAAGCCACTTAATAGTAGGGTAGCATTCATTCTGCTCCCATTCATACACATGCCGTACTCCACTTAATCATTTGGTCAAGTGCTTATCCGTGAGTGCAGATGAACTCAAACAGTAGTCAAAGCTGCGTTTTGAACTTCCATCCTCCAGTTGAAAGCTCAGCGTTCATCATAAAGTAAAGGAGGAGGCCTTTCGGCCCATCGAGCCTGCACTAACAACAGTCTCTGTAACCCCACATGTTTGCCCTACTAATCTCCCTGATCCTGTCAATCTCCCTGACATTAAGATCAATTTATGGCCAATCAACCTAAATTTAAGCAACCAGAGAATGTTAGCTTGTTTGGTTTTAATGAAAGTACCATGAAAGATGAATGGTTTTTATTGATTATTAACATGACAATCATTAGTGTCAGGGACCTGAATGTCAAGTGAATTATTATGACTTATAAACTATAACACTGCCACAGCATTCCTGACGCAAACCTCCAAACAGCTCCTCTACCAAACTTGTTTAAAATTATTTTCCTAGCCTGTGACTTGTCTAACTCAGCAGATAATTATAGATTACTTGGTGCAGCAGTTTGAATCCTTGGGGGAACTGGACTGAATGCCTGGAAATCAACTTGGTTTTTGATGCCATTGTTACTTATCCCGTGAGTTGCAGGCCAAATTTTTCCCATCTGCCATAAGTACTCCTGTGTTCTACTGCCCCTTTTTTTTGTACTAGTCGGAGAATCAATATTACAACAGAATTGATACACAGCATTGAAATTTCAGTGTTGTTGGTAATTTTCTAGATCTGCATTCCATTGTGGGTACATTGTATTGAATTACAGCAGTGTTTTTTTTCTGCTTCATTCATTTGATGAAAAGCTAATGTCAAACCTAACACAGTAACAAAGATTGAATATCAGTAGTTGCTTGGCGCATTCCATTTGACAATTGTTAGGTCAGTGATCATGCTTTTTTTTTGTTGTTGCTGAAGTGTTGTTTGTATTTTTCTGAATGAATATTGCTTTAAAAGAGTAGATGGATCTCGCAGCTTCGGCAGCTCTTGTTTTGGGCAAGGTCAGTGGAAAGTTTTATGGTGAGTTTGACATTCTTCACCATCCTGCGAATAAAGCATTGCCGCTGAAGTTAGTGCAATAACTGAATTAGCAGTTATTATTGTGATTTAGAAATAGAAATTTGTCGCAGAAAGTTGAAATGTGCACAGATTCACAGCAGGATGTTGTTAATTTTGAAGGCAATGAACAGTACTTCATTAACAGCAGCACTGAGTTAAATTCTTCTGATCTTAAACCATCAAGTTAGCAATGTGGAGTTATTACTGTGAAGAGGAAGTCTTGTCAGTTGTCAAGTTGTGCTCAGGAACAAATTGAAACTGACTCATTAGTGCATTTGATTTCATAATTTTAGTTACAGGCTGAGATAATTATGGGGTGGGACTTGCAGCCGCAATCACCCCAAAACTAAAAAATCCTGCCTGAGGTTAATGGACCTTTGCATGGTCTGTCCTCTGCCCATTATGATTCCCAAGGTAGACGGAACTGTGTAAAATTGTCCCCATGGTGTTGCCTTCACTGCAATCACCAAGCTGATGTTTAGATTGTAGGTGTGAGCGTTTGAGAAGAGAGTTAGGTTTCTTGTTTGAGAGTATTTAATGGTGCCTTGAACCCTTGCAGTTTTACTGATAGCAGTTTACACATTTTGATTTTTCATGTGAAATTTTACAGATACATCAACTATTTCAACTAATTTGAATTTTCCAACTTTTCTTGAGTCTTACAAAGACTAATGTTGTGTGAATCTTTCAACATCGTTGCATTTAATTACGCCTGCAGTGGGTCTTCTTGTATGTGTGTAGTGTAATTACAGTTCCCCTTCAGTTCTTCTTTGCAAGTGGTCACTTCTGGCGGTGTGGGCTCGTTGGGCCGAAGGGCCTGTTTCCCGTGCTGTTTTGTTCTTTGTTCTTTAATCAATAAAACATGTAATACCACTGTGGTCCACAAAGAAAAATCTGATTTTAAATAAAGTGAATACAGTGGTACTCAGGTATTTAATTATCTGGATGGAACTGGTGATAGCATTTTAGTTTCTGAGACCAATATATAAACATATGAATTAGGAGCAGGAATAGGCTACTCAGCACTTCAAGCCTGCTCTGTCAATTGATATCATGGCAGATCTGATTGTGACCTCGCATCTACTTTCCTGCCCACCTATCATGAATTTTGACTCTCCTGTTACACAGAAACATAGAAAGTAGAGCAGAAGTAGGCCAATCAACCTTCAAGCCAGTTCTGCCAGTCAGTATGATCATGACTGATCCTTTATCTCAGCATCATATTCCCTCCTCTCTCCACTTTTGACACTTTTAGTGTAAGGAAATCTATTTTCTCCTTAAATATATTTAATGACTTGGCCTCCACAACATTCTATGGTAGAGCATTCCATAGGTTCACTACACAATATGGGAAGAAACATTTCATCATGTCACTTCTAACTGATCCTACCCCTGTATCCTGAGAGTGTGACCCAGCTCCCCCCCCAACCCCCCCGCACCCACCTCCAGTCAAGGGGACTATCATCCTTGAATCCAGTCTGTCCAGCTCTGACAGAATTTTATATGTTTCAATACAATTCCCACTCAATCACCTAAACTCCAGTGAATGTAGGCCTAATCGACCTAATCTCTCCTGATACCATAACCCTGCCCTATCCAGCTGCAGTAAGATATTCTTGCTCCTGTACTCAAATAATCTTGCAATAAAGACCAACATATCATTTCCCCTCCTAACTGCTTGCTGTACCTGCACAATTGATTTTAATGACTGTTGTACTAGGACACGCAGGTTCTTTTGTCCGTCAACATCTTCCAATCTGTCACCATTTAACTAAGACTCAGCCATTCTGTTTCTCTATCTGACGTGAATAACTTCACATTTGTCCACATTATACTGCATCTGTAATGCATATGTCCACTCATTCAAGTTGTCTAAATTACCTTGACCTCTTCCTCACCTCTCCTATTCCTACCAAGTTTTATGTCATGAGTAAACTTGAAAATATTACATTTTGTTCCTTCTTCCAAATGGTTGATGTATATTGTGAACAGGTGGAGCCCAAACACTAATCCTTTCAAGATTTCACTAGCTACTGTCTGCCTGTTTTGTAAAATACCCATTTATTTCTACTGTCTGTTTCCTGTCTGTTAACCAATTTTCAATTAGTTGATTTCCCCCAATCCCATGATTTTTGAACTTGCACACTTTTACATGGCACTTCAAAGATTTTTTGAAAATCCAAATATATCACATCCATTGATTCACTCTTATCTAATCTACTAGCTATATCCTTTCAAAGCTCCAGTCAGTTTGTCAAACATGAGATCTTTTTTATAAATTCATGTTGACTTTAGGCAGAATTTTCCCAAATATTAGCTTCTGTTCCTCCCCCCCGCCCTCCCACCACCTCCTCCCACTCCTGCAATACCCTCGATTAAGCTTCTCTGGGAGGCCTGTTCACGGGTGCACATCTTGGGGAAAGCAGTTGGGTTTCACACTGATCTGCCCTCACATTAATGTGAAGGGGGTATGATTTGGGCATTGAGCCCCTCTTTGTATGGAAATGACATTCCTGATATTGATTATTACATTATGTTCGTCACGGGTAGGAGACAATTGCGCCATGTTTTTATGCCACCATGAAATGTGATTTGGACATCTTGCAGGATTTTCCGCTCATTGCCAAACTCACCTGGTGAAAACGGGATTGGAGAGCTCTGGCCTTTAATTAATCCTGTTAACAATCTTCAAGTGTCCTGTTATTCCATCCTTTATCACTTTAGCAATTTCCCTATTACTGATGTTCGGCTAACCGGTGGGTAATTTTTATTTTTCCCTCTTTTTTTTTT
The DNA here is from genome assembly GCA_024679065.1 of Sphyrna mokarran. Classification (NCBI taxonomy): domain Eukaryota; kingdom Metazoa; phylum Chordata; class Chondrichthyes; order Carcharhiniformes; family Carcharhinidae; genus Sphyrna; species Sphyrna mokarran. The sequence continues at coordinate 73,187,781 of JAGIQG010000005.1, forward strand.
AAAAGCATAGTAAGGTTACATTTGCCACCTTCCAATCTGCCAGGACTGTTCTAGAATCTGTAGAATTTTGAAAGATGACTATCAACACATCCACTATTTCCATGCCCACCCCCTTTAGTGCCCTGAGAAGTAGGTTATCAGACCTTCATAATCTAACATTATCTTCAATGGAAGTGGGCAGTTCTATTATTTCTTAGGTGAAAGAAGTTAGATAGAAACACGAAGCCTCAAAAAAAGTATCATGGTTTCAAAAAAAATTGAAGAGGAATTTTCTCTTTGATAGTTCTTGGATCTTTACGTGAACTGCTTACTAAGGATGTATGAGTCAATTTTTAGCTTCAAAGGGGTGGCGCTCTTTCTATCCTCTGTTTGTTCCAATGAGTATTTTATCCATATGTAATATACACAGCAATTTGACTTAATTCTTCCCTTCCACCGGAAATCTTTTATTAAAGGATTCATTATAATATTTTACTGATGGAAATATTCAACCTATTAACCAAAAAAGTGCCAGCTTTAATTACTGAAATAATCCATTCCATTGTTCCAGCCCTGATCCCTCTTTGTATTAAATGCTTTGTTTCTTCATTCCATTTCACAGGCTTTATATATTTCAGCTGAGAAGTAGGATCTGCTCCTGAAATATAAATGTATCCATTTTCACCACAAATGCTGACTGGCTTGTCCTGTATTTTAAGCCTTTTTTATTTTTATGTTTCTTGTTTCAGATTTCATTGTTTTTTTTTCACTTCTATTTTCATCTGCTGTTTGCCAGAGGTGCTTGGATTGAGAGCTATTCATTCTGCTGCTTGTTACGAGATAGTTAGCAGCCAATGGAATTTCCATCAATATTTCAGCTGTAGTAATAGGTTTAAATTTCAGCCTTGGCTTTCATCACCTGTCTCACATTATAACTCCTAAAGGTTCTTTAATGCTGAGGAAAAAGGAATCAGGTGAAAATTTGGCTGAGATTCACTTTACATTGGAAACAATATTAGTAGTTCACTACATTGGGTTGGAAAGCAGATTGAATTTTAAGAATGACTCAGCCAAGCATGTGCCAAAATGCAATATCATTATCAATTTTCTGACAGGTAGTAATGTGACTGATTAAACTTTCTCCATTGAAAACAGTGGGAATGAGAATGTGAAAGGTGCAGCGGATTGGCAGATTGTCTTTTTATCTCAACAACTTGAGTAGAAATTCAGTACAGATTGATCGGATGAAAGCCTGAATTCTCTCCCCATGGCTAAATGTGTTTATTGTGAGATTGTGTAGACTTAGTTTCAGTTCAGCATGAGAATGCTCACCTCCCTGAGGCAAAGGATTGTTCCTGCAAGGCCCATTTCAGATCCTTGAGTAGACATTCTGGCTGACTATTCTGGTACTGTAATGTGGAAGTCCTGCAATATTGGAGGTATTGCCTTTCAGTTGTGCTATTAAACTGAAAACCTATCTGTTGTTTCAGGTAGATGTGAAATACTTTGCAATATCTTTCAAAGCTGAGTAGAAAACTTGTCCTGGTGTCCTGGCCGAAATATATCACTCAACCAATATAAAATAATGGAGTAAATTTTTTAATCATTGAGTTACTAACTGCCTGAACAGACCCACCAACACCTGGAAAGAGGACCTCATTATTATGCCAGATCTAGCCTGGCATAATATTGGACAGTTCAAATATGAACATATGAATATACAAGTTACAAGGAGACCATTTGGTGCATTGAGCCTACTGCTCCATTCAATAGGGTTATGGTTGATCTGACTGTAACTTCTCATTGGTCCCCATAAATTTTCACTCCCATCTACATCTGCCTTGTTTCTTTTTTCTTTTTTCTGCCAAAGTGGACAATTTCATATTTTCCCACATTTTACCACATTTGCCATTCCTCTGCCCACTCATATAACCTATCTATGTCCTCTTCGCAACTTATTTTCCACTTCATAACTTACTTTCCTATCTATCTTTGTGTCATCAGCAAATCTAACAACCATATCTTCAGTCCCTCCATCCAAATCATTTGTATAAATTGTAAAACTTTAGAGACACCAGCACTGATTTAATCACTCGCAATTTGTCAAATTCTGCCAACTAATAAATGATCCATTTAAGGTTACTCTTAGTTTCCTATCAGCTAGCCAATCTTCTGTCCATGCTAATATGTTACTCTTTACACCATGAGCTTTTATTTTCTGCAATAACTTTTGATGTGGCACTTTAATAAATGCCTTCTGGAATTCTAAATCCAGTACATTCCTCACAGATTAAATGATTGCCTTTACAAAACTGTGTTGACTTTGTCTGATAGCAGCATGGTGGCACAGTGATTTGCATTACTGCCTCACAGTGCCAGAGACTCTAGTTCGATTCCTGCTTGGATCACCTGTCTGTGTGGAGTCTGCACGTTCTTCCCATGTCTGTAATATAAGCCTGCTTATGACAGTAATAAATAAACTTCAAACTTAAAAAAAACACTTGGAAAACCTTAAGGTAATCAAAATGTCCCATCATCTTTAATAATAATTTCCAATTTTTCCCTATGACAGACAATAAGCTAATTGGCCTGTAGTTTCCTGCTTTCTGTCCTCCTCCCTTTTTCAATAAAGAAGTTTATTATTTTCCAACCTAAAGAACCTTGCCCAATCCAGAGAATTTTGGAAAATCAAAACACATGCATCAGCTATAGAACATAGAACACTACAGCACAAACAGGCCCTTCGGCCCACAGGTTGTGCCGAACACATCAAAACCTACCCAGCCATAGACCTATCTATAACCCCCAATCCCGTTGGATCCCATATACTCATCCAGAAGTCTTTTAAAAGACCCCAGCGAGTTCGCCTCGACCACCACTGACGGCAGCCGATTCCATTCACTCACCACCCTCTGAGTGAAAAACTTACCCCTAGCATCCCCTCTGTACTTGCTTCCCTGCACCTTAAATCTGTGCCCTCTTGTCGCGACCATTTCAGCCCTGGGAAATAGGGTGGACTCTCAGAGACTATCTAATCCTCTCAACATCTTGTAAACCTCTATCAGGTCGCCTCTCAACCTTCGTCTCTCCAGGGAGAACAGTCCCAGCTCCCTCAACCTGTCTTCATTAGGCATGCCTCCCAATCCAGGCAACATCCTTGTAAATCTCCTCTGCACCTTTCAATAGCTTCCACGTCCTTCCTATAGTGAGGCGACCAGAACTGCGCACAGTACTCCAAGTGTGGTCTGACAAGGGTCCTATAAAGCTGCAGCATTACCTCCTGACTCTGAACTCAATCCCTCGATGAATGAAGGCCAGTACACCGTAAGCTTTCTTAACCACATCCTCCACCTGGGAGGCCGATTTGAGAGTCTTATGGACCCGGACCCCCAAGATCCCTCTGCTCTTCCACACAGCTAAGACTCCTACCTTTGATAGTGTACTCATTCATCCCGTTGGATCTGCCAAAATGGACCACAACACATTTATCCACATTGAAGTCCATCTGCCACTTCTCCGCTCAGTCTTGCATCCTGTCGATGTCCTGCTGCAACTTTTGACATCCCTCCAGACCATCCACAACACCACCGACCTTCGTGTCATCGGTGAACTTACTCACCCATCCCTCCACTTCCTCATCCAGGTCATTTATGAAAATGATAAACAGCAAGGGTCCTAGAACAGATCCCTGGGGCACTCCACTCGTGACCGACCTCCATGCAGAAGAAGAGCCATCCACAACCACCCTCTGCCTTCTGCAGGCAAGCCAGTTCTGGATCCACAAGGCCAAAGCCCCTTGGATCCCATGGCCTCTCACCTTCTCAAGAAGTCTTGCATGTGGGACCTTGTCACATGCCTTGCTGAAGTCCATGTACACCACGTCCACTGCTCTTCCTTCGTCAATGTGTTCAGTCACATTTTCGAAGAACTCAATTAAGCTCGTAAGGCACGACCTGCCTTTTACAAAACTATGCTGACTATTTCTAATCAACCTAAACTTCTCCAAATGCTCGTAAATCTTGTCCCCCAGAAGCCTCTCCATCAGCTTACCAACCACTGAGGTCAGACTCACCGGTCGGTAATTTCCAGGACTATCCCTGTTCCCTTTCTTGAAAATAGGGACCACATCCACAATCCTCCAATCCTCTGGAACCTCTCCCATCTCCATCGACGACGCAAAGATCATCGCCAGGGGCTCTGCAATGACATCCCTCACCTCCCACAATAACCTGGGGTACATCCCATCTGGTCCCGGAGACTTGTCTATCTTGATAGCATTTAAAAGTTCTAACACATCCGCTTCCTTAATATCTACATACTCAATATTTTCAGTCTGCCGCAAACTTGTAGTGCATCCTCCCAGATCACTTTCCACCGTGAATACTGAGACAAAGTACTCATTAAGCACCTCTGCCATTTCTTCCGGTTCCATACAGACTTTTCCCCCTTCACCTTTTATAGGTCCTATCTCGCTGAAAATCTCAGCAGATCTGACAGTTTTCTTTCCCATGTATCTAGTCTGTGTATTCTGAGATATCCCAGTAAGAGAGAGATTTTGGTGAGTTATAGAACTTGAAGAGGTTGCAAAGGTAGGAAGGGGCAAGCCCATGGAGAGAGTTGTAAACCAGGATCAGAATTTTAAAATCAAGATGTTGATGGCGGGAGCCAATGTAGATCAGCAAGCACAGAGTGACAGAGGAATGGAACTTAGTGCAAGTTAACATACAGGCAGCAGAACTTGATTGCCTTCAAGTTTATAGAGGGTAGAATTTTGAAGACCAGATAAGAGTACATTGTAGTGGTTCATGTTTAGAAGTAGTAAAAGCATGAGTGAGAGTTTCAGCAGCAGCCAAGTGAAAGCGGGTGAAGTTGGACAATGTAATTAGGTAGAAATAGACAGTATTACTAATGGCATGAATATGTGTCCAAAACCAATTTTGGAGTCGAGTGTAATGCAATGTTGTGAACAGACTGGCTTAATCACAGCTTATTAGCTGTGGGAGAAGGACAGACTCAGTAAGTAGGCAATGACATTAGGTATGGGGACCAAAGGCAAAATAAGAACAAGGGTGAGTTTTTTAACTTTTCATATGAAATAATTTGGAAGCGTGATAACTTTGGGAACATGCTTTCTGCTTTTGAAAAATGTAATGCCACCAGGGAGATGTAATAAAGGGGAAAAAAAGGATATTCAAAGTCATGAGAAGTCTGGATGGAGTAGATATGGAGAAACTGTTCCTGAGGATGAAAAGATTGAGAGCTCATATAATGAAGTAATTGGCAAAGCAAGCAAATGTTATATGAGAAAAGGCTTCCACACATTGAATGAATAGGATTTGGAAGATATTGTCTGTGAGCATGATAGAGATAGTTTCAATCGAACTATTTGAATGAATTAAATAATTATTTGAAAAGAAACAACCTGCTGGATTGCGGGAGAAAGCTGGAGTATGGCACTAGGTGAAATGTTCGTTTGAAGACACAGTGGGCTGATTGGTCCCCTTCTGCACTGTAACAATTCTGTGAAAAGAGAACCTTGTGTAAGATGGATGATTTTTAAAAACATAGATACTTTGTATTATGTATTTGAAAACTGGAGGCCTCTGACCAGTGGTGTGCCTCATGGATCAGTGCTGGGTTCACTGTTATTCGTCATTTATATTAATGAGTTGGATGAGAATATAGGAGAATATCATTAGTAAGTTTGCAGATGATTGGTGGACAGTGAAGAAAGTTACCTCCGATTGCAACGGGATCTTGATCAATTGGACCAATGGGCTGATGAATGGCAGATGTAGTTTAATTTAGACAAATGCGAGGTGATGCATTTTGGGAGATTGAACAGGGCAGGACTTACTCAGTTAATGGTAAGATGTTGGGGAGAGTTACAGAACAAAGAGATGTTCATAGCTCCTTGAAAGTGGAGTCACAGGTGGACACAGTGGTGAAGAAGGCATTCAACATGTTCGATTTCATCAGTCAGAACTTTGAATACAGGAGTTGGAAGGCCACACTTGAAATATTGTGTGCAAATCTGGTCACCCTATTATAGAAAGGAGATTATTAAATTAGAAATGTTGTTTGCATTTTGAAAAAGACATTATTGAACTGGAAAGAATGCAGAAAAGATTTACCAGGATGTTACCAGGATTTGATGGATTGAGTTATAAGGTGCGGCTGGATAGACTGGGACTTTGGAATGTAGGAGGCTGAGGGGTGACCTTATAGAGGTCTGTAAAATAATGAAGGGCACAGAACAGCTAGATTGTCAATATCTTTTCCCAAAGGTAGGGAAGTCTAAAACTAGAAGGCATAGGTTTAAGGTGAGAGGGCAGAGAATATGTAAAGGGGCAATTCTTTTACACAGAGGGCGGAGTGTCTGGAACAAGCTGCCAGAGGTAGTAGTAGAAGCGGGTATAATTTTGTCTTTTAAAAAGCATTTAGATAGTTACATTGTATCCTTCTATACAGTGAGCATAGAGGGATATGGGCCAAATGCAGGAAATTGGAATTAGCTTAAGGGTTTAAAAAAAAAGGGCAGCATGGACAAGTTGGGCCGAAAGGCCTGTTTCCATGCTGTAAACCTCTACGATTGTACGTGGAGATGTCAACATTGGACTGGATTTGGCACAGGTGAATGACTGACTCACTGATGAAGGAGCAGTGCTTCACAACCTTGTGCTACCAAATAAACTTGTTGGACTTTAACCTGGTGTTGTGAAACTTCTGACTGTAAATACTTTATATTAAATTCATAAATACTATGGCTGGAATTCTCTTCCAGCCATTCACGCCCCTCCACTGCAACCAGCGATGGCGGAGAAATTGGCGCTCAACCAAATCTCTGCTCACTACAACGAAATAGGAGAATCCTGACTGCGGGCAAGGTCAGAGAATCCATCCCTATATATTTTAAAAACATAGCTCATAAATTCAAGCTAAAGCTTGTATTATTAGCTGTAAACATTTTTTCACAGCATCTATTGATATTTTATGTGAGTATATTAGAAACAATCACATCATTGCTACGCCAGTCATAATGTTCATGAAAACTGGAAATGCAGGAGCTTGATACGAGTGCAAATGATTAACCACAAGCACATGATGTGGTGAGCGTGGGAGGGATAGCTGTAAATTCCAAATGTCACATGCTAATCAACCAAAATACTTTTCATTACAGTAAGGTACAATTTTAATTATATTAGGATTAAGTTTATTTGCTTATAATTTTCTGTTGAAGTTGCATTTCATTCCATTATTACAGAATTCTTTAAAAATCCAATAAAATTAGGCCTTTACTGTTGATGCATTCCACTTGTTATTTTTGACCTCTGGTGCTTTGTGCTCTCTGTGGGGCACAAAGGTGTCATCTGTCCCTCGACAACTGGTGAATGGTGCTGTAAAGATACAGCTGTTTTTAATTGACAGAGAATACTGAGAAATATTAAACCTGCAAGATGATTGAAAAAGCACAGGAACAGGATTATTGCGGGTAACGTGGTGATATGTTAGTTTAGTTAGTTGGCTAAAGTTTATTCTCATCATTATGTTGCTTTTAACATGACTGCTGGAAAATAACTTATTTTTAAGAATACAGAACTCTTTGCCATTTACTTTGTATCTATAAATGATTTTGGTTCCATTAAAGCTAGGGTAGAATGACTAGTGTCACTCTTTGAATATATCTTGGCTGCCAATTGCAAGCCTCTCTTTGTGTTCTATCAGGAGTTTCTCATTCTGCTGATGAAAATGATAGTTTGCCTCATAAAACAGTTAAAGGACAGCATAGATAAATCTACCCTTCTGTTTTATGCCAGCAATTTGAACACACATTGTTGAAATGCAGCTCCGATATGAAAGGCTCCTTGTCGGTTAGGAATGAGCCACCCTCTGTACTTTGATATCCTAGTGTTTGTAATAGATCATGAGGAGTAAAAGAATAGGCCATAAAAATTGCAACATGGACCTACTATTTTAGGATGAAGTTATAACAGGAACAGGGTTATTAAATAATCAATCTGACAAAATATGGAGAAACTTAATTTTTTGGAAATAAGCAGATGAGTTTGACTTTTGAAAAACTTTGTTTTTAGAATGCAGCAAAACTTTGAATTGAAGTTGAATTCTGCAACATATTATTTTAATATACCAGTTAATCTATTTGCATAAAATATAGAAATAAAGACACGAACCTGTTTAAGAGGATTAACAACTTAACTGAGCTAGTTCACGCAGGAATTTTACACTAGTGTGTTAACCGGCTAGGTTGAGAGCAATGATCAGTGGAATTTCAATCCCATTAAGAATATGGAAACAAACATGTACAAGCTGATTCATTTGGGACTACAAGCAGATCTCTTTTACTTTTAGTTGATTTGAATGATGCTACAGTTATCTAAATGACTTGCAATGGTGAAGTTACATGGAATCAGAAGAAAGCTGGTAAGATAGATATAGAATTGGCTTGGCCATAGAAGACAGAGGGTAGCGGTAAAGGGATGCTTTTCTGAATGGAAGGCTATGACTATCAGTGTCCACAGGGATCAATCCTGGAACTTTTTGTTGTTCATAATATATGATTTGGAGGAAAATGTAGGTGGTCTGATTAGTAAGTTCACAGATGACACACAAAAATTGTCAGAGGATACAGCAAGATATAGACTGGTTAGAGGCTTGGGCAAAGAAATGGCAGATGGAATTTAATTCAATCACGTGTGAGATAATGCATGTAGGAATTGTACAATAAATAGTAGAACCCTTAGGAGTATTGACAGGCAGTGTTCTGGACATACATGTTCATCGATTACTGTAAGTGGCAACTCAGGTGGATAAGGTAATCAATAAGTATTGTGACATGCTTGCCTTCATCAGTTGGAGCATTGAGTATAAAATTTAACAGGTCATGCTGCAGCTGCACAGAACCTTAGGCCTTTTTTTAGAATATTGTGTACAATTCTGGTCACCACACAACCAGAAGGATGTGGATGCCTTGGAGCGGGTATAGGAGGGGTTTACCAGGATGTTGCCTGGTCTGGAGGGCATTTGCTATGAGGAGAGGTTGGATAAATTTGGTTTGTTATTACTGGAATAATGGAGGTTGAGGGGTGACCTGATTGAGAGCTACAAGATTGAGTGGCAAGGACAGAGTGGATAGTCAGATGCTCTTTACTAGGGTAATAAAGTCAAATACTATGGGATATAGGTTTAAGATGCGTGGGGAAAAGTTAGAGGAGATGTGCGAAGCAAGTTTTTAACACAGGGTGGTGAATGTCTGGAGAGATGATGGGAGCAGAAACAATAGGAGCACTTAAGGGGCAAATACATGAATAGGATACAGACTCCATAAGTGCATAAGGTTTAGTTTAGGCTGGGCATCATGATTGGTGGAAGCTTGGTGGTCCGAGGAGCCTGTTCCTGTTCTTTTTGTTTTTTTGTTTTATTCTAGTCCTACTGATGACTGAAACAATTTTCCTACCTTGCTGCACCTGGCTGAGATTGCATTGATTCCAGAAAATAGCATGTGTTCCTAAAAGCCAGTTCTGACCCAGCTCTAAACATCCTCTTGGTCCAGTTCTAATGGCATAAATCTTTCTGGGCATGAGGCTGGTTAGCATATTTAAAGTCTCGGTTTAAGTATGCATAGCCTGTTCAACGCCACGCTCCCAGTACCAGGGATCTTCCGACCTTTGGGTGCTGCACAAGACTGGCGAGAATCATTTCTCATCTCCTCCAGTGGAGATCAGGTGTGATAGTCTTGCTGAAGGGAAATGGAGGAGAGACAGTTGGAGATCATTGTCCCCAGCCACCTGGTGGTTTCATAGTGCTCACCTTGCACACTAGAAACTGGCAGTGCCAAGGGGGTGGGGCCAATGATTGGGAGCTGCGATGGGCTGTGCAAGAAGGGGATGAAGGTCTTTTGGGTGGGAGGGGGAAATGAGGTTACAATGTCAATGGGGAGAGGGATTTCCTAGTGCATTGTGAGATTGGGGCACTCTCTTTTTTTCAAAATGATGCTCGAGCATTTTGTAGCCGCGCTCACCGGCGTGTTCAACGTCCCCTTGTTCCCCCCTCCCCCAACTTGCCAAAAGATGTGCAAGTCATTTCCTAAGCATAGGATGAAGGCAATCCGGACTGTGCCTGACAGACTGGTGCAAATTGCTCCAGTACTTTTGCCATCGTGTCACTTAGTTTTTTGGGAGGAAAATTCTGCTTGTGTTTTTTAATTTAAAACCTGGATTTTCCAATACCGATGTCATTTGTACGTGAAATGGAAATATATCTTTGCACACAGTTTGCCAATGTGAGTTTATTATTGTCATGATTTGCTGCTCCCAGATGCAAATAAATACAAGCAGGGAACACCTTTGTGATGGGAAGGGAGAATTTTAAGCAAGTGAATTACAATGTGGTGGGGCATTTTAAGTGGACGGGGGCAACACAAAAGTCTTTCAGGTAAGATGAAGGCATTTTAGCCAATCAGCAACCTTTGCTGAATCTGAAGGGGGAGGTGACTATCAAGTGAATGAAACTCAAGGTGCAGGCTTGAGTTTGCAAGCAATTTAAAGGCATATCCCAGCTCCTGCTTCTGTTTTGGTGCTGACATATAACATGACGTGGCTTCAAGAGTCTGCTATTTCTGTGCTAATTCACAGCGCCATTCCTATCAATCAGTATGTCTGCAGGTGCTGGTTTCAGGCCATAGCTGACTGGTACTTTCTCTGAGTTATTGTTAATATTATTGGTTCATAGGATTGGGTGTTGCTGGCTGAGCAGCATTTATTGCCCATCCCTAATTACCTTTGAGAAGGTGATGGTGAGCTGCCTTCATCTACAGTCCACCTGGTATAGGTACACCCATAATACTGTTGTAAGGGTAGTTAGAAAGTCTGGTGATATATTTTTCCAAGTCAGGTTGATAAGTGATTTGGAGGGAAATTTCCAGATGGTGGTATCCCCACACGTTTGCTGCTCTTGATGGTAGTGGTCACGGTTTTGGAAGACTGTCTAAGGAGGCATGGTGAGTTGCTGCAGTTCATTTTGTAGTTGGTACACAGCTGCCACTCGGCATTGGCAGAAGTAGTGAAGTTGGTGGGTGGGGTGCCAATCAAGCAAGCTGCTTTTGTCTTGAAATGGTGTTGAGTTTCTTGCACTTTGTTGGTGCTACACTCATCTAGGAAAGTGGAGAATATTTCATCACACTTTTGACTTATGGAATATGAACAGGCTTTGGGGAGTGAGGAAGTGAGTTACTCCTGCAGGATTCTGAGCCTCTGTTTTGGTAGCCATAGTATTTATACAGCTAGTCGAGTTTAATTTCTTCCCAGGATGCTGATAATAGGGGGAAATGGGGATGGTTATGTAATTGAATGTCAAGGGGAGTTGATTTGATACATTCTGTCATTTTGGAGATGATTATTGCCTGGCAGTTTTTTGTGGAACAAATGTTACTTACCATTTATCAACCCAGGCCTTGATATTGTCCAGGTCATGCAACAATTGAACATGGATTGCTTGACTGCAGGAGAAGTTACAAATGTGCTGAATGCTATGCAATCATCAGCAAACATCCCCACTCCTGACCTTTTGATAGAAGTAAAAACATAAGAACTAGGAGCAAGAGTTCGTCATCTGGTCCTTTGATCCCCCTTCAATAAGATCACAGCTGATTTTTTTTTTTTGCAGACTCCGTTCCACTTACCCACTCACTCACTGTAACCTTTAATTCCTTTACTGTTCAAAAATGTATCCTTACCTTAAAAACATTCAATGAGATAGCCTCAATTGCTTCACTGGGCAAGGAATTCTTCAGATTCACAACACTTTGTGTGAGAAGTTCCTCCTCAACTCAGTCCTAAATCTGCTTCCCCTGATTTTGAGGTTATGCCCTGTAGTTTCACTTGCTAGTGGGAACAACTTTCCTGCATCTGTTTTATCTATTCCCTTCATAATCTTGTATGTTTCTATAAAATCTCTCCTCCTTCTTCTGAATTCCAATGAGTATGGTCACAGTCAACTCAGTCTCTCTATTAGCCAACCCTCTCGACTCCAGAATCAACCTAGTGAATCTCCTCTGCACCCCCTCCAGTGCCAGTATATCCTTCCTCAAGTAAGGAGACCAAAACTGTACACAATACTCCAGGTGTAGCTCACCAGCACCTTATACAGCTGCAACATAATCTTGCTGTTTTTAAACTCCATTCATCTAGTAATGAAGGACAAAATTCCATTTGCCAGCTCAATTACCTGCTGCACATGTAAACCAACTTGAGATTCCTGCACAAGGACACCCAGGTCCCTCTGCACAGCAGCATGTTGCAATTTTTTATCATTTAAATAATAGTCCATTTTGCTGTTATTCCTACCAAAATGGATGACCTCACATTTATCAACAGTGTACTCCATCTGCCAAATCCTCACCCACTCACTTAAATTATCTATATCCCTTTGCAAACTTACAGCATTCTCTGCACACTTTGCTCTTCTACCATCTTAGTGTCATTTGTGAATTTTGACACGATACACTTGGTCCCCAACTCCAAATCATAAATGTAAATCTTAAACAATTGCGGCCCCAGCACTGATCCCTGAAGTACACCACTAGTCACTGATCACCGACCCCTAGAAAAACTCCCATTTACCCTACTCTTTGCTTTCTGTTAGTTAACCAATCCTCTATCCATGCTAATACATTACCCTTAACACTGTGCACCTTTATTTTATATAACAGTCTTTGGTGCGGCACCTTGTCAGATGCCTTCTGGAAATCCAGATACATCACATCCGCAGGTTCCCCATTGTCCACTGCGCATGTAATGTTCTCAAAGAATTCCACCAGATTAGTCAAACATGACTTTTCCTTCATGAATCAAGATGATGTTGCATCTTACCAGTAGGACAATTTATATCCAGAAGTCTTACTATTTCTTCCTTGATAATAGTTTCAAGCATTTTCCCTACTACAGAAGTTAAGCTAACTGGCCTAGGAAAGACATTGATGAAGCAGCTGAAATGGATGGCCCGAGGACATGGGTATGTCGGTGCTATGCTGTTTGTTAGCTGCAAGCATCCTTGTATCGGACTGTCTCCAAATTCTGCCTCTCTGAAAGTAGTGTGCTGCAGTCACTGCCAGTAAGTATGCCAATTCCTGTAGGTATGCTTACTGGTAGTTTTTGGGAGTTTGAGCAATCAACATTTTGGCTATTATACTGCCATACTTTCTTTAATGAATGCCTATCATGCTTTCAGTGACATGTGACTAGGTGCAAGGAAGCGTTTAGTGTTGTAAGTGATGTTATCAAGTTTGTTGTGTTCAGTTTCTTTCTTTGGGAATAGGAGTCTATGCCTTTACAAATAATCACCTGTTCACTTATATCTATTATATGGAAGTGTCAGTGAGTATGGGCAAGAGCAGGTAACCAATGTGACAGTCCTGGTGTCATTTCATTCTGCTGTTCTGCTTTTTTCCAAATTCCTGAGATAGGCAGATTCTACTGGAAAATGCATTTGTGTCAGTAATAGTGCTGGTTCTATAGGCAAAAGAAAAGTATCATTAAGAGAAAGAACTTATATTTTTTACAGCATCTTCCACAAACTCAAGACATTCTAAAGCTCTATGGTCAATTAAATACTTTTTGATGTGTCACTCTTTGTATATCGGAATTGTAACAACCAGTTTGTGCAAAGGAAGGTCCCACAGTAAAGTTGGTTGAGGGAGAAATGTTGGTGAAGACACCAGGAAAAGCTTCCCTGATCTTCTTTGAATATTATTGCAGAATCTTTTTAAATAACTTAGAATGTAATTAGTTTTATTTTCTTATCTGAAAGATTATCACACAGACTTATTAAAACATAAATGTCAACAGAAAAATAAGTTTTTCCAGAAGAAAGAATTTTATTTTAAAATGCCTGAAGTGCACTTATCTTAAAGTAGTGTCCCTTAATCTATCACTTACTGTATACCTACTAGGATCTAGCAAATTTGAATGCCCACTTAACATGGGCATAATTAGGAATAGGGATCCTGCACTGCCAAACGTTGGGAAGTGATTATGTTGCAAATGTGAAAATTGATCTTTTCCTGTTATATATTTTGTAGGCAGTATAACTAAATGCTTTTTGTTTCTCCTGCAGGCTGGCATTGATGGAGAGAGTATTGGTAATTGCCCCTTTTCTCAGCGTCTTTTCATGATTCTATGGCTGAAAGGTGTTGTGTTTAATGTCACAACAGTTGACTTGAAGAGGTAAGGGTCTAAAGTTCATTTGAAAGAAACTGTAATGCAGAATACACTTTGCAAACTACATGCACTTAAAATTAAATTGCAAACATTTATACAGGGAATATTCAAGTGCCTACTCTTCTATTTGTAATATATATAAATGAGTTGGAAGAGGGAGTTAGTGGAGTGATCAGCAAGTTTGCGGACAATACAAAGATAGCTGGACTTGCAGATAGTGAGGAACATTGTCAGGCGATGCAGCAGGACATAGGCTGGTAGCTTGGGCAGATAGATGGCAGATGAAATTCAAACCTGATAAATGCGAGATGATGCATTTCGGAAGAAAGAATATAGGCAGGAGGTATATGATAAAGGCTACACCTATTAAGAGCATAGAAACGCAGAGGGACCTGGGGTGCAGGTGCACAATCTCTGAAGGTGGCAGAGCAGGTGGAGAAGGTTGTGAAGAAAGCATATGGTATGCTAGCCTTTATATAGAGTACAAGAGCTGGCCTTTAATGTTGCAGTTGTATAAAACGTTAGTTAGACCTCATTTGGAATACTGCATCCAGTTCTGGTCGCCTTACTACCAGAAGGAAGTGGAGACTCTGGAGAGAGTGCAGAGGATATTTCCCATGATGCTGCCTGGTATGGAAGGTCTGAGTTACGAGGAGAGGTTAGGCAAATTGGGGCTGTTTTCCTTAGAAAGACATAGACTTAGAAGAGATCTAATAGAGGTGTATGAAGGGTATAGATAAACAGGATTAAGCTTTTTCCTAGGATGGACTCAAATAGCATGAGGAGTCACGGGCTTAGGGTGATGGGGGGTAAGGTATAATTTGGACGCTAGAGGGAGTTTTTTCACACAGAAGGGTGGTGGGGGTATGGAATGCACTGCCAAGTAAAGTGGTGGAGACAGGCACTCTGGAGTTATTTAAGAGATACTTAGATGGGCACATGAACAGAGTGGGAATGGAGGGATGTAGAAAACTGATTTAAAATAGGAATCATGAGCCTTGGGAATTCCCTGGGAAGTGTGTAAATTGTCGATGATATTGATATATTTGTTTTATCCTACAGGTACTTTGGTCCATCTTGTTGCCTAACAAGGGGCATACACGCAATGGGTCGTGAGAGGGCTGCTCTTGGATTTTTCAAGAGTATCCTAGTGCTTCACGTCGTTAGTGTACGCTTGACCTGGACCATTTGATGGGCAACACGACAGTTCAGTGACTATCGCTGTGCTGTGCAGATACATGGATTTGTGCCTGTGTCTGTGAGAGTTTGCGCATTCTCCCCGTGCTTGTGTGGGTTTTCTCCAGGTGCTCCGGTTTCCTCCCACATCCCAAAGATGTGATCTAAGGCTGATTGGCAGAACAAATTCTCCCTAAATTGTCTCAAATTTGGTTCTAATGCATAGATCTATAAACATAGACAGGGATCACAGGTAAAAGTGGGAATATTGAGGTGGCAGCACAGGCTCGTTGGGCCAAAGGGCCTGTTTCCCATGCTGTTTTGTTCTTTGTTCTACTTTTAGCTATCCCTCCAGTTGTTTCCTGGTCTCTCATTCTTTCTCCTCCACCCTTTCTCTGTCTGCCTTTCCCTTTGCTACTTACACCTTACCCCATGCCCCCATGCCCAACTTTCACCTTGCTGGAAATGACAAGGCTATCAAATGTTTATATTCCTGCCCTTTGGAATTTTTGAACACAACTTCCTTTTGTTCAATTAATATGTTGTTGGGTCACCTTTTCAGTGAACCTTTTCATCTATCTCAGTCTCCTTTTTTAGCTTCAAATTCCTCCATGCACTTATTCTGTGATGTTATTGGCTGGCACTCTCTATAAATCTGACTCTCAGATTAATCTCTAAGATGAAATAATCCTGGTTAATAATTTATTCCATTTGTGGGAAAGGTCCTGACTCAACCAAGTGATGTAAAGATTAGAAGTACGCTGCACCCCAGTGAAACTAAGAGTGAAACTTTTCAGTCCTGCAGTTTCAGATCGATTTCATGTTTTTTCCCTCCTACTTTAGTATTTATACTTTATAGCAAAGTGTATTTATTCTGTTTCCCATTTTGAATCTTGCACCTATGGTAGGATGCAATTCTTTCATTCACTGAATCTTTTTTTTATTTTTGCCACTTTTTGAACTCCTTTGATGTCTTCCTATAGAAAGACCTATTCAATGTAATTTGGTGTTGGATCTAAATAGCATTGCTTATTTTTCAGTCATTCAAATGCGCAGAGTGAATACCTGTCACCCAGGGAGTGCAATTTGTCTTTGTTGATGCTCTTTCACTACAGCCTATACTATGTAAACATTCCTATTCACTGACAAGTTTTGGTTGTACACTAATAACTTCATTACTCATTATATAGGAAATTATCTTTTCATATTTTCATGCATTCACCACTACTGAACTATGTTGCCATTTATATCTGCAACCCCTATTAAGCTCATTGACCAAACTGGTGATCAACTTATTGAACTTCCATTTACTTAATTGGATTTCAAATGTCATGAAATTCAGCATTATTGTTAGACTAATTGGTGCCATAGTTCAAGATCCTCCTGCAAAGGAATTGGAAATAATAGCCAGCTTGAATGTCCTATATGTGATTGGCAGAGCAGTATACAATTTTGACTGACCTCATCAATTCCCCTCTGATGGGCTACTGACTGGAATTCTCCATGATAGTGATACATTCAAGCTTGGTAATGAGTGGGCTCTTGCTGCTAAAACCACACCTTCTGTCAGAACGTTATAGGGTGGCTTTAATGAGAGCTCTGAAGTTCAGCAGCAAGATCATTTCACTTACCCAGAGATGCACAATGTTATGTAGAGAGAAAATTGGAAAACAAGGAGGCTATTGTAAAAATTATGGAGAGAAAAGTTGACAGCTTATTTATTACTAGTGTTAATCTTAATGAATATCTGAATGTTTATAAAATTAACACTCATGCCTTTTATGTCAAATTGATTTAAAGATAGCTCATGTTTAGCTAGATTTTTGAATACTAAGCGATTTGATTTTTGCCATTCCTGCTCTGAAGTTAAACAATAGAGTACAGCCAAGGGGAGAATGAAAAATCTTAAGTGATTGATATCAGCTGAGAAAAGTATTGGGGAAACTTAAAAGTGGATGAATATCCAGGATTTGGGTGGCACAATAGTTAGCATTGCTGCCTCACAGTGCCAGGGATTCAGGTTCAATTCTCAGGTTGGGTCACTGTCTGTGTGGAGTTTACACATTCTCCCTATGTCTGCATGGGGGCTCATGGAATTGGGTGTAGTGTATTAGCATGGGCGGGAGGTTGGTAAGGGTCAGGAGACAGAGAATAGGAATAAGTGGGGCATTCCAAAGTGTCTCAAGGAATTGGCGGATATGGGGAGCAGGTGAAAAAGGGGAGTTGAGCCAAATGATCAGCCATGATTATACCGAGTGACAGTGCAGGTTGGAGGCTATATGATCCAGGGAGGTGGGTTTGATCCCTGTGAAAGCCAATGACTCCGATCTGTCCTTAAACACTGATGGATTTAATTCTATCCATTTTTGCCGTCACAATGGAAAGTCCTTTTGTGGAAACAGTCTAGGTGGCAATGCAGATTTTGTGGGGGGCCTACAGCAGGGTGGTATTGACACTGGATTAATAATTAAGGGGACCTGATTTGAATCCTAGGCAGATCGTGTAATTTGAATTCAATAAAAACCTGGAATTAAGATGTTGGCAATCAGTGGTGTAGTGATATTGTCACTGGCTTGGTATTTGATAGACTGGGTTCAAGTCCCACCATAGTAGATGTGGAATTTGAATTCAGTAACAATCTGATGTACTCCTGTTTCTATTTCTTATGTTCATTATTCTTTATCCAGTTACTAGCCAGATACTGTAGATTTTAATGAATTGATTAACTTACAGTTAAAACCAAAATACATTTATGTTGGCTTGAGTCTCTTCACTTCAGGGAGCTAAGTATGCAGTTACTAATGCAATTCAGGGCCATATTTCCTGCACTGTTACTGACTTATTTAATGTATTTCTATCCAATAGCAGCATTTATTGGTTGATTTCATTATTTACTTCTAGAAAACCAGCAGACCTGCATAACCTAGCTCCTGGCACTCACCCTCCATTCCTAACCTTTAATGGGGAGGTCAAGACAGATGTCAACAAAATTGAAGAATTCTTGGAGGAGATGTTGTGCCCGCCAAAGTGAGTTCCATTGTCTTGAATAAACCTGATTTCTATTTGCTTCACAGGGTTGTCTCCAATGATCTAATCCATCTAACCTACACATCTTGAGACGCTAAAGGGCAATTTAGTATGGGCAGCTCACTTAACCTGCACATCTTTAAACTGTGGAAGGAAACCGGAAGACCAAGTCCCCTGGCACTGTGAGGCAACAGTGCTCATCACTGTGCCAACATACCAGTTGATAGCTGAATGATTGATGCAGCTGGATACAAAATATTTTTAAAAATTTTACTGTAACAGATAATTGAAATCACTAATGATTAAATGATACTAATGATTTTGTGGGCAACTTATATCTTAATAAAAAGTGACATTCTCCTTGGATATTCATTGCCCACAGAACTCTCTCTACTCTGTAGAGAGAGTACTTCTGTACTTCTGTACTCTCTACAGAATTAGAATCCTTTTAGCAAACAATCCACAGTTGCTTCCAGCTATCGAAGGGTCCCATATCCTCATTTCATCAGCTATTAATTTCAAGTGATCATCTCCAGGTTCTTTTCTCAATTTTTGGAGAGTCTCTGAAATCCACCACTAGCAGTGAGGTCTCTTCCAGTGATGATTCTTCTTTCTGGCCATGCGGGAACAAATCTGGAATTAGTAGTTGGCTGTAGAATGTGTCTTTTGACTAGAGATCTTCTCCCTCCTGCATCCTGTTATGGTAACACTTGACGTCCAGCATACTTTTCTCTCTGTCAAGCTTCAGTTGTCTGTGAAATGATTCATTTGTAGGGAAGCCTGTCACCTGACCCCAAAATGGGACTTCCTTTGCCCACTTTCCCCTTGATAACATGAAACACATTAGTCTTGTTTCTAGGTGGAAATGCAAAATATCTATAATTGCCTTTCACTCTGGGTTGTCCCTGTTGAATATTCCCATCATTTCTGTGGCTTACATTATCATATCAAGATAATCTGATTGCTTCAATGCAAATGGATCGCTTCACACAATGGAAAATAAAGGCCTAAGCTAAGAACAGTTCTAATTAATACAGTCTCTCTCTGGCATATGAGTTCACGATGGGCACTGTGCTGGAATTAACCGGCCACCCACTGCCAGGTAGACCTGTCAAATAAGGTGGCATGCCTTTGGTACTGTACCATCGCCTGCCTGCATCTGCACCTACTGCCATTTTGAGTTGAGAGGAAGATCAGGTGGGCCACCCGCTCATGTCAAATTGAGGTTCAGAAGTGCATAGTTAAAATTGCTGTTCCTTAGATTTAACAGAATGGACACAGGCTTCTCGTGCCATGATGCAGCCCAGCATGACTAGTCATCCCACATTTTCTGGATTTGTCCCAGAACGTGGCTTGATGTCCTGAGCATTGATGCCCGGGCCTCCATTTGATACAAATTTTTCATGATAGCGAGGGAGGTGACTGATTTAAGTTCCCTGTTCATTGGTGCCTATGCATGCACAGTACAGAGCCAGCCTGGTATGTATGCTCAAATGCAGCTACGTGAGAGCTGCAGCATTAGTGGCCAGCACCACTCTCCTCCAAGCTTTGACAGATAGTGGGGTTGAGATCTGGCAGTGGCACCCAAGGACTGGATCTGGGGTGATATGGAGAGAAGGTGCAGTACACCAAAGCTGGGTTCAACATGCCTGTGTTGGGGAGTAGGGGATGTTTGGCAGGCCTGAATGTGAAGTCTGGTAAGCCTGAGATGTTGTCTGGAGAGACCTGTGGCAAGGGGGGTTGTTCAACAAAGCTCAAGGGGAACAGGGGGAAGGGTCCAGCCAAGGAGAGGTGGCAGGCTGTGCCATTTATATTGGGGTGTGGGGAGCCCACATTTGTTCTATGATTCCACTTTATGCTACATACCTGAATATCTCTTGTTGGATAATTAGACAGCTTGCTTAACAGTAGTAAAAGAGTGAACAGTTGCTGTCATCTGATTGCTACAGTAGAAGAGATAGAGCAGGTCAAAAAATACTCTTCATAAGTCATGGTTTTCCTTGTACATTGACCATAATATATCTATTAACTTGATTAGTTGAAGAAGGCTTTGCTTATACAACGCTATTACTTTAGTATGCGGGATAAGGAAATGGATAATATACATTTAAATAAAAAGAAGTATCTATCTTTTGAGACCTTTCTACAAGCAAGGTCATTCACCCACCAGCATTGTGCAATAGATTTCCTTTCACAATGTCAATTTAATATGTTCTAGAACATTACAGCGCAGAACAGACCCTTCGGCCTTCGATGTTGCGCTGACCAATTAAGAAAAAGCAATGACCCTCTAACCTAAACCATTCCCTTTTCGTCCATAGACTTACCTACTAACCTCTTAAATGCCACCAAACTTGGCGCATCTACAACTGCAGCAGGCAGGGCATTCCATACCCTTACCACCCTAAAAAAAAGTTATTTTCTTGTCCTCTTCTTCACACATCTGAAAACAATTTTGGGGGATTATCACCATTGCCATCACCAATACTGGTGAGATTATACATGTATGAATAATGTAACTGGGGACTTTAAGGCCTGTGTGACATTGCTGTGTTACCTGCTGCTGCAACATGTGTGATGTACAAAATGCTCCTTTTGTGAATCTAGAGATCAGTTTTAAAGAGAACAATGTACTCTCTGAGATGGATGTCACATTTTTCATCTTGAGTTAGTGAAAAAATTGATAAGGATAATATTTTATTCCTTTTGTTTTTGTGGATTGACTGAACATAAATAGCTCAGGACCATGACACATGTTTAAAATATAGTAGAGTCACTTCAAATGAATATTTCATACTGTATTAATGTGAAGTGTTATAGTTGCCATAGCACTGCAATCAAGGCCATCTGTAATTGCTACAATAATTATAGGAGTGTAAAATTTCTCCCAATCTCCCACCACAACTTTAGTGGACGATTTGTGAGAAGTCTGAGGAAAATATGAAAAAACTGTTTCTTTAAGACAGTCGGGGAAACTGCTGGGAAATTCTACCCAATTTTTTTAATTTCAAGAACAAATTTTAAATTCAGGAACAAATAATGGTAGGTTTGATTTATTAATTTATCATAAGAATATTTCAGTAAGTGATATCTCTCATGGTCTCTCTTCAGAGATTTTTTTTTAAATTTTCTTTCCTGTTTTCTTCACTAATTTTCCTTATTCCTCACCTGAGCATTTCCAGTGTGGATTGCTAAATAGGGATTTGGAAATTTTCCCTTTCCGGACCTGGGGTATTAAAGTCAATTAGTGCCTTTCAAGACTGACCAAAAATTGAATTTCAGATTTTTTTTTCTAGACTTCGTGGATCACCTAATTACTAGAGGTGGGGACAAACACTGTGCTGTCAAAGGCAATTCTCTCCCCTTTTTTTCCCAGGTTGCCTCACCTGCTCACAGGCTTCTGCCAAAATTGTGCAGCAGCTGCTTAACAGCAACAATGTGTGTAGCCTTGAGTCAGTTCACCTCCTTCCTGTTTCTGGCTCCTCACTGGGGAAGTATTAAATTATCACTTGGCGAATTTTTGACTGCTCATTCACAATTGCTATCCCTTCCTTTGGGATGTCACGAGATGATCCTTGCGCTACCACACATCCTTAACCATGACTGTACAGCTCAGAGATACATTTGAATAATTTGAGTCCATGCAGGTGAAGGCATTGCTTGGACCATCATGTTTGTTCATTGAAATAATGTAATTAAAAGCAGTTTCCGATGCAGCAGATGTGTTAGATGGCATGGGTAAAAAGCTTCTGTTCACAGTTCATTACCACATGCAAAATAGTGTAATTCTGTAATGTTTTTAAATCTTAAGTAAAACTTGGCTTTTGTTTAAAATGGTACATGGTTGACCTTTTATTTTAACTTAAAATCAGCTTGTTTACTCAATGTATTAATAAGTGTCTTTTCATATTGGGATCAGAATTTGAATCTAGCTCAAATTGATACAACATATTCTACAGTTAATTAGGCAGCAGTCACCCATTTCTTGAGTGGATGCAGATCCACAGCACAGCACTAACACAATAATGCATGCAATAATCACCAAAGATCAGAAAAATAGCTGGTAAAGAAATTTGAGAGAAACTTGCCCTGATGCAATTGTAGGGTCTCTTCAAAGTAAGTCGTCCCATTAGAACGGAATAGAAGGAACAATGAACTATAGCGGACAGTTGCTGAGTTGGGGTGGTGTAGGTGGCGGTGTAGTGTGTTGCTGGTAGTGAAACTGGATAATTTTTTTTCCCCCCACTGACATCTTAAAGCAGACAATTAAAAGCAGCAGAAGCACTTCAACGTATTTCTTATGAATAACAATCTAATTATTAAAATCATTAAGTGAATTATCCTACATGTAATGAAGAAATTTAAGTTAGTGACCTAAAAGAAAAGCAAGGATACGCTGCATTGTTCTGTGATTTGACATGGAAAGATAGTGGAGTGAGCAAATATGTGGCAGATGAAATTCAGTGTGGAGAAGTGAGGTGATGTGTTTTGATAGGTAGAAAGAACATGGAATGACAATATAAAATAAACAGTAACATTCTTAAAGGGAGCAGAGGGTCCTAATATATGTGTGCAAAGATCATTGAAAAGGTGGCAGGATGTATAAAGAGAGCAGTAATTAAAGCATTTAGTATCTTAGGCTTTATTAATAGGGACATAGACTACAGGAGCAAGGCGCTGTGCTGAACCTATTTGCGACACTAGTTAGACTCAACTGGAATAGTTCTGGGCACCACACTATAGGGAGGAAGTGAACTCATTAAAGAGGTGCAGAAGAATGGTCCTAGGGATGAGAAACTTCAGTAGTGAGCATAGATTGGAGAGGTTAGAACTCTTCTTGGAGAGAAAGCGGCTAAAAGGAGATGTTCAAAATCTTGACAGGTTGGATAGGGTAGATGGGGAGAAATTGTTCCTACTTATGAAAGAATCAGAAAGAAGAGGGCACAAATTTAAAATGATTTGCAAAAGAAGCAAATGTAATGTGAGAGAAATTGTTTTCATGCAACAAGTGGTTCAAGTTTATAATTTTAGAATGAACTGCCTGGAAGTGTGATGAAAACAGGTTCAATCAAGGCTTTCAAAAAGGCATGAGATTAGGGTATGGGGAATACCATAGAATCCTACTGTGCAGAAGGAGGCCTTTTGGCCTATCAAGTCTGCACTGACCACAAACCCACCCAGGCCCTATCCCTGCAAGCCAATGCTTTAATCCTAGCTGGTCCCCCTGACACTAAGAGGCAATTTAGCATGATGAATCTATGTAACCTGCACATCTTTGGTGGCAAGGCAATGGCACTAAGTCATAATGCTCATTTGGAGAGCCAGTGCAGGCACAATGGACTGAATGACCCCGTTTTGCACCATAATGATTCTGTGATGTGTATTTGTTGTCACTGCTGGAAATAGACTGCAACCATCAATATTTGGGTGGATGAATGGACATTTCTGTGAACAGTATAGCAATGCCACAACTTCACAGTCACCATGTTTCTTGAAGTCTTTGCAATGTTACTGTACTAAAATAAAATGAAGATCTAGTTTGTATTTTTACTCTTTTCAGGTATCCCAAGCTTGCAGCAAAGCATCATGACTCAAATACTGCTGGAATCGACATATTTGCAAAGTTTTCAGCATACATTAAAAACACACGGGTAAATGCTAATGATGGTAAGAGCTGAGCTTCACACTTATTAGACTGAAGTTTAAGTGTTAGTACAAGTTAGCATAAATCTTCACTAAAATCGTAAATGTTCCTTAGGTATTAATTTAGTTTTAACCAAGAATAAAGAACTTGGCGGATGTCTGTATTAAACAAGTGAGAAAGAAAATGAGTCTTTGTACTGGCTCTGAACGAAAAGTTGAATTTTGAAGTTAATTGTTGACAGAAAAGATAAAAAGAAACTTTCATCAATGAGAAAAAGACAAATGGGGAAAGAGAAAACAGTTTTAATTTATGTGCATTGTGTGAGGTTTGCTGTTACAACAACTTTGACAGAATCATTTGAAAGGTTGTATCTGGTAAGCAGTAATGTTGTAAAAACAGAACAAGCTGGATAAACTCATTAGTTCTGGCAGCATGGTGCAGAGAGAAACAATGTTTCAAATCCATACAGATTTACTTCAGATTTCTATTATTCACAGTATTTTTTTGCTTTTATTAGTTTGAAAATGACCCCTATTTATTTTTGGAGAGGATTGGTGGAAAAGGGGTAGGGATGATTGTGCCTTAAGTTATGAGAAAATCTTAAAAGCTGAATTTATAGTCCTTAGAGCCTGTATCAAAACCCTTCTCATCCATTTTTCTAAGATGTTAGTACACATTTGCACTTTGAGTGTATAGAACAGGAAGAAAAATCAATACACTTCAAATAATTTTTCTCACCAGTTAGCATTAAGAAGTCTCACAACACCAGGTTAAATTCCAACAGATTTTGGAATGCTGCTCCTTCTCAGGTGAGTGGAGAGGGGGTGTAATCACAGGTTTAATGAGGTGTGAAATGTCTCAAGCCAGGGCAGTTAGTAGAATTTTGCAAGCCCAGGCCAAATGATCGGGGTAACACATAGTGTGATATGAACCCAAGATCCCAAGTTTGAGGTCTCATGCATGTGGAACTTGTCTATCAGTTTCTGCTTGGCGGAAGTGCGTTGTTGTGTGTCTTGAAGGCCACCTTGGAGAATGCTTACCTGAAGATCAGACGCTGAATGCCATTGACTGCTGAAGTGTTCCCCTGCCTGATGATTGTCGCGCAGTGTCCACCCATCCATTGTCATAGCGTCAGTGTCCGATGTACTTTGGGACATCATTTCCTGTGGAGTATGAGGTAGACAACATTGGCTGAATCGCATGAGCATGTACCTGTTGGGTGGTGTTCTCACTTGTGATGGTGGCATCCATGTCAGTCTGGCATGTCTTGCAGAGATTGCTGTGGCAGGGTTGTGCGGTGTCATGATCACTGTTCACCTGAAGCCTACGTAGTTTGCTGTGAACAATGGTCAGTTTGAGATTGCGCAGTTTGAAGGCATGTAGTGGGGGTATGGGGATGGCCTTGACGAGATGGCTGTGACTACATAAACCATGTTTGTGAACCCAACTCTCCACTCATCTGATGAAAAAGCAGTGCTTCGAAAGCTTATGAAACCAAATAAACCTGTTGGACTTTAACCTGATGTTGTGAGATTTCTTAGTGCGGTAGCATCTCCACATCACAGTTAGCAATAGTAATGGAAAATAGGCTTCTAGCTAAAGTAGAGTATGTTTAAAAAATGGCATTTAATTTTTTTAAACATTACTCAGTAGATATTCATCCAGATTGTAAATCATATTCAGGATTTAAAAAAAGAGATGAATGATTTGCGACAAATAAGCTTGAGTTCTTTACCCACTTATAACATTGTCAGTAGGATTCAGGGGAATGGGAACTGCGTGGTTGGATGCCTCCCATTCTCGTTTTATTTAATTTATGCCAGGTGTTCCTCAGGGAATTTTGTGATCGTAGATCACAGAATCCTGCAGTGCAGAAGGAAGCCATTCAGCCCATCGAGTCTGCACTGACCACAATTCCACCAAGGCCCCATTCCCATGTATTTACCCCAGCTAGTCCCACTGACACTAAGGGGCAATTTAGCATGGCCAATCTATCTAATGCGCACATCTTTATACAGTGGGATGCAACCAGAGCACTTGGAAGAAACCCACGCAGGAACGGGGAGATTGTGTAAACTCTGCACAGTCGGTGAGTCAAGCTGGGATTCGAATCTGAATCTCTGTCACTATGAGGCAGCAGTGCTAGCCACTGTGCCACCGTTTTCCAACTCCTTTTTCCTAGAAGGCTTATTAAAGAAACATTCTCCTATTTTGAAGGCCATCACCAGGTCCCTTCAGATTTTGAATGTTTGACTGGAGGTCCCATTGACGATGCTGCTAGCCATTATGGTGTAGTAATTAATGAAATGTATTGATTTAAAGGGCTGAATGAAAGAATGGAAATTCATCAAAAATACTCCTGTAATATTTGGAGTATTGCTTTTGGTTATAATTTCCAGATGCTAAAAAATGAGATCATTGTTTCATGAATTTTGTCATGGAGGAACTATTTATGTAATAAGAAAAACGACTGCAACAATGTCATTAATACAAAAAAGGCTTCATTGAAGAGGTGACAGATATGGAGAATGAACAATATGAATGGAGATTTAGAAAGTCTTTGACTAGGTACTTCACTAAAGACTATTGGATAAGATTTTTTAAAGTCTATTTATTAATGTCACAAGTAGGCTCACATTAACACTGCAATGAAGTTACTTTAAAAATCCCCTAGTCGCCACACTCCCGGTGCTGGTTTGGGTACACTGAGGGAGAATTTAGCATGGCCAGTGCATCTGACCAGCATGTCTTTTGGACTGAGGAAAGAAACTGGAGTACCCAGAAAAACCCCATGCAGACACGAGAACATGCAAATTCTACACAGACAATGACCCAAGGTGGGAATCGAACCCAGGTTTCTGTGCTGTGAGGCATCAGTGCTAATCACTGTGCCACCGTGAATGTGAAAGTATATGATTTAAGTAAATTGGAATATAAATCGGTAAGCATGAAGGAAATATAGAGGGAGTTGTGGAAAGTTTCTAAATGGCTGGAAACAGATAGTGGTGACTCACAGGGTTTTATTTCATTCCCTACATGTGAAATTGAATAATGTGCTCAAGAAGTTGGGAGGGGATTGTGGATGGAGGGGTGGGCAAGATGTGCAGCTAATACAAAAATGATATAAATTATAAATTATTATGGCGATCAAAGGAAACAGTGTGGGATATTAATAAGATGCTTGAATGAGCAAAAGATTACTAGATGAAGTTCAGTGGGATTTTTGAGATTTAGAATTAATGACAGGAGAACCATTTTTAAGTGAAGAGTTGAGAACTGTGGCGTGCACTACTCTGAAGTTATTGGCTGAAAAAAAGACTGAGTTAGTATTTAAGGGCAGATTAGTGTGGAGTGCAAGTAAAGGGGGTAAATGAATGAGAATCCAGTGGATACAAAGCAATCAGTACAACTACTTGAATGGAGGATAGAGATTAACTCAGGGCAGTGGACCAAATGGCCATTTCTGTTTTGTGATATTTATGTACAGAAGTATTTTTCAAGAATTGAGTTAAACCTTAAACTATTTGGTGTGTGCCATAGAATGCAAATAAAAATTCTTTGGCATCATTTCCATGTTTCTACAATGGGGGTAAAGTAGGGCAAACAAAAACAGAGCTCAAAGGATGACAAAAGAGATAGAGATTACGATGGAGAAGAAAAATTGTGTTTATAGCAGATTTCAGATGCATAACACAACTGACAACCAGAATGAAAATAAACATTCAGAGAAGTGGAAATTCACATAAAAGAAACAGATGAGTGAGAAGTGAGTGGTGGCCAACATAAAATACATTGCCAAAGTCTTCTGTTGGTGTATAAATAGTGTGAAGGTGGTAAAAGATAGAATGAAGACAATTAGTGACCAAAAAGTACCAAAGATTCAGCACTGGCATGATGGGATGAATGGCCTCCACTTAGGCTTCTACATTGTTAGTTCACACATGATTCTATATTGGGGAATGCCACAAATGATCCCATTCATACAATTCCATTCTTGATGTTACAATATGCAACATGACATAATGGAATTCGGGTGGAATAACTTGTCACTTAGTAAAACTGACATTGCGGATTGGTTGCAGATAATAGAAATACCAATTTTCATTTTCACAGGTCAATCTGTAATGCTACTTTTACACTGGAAAGTTTAATTTATAATCTCAGGATGACAATTGGAAAAAATGAGCTCTAGGATTTTAGACACATGAATGGGGGAATGTATTATAATACAGCAGTCAGAACAGATCCTTGAGAGATGGAAAGTTACACTATGCTATATGAGGACATTGATGAGGGGCTGAAAACCCTTTCTAAATAGTGTTGCGCTGAGTTCAGACAGTTTGCAAGCATTAACGTGATTCTCCTTTAGTTCCTGTTTACAAATTCTGCACATTATCACAAAACTAAGAATATTTTTCATGTAAGAGATTGAATAATGGATTTTAAAGTTGGATAACCCTTCTAAATAAAGAATTCCACTAAACAATGTAGAACTCATTGTTGTTGCACAGCATACAGCCACTAGGACATCTGTAAATATGATGTCCTCTTTTTATCATTTCATTTGTTAGAATTAAGATCTCAAGTTTTCATGCCCTCGTGAATGAACAGAGCTTTCTCCAACAGATTTTTTTTTGCACCTTGTTGATTTAAAGGACAGAGCGTCAGTTCATAATTGTAGCCTTGTGTGCAGGGACAGTCTCGAACTCCCTGTACTGTACTTGAACCAATTAAACTTAATTGTCATTGACCTGCAACAACAGTTCCGCTAGGGAGGAAATCAATAGAACTTCAAATAACAAACTGTACATTGGCACAAGATTCTCGTTCCTAGGCAGTTCCAGCAAAGATTTTGAAACTGCCAAATTTTTCTTAAAAGCATTTGTAAGTAGTTGTCATAAGTCCAGTACTAAAATCTAAAATTAATGCATCCTTGTTTTTATTTTAGCTGTGTGTTTGATGTGTGTAGAAATCTGTCAATTTGTCCAAACTAAGCAACTACTGAGAAGGCAATATTAAGGGAGGGATTTTCCAGCCTCGCTCGCCCCAATTCCCATGGCGGGAAGTAAAATTTGCCTCTTAGAGTTTCCTGATATAAAATGCACCCACTCTCCATTAGGGGCACATCTTCTACCCTATCCCTCTGAATTTAGGCACTGATAGGACAGAGCCTAAATGTGTATCCCAGTACCAAAATTTATAACTACCTAAAGACATGTATTTACAAGTTTGCTAAGCCTCCCATTGATTGTTTATTAGGGTCATATTTATACTCAAGATGTTGCTTTTTAAAATTCATTCATGGGATGTGAATTTCATTGGCAAGACCAGTATGCATTATCTATTCTTAATTGCCTTCCGAGGTAGTAGTGAGTTGCCTTCCTGAATTGCAGTAGTCCATGTAGTTGAGGTAATTTATATAGTGCTGTGTGGACTTTTACCCAGCAACAATAAAGGATGGTGTGTGATTTGGTGGGGAAGAGGCCCTTAGTCTTGACAATGGTAGAACTCAGGATTTGGGAGGTGCTGCCAATAAAGCTTGGTGAGTTGCTGCAGCATATCTTGTAAATGGTGCAGGGGGTGGAGGGAGCGGGTGGTGAATGTTTAAGGTAATGGGGGGGGGGGGTGTCAATCAATTAAGTTTTTTTTCTGGCTGGGATCTTCTTGAGTGTTGTGGGAGATACACCCTTCCAGGCAAGTGAATAGTATTACATCACATTCCTGTCTTTTTGCTATGTCAATAGGAGAAAAGCTTTGA
The DNA here is from genome assembly GCA_024679065.1 of Sphyrna mokarran. Lineage (NCBI taxonomy): Eukaryota > Metazoa > Chordata > Chondrichthyes > Carcharhiniformes > Carcharhinidae > Sphyrna > Sphyrna mokarran. The sequence goes on from JAGIQG010000005.1 coordinate 73,217,599, forward strand.
GGATTCAGGAGATAAATCAATCGTCGTAGGACTCTCATCCTCTGACCTGACCTTGCATTGCATTTTATTTTAGTTTAGCTGGCCCCATCAGTGGTGACCCCAATTAATGGCAATTTGGCGATGCTGTTGAATGTCATTGCAGCATGGCTTTGTTAAGGGGAGGTCGTGCTGGTAGAATTTTTTGAGGAGATGACGAAAACAGTCGACGAAGGGTGAGCCGTCGATATCATCTATATGGATTTCAGTAAGGCGTTTGACAAAGTCCCTCGTGGGAGGTTAGTTGAGAAGGTCAAGGCTCATGGAATACAAGGACAGATCGCTAGATAGATAAGTAACTGGCTTAGTAATAGGAGACAGAGAGTAATAGTGGAAAGGTGTTTTTCTAGCTGGAGGTCGGTCACTAGTGGTGTGCCACAGGGCTCGGTACTGGGACCTCTTCTATTTTGTAATATATATAAGTGACTTGGAAGAGGGAGTAAGTGGAGTGATCAGCAAGTTTGCAGACAATACAAAGATGGCCGGACTTACGGATAGTGTGGAGCATTGTCAGGCGATGCAGCAGGACATAAATAGGCTGGTAGCTTGGGCAGACAGATGGCAGATGGAATTCAAACCTGATAAATGTGAGGTGATGCATTTTGGGAGAAGGAATGTAAGGGGAGGTATATGATAAAGGGTAGGCCTATTAAGAGTATAGAAACGCAGAGGGACCTGGGGGTGCAGGTGCATAAGTCTCTGAAGGTGGCAGAGCAGGTGGAGAAGGCTGTGAAGAAAGCACATGGTATGCTAGCCTTTATATGAAAGGGTATAGAGTACAAGAGCTGGCCTTTACTGTTGCAGTTGTATAAAACGTTGGTTAGACCTCATTTGGAATACTGCGTCCAGTTCTGGTCGCCTTACTAACGGAAGGACGTGGAGACTCTGGAGAGAGTGCAGAGGATGTTTACCAGGATGCTGCCTGGTATGGAAAGTCTGAGTTACGAGGAGAGGTTAGGTAAATTGGGACTGTTTTCCTTAGAAAGACATAGACTTAGAGGAGATCTAATAGAGGTGTACAAGATTGTGAGGGGTATAGATAGAGTAAACAGGGTTAAGCTTTTTCCTAGGATGGACTCGAATAGCACGAGGGGTCACGGGCTTAGGGTGAGGTGGGGTAAGGTATAATTTGGATGCTAGAGGGAGTTTTTTCACACAGAGGGTGGTGGGGGTATGGAATGCTCTGCCAAGTAAAGTGGTGTAGGCAGGCACTCTGGAGATATTTCAGAAATACTTAGATGAGCACGTGAACAGAATGGGAATGGAGGGATATAGAAAACTGATTTAAAATAGGGATCATGAGTCTTGGGAGTTCCTGGGAAGTGTGTAAATAGATGATGATATTGATGTACTTGTTTTTAACAAGGGGCATACATGCGATGGGCCGTGAGAGGGCTGCTCTTGGATTTTTTTTCAGAGTATCCTAGTGCTTCATGTCGTTAATGTACGCTTGACCTGGACCATTTGATGGGCAACATGACAGCTCAGTAACTATCGCTGTGCTGTGCAGATATATGGATTTGGGCTTGTGTCTGTGGGAGTTTGCGCATTCTCCCCGTGATTGCGTGGGTTTTCTCCGGGTGCTCCGGTTTCCTCCCACATCCCAAAGACGTGCTCTTAGGCTAATTGGCAAAACAAATTCTCCCTAAATTGTCTCAAATTTGTTTTTTAATCCATAGATCTACAAACATAGACAGGGATCACAGGTAGAGGTGGGAACATCGGGGTGGCGTCGCAGGCTCGTTGGGCCAAAGGGCCTGTTTCCCGTGCTGTTTGGTTCTTTGTTCTCTTTGTTCTTTGTCAAAGAGAGCTGGTTCGATTCTTCCTTGTTTAAAGTAGGATTGATATGGTGCAGGTGACTTGCTACTTACCAGTCCAAACCTGAAAATTATCTCAGTCTTGCTGCATGTGGGCACAACTGCTTCGTTATCTGAAAAATTACAAATGGAATTGAACACCATACATTTAAGTATGAGTAGCTCCACTTCTGAGCAAGAAGGAATAAAGATCATTGAGCAGCTGAAGATGTTTGGGCTTAGGACAGTGCCCTGCAGAATGCCGGACAAGATTTCTTGCAATTTTTAAATCTTTAAAAAATATATTTGTGGAACATGTGTGTCATTGGCAAGGCCAGCATTCAGTTCCCATTCCTAGTGGTTTGCTAGGACATTTCAGGTGGCAGTTAAGGGTCAACCACACTCCTGAAGGTCTGAAGTCACATTATATGATAGAATCATGAAATCCCTATAGTGCAGGAAGAGGTTATTTGGCTACTGAGGCTGCACTGACAACAATCCCACCCAGACCCGATTCTGCTAGTCCCTTGGATGTTAAAGGGCAATTTGGCATAGCCAAACCGACTCGAGTACAGCTTCTTCCCTGCTGCCATCAGACTTGTAAATGGATCTACCTCGCACTAAGTTGATCTTTCTCTGCACCCTAACTATGATTGTAACACTACATTCTGCACTCTCCCCTTTCCTTCTCTATGAATGCTATGCTTTGTCTGTACAGCATGCAAGAAACAATACTTTTTACTATATACTAATACATGTGACAATAATCAAATCAAATCAAAATCAAACCAATTCACTTAACCTGCACATCTTTGAACTGTGTGGGGTTTGCACATTCTTGTCATGTCTGTATGGGTTTCCTCTCAATCACCTGAGGGAATTGAACCCAAGTCCCTGGCATTGTGAAGTAGCAGTATTAACCACTGTGCCACCATGCCGTCCAGTATACCAAACCTGATAAAGATGGCAAATCTCCTCCTGTCAATGACTTTGGTGAAGTAGATGGATTTGGAAGGCAGTCTAGAAATTCCAAAGCAACATTTATTTTTTTTTTATTACTGATGTTATCTTTTTATTTTAGATTTGCTTGATTAACTGAAGAGCTCTGACAAAGGGTCATTGCGACTCAATGTTGGTTCTATTCTCTCCCCTCGGATGTTGTCAGACCTGCTGAGATTTTCCAGCATTTTTATGATCTGCAATGATTCTATCTCATTTATCATGATAATTTTGCCAAACAACACAGTGCAAGTATCCTGTCAAGGATAGTTAGATTTTCAACAAGTAGATTGGTGAGCACAAGGTTGGTGTTTCCCATCTGTTGGCTATCCCACCATCTGCCTAAAGTCCACATTGGCTGATATGCCTTTTAGGATTTGGTTAGTTCACCCATAAGTGGTGCTACCTAGGATACTCTTTAGTACTCCTTATTGAAACCGGTAGATTCCACTGGCTTGATTAATGGTAATGCTACTGGGAAGGAATGCCATGATTTTCCAGATTGCAGTGGAATACAACTTGATGGCTTATGGCCCACAGCCTTCATGGATTTCGCTTCATGGGTGGAGTGGAGAAATGTAGTGATAGTAGGGGACAGTATAGTGAGCGGGATTGACTCTGCAGCAAGGACCCAAAGTCCAGGCAGCTGTGCTGACTGTCCAAAGCCAAGTTTGGAACATCTACTCGGCAGTTGTTGTGGTCCACTTGAGTCCAACAATGTAAATAGAACTAGGAAAGAGAACGAGGAGCTAGGCATTACATTAAAAAGCAAAACCTCAAAGGTTATAATCTTCAGATTATTACCTGAACCACGTGCAAATTGGCAGAGGGTACATAAAAACGGAGCGATAAACATGTGGCTCCAAGACTGGTGTGCAAAAGTGTGTTCTAGCTGTGAGGCACTGGCTCCAGTATTAGGGAAGGTGGGAGCTCTATCTTTGGGACAATCTACACCTGGACTATTATCTCAGTGTTCTAGTGAGCTACATAACAAGGGAAGTAGAGACGTTTTTTAACTAAATAATGGGATCAAGGAATCAAATGTGGGCAGATATATTAAATCAAGGGGAGAGAGGAGGGTATAATTATGGAAAATGATTAGCAGAATGTGACTGGAAGGGACAGAGAGCTAAAAAACTGAGTAAATCTGCTGATAAAATCAAAAATTACAAAAATAACCAAAGGACAAAATTCAAGGCTCTGTATTTTAAACGGGTAGTATTCAAAACAAAACAGACGAACTGATAGCGCAAATAGAGCTTAATAAGTACACTAATAATCGTTACAGAAAAATAGCAGGATGGCTGAGATTGGACCCTCAATATTGAACGCTATGCAACATTCAGGAGGAATAGAAGTTAAGAAAGGAGTAAAGACAACATCAGCACAATAGAAAGAGATAACCTAAGTTCAGGAGACCATGATATGAAAGCATTTTGGGTAAAAATGAAAAATGATAAAAGCAAGAGATTACTTGTGATGGTGATGTACAAACCCCATAACAGTAATCACATGATAAGACAGGATATTAAAGAACGACTAGTAAGTAAGTTCAGGGTCAGTATGGGTAGGAGGCAGGCTCAGATTTTCCAATAACCCAAAGTGTTTTATAAACCAAGGATGGGGGGCAATTCTGCTCCTCCAGACATCATTGAAAAATAATCTTGTTGCTTGGGTGTCATTTTGAAGAACATCTTAGCAGTCCCTGTGTTGAACTGACAGAGCAGGAGAAGCTCCAAAGAATTTCTAGACATAGAATATGAGTGTCTCTGGCAAAGCTAGCATTTATTGCCCTTGAGAAGGTGGTGGCAAAGCTGCCACTTTAAACCAGTGCAGTTCGTGTGATGTAGGTGTTAGGGAGGGAATTCCAAGATCTTGACCCAGTGACAGTGAAGGAACTGCGATATATTTCCATGTAAGGATGGTGTGACTTGGAGGAAATCTTGCAGGTGGTAATTCTTCCATGCACCTGTTGCCTCTGTCGTTCTAGGTTATGGTGAATGGGGGTTTGGAAGGCACTGTCAAAGAAGGTGAGTTGCTGCATTGCATCTTGCAAATGATGCCCACTGCTGACACTGTGCTTCGGTGGTGAAAGCAGTGAATGTTTAAAGTGATAGCTGTGCAGCCAAATGGACAGATTGTTTTCATCTTGGATGGTGTCAAGCTTCTTGAGTGTTGTTGAAGCTGCGCTCATCCAGGCAAGTGGAAAGTATTTCGTTACACCTCTGACTTGAGCCTTGGAGACAAGCTTTTGGAAGTCAGGAAGTGAGTGACTCATTACTGCAAATTTACTCTGATCTGCTCTTGTAGCCATAGTATTTCTATGACCAAAAGCTGAATTGCAGCAGCCAGTGATAACCTCTAGGATGTTGTTAGTGGGGAATTCAGTGATGATAATGCATTGAATCACATGGGGAAATGGTTAGAGTCAAGTCAGATTCACAGGCATTAATTTCCTTAATGCCACTTAATAGAATATGGAAACTGTGTTTCCTTTCACAATTGCTTTATCGAATGAAGCACATAGCATTAGGGGGTGAATTTTCCTGTTTTGTGTGCCACAGGAATCATAGCAGACGAGGGGTGGATTATGGATAGGTCTGTTGAGCTCAGCCAGAAAATTGTGCTTAGGTGTCACTGCTGGTAGTATGTTAGGAACATTTTTTGACACTGATAATGATATTGTACTATGAAACAATAATTAATAATAACTATTGTATGGTTTATAAATCTATATGGATGAAACATAGAAGAACAAAAGCAGGAGAAGATACAGCTCCTCAAACCTACTCCACCATTCAGTATGATCAGGATTCCCTGAGAGATAATCAATGTCAGCCTTGAATATACTTATTGATGGAGCATTCACAACTCTCTGAAATTGAAAATTTCAAAGATGAAAAGCCCTCTATGTGAAGAAATTTCTTTTCATCTGAGTCCTAGATGATTAATCCCTTGAACGTCAGGGTGCAGGCCTGAAGTTAGATATGTGAACAGGGGAAATAATCTCTTTGTCCATCCTGTCATTCCCATCAGATTACTCCATTCTAATGCGATCACCTCCCTGTCGAGCAATGTATTGGATACTTCTATGTCAGGGTGTGGAATCATTGCAGTTATCTAGGTTGCATTGCTTATTTTGCGCCTGTCAATAAACTACTCACAAATCACAGTACATTATAAAGATAACTTTAGTACAATAGATAGGGATATTGGAGGACCAAGTATAAAAAATCAGGATGGCTTCCTTATGATATCTGCTTAAACCAAGAGTTAATAAATGTAAGATTGCTGAGCTATGTCTTAGTCAGTGCAGCTAAAATCGGCTTTTGGCAGGGACACAAAATGCAAGGCAATAGATTGACTGCCCTAAATACACTGTCCAATTTTCATTTCCAGTACATGCCAGATCTTGGATATGGCTATTTCGCCGACATCCAGAATGGGAATGCACTACTGTTGGTAGAATATTTTTTTTTTATATGGAAAGCTTCAGACTGAAATTTTCTGGCCGTTTTATGTCCCTCCAATGCTGCCACAAGGACAGAGAATTCAGCCAAATCTCCATTCACTGCAGCAGGACCAGAGAACACCACTGGCGTGAATGACCAGCAAATTCCAGCCTCAGCAGCCTTTAAAATTATAGGTGCTAAGGGGGCCAATGGTAACTGTAGCTGAAATCACAATACTGAATCGAGGTGTATTTCCTGTTAGTCAAGGTCCATTTGCTTATTTTTAAAAATACACAATTTTTGCTGGTTTAATTCTTATGGTGCTTTGGAATATGTCTGAAACTTAGCAGTTATGTTGCCATATATTAGTGCTCTGTGGTAGTTTGAAAGTGATACATTTAGTACACAGTGATTGGGGATGGCTGGAAGGCAATATTTACAATCATTTGTAATCTTGCATTGACATGGGTACTCCAGTTCTAAAATACCTAATCCCTGCAAAGGGATTATTCATAGGCTAGATTATGTTAATCATAATCTGAGGTCCATCTTAATGATCCATAGATGCTGGCAGATGAGTTTTCCCAGCATCCTGTGTTTTTATAATGATCCAGACACCCGAATTCAAATCCAGTTTTGGCAGCTAGAGCATTTCAGTTAACTAAATAAAACCTGAAATCAAAATCTAATGTCATGAATTGTCATTGGATAGTTGTAAAAATCTGCCTGATTCACTAATGTCCTTCAGGGATAAAAGAAAACTCCTGTCTTTGGCCGACCTGATCTAGCCTCTGTGCAACTTTAGCCATGCAACAATGGCTGCAATTTTCCGGCCGTTTACACTGACAGGATTCTCTGATCCTGCTGGCAGCGTATCCGCATGGATTTCCTACTGGCATGTGGTGATGTTAGTGGGAATTCCCATTTGATAGTGGCGGGACCAGGCCGCTCGCAAACAATGTGCCATCTCCCACCTGTGGCAACCACACAACACACATGGGAGACTGAAGAATTTTGCCCAATGTGTTTGAGTCTCTAACTGTCCTCTGAATTATCTTAGCAAGCCATTCTGTTTTATTGAGCAAGCTGTCTTTTCACCACCATCTTCTCAATGGCAATTAGGGATGGGCAATAAATGTTGGCTGCATTGCCCACGTCATATAAGTAATAAAAGCAAAACCTTCAGTTGAAATTCTTCCATTTGATGAGCACAGAGTTATCAAAAAACATGATGTTAAAAAATAAAAGCCGTGCTCGGGGCTGAGTGCTCTTGTTTTGCCCCAGGCAAAAGAAATTGACTAAAGCAAGGTGAGATATCCAATGTGTTCTCATTCAATGTTACCATGTGAGCCAAGTAACATTAGCCGATATACTGAAAGTAGAACTTGCTTCAATTTCAGCTTTGGCAAGAAGTCTGATCAAAGCCCTGAAAGTGCTGGATGAATACCTGAACAGTCCACTGCCTGAAGAGATTGATGCTAACTCTGTTGACGATGTCACCATATCCAATCGCAAATTCCTTGATGGCGATGAGCTAACGTTGGCTGATTGTAACCTTCTGCCCAAGCTTCATATTATGAAGGTAACTATCAACCCGATATACCTTTTTTTTTAATCTTCTCTTGCTCTTCTCTTTGAGAGTTGGGAAGGAATGTTCCAATTTATTTTTTCCACTCTTAATTGGCCTATGTTTTGTTTTGATTCTCTTCTTCTCTGGTAAGATTATCTTCTATCCTATTTGGCTATCTATAGTGAAATGCAAGGGTTGCAGGAGATTGTCTGAATAGTCTTATCCAGTTTTTCCCCTTCTGCAGCTTCATGTCTGTTTGTATATATAAAATACTAAATAAATCAGTTTAGTTCTGGGGCTACATCAAAATAGCAATTGGCCAAGAAGTCACTGCTCTGTGCTAATGAATGCACGGCATTGAACTATTGTAACACTTAACTGAAGGTCAGGGCTCACAAGATCTAGAGGCTGAAATTGACATATTCCAGCAGCATAAAATGGGATTGTGGCATATCAGAAAACAATTTTTCACCACACCAATTTTTGTTTAGCTTTTTAAATGTCAAACCAAGTGAAAGGAACAAGCATCCAGAAAGAGCTCTAACTATCATTCTGTGAATTGCAGTGGAAAACTGTTCAGGCACAGCAGCTGCTGGTTTATTCCGAGTCCATTTTGCGCTGCTAACATATTCCAATTTCACCCCTCTAATCTCCTAAATATTTCCTAAATCCTGGGCTTCAGAAAAAGTAAACCTTGGAACACCACAGGTGTTATTTTATGACCTTTTTGTCTAAGTAGCAGGAAGGGCAGTTCCAGATCTGTTGCTTGGGTGCATCTTCAGTTCCCCCCCTCCCCCATACACACCAAGGTTGCGAAACATTGAGTAAACCTGATGTTCACTGCAGAAGCCTATGGGTAGGTCATAAAGGGAAGTATTGCTCATGTGCAGATCTCTGATGTTGCACAAGTGCACTAACAGTAACAGGAGTCTGACAGACAGAGCGCTGTAAGGCCCCTGCTATTGCAGGCTGCCTCAAGTACCTTCCCAGAATTGCCTTTGTTCCTCCCCTCCCCACCTCCCCATCATTCACTGCAAGTTGGCAGTGGGTCACCCCTCCCCCTTTGGCCTCACCCCCAATGTCCCTGTCCTGCATACGGCCTGATGGGCATTGCCCATGTGCCCACATGGCATTGTCCAGGTGCCAGGCTGGCAGTGCAAGATGCCAGGGTAGTGTGGCACTGCCCAAGAAGACCTCCGCCCTGCATTCGGTCTCCAGTTCCACCACTGAGGCCAACATGACTGTTCCCCTTTCATGGAGAGTAGTTGTTTTCCATGCTGGAGAGAGCCCCTCCTGGTGAGGCCATAAGAGCAACGAAACCAGATGATTGAGTGTAGGGCTCGTTAATCACCCTAAATTGAGCATTTAAATTAATTAACCAACCTCTTACCCATTCCCGGCGAGGCTGACCGTGTCAGAAGTCCTGTGGATGTAAAATCACACCAGTTGCAAAAACCGATGTTAATCGCTTCACATCCCACTTTATGACTGCATCGCATCTAAAAACAGGCACGATGTGGTCTAAAATTCTACCCAACATGTTTGATCTTTCTGGGCTAGGACCCAAGCAATTTCCATCACTAGGAACATAGAAATAGCAAACACAGCTCGGTGGCACAGTGAATAACACTGCTGCTTCATAGCTCCTGGGACCTGGGTTTGATTCCCAGGTTGGGTCACTTTCAATGTAGAGTTTGTACATTCTCCTTGTGTGTGTGCGTGGCTTCCTCCAGATGCTCTCACGTTCCAAAGATGTGTGGGTTAGGTTGACTGGCTACGCTAAATTGCTGCTTAGTGTCTCAGGATGCATAGGTTAGAGGAATTAGCGGGGTAAATATGATGGGGAGAGGACCTGCGTGGGATTGTTGTCGGTGAAGACTCGATGGGCTGAATGGCCTCTTGCACTGTTGGGATTTTATCTTTTCTATCCTTATTTAAGGAATCAACTGGAATTGTATGGTCCATAAAGTAGGAAATGCACTTTGTTAAACATTTGAGGGATAGGATATTTTGTTTAAATAGCCCTATAAAATTCCACAATGTTCCCTGAGGCAACTAACAAAACACTCTCTTGGGGAACATTACAGAATTTTGGCTGGGTGGAAGATGAGATGGGTTTCTCTGTTGTAAACCAGTCAGCAAGGCGGGATGTTGCAGCCACGGTGAATGTCAGCGCAAGCAGGATGGAAGGGGAATCTTTTGGCTGATGTTTCTTCTCTTGTTTCGTCAGGTAGTGGCAAAGAAGTATCGGAGCTTTGAGATCCCAGCAGAAATGACTGGAGTCTGGCGGTACCTGAAGAATGCCTATGCTCGGGATGAGTTTACCAATACTTGTGCGGCAGACAATGAAATTGAATCTGCATATGCAGATGTGGCGAGACGGCTTTCAAGATCCTAGATCACTGACGGGGTCATTAAGTATCAACGCTAGTGACACGAAATGGTTCTATGACAAGACTGCTTTCGATTGGCTTGGTTATTAGGCCTAAACCTTTTCACTGGCATCATAACATTTCAATTGTATCAGTTTTAGTTGGTTTCAAGCTTGTAAATAACATGACAAAATTTCTAATTGAGCACTGATCATAGATTCTAGTATGATCTGTTCCTTTTCTCCCCTTAAAATAATGAATGACCACTGATTCCTTCTTGAAAGAAACTTTGGAGCTTTATTGCCTTATGTTAAAATTGCAGCCAGTCTTTACGTGTACATCTTGTATCAGAAATCTGACATGTGCATGGGGCATGTTTGAGGAACCAGATTCTAAACATCCCCCACAGCTGTGTTGATTCCATTTGTTTTTCCAAAGCTTGACTCTTGAGTTCAGAGAACTGACAACTTTTGGGTAATTATGATAATGAGGTAAGTTTAGGCTGGTATCGAGTTAAATCAGAATTGGCCAGCCCAGTCCACTCTGACCTCAAAGGCTTCAACTTCAAACAAGCAGACTAAAGTCTATGATGACTGGAACTTTATTTTAAAAGTCCTTCGCACAGCCAATCAGAATGTTAGTATTTCTTTTTTTAAATGGAACCTTGATTATGTATGAGAGCCAGATCACGCTTGAATGAATCAGATATGACAGCTATTTCTGAGGCATACAAAGCCAAAATATCCTGTTATGCTTTTGAATGATGTTCCTGTTTCATTTTAAGGCATTTTAGTATTGTATTTTATCTCTGCATCCAGCAGAAATTCTGAAGAGACAGTTTCCAGTGTGAAGGCTTCCCATTTGTTTTAGCTTTTCAGTCTTACTTCTAAGCTTTAACCATTTGAATGAAAACAACTCTTGAGGGCTAATATTACATTGAAACAAAAGGTAAATAACATGGGGCAGGGGGGAAGTGACCCCCTTTTGTAGCTCTTTCAGCATTTTAAAAAAAAAGTCCCAATGTTCTTCACAGAATGCTTAAGGAAAACTTGATGTCAAGGAGGGTAGCCTACAATATCCCATAATACATTTCTAAATTTTATTTTTAAAAACTGGCAAATACTAATTGAATGTTTTACAGTAAAAATAGGCAGAAAAGTTAAAATTAAACGATTTTTTGTTATTTATAGGTTCAAATTGTGATGTATTGGTAATGAATATGTTAACGTGTCTTGTATGTATGTTATTTTGTCTACTATTTTACTGGAAGAGCAAGAAAAAAGGATGGCTACATCTTGCAACATGAGAATGGATTGCGTTGATGTAGACTGAATGGGTGCCATTATGACCTCTTAGGGAACTCAGAGAAACACACAGAAAACAAATCTCAAGGCACTAAAGTTTCAAGTCTGGGAAGGTTGTTCCATGATCAAAAATAACTTTAAAAGTGTGGAATTTATCAGTAGAAACAAAACCAAAAATCTTTGGATATTTAATCCTCTTTCGAAAAGAAATCAGTGTTCATATTAAGCATAAAGGCTAGTGAGGAGTAAGAAGATGTTTGTTTTTGTCAAATAACATGAAAAATGGTGAAATTGCGCCCTCTGGTGTTTTATTAAATAACTAGGTGGATTTGTAGATAATGGACATAGTTTGTTGTAGCAGAACATCTAACAGTGTTTGCCATTAGTTGGACTTTTTTTGCATGGCAAGTTTCTGAAAGTATGAACTGAAAATATTGTAGGGAGAGAAACAGGGTATTTGTGACCAGAATGAACAGGGCAAACGTTTGTGCTACTTAACTACCCCAACTGAAAGATTGTGGAACTGGAAAGGAAGTCTAAGTTAAAATGGGTGAACTCAATGTCACATCAGGTACAGAAAGAGAAATATTGAGATTCAAGGAAAGAATGGTCAGAGAGAGAGAGAGGGGAGGGAAGTGGAAGAAGAGACTCTTTTAAAAACAGTATCTTAAAAATCCCCTTGATGGTCGCTGAGCGGACAAGAATTTGTGGTGATTTGTAATTTGTGATGGCCAGTCCAAGAGATGACTTCTGGCCTACTGAGTGTTGCTGCAACAGGTAAGGTAAAACAAATCACTGTGGGTTAACTGATCAACAGACACGATCTAAGGGATTATGAATTCTTTTTACATATTTTGCCAGATTTCAATTGACATGTTCTGCTCAAACTATAGTAGAAACACAGAAGATCTTGAGTGAAAGTTGATGAGGAGTTCCATTCTACACTACAAGACATTGCAGATACAAACACTGTATCCATTTAGTTTTTTAATAAATTCTTCTTTGCTGCATCTTGAGAAAAAAATGGCCATTGTGTGGCCTGGTACTCATTCAACTCGAACTAAAACTTTCTTCAGTTTTTCAAATATCCATATATTCTATAGTAACCACATGCTGTGGTTGATATATAATGTTAAGTTTTTTCTTTTTAACAGAAATTTTTGCTGTTGTTTCGCTTCATGTTTTTTGTTGATTGCATTGATTGTTCATCACAATTGATTACTGATCACAATGTCTAGCCATTTTTAAGGTGTTGGTCTTCTTTCAGAAGTAAATCGTGTTAAATTATGTCATCAGATACCCTTCATTGCTGGTAATTTCAGACACTGATGTTTTCACTTTTACAATAATTGGTATTCTTCTTTGAATACACTGAAGAATATTTAAGAAAGAATGGAGTTAGACATAAAAATATTATTTTGGATATTCCTCAGTCAACACCTCCATTTCCCCTGGACATCTGCAAACCCACCCCCACCTTCCACTCACAGCCATTACAGCTGGATTTTCTGGTGAGTGATACAGTGGCATTGCAGCTGTACACCAGAAGGGAAAGAGATGGCAATAAAGGGGGTAGATTGGTTCAGAAAACTGGAGCATTGATTTGATTGAAGATCAAAACTTGATATGAGTCCTGGCTTCATTTTGTTGCCTTTCTGCTCGAGCTATGGTGGCTGTGCACTGGAGATGACTTGGATCTTCAGTCATCTATCTTCAGCATCTCTAAATTGGTTCAAAAAGGATGATTAGCTGATTCAGGACTGTGCCTATCTACAGCTCTAGTGCCAGTAATAATAACTGGAAAGAAATTAAATTGACCACTCTGCTCTTGCTGCCCTATCCCAGGATGAGTGAACTATTAATTGAAATGTTATCCTGCATTGTATTTGACTTCTGAAAAATGTTCCTCTCAGGTTTCTGATTATCTGTCTACACGCCACATACTATTCCTGCTGACCAGGACTCTGCCAGTGCCGCAGCTACAATTAGCAGGGTACAAGAATGGAACAGGCCATTAATGTCCATCTGTTTAGTCACTTTGCCTCAGAAATCTCATATTTCACAAACACTACTCAAATTCTCCAGCAAATGGTTTATTAATTTTACCATGCATCTTTTGCAGTCTGGCAATGAGAGATAATTGTTTTCAATGTATCCCTCCGCTTTATCCGGTGGGAGATATTGAGAAGATATGTCACCTTCACTTGGCAGTGTCCAACAATCCTGCATACATCTCAAACTAATAGCCCCTAAATGGAAGTATAGTTACACACGATGTCATGCAGAGTCTTACCATGGCTTGGTACTGCTATACCAAAGCCTTATTAGTTCTCACCAGTAGAAGTAATCCACATTCCCTAGGTTGTTGAACCCTCCACAGTTAGTGAAGTGAAAGTCAGGCTATCGCTCAGTCATCATCAAGTTAACCAGAGATATGATCAGGTTTTGTCATTGCACCTTCCTCATGTCAGCTGCTGCTGTCTGTCCATTGTTACTCTTCCTCTTACACACAGACAGCTTTGCATATTTCAACAATATAATATAGATTCGTAAGATATAATATATTTTACAGTCATTTGCAGAACAGAATGAGACCATTCAGCCTATTGAATCCAAGTCAGGTCCCCATGGATTCATTCAGTCAATCCCTCTCCCCTACTTAGTCAATGTGGACCTATAAGTTTATTTTCTTCAACTGCCCACCTGGTTCGTTTTGAACTCGTTGTTCATGAGTGTGTTGATGCGGAATCATTGAGTTCCAGGTCATTGCCATTCAGAATTAAAAGTTCTTTAAAATACCTTCTGCATCTCTTGCCTAAAATCTTAAGCCTGTGTCCTTTGCTCCTTGTACAGTCTGAGAAGAGTGTTTTATGTCAGCTCTGTCATAATCTTGTCCATCCCTCTCAAATTTACCCTCAAAATCAATCTCCTTTTCAACCTTACCTTGTAAATAAACCTCTCCATTGCTGGAACCATTCTGGTCAATCTCTTCTGCAGCTCTCAAAGAACTTTTATCTCCTGAAGTGTGTTTTGCTTCATTGCTAATCCTTGCTACTTCAAAAAGCTTTCACATAGTCTAAAATTCCAGTCTTTCACTTTATATGCCAAGTACCTTTTGTCAGGATACAATGTCACCATAATTTATGAAGTCTATTAAATTAAAATTAACAAAAAATTGATGCAAGTTCAAATCTGATATTAATGATGCTGAAGCATAACAGTAACCCAGCGATGGAAAAGAATACAGAAAGAGGGGTATATCTCTTCTTTGACACAACATGCCTTGTTTAGGTTCAACAGTATCAACACCTGCAGGTGTGAGCTCTAAAATCTGTAGACCAACAGCCCAGTACAATAGAATATTTATTGTACTATAAAGAAAGCAGGCGGCACTGAGGATGGGAAAGCGCTATTTATTTGACTACCACCTTATACATACATTAGTGTAGATTCACCAGTTTGGTACCAAGGATGAGAATCTGTGGTTGAATTATTTGGATTTTTTCATTGGATTAGAGAAGACTAAGATTTAATAGAGACTTCTAAAATTCTGTAAGGTCTGGATAAAGTGATTATGAAAAGATTGTCTTCACTTGAGGAATCAGTAAAGAACGGGTCATTAACTTAAAACGCTGACTGAAAGAATGAGTTGTGAGAAAAGTAGAAATAGTTCTTTTTAATGGAGTTGTTCAGAGGATGGATGCTTTGTCATGAAATAGATAAAGCAGAGATCATTCTGTCAAAATGTCAGGATTGTGGGGAGACAATGGGCAGTAGAAATAGTTTGGGATTGTCCTTGCCATGAGCCTATGCAAATATGATGGGTGGTAATGTCCTCTTTTGGTACTGTAAATTTTTTATGGTTCTGTGAAAGCTACTGTTTGCTATTGGTTTACGTGTTCTGTGTGATGTATCAATGATATACAAACTACTGATTTTCTTTCTGCTGTATTGTAACTGAAAGTACAAATAATTGAGTAGCTGCAGAGTTATGGTCAGAAAGGCCTTTCTGATACCTGACCATTTGTTCAACGACTTTAGCCACCATTTGTAATTTGGTGTACAAATTCTCAAAACTCCTTGTTTGGTTTATTTTAAAAATCATAAAGTCTTTTGGTTTTTATTCATTACTAGCCAAATAATTACTAAATGGCTTTCATAAGTAGGAATTTTGATTTTAAAAAGAACTCCTTCAAATCACATGTTGGGCGCTTGTAAGCTGTCCAACATATGTTGTTGTGGCATCGTAGCAAGGCTGTTTGCAAATCTTAATCACAGAATGTACAACCCAGACGCCAACTGGATGAAGCTAGCTGCTGAAATGATTTAATATTCTGAAATGATTTAATATTCTGCTCTGATTATTTGCACTGTTTAGATAATTATTCTACAGTCTTCACTGGCAGCTGCTAACGAAATAAAATTGTATATTTTCACAGCATAAATTGAATCCTCTTGTCTTTTTGTAAATATAAGCACTAATGTTAATTATTATTGTACATCAAGACCCACTGTCCACAATCCAGACACACACTCTGCCGCCAGAAAAAAGATACAGAAGTTTGACATCACGTACCAGTTGACTCAAGAACAGCTTCTTCCTTGCTGCCATCAGACTTTTGAATGGAACTGTTGCCTGCCTCACAGTCTGTTTTAACCTTTATACGGTGAACAAATAAGATGAGTAGATGTCTTGTTAGTACAATCAATATTTATTTAAACTCACAGAATCAATAATCACCCACCCGATAAACAATAAGCTATCTTACAGGAAAATACTAAAGTTCAACTTCAATACAAGACCTTGACTAAACTTTGCAAGACTGGCAAGTACTCAAGCAAATACTGGCCTTTATCTGTGCGTTGGTCTCAGTAGTCATCTGTGTAGCTTGGTCCTTTGGTCTGAAGTGGCACTCTGGCTCTGGTCTTCCTTCCTTCCTTCTCGGGTGTGGTGGCTCTTCTTGTGCTGGTTGCCACTGGCAATGTTCACCATTGCTGTAGCTCGTTCGTGGGGGTCAGAGAGAGAGAGAGAAAGAGAGAGATTCCTGGTTACGTAGTATCCTTTATATTCCATTTGGTTTCATGCCCCTTTTGGCTATTGTCAATCAATCGATCAGGACTTGATCCTCCTGCTCGGTAAGAGAGCGGTCAGGTGCTACCACACTGATCTTTAGATATATACCCAACAGCCATGTCTGTAGGTGCTGGAGACACATAGATCACATACTTCCCTCCTAAATAAGGGTTCATGGTGCCCTTATGTCTGGTACACAAAGTCTCTTTCACCCTGGAGATGAAACAAGCCAGTGTGACCATAAAGTCCCTTTCATCCTGTAGATGATCCATATCCTGTTTATTCACTCGACAGGGTTGCAGCCTATCTGTCTCTGTCTTTAAACTGCAGCCTGCTGGTTTAGTTTCTTATCCAATTGTACCAGAGTGCTTTACAAAACGCAAATTTAGATGGCCCGTTTGGCCACAGAGCTACCTTGCATTAAGTTGACCTTTCTCTACACTCTAGCTATGACTGTAACACTACATTCTGTCTCCTGTCCTTCTCCCCAGTATATTCCATGGACGGTATGTTTTGTCTGTATAGTGTACAAGAAACAATACTTTTCACTGTATCCCAATGCATGTGATAATAAATCAAATCACTGGATAAATGTGGTTCTTTTCACTGAAAAGGATGCTCACTGCTAAATTCTACATAGTCTGATGGTGCACCAGCAGTGAAACATGAATTGCTTTGTTTGTCCTTAACACCTTGGTTAACTTGGAACACAACCAGGGCTACACAACTCAACTCTTTGAGCTTAATCCCCCACTATTCAGTACGATCATGGCTGATCTCATCTCCACCAGGTTTGCAAGATTTCTGTATTTTCTGCCACCTTCAATTATGGAATTCTACACAACTGAAAAACTTCTTGATGAGTTGGAGGTCACCCCTGAGGCATGTGTTTCTCCCAAGCTGTAATTATAGGGAGAGGGTTGGCCAAGATTCAAGTTGAAAGCACAGCTGAAGGGATTTTTTTTTTCTCTGTTGCTCTTTGAAGGGCACAACTTCTCTTCTGACGCTCTTTGAAACTATAGCAGCCAGATTAAGGATGAGCAGTTCTGCTCCTGAACCACATCAATGTCAGATATATTATGGATGATGATGTGAATCAAACTCTCTAAAGGCAGAGATGAAAGTCAAATATCAGGTCATAATTGCTTTGCAGAGATAGTATTTTCAATTTGTAAAAAGGAAAATACTTCCAAGTTGAAATTATTATGGTGACTTCTTAAGGTCCCAGAAAACTTGCTCTTTATACTGGAGTAAGAAAAAGATTACATTTATATATTCTCCTGAAATAAAATGGGAACTGGAAATGACTCCCATCTTTTGCTAGTATTGCTTGTCTCGAGAGTGAAACATTTTTCAAATGAAGATATTTTTGTCATTTTCCTCTTTGTAATACCTCACTTGCCTTTGTCAAGATAAATGTCATAATTTTGTGTGCTAATCAATCTGTTTACATCGCAAGTTTAGTGACTTTTATTTTGGTCATGTTGAAGCAGTGACTACAGGTCTCAAGATGGCACCAGAACCTAAACATTGATTTTCATTGCTGTTTAGTTTCTTCAACCTTGCTGTAACCTAACCAGTAAGGGGGTAATCCAATCAGGTTTGTAAATGGGTGTTATCTATCCAGCTCCTGTGCAGATATTTCCATATACAGAGTCATTTTGCCTGATAGGAAGGACAATAACATTTATATCACATTTTTAACATAGAAATACATCCCAAGTTATTTTGGAGAAACAAAATTAAAATATTACAATTAACTTTTACATCACTAATTACAATATCTTGTTATTCAATTTCCAAATTTTGCATCATGTGCAAATATGAAAATCTTGTTTAAGTGAGGATTTATTTGACAATAACTATTCAGGATTAAAATATGCATCTTTCTTTCCCCTGAAAGATGGGTATTACAGTTTTAAGGTTGCAACTCGGGTATTTACCTATTGGGGGTTGTTATGATATTGGCAGAGTATAATGGATTTAAAATTCTGGGGCAGTGGGGATCCCCTGATCACTGAGTCTGAATTTCTAATAGACTTAAAACTTTATTTATTAGTGTTGCAAGTAAGCTTGCATTAATACTGCAATGCAGTTTCCGTGAAAATCTCCAAGTCGCCACACTTGAACGCCACACTTGTACACTGAGGGAGAATTTAGCATAGCCAATGCACCTAACCAGCACGTTTTTTGAACTGTGGGAGGTACCCAGAGGAAACCCATGCAGACACAGAGAAAATGTACAAACTATACAAGACATTTGATCCAAACCAAGAATCAAACCTAGGTCTCTGGTGCTGTGAGACAGTAGTGGTAACCGTTGTACCACCATGCTGTCCACAAAAGGCAATATGCTGTCCAGGCAGAGCTAACTGCAAGTAAGAGGAAGTAAGAGGTATAATTTGATGAAATCAATCCTTAAATCTCTATAGGTTTCTAACTTCCTTCTGCTTAGTTGCAGTATAGGCAGAAGCTAGTCAGTGTCTCAGTGCTTACTTAAATCTCAATGGAAGCTCAAATTAAAGTTGTGCAATCTATGTTTGACCAACTATGTCTAACTAACTGTTACCATCATTGCAGCGGTTCTCCGCTCACAGTGTCATACAGGCCATGAAGGCACTCCAAACTCTGTGTTCCAGTAGATTGAGGATTGACCAAGAGAAAGAGTGGCTCCATGGAACAGGAACTAGCTTTGCTCTCTCTCAGGATGACAGCATTTGTTCTCTTGCTGCTGTCAGTGCCCTTGCTGTTGCCTGTCAGCCCACCAACCCAGGCTGCTATCATCCAAGCCTGTGTGGTTTGGTCCAATGCCTGGCTTGCTAAGTCCAGAATTCCTTGAGGGCATCCTATAAGGCCATTTGTTGTCTATTGAAAGTCAGCACCCTTTCACCAGACATGCTGTGGCCAAAGGGATAATACTACTTACTAACACCAGGACAGACCAAAGCACCTGAAAGCAGGCACAAGGGGAAATATTTCATTAATGCATGTTTAATGGGAGGTGCTGTTGGATAATTATGTTATTGAAAGTTTTGTTCTATATTTTTTATTGCAGGAGCTAAGAATGTTGTCAAGGTCCGTGATAGATTGGTGGGAGGGTGGGGAGTAGTGATGCTTAGTGGTGATTGGAGGATCTTATAAGGGAAATGGTATCTGAATAGATGTCCTGGATAGGCTATCCTGAGTGAATGGGGCATGATGCCTCTTGCCTGCCATCTTCTCTTCCCCGTTCTCAAGGTGGCAGTGGCTGATTCCTCAGGATAACGATGTTTGTGGAGAATATAGTAATGATTGTAGTCTGCTCCACAATTTTTTTAAATTTTCTCACAGAATGTGGCTGTTGCTGGCTAGGTGAGCATTTGTTGCTCATCCCTAATTGCCCTTGAGATGCTGGATGTTTTGTAGGTAATGTTGTCCATGGCAAACACCACTCCTTCTCCTCTCTCTGTACAGACCTTGCCCACTCTGCAGATCCCAAGACAATGCAACCACAGCCCTCAGATATCCTGCAGATTTGGTGTGGTCAATTGACCCAATCTTCTGGCCTCCCCTTGTATCACCTAACAGCACAGGGATAAAGAATCCACATTACTTCCAAAAACTTTCAAAGTGCATACAAAAGTCAAAACCACATCATCTGCAATTTGGATGGCAGGTCCTTTTAAATGGTGCTGTGAGGTGTAGACAGTGTTGGGTGTAGGCAGTATCTGGAATGTTGGGGGGGGTGGATACGGGAAGGACTCCCTGTGCAGCTGAACACATACTCAGCTCTAAGCACAGACTTTTATTGGACTTGCATTGTCCAAGTTTTAGTAAGCATTCATGAGACGCAAATGAATGTGAATGACGCTCATGCCACCAGCCAGTGAGAAGACCAATCCGTCACTGAGAGAATTACAAAGTGATTTTACATTAGCAGGTTTCAGACTTTTTGGCTCCTGCTGGATTCTCTACTGCTGCTGGCCACCAAACCTGTTGTGGGCAGAGTGGGAGGTTTCCAGTTGTTGTATACTTAGCAAAACTTGCAGTAGTGAGCTTTGGTAAAAATGTATTCCCCCTCCTCCCCCCCCAAATTTTCAAAAACTTTTTGCCTGTCATAAATCTATATTCATAGTTTTCTTTTGAGTTGAGGTTGAGATGGCTACTTTGTTAATCTTTTGATAAGTTGTTTGGCCGTGTTTGGCTAGCTGTAATGCACATTTGTTTCAAAGCTTACTTATATGTTAGTTAATGGTACTCTGCTGCCCTCTGCAGCATAAGAATATCACAGAATGGTCTGCAAGACGTTTTTGAAACCCTAAAGCCTAATTTCAGTTGTGTGGTTTGCTTACCACCTATTTTCAAATGCTTGTGACCAGCATCCAAATGGTACAGTATTTCTTGATGCACATCCATGTGAACAATGTGATCACTTTATACAAATCCAATAGAAGGAGCAAGGTGGAATTAATTGCTACCAATTCCTGAACACTCAAAAACTTTGAAATAAAACTAAATTAAAGTGAATTAAAGTCATACAAGTACTCCCCGTCCATCAACAACAAGTTGGATAATGTCCCATAATTTGCTGAAGTAGGTGTTTAAAGACATCTGCTGTTGATTAGACATGTTCTTGTTTATTTAGATTTTTTAAATTCCTTTGTGTGGAAAGTTGTTTAAGGTACACACTGACAACATCAGTGAAGGAAGCATAGCATCTGGAATCTCAATGAGTAGTGCTGTTACATCTCCTTAACCAATCTAGATAGTCAATATTTTTTCCTAAAGGTAGGGGAGTCTAAAACTAGAGGGCATAGATCTAAGGTGGGAGAGGAGAGATACAAAAGGGTCCAGAGGAGCAATATTTTTATAGAAAGTGTGAATGTCTGGAACAAGCAACCAGAGGTAGAGGCGAGTACAATTTTGTGTTTTACAAAGCATTTAGACAGTTACATGGCTGACATGGGTATAGAGGGATATGGGCCAAATGCAGGCAATTGGGACTACCCTAGGGGTATAAAAAGAGGGGCAGCATGGATGAGATGGGCTGTAAACCTCTATAACTCTACTCAGGCTGAAAGATTTGAAATTTAACCATGCCAGGATTGGGGAAGAAGGATGAGAGTGAATGAGTCTGATGTCAATTCAGTTTCAGAGAGAGAAAGGAGGAAAAAAAAGCAAACAAAAACAGAATTAAGAAAGGAGGAAAAAAGACAAGATTGAAAAGGAAGGTTCAAAAAATATAAAAGTAAAATGCGTAACTTCAAAATTTAACATTTTTAAAATCATCACAATAAATCAAACTAGAAGAAATAAATATCCATCCCTCTCTGCGTCGGTAAAGTTGTTCAGCAATAATTAACACATCACATTATTAATGGGGAACTAAATTAGACTGGACAAAATTATATTTTCTGGCAAAATCCGTTCACATCTCCCACATGACCTCAAAGCCACTCAATGCATTTCGGTGGCGAGCTGGACAGCAAGATCCCATTCGCATGAATCTGATGGCAAAGTCATGGAACTCAGAGGGCAGCTTCTAAATATTTGAGCTTGACCAACTTCCCTGCCCTTCACCTGAACTTGCTGTACGATTTACTCACAAATAATTACAAACAACATTTGCTTTACTGTTATGCTTGCAGAAAAAATCTGGGTCAATTTTTCCAAATCCCCATCTATTTTTAATAAAAGCGCTGTTGGATATTTGGGCAAACTTTCCTTCTGCAAACGAGTAAAACCATTTTCCTATTACATCAGTGAAATATAGAAAACTACCCTTAAAAAGAATTCACAATGAAAAATAATATAGTAAGATAATGGAAAGTTTCGCATGTAGCAGGTGCTGTCCTTCCATTGGTCTCTATCAAAATTTCAAATGTCAGGTTATGTGTCAAATATCAGAGATTTTTAATTGGGGAAAAAAGTTGGCGTTTGAACATAGAACATTGAACATAGAACATTACAGCACAGTATAGGCCCTTCGGTCCTCAATGTTGTGCTGAGCTATGTCCAATCCCAAGATCAAGCTATTCCCTCCCTATAATTCTGGAGTCCTCCATGCGCCTATCCAATAACCGCTTGAAAGGTTCTAAAGTGTCCGACTCCACGAACATCCATGAGTCTATTCCACACTCCAACCACTCTCTGAGTAAAGAATCTACCTTGGACATCCCTCCTATATCTCCCACCATGAACCTTATAGTTATGCCCCCTAGTAACAGCTACATCCACACGAGGAAATAATCTCTGCACATCCGCTCTAACTTATAAACCTCTATTAAGTTGCCTCTCATCCTCCTCCACTCCAAACAGAAAAGCCCTACCTCCCTCAACCTTTCCTCAAAAGACCTACCCTCCAAACCAGGCAGCATCCTGGTAAATCTCCTCTGCACTCTCTCCAATGCTTCCATATCCTTTTTACAATGAGGCAGCAGAACTGAACATAATATTCCAAATGTAGTCTCACCAACATCCAGTATAGTTGTAGTATAACCCCACAGCTGTTAAATTCAAAGCTCCTGTTAATAAATCCTAACACACTATAAACCTTCTTCATGGCTCTAACCACTTGAGGGGCCACCTTTTGTGGATATGAACTCCAAGATCTCTCTGTGTCTCCATATTCCTTTGAACTCTGCCATTGACCCTGTAATCTGCATTCAAGTTTGTCCTGCCAAATATATTGGTAAAGAGCTATGAACGCAAAGTATTATTTAAATGTCTTTGATTCATTAGAATGTTAGCTTTCTCCTTGTTATCAATAAATTGTTGAAAAAGATTTTCATTGCTGATTTTGGTTTCTGAGCCAACCCAATCTAAGTTCATTTCTAACGTATTAAAAGTCTTTACCTGGGATTTCTATAGAGTACTTCTGATCTCCAATCAGAACGTTACTTTAAATCCTGAAAATAACCAGCTGTTAGAGACAGGATGAGAGGAAACTTCTGGAAACCCTGTTTCCTTCCTTACTGTTAGAAATCAGTAAGCTTGTGGAAGGAAGATGTGCGTGTTTCTTAACACTTTAGTGTGTGGACAATTTGCATTATCAAAAGCAGCTTTTCATGGGTTTAAATAAAGGGCATTGTTTATTCATATTCTCATGCAACATGAAATCTAATGCTATTGCTATTATACACACACACACACACACACACACACACACACACACACACACACACACACACACACACACACACACACACACCGAAATGCATTGAGTGGCTTTGAGGTCATGTGGGAGATGTGAACGGATTTTGCCAGAAAATATAATTTTGTCCAGTCTAATTTAGTTCCCCATTAATAATGTGATGTGTTAATTATTGCTGAACAACTTTACCAACACAGAGAGGGATGGATATTTATTTCTTCTAGTTTGATTTATTGTGATGATTTTAAAAATGTTAAATTTTGAAGTTACGCATTTTACTTTTATATTTTTTGAACCTTCCTTTTCAATCTTGTCTTTTTTCCTCCTTTCTTAATTCTGTTTTTGTTTGCTTTTTTTTCCTCCTTTCTCTCTCTGAAACTGAATTGACATCAGACTCATTCACTCTCACACACACACACCAGGACATTGATTAAAATAGTGTGCTTTTACAACTTACAAACACCTGCAATAATTCATAATACATCTGATTTTCCTGTTCTGGAAAACAAGCGATAAAGGGCTGGTGAAAGAAGATGTCTTCACTCCTGCAGTGTAGTTTAGGTGAGTTCAACAGACTGAGTTGTCTTGAAGAGATGAACTTCCTGCAGGTTACAAAATTAATTGCTTACAATCTCGTTACCAGGAGGTTGCTTTGCTGTATTGATGCACCAAAAGGAATCAGACTTAGAGATCTTCTGATTTTACTGCCTCTGGTTCTTGGGGTATAGATTTAGTGCCCTTTCTGTTGTATCTTTCTGTAAATATTACTTGAAGATTAAATGGGAGACCAATACATAGTTTATCACAATTTTGGTGTTGGTCTCAGGTTGATTAGTCATATCCTGCTTTATTGTTTGAAGACATTTATGCTGACAATCACCACCTTTATACCAGAAAGCCCCATCAATTCAGGAGTGTCTTTTGGTTGGTTTCAGAATGTGGGTGGTGGATGCCTTTTAATCTAGAATATATTTTTTGTCCTTGTAAGGCAGGGTGGTAGTTTTTGAATTCATAAATCAGGTCAGATGATCTTTGACCATCCTTTGCAGTGCATATTGTTTATTTAAAAATAAAGTAAGTTCCAAAAGTTTCAACTAGCCCATGCTTTAAAAACACAAAACAAAATCTCCATTGTTAGAATCATTGAATCCCTGCAGTGTAGGAGCAGGCCAATTCAGCCTGTCTATTAAGTCTGCACGGACCACAATCCCACCTAGGCTCTATTCCCGTAACCCCTATATTTACTCTTCCAGCCTCTCTGACACTTAATTTAGCATGGCCAATCAACCTAACCAGCACATCTTTGGACAGTGGGAGAAAACCAGAGCATCCAGGGGAAATCCACACAAACATGGGGCGAAAGTATAAACTCCACACACAAAAGTGACCCAAGGCTGGAATTGAACCCGGGTCCCAGGCATTGTGAAGCGACAGTGCTAATGACTGATTCCACGATTGGGTAACACTTGCCGAACTGAATTTGCTAATAGCTACACTAGATCGTCAGTCAAGTTCACAACATCTCTCCTATAGGCTTTCTAGGAGTGAGACACATTCATACACAGAGAACCATTCTTTGCAAACAAAAGGAATTTAGTAAAGCCTTGCATTTTTTGGATTACCTGGAAGCTTGAGGATCCTGTTGCTTTCTCCATGCCTATGCCTCAGCCAATCAGAGTTGATCTTCTGACCAATCCTTTTTCTCTCATAGTATAAATTGTTGTTTGAGATTTGGCATTATTACATTTATCCTGTAAGACAAAAAGCTTTGGAAGCATTTTTTTTCTCTTCTCAACAATATTCAAAGACAGTTTGTATTTACTAGTATGCAAGTAAAAATAACTGTCAAGGTGAAACCTTCATTGTGTTAGTTTATAGTGAAAGTAACTATAGCTTCTGGAGCCAGAAAATTGACTTTGTCAAAATTTTGAATCTAAAATAGGAGGAAACTATTTTAACATTTTGAAAAAAAAATCAATTCTCTAGTTGCACTAATGTGTGAGATGTTCAAAAAACACACATTCTGAAATAGAAGCAAGTTGTTTTGTGTGTTTTGAACAGCTTCAACTGTCAATACAACAGTAACTACTAAATCAAGTTAGCTTTGTCAGGTTGCTAAATGGTTAATCTTCAAAAGATGGAGGCTACCATGGATGTTGGCATGTAAATTGACCTCTGAAACCTCAAAAAAAACCTTCTAAAAGTGGGGTTTTGATTTATATAATGAGTACATACGTGTGGGTAATTGCTACATTGAAATATCCTCGACATACTATGCAGGGAGTCAGTACATTTTAAGCTCATGCATATCTTTGCAACACAGTGCATTTCATCTGCTTGATCCCTTTCATCCAGTTATAAGGTACTGGCAAATACAACATGCAATTGTGGGGTGAAAAATTGAGGCTGATTATTAATGGGAATATCTCTTATCATGACCGAAAATAAGAGGTTGATTTATAGGCCGAGTACATGCAAAAACGTTTGGTAGGAAAAATGGGGTTGATTTATATATTGAGTTGACTTAAAGGTTGTGTTTTGCAGTAATTGCCGATGCTAATCTCCAGGAGTGACAAGTGAATAATGGAATTATTATGAAAGATTATTTTATATAATGAACCTATACTTTTCATTTCCTATCTTCCAGCCTTGTCTCTTTTTTGACTCTTCAGAAATATTGGACACCACTAATAGTTCACCCAAATGGCTAATCTTTATACACTTGAACCGTGACATTGAGAATCAGCAAGCTATTAAATTGTTGAGGCACAGCCGTGGATCCCTACCCAATTCTCAGCCCTGTCCTCATGTGTTTCACTTCTAGCTAGAGTTACTGGATAGGAATTAGAACTGGGCTGACGTTATCTTTCTAGCCTTGGGGAAAATAGTAGTTAGACCGATGATAAATTATTTACTGTTTTTCTGGCTGGAGGGTCAGTAACCCAACTTAGGCTGAGAATCAGACTCAGAGCTTTCCAGATTGAATAATCTTAGGCCCAGGCTTGAAACTGGGATTGCTGAAACAGAGTGGAACAGTGATTAGTACAGCTGCTACTGGGGCAGCCCAAGAACCTGGGTTTGATTTCTGACTTGGGTCATTGCTTGTGTGGAGTTTGCAAGTTCTCCCCATGTCTGCATGGGTTTCCTCCAGGTTCTCCCACAGTCGGAAAGACATTCTGGTTAGATGTATTGGCTGTGCTAAATTCTCCCTCAGCATACCTGACTAGTTCTCCAGAGTGTGGTGACTAAGAGATTTTCACAATAACTTCTTTGCAGTGTTAATGTAAGTCTACTTGTGACATTAATAGATAAACTTTAAGCTTTTCAACTTTAAATAGGTGCTGTTAGTCCTCAGCCATCTCTCTGAGATACACATGTCACCTCTGCCAGTGTATCATTCTGTCTTTTTGTCATTTCTAGTCAAGATCATTGATAGACACAATAATGTAATTATAGAGAATTATAGGCAAGGTCAACTGTGGACTTTCAGGTATTTACTCTCCATATAATTGACTATGCTTGTCTATATTGATAAAATACATAAGCAATCATCAATGACCTGTATTTTTAAGTCTCAATTCTACATTTGTGCTTCCATTCTTGTGGATGAATAGCAGAACTTACCTCTGGTCCTTTAAGTGTTCACTTCTGCTGTGATCCCACCTGCCTCCGGTGTCCGCTGCTGCTAATTGGGCAGCAAACGAGACTCCAAGCCAAGTAGGTGTTTTACAGATCAAAATAGTGGTGTTTGCTTGTTCTCATGTCAGTTCAGGGTCACTGCAACATTAGGGTTCTGACCCAGAATTTGAAATCCTGCCCAAGGCCCTGGGGTCACTATGGTGAACACATGGACATGTTTGACAAATGCAAAGTAAAATCCAGCTGTCTTTGCTTTCTTCATCTTCAGACATCCAAAATGTCTTCAGTTTAATGTTGCCATGTGCAGTGCTTCCTGTTTATCTAATTCCAGTGTTTGTTACATATGTCCTATTTACCAGAGGCCAGATCAAGGCAGATTGCTAATTACCTCAGAGAAATAAACAAGTGAGCAATTGTATAAAATAAAAATAATTATTTACATGTGTTAAACAGTGAATGTAAGGCAGTTAATACATTTATGGGCCCCATTTTCTTGTGTTGTGCCGTGGTGAAAATTCCCTGCACGCTATGCATCGTTCATATCCATGTCCATTTATTTAACAACAGCATTTGGCAGTATCACTCAAGCATCTTTCATGGTCACTTTCTTATTTATTTTGGAGGTAAATGATAATGCTGTGTCAGAATTTTGCTCAATAACTTGTTGACCCATCCCTGAATTCTTAACAATTTGCACCTTCCACTACACCCCTTTCCTTCTCCTTCCTTGATTAGATGTTTTTGTAGTTTTTCAGATGAATTGATCATGTTGTACACATTTCCATAACCAGCTCAGTAAAATGTTTGTTGTAATTGGGAAACAAACTACAATACATCTCACGTGTCTTTACGTTCATCAGGTATAGGCAAATGCTTATAATTGCTGAGAGTTGCTCTGATTCTTTGCAATGTTCAGTCACAGATATTCATGTTGAGGAATGTTGCTTAAATGGCAATATTGAGGTTAAAAGAGATGGTTTTTTTCATAAGAAGTTGATTCTTTGTTTAGAGAAACAAATCCAAGGGCACCTAAACATATTTTATTCTGACTTCCATTCCAATTAACTCTTAAAACACTTTATGACTATTTTCTTGTTAAACAATTTTGCAGATGAATTTTATACATTGAAAATTGCTGTGCATGAGTTGACCTAAGGTAAAAGATGGCCCCTTTTATCCAGCCCCAAAAATTATACTTTGCATATATTTGGCATATAAGTCCACTTCCCCTCTTCATACAGCTTTAGCTGATTAAAGCTGTACTTGCTTTAGTCAGCCACAATACACTGTAAATGCTTGTTTTATTTTTTGAATTTATTTTCGGGATGTGGGCATCATTGACTAGGCTTGCATTTATTGGCCATTCCTAGTCGCCCCTCAGGCTAGTGAGCTGCCTTCTTGAACTGCTGCGGTTCCTGAGGTGTAGGTACACACATTGTTGTTAGGGAAGAAGTTTCAGGATTTTGACTCAGCAACAGCGAAGGAATGGTGATATATTACAAGCCAAGATGGTGAATGACTTGGAGGGAAACATCCAGGTATGGTATTCATGAGTATTTCCTGTTCTACTAGATGGTAGTGGTTGTGAGTTTGAATGGCACTGCCTCAGGAACCTTGGTGAGTTCCTTCAATGTATATTGTAGATTGTACACAAGCTGTTCATCACTGGTGAAGGGATTGAACCAATCAAGCAGGCTGCTTTGACCTAGATGATGTCAAACTTGCTGCGTGTAGTTGGAGCTGCAGTCTTCCAAGCAAGGGGAAAGTATTCCACCACACTCCTGACAGTATCTTGTTATTGTGGATAGGCTTTGAGGATCAGGAAGTGAGTTATTCACTACAAGATTTCTTGCCTTTGACCTGCTTTGGTAGCCACAGTATTTATATAGAAGTCTCGTTCAGTTTTTGATCAATGGTAACCCCAGGATGTTGATAGTTGGGGATTCAATGATAGTAATGCCATTGAATGTTGATCAGCAACATTGTTGTTGGAGATGGCCATTGCCTAGTGCTTGTGTGGCATGAATGTTATATTCCACTTGTCAGCCCAATCCTGGATATTGTCCAGGTCTTGTGGCATTTGGACATGGACTGCTTCAGTGTCTAGGGAGACGGGAATGATACTGTTAGCGGCTTTTTTTTTGTTGTATTTGAAACCATTGTTCCTGTCGAGAAGACCAACAAAGTAATGGAATGGTCTGAAGATGAATTTAACTATATCTATAGGACTCTGAATGTCTATGCTGAGCATTCAGAGTGAAAAATTCAGAAATACAAAGCCAATAAAAGACTCAGCATCCATTACAAGTAATTAGCATATACCAATAACAGAACAATAATGATCTCTATCCAATCATGGTTAAGGTTACATCATGCATACATAAAAGTATAATGTCCAGTTAAAACTTGTACATATTATATCATCAAGGAATGATAATTACATCTCTAACCAATGGTATCTCAGCCTCTCTTTCCATTGTTCATTGTTCTAATAGGCAGATGTAAACTACAGCTGCACAAGATTCAATTAGATAGTCCTCAAGCATTATCTGGGTTTAATCTGGGTTTACTTTAATCAAAATCTGTCATTTGCACATTCCCTGCGTGATTGAGGTTCAGCTTGCAGCTTATGTGATTGTAGCTTTTCCTTTTTATTCCACTGAACTGAGTCATGTTAATTTTTTGCTTGTAATTTGGGGCTTTAAATCCAAATTTAATAATTTGTTAATATTTAAAACATCTATACTTCTTGGTCATTAAAGAAGTGAAGTCAAGTTCCTCTCAAACGCTTCTATTAACTAAGCAAATCTAGTGGTTGAGATCGATGACAATCTTTTCAGAATTCAAAGTATCATGTTCTAAATTCACAATTTTAAAATTTTGAGGATCCATCCATATTTGATTACTTTGTTGATAATTTCCCAATAACATGTAATTTACAGTGAATGGTCAAACTTCATACTGAAATTGCTTCCTATGTCTACCTTTTTGCAAGTTATATCTCTTCAACATGCACAAACCATCATTCATGTTTCCTTGTTTTAAAATTCATTGCATTTGAGTGCCCGACACAAAGCCAGCTTTTATAGCCCATCCCTTAAGAAGTTAGTGGTGAGTCACTTTCTTTAACTGCTGCAGCCCTTGTATTGTAGTTCCACCTACTGTGTTGTTACAGAGGGAGTCCAGGAATTTAATGCAATGACAGTGAGGGAACTGCGCTTATAGTTCCAAATCAGGATGGTGTGTGAAGTCAAATACATGCATGTGTGCATTTGTGTGTGTGTGTGTGCATATATGTGTATGTGTGCATGCGCGTGTGTTCACTTGCAGAGTCAGTGCTCTCACTGTCATTCACTCATTCACTCTCCCAGACTCATTTGCTCATGTAGACTAATTCACTCATCACTCAAACTCACTCATACATTCACATAGACTCAAGCATTCATTCACTCACAAAGTCTCACTCACACACAGTTTCACTCATTTAGTCTCACACTCATTCTAACTTGAAGGCTCAGTCAGACTCACTCACTCACAGGTTTACTCTCTTCACACCTGGGCCAAGGAAATTTGGCCATCTTCTAAGGTGGTATTCAGGATTTGGTGAAGAGACAAGTTTCTGAACTTAGCATTGTCAGGGACTCCAGCTGCCCTAAGCATTGTGAGGAACATGGTGGAGCTAGCTGGGCCTCAGATGGGAAACCACCCTTATCTCAATTAAGGCTCTTAAAAGCCACTTAAGATCATTTAAGAACCAATTCCCACCCTCAAGTTTTAGGCTGGTGGGCAGATGGTAGATTGTGGGAGGAACCCAAAATTGAATGAATCTCAGGTGTGAAAGAGCCTGGTGACTTCTGGACCTCTCACCAGCCCAGCCTATCCTTCAAAATGCCTATCTCCCCCCTAGGCCTTCCTACCCCACCCCACTTTGACCCCTGTCACTTACCTTTCCTCTGGTTCTCGACACTTAATCCAAAGTAACTAGCTATAGTTCTAACTGTGCTGTTCCTTGTGGCCCTCCCAACCCATTCCTCCATCTTGACCCCTGTGATCCTTCAGGGGGCTACATCTGCCTGGGAGTGTGAGAGAGAGAGAGCATGACTAAAGGTTAAGAGAGCATACATTGTGGAATCATGGACAAGCCGCTTATCTTCCCACTGCCTGATTCTTCACCAATTAAAGGCATAAAGGTTATGGCAAACAAACCATGGAGTGGACAAGCTCAGAGACTGATTAAAATACTTAGACTGCTGCAATACATACAACTTGTATTCCACCAAGTGGGATGCGAAAAACAGACACTTAACCCACTGGGAAGCATGAATGAGCCCCATCACCTGTTGATTTCGTACTACTCTGAGATTTTACAAATATTTCTGGGATGAGATATCAAAATGTATACCTGTACTGAAACAATAATTGCAGCAAATATAAACAATAGAATTTCTCTAGAATGTACACTCAAAGGTACTCAAAGAACTCTTTACCAAGGAGGAGAGACAATGTTGTACTGAATATAGGCAATTGAAGCTATGTGCGCTTTCTGCCACTCTCTCTCTCTCTCAGTAATATTATACCTAGTGCAAAATTACCTGAAAAAAGAAATTTGATGAGAACCAAGACCCTTTGGGAAAGAAGCATGGAAATCCATCCCACACAACTACACCCAGGAAAACAACTGAGCAAAATGGTTGCAATATGGAATCAGTACATCAAGACCATCAAGAAACAACCAATCGTACACCACTCTGTTTTAATTTTACAGCTCTGTTTTGAGCTGTAAAAAACCTATTCTTTCACTCCGCTATATGTAATGATGGCTATAATTATATGCTTCAGCGGTACCCCAGGCATCTCTCACCTCTTGGTGAGTTCTGAAGTCGTGGGGGATTGTGAAATTCCATGGATGGGATTCCCTCTGGCATCTTGCCCACCCCGGACTGGTTGCAATTTTATGCTGGAGCTAGGTGGGCCTCAGAGGGGCAACGCACTCTGATCTCAGTTAAGGCTCTTAAAGACCACTTAAGGTCATTTAAGAACCATTTCCCACCCTCAATTTCTAGGCTCGCAGGCGGATGGTAGATTGTGGGGGGAACCCAAAGTTGAACGAAGCTAAATCTTGAGTGTGGAAGAGCCTGGTGACTTCTGGACCTCTCACCAGCCCAGCCTACTCTTAAGTGCCAATCTCCCCCCAAGGCCTTCCCTACCCTACCCCCACTTTGACTTCTGCCATTTACCTTTCCCCTGGTTCTCAACACTTACTCCAAAGTAGTTAGCTATAGTACCTCTTCTGGCCTCTGCAAGTGCTCTTCCTGGAATGACAGAACTGCTGGTCAATCAGATTGGCTGGAAACTCTTTAAAGTGAGATCTCCTCCTGATGATGGGCAGTAGTCATGCTTTTGTGAATGAAATGGCATCTTACATGATAGTACCAACCCCACACTACCTTGAAAATTCTGGCCAATTAATGCATTTTACTTATGAATGATTGCTGTAATTTATCCAGTTTTTAAATTCAGGAAATTGTTTAATGAAACATATTTTGTTTCTTTGTTTAACTGAGGAAAACCTGTCTGGCTATTTCTTTACAAACACAAAGCATAAATAGTGGGATTCTTTCAGAATTGACAAATTAGATCCCGTCTAAGTTCACAAAAACCATATTACAATCAAACCTAAAGTGGGAGAATAGAGAAATAACTTCACTCCTCCTCATGTGGTTGGAACACTAAACAGTTACAGTCAGTCAAGTCACTTAATGTCCCTTGAGCCCCTGGGTGCTAACTTGCAGCAATTTGAACCTGCTCAATTGAGCAAGCAGCAAGGACACTTGACTTTTGAAGCTTTTTAACACATGATTTTCAAATCCTGATGCTGTCACAAAATCAATGGTGAGACTCTCAAGCTTTATGGTTGTGAAAACCTAGGTGGGGATTACAAAAATTACAAAATCTAGAAAAAGACTAAAAAAGTTGGCCTTTCTTATCATAATGAGAATTAACAAATAAAGATATGTGGATTTTATTTCAAGCAATAAGTGTGGATTAAACATGAATTGAATGAATCCAAAATGCAAAATACTGCAAATGCTGGAAATATGAAATAAAATGAATGAATCCAGCGGTCCAGAAGTCACCTGGCTCTTTCTAAGCTTTTGTACAGCAGGATTGACATTTTCTTTTGTTTGCATTCTTTAGTGGGTTGAGGGTGTCACAGACTGGACTAGTGTTTATTGTCCATGCCTAATTGCCCTTTGGATGGAGGAAGTAAACTAGTTTATTGAACCACAATCCATGTGGAGTAGATACATCCACAATGCTGTTAGTATGGGAGTTCCAGGACTTTGACCAGTCAGGGTGAGGTTGGTATGGAGAAGAACTTGCAGGTGATCCCGTGCATCTGCTGCTCTTACCCTTCTTGGTGGTAAAGATCGCAGGTTTGGAATGTGCTGTTGAAGGGATTTTGGGCTGAAACAATTTATATTTCATTGACTGAAGGTGAAGTGTTTCATTTGGAAGCAAACACATTTAGTATTTGAAAAGTAAGTATTATTTATATATATATTATAGAAATTCAAACACTTTGATAAATTCAAAATATAAAGCCAACGCTGTGAAGTTTGCTTTATTTGGTTAATCTTGCAAGTGTAGTAGACACAAGACGAATATAGAGGATGAACTTAAAATATAGCTGCAGTCAGAACGGTTCAGGTAATCTTATAGTTGGCAGAGACACTTGAGTCTCATTGATTTAAACTGGGACAACTAGGCTCAGGTAGGGATTATAACCAGGAGATAAATCAGAACTGCCTGTGAGGGAATAAGCAGGACTTTTAGCAGAAGTGAACTTGGGAGATCAACCTAATTTTAAGTTTTTTCTTAAACTGCTTCTAGAAAAAAGGGAAATGGAGGAAATTCAACTTTTTCTTGTATTTAACAATGTCAATCTGAATTTAGCCAATTTGCAATCAAAGCACACTTTGCGCTAAATTATACACAAATCCTTGTCTAGCTTCCTCTTATATTAATTTATATTATTCATTTCAACCAGTTGCTCTGGGGGCAAATTTCACATTTTTCCACTCTTTGGGTAAATTTCCTATGGAATTTATTAGTGATTATCTTACATTGATGGAAAATGGTCTTCACTTCCTGAATTATTCTGGTTCTCCCAGTTTATATGAAAATCTCCCATTATATCCAAAGTCTTCTGCTTTCCTGATCTTGGTATTTATATACCCCTACTACTTCAGTACTATCAGGAGTTATCTGTAGATAACACTCACTAGAGTTTTACTTTTGTTGTATTTCATTAAACGTATCCACACTTGCTTCACTGCCTGATAACTTTAATTGAAATCCTTCCTCTCTATCATGGTAATCTTTTATTAATATTGTTTTTCTCCTTCCTTTCCCAATTTCTGCCCTATTTAAAGATCCCATAGCTTGGCATATTCAGCTCCTAGTCATTTTCAGGGTGCATTTGGCTCTTTGTGACAGCACCTATAAGCTTGAAGCTGGATTCTACTTCTAACTCACTTATTTTATTTCTCAGGCTACTTGAAACTGATCCAAAAATCGTTCTACGGAGGGCAATGGCCTTTGAAGTGCATTTGGATTCATATTTGTTTCAAGCCATAAACATGTTCTGCTCTCTGCTGGTGTCTTTCTTGTTCTTGTTCTGCTGTGTTCCTTTCATTTGCAGCTGCTAGCCCATTTTCCCCATCACGAGAAGGGCCAAGGGAATCCCTGAATGATATTAAGTCAAGCTGCCTAGACTAGGGGAAATAGCTGGATGTTTGGGGT
Source organism: Sphyrna mokarran (assembly GCA_024679065.1). Lineage (NCBI taxonomy): Eukaryota > Metazoa > Chordata > Chondrichthyes > Carcharhiniformes > Carcharhinidae > Sphyrna > Sphyrna mokarran. The sequence continues at coordinate 73,252,779 of JAGIQG010000005.1, forward strand.
TAGAAAACATTAGTTCCCAGCAAATCTAAATAGATAGCTGCTCCACGCCAAATCAAAAAGGAGTAAACAAAAATTCCAAGGCCCCCAAGAAGGCCAAAAATGACAAAACAAAGCAGATACAATAAGTGAAGCAGCACATTCAGTTAAATTGGATGCGAGAACAATGCTCTAACACCTGAGCCAGTTGGTTTGCCATTTACAGCCATTTGCTCTAACAGCAAATTGCCAGTGGTCCAAAGAATTTCCACCACATTTTGTTTCCCAAAGATCCCAACCGCAGAGCTAACGTTCTCTTACACTATTGTGCTATGCAAGTGTTTTTTATTTCATTACACTGAAAGGGCACAAGAATTAAGATTATCCATCCCTCTGTGCTCACTTATGCCTGCAACAGCCTAACAAGGGACCATAACAACTGCATATATTGTCTTCCTCAACAAACTAAAAACTGGAACCTTAAAGAATCTAATTTATCATTAATACATAACAAACAGAAAACACACAGATTCATCATGTAACAGTTTCTGTCAGATAACACTCAGAATTAGTTTGCATGAGTTTAGCTGCAACACTCTCAGCCAAGCTTGCTGTGCCTTTTCTGCAACAGTTACATTCTTCCCTGAACGCAGATCTGGAATCTGGCTTCTATCTAAGGTACTTAACAAGTGTTACTATGGAGATTAAAAGCTAAAAGCACTCAATAAAAACTGTAAATTTTAGGACCACCTGCATTCTCCCAAAGGATATCATTTATCATGATGAAAATATTTAGTTCTTTAAATGCTGAGTTGTTGAATACTGCAATATTCAGTGACTCATTTTAACCCCAGAGACCATAGATATCTTCAAATAGTATGGTTATGCTCTTGATTCAAAAAGCTCAGATCATTAACTTAGTGTAACAATGTAGAATGTAAGCTGTAATTTCCCTTTGACCTGCTAAATTGTTTGACATTCACCATACGAAGAGTATTTAAGCCAAACTATTGAAAAAATCCACCTGAATTTCAGTTGCTTGATATGGAATACACATTAACTGTGCACAGGGACACACAGCTCAGGAGGTGAGGCAGAGATTAAGAAAGTACATGTGAGCTGTCACATTTTCTGCTGACAGTAAAATTTTAATCCATATATCAGCTTCAGTTCACAAAGACCAGGGGAATCATTTTGTTGTACAGGGAAAATGATAGGTGTTTCTTCGGAAGAAACTCTTCAAATGCAGACAATAAAAATATAACAAAACTTACATCAACTTATAAATCAAAGAAAGGGTTTAAGAAAGAAACTTTGTTATTCCAAACTTAGGACCTCGCTCGGGGCCAATCCAAATTCCCAACAGGTTCTTATGTATAGTTGGTCAGCTGTCCATAGCATCATTCTGCAATTGGTTCCATGGTTTACTGGGTCAGCTGACCCTTACAGCTAGTTATCATTGGTCATATTACATCCAATACAAGTTGTCACAGATTACATTCTATCGATAGGAACTGTTCTTCCCCTCAGTGAGGAGATGAAATGAGGGGGAGGGGATTGATGTTGATGGATGGGGGGGAGTGTGGAGGTGGTCGTTCAGCCTGGCAGATACATTTTCATGTCTGCTATCCACTTTGGTAGCAAAAACAGAAAGGAAAATTATTACCTGAATGGTGGCAGTTTAGAAAAAGGAGAAATGCAACGTGACATGGGTGTCATGGTGGAACAGTCACTGAAGATTGGCATTGCTGACACAGCAGGTGGTAAGGAAAGCTAATGGCATGCTGGCCTTTATAGCAAGAGGATTTGAGTATAGAAGTAAAGATGTCCTGCTGCAGTTATATAGAGTTTTGGTGAGGCCAAACCTTGTGTGTTGAGAAAGTGCGCTTCTGATATCCAGCAGCAATAGATTTCACTTCTATTTGTTGCAAACTTTAATTACAAAATAAGGATGAGAAGTGTTTAATAGCAATTGTTTTTAGTAGATAAATGGTTGTTTATTGAGTGCAATGTTTTGGTGGGAAATGTTCCATAAGAGTCAATGAGAAACAAGTCTCTCTTCCAAATAAAGCTCAGTTGGTATAAAGTGCATTATTTCTGTGATTTATTGAGTGTAAATCAATGTCCATGGGCTATGAAGGAGTATTGGAGTTTTATCTGTGGGCTAAATGTTTTAATATGTTTACTTTACATGTGCACCTTTTCAGTAAGTTGCAGCTTAGTGCCAGAGCTGAATGAGCAGCACTAAGTAATAATAACATTCTTCCTAATACACTTTGTCATCTTTAGTTGTACAAAGTAAAAGGAAATTGCAGATATAGATCTTTTTCTGTTGTGGAATGCCTATACTTTCATCCTCAGCTGCTTTGTCTTCTATCAGTTACTAAATCTAATTTTCTGCTGTAAAGTATTAACTTTAATGTCTCTTTGATTTTTGGACTAAGTCCAAATAATTGCAGGGCAAGAACATTTGCAAATAATATTTGAAGCTTTGTAGTTCCATAATATTCTGATAAGATTGTTTCTTACACAATACAAAAGTCAATGACAGCAGTGAAGAGGAGTGGTAAGATCTTTTTCATGAGATTTCTCCAGTGGAAGCCTGTTAAACTAAAAAATATTTTTCAACATGCACTTACGGTTGACAACAGAACTGAATGTTGATCTACTAAATTCTCCCTCAGTGTATCTGAACATGCGCTGGAGTGTGGCAACCAGGGGATTTTCACAGTAACCTCATTGCAATGTTAATGCAAGCCTACTTGTGCTACTAATGAATAAAACTTAGAATTTAAACTTAAAACTAATACTTTCTGTGCTGCTGGAGTAATAAGTAGACTGTCTGTGGAATACAATTGGCCAGAGGTAAATGCCATAGGTTGCAGTGTTGCCTTAATATCCTGGAGCTTTTAATCAAAGTTTCAGAAGAAATTTGACTGGGGTTTATTTTACCAGCAGGTGTTTATATTTCTCAAGAAATTAATGGATGTGGTAAATTCCATGACAAAATGAATTGCACCAAGTCTGTAGAGGGCCCTAGCCCAGTGGGCTGAATATTCTTTTCTGCTGGTCTTAACATCGCATCTCATGTCTTATAAGCAAGTCAGTCAGGACAGTGAAGAACAGAACAGCAGACTTTACACTAACTTTCTGGCTAATGTTAAAATAGGAAAAACTGATAAGCTCAGGTGGTCCAGAACTGATTCATAAATCAGATTGTCTTGTGATGTGGTGGATAGCATCCAAGCCTCAAAGCCATTGATAGCCAAGAAGGGTGCATTCATAATGCAGCCCAACTGGTTGAGTGTGTCAACCTGCAAATCCTTCCAAAACACAATAGCTGGCGGTAAGAAAGAGTTCCTGGGAGTTTGATCTAGGCCTGTACGATCATCATCCAAAAGTTAGAAGAGGTTTTAATTATTCTAACTTTTCCTGGGAAACTGTTGGTGTAACCCTGACAGATCCATCCAAAGGTTGTGATTTAAAGCAAATTTTCAGATGGTTTCTGGAAGTTTTCACTTCTGGGCAATTGCTGTGCAAACCTTACCTCTGAAATTCTGTGAAGGGTTCCCCAGTGTGCATCTTTGGGCTATTCTCTCCAATCTGGTGCTGGGAGATTCAGGAGTTACAGCCCAATATCTCCTGACTTCTAATCCAGAAACTATGAGACTCTACTACTATGAAACTATACATCTGGTGATGGATGCTAGCCCAACATCATTGTTAAGAAGTTATTATCACTGATAGCACTAACTTCAAATTCATTACATTCACTTGGAGTTAAAGTTCTTAGTGTTTCCTGGAGAAGTTATGAACTGCTCCAAGATACTGGAGTGGGACATTTTGCTCATTAGATTTTCCCCTGTACTTGTCAGTTCAAAAATCTTTCACAAGTTGATAAAGATAATGTAAGGACAATAGAACATCTCAGACCTTAGCGAGACATTAATTAAAACTAATAGTTTATCCCCTTAACCAAGGAGATTTAAAATATTTTAAAAATTCACTTTGCTGGCTAGACCAACATTTATTGCCTGTTCCTAGTTGCCCATCAAAAGGTAGTGGTAAGATGTTTCTTGAACCGCTGCAGTACCTGAGGTATAGGTACACCCACAGCATTGTAAGCAAGGTGGGTTTCAAGATTTAACCCAGCGACAATGAAGGAACTGCAATATATTTTGAAATCAATGTGGTGAGCAGCTCTGAAGGAATTTCTAGGTGGTGGTGTTCCCAGGTATTTGCTACTCTCATCAATCTAGATAAGTGTGGAAAGTGCTGCGTAAAGAATCTGATGAGTTCCTGTAGTGCCTCTTGTAGATGCTTCATACAGTTGCCACTGTTTGTTGGTGGTGGAGGGATTGAATGTTTGTGGAAGGGGTAGTAATCAAATAGGCTGCTTTGTCACAGATGGTGTCAAGCTTCTTAGCAACTTCAAACCATCACAGGCAAGTTGAGGGTGAGCTGTGTTTTGGTGAGGCTAAAGACAGAATGATGCCAATCATCTCCAATAATTTGTAATTCATAGAATAGCTACTCCTTAATATTAGTTCCTGTACGATTTGCAAATTAATGGTGTCCCGAAGCATGACATTAATTTGGAAAGAAATTGTGGGCCTTTATTATTGAAATAAAAACTGGTGTACCACCCTGCCTCTTTCAGAGACACATGCAGATATTTTGTGAGATTTAATACTATTATTAGTAAAGAAAAACAAGCACTTTCAGAGGTGACATCTTTTGGATCAGACATTAAGCATCTTGCTCAGGTGGATGCTAAAAATCTCATGGGACTTTTTTGTAGATGAGCAGCAGAGTTCACAGAATGACTGAGGCCTTAAAATATTATTTTGGAAAAGCATTCAAAGCCACAGAAAGATTTCTGTGGATAAATATAGACACACCATTCTGATTTACATAACTTATTGATTGATTTGGTGAAATGTCATTATGAGTATTGAGGCTATACTATTTGGATTTCAGTGTCTGTTTTTATGGTGCCATGAATGCCCTTAGAAATCTAAAATGACATCCATGACACGTGCATACATTCTTAGTGTATATCATGCTAGTTGATGGTGTTATACAGAGTAAGCATATCAAGAAATTGATCAGTGCATAATGCTGATATGATGCCAGAGCTGCCATTTGAAGCTTAATGCTCCAGCTAATGCTCTCTTTTAACCATGCACAATTATCATTCATTGAGCAGCAGGAAAGGCCCCCACCATTACTGTTTCAAAATATCATCAACTACTTTCAGATTAATGGCTGATTTATTTCTACTAACTGTTTCTACATTTGCACAAGCATTTCCTACTTACTAAATTTCTTTGAAGTTTCTAAAGCCTACAGGGAGTTGTGTAGCACATGCTTAAGAATATTGTCCTAACTTGAAAAATTCTGCACAAACCAATTGTTCCCGAGCACGGGTGCAGTTGCAGATATTCCTCTTGGAATACATGAAGAAAGAGTTGAGTATGACAGAGCAGGACAAGCTGACAGAAGAGGGAAGGAAAAATGCTTTCAATGATCCTTCATTGACAGTGAGGAAAAATCCCTCAGTTCTGATGAAAGGTCAATAACACTGTCTCTCTCCATAAAATATTGCCTGAAGTGCTGAGTTTTTCAGGCATTTTCTATTTCTATTATTTCTGCTTCATGAAGGTGAACTCAAGTCTGCCATCACCTGTTAGCTACTTCTGTCTGCAGTTATACACCACTTTGTCTTGCAGGAGTGTGTCAGTGAATATGGTGAAATGTGCTAGGGTAATGTGTGTAGAACTGTGAATGGCAGACTGAGACTTGCAGCAGTCCTAGGAATCTGAAGCTTTAAATGTTAAATAAGAGTCCTGATTGATAGAGATTACTGATAGGTGGGTGATTGAAATGAGTTGTGTTAGATTAGTTGTGCAGTTGGTGGGATGGTGTTTTGCTTTATGTCTCAGAGATATGCAGAGATGATACACCAACCTATAATATATATGTATATAACAGAAGTTTTATTCAATGCTTTAAAATGTTTGTTCCTGCGCTTACAGTTATTTGCCTACAGTTTTGTTATTTTTCTCTAAGTGACCACACCAGGCTTAACTAATCACACGCAGAGAACAATATGGTCATCAAGCTTTTTAATGCATTTTTTTCAGATTCTCAGAGCTTAACTTCTGGCATTGATATGCAGTGCTATCCGACCCCCCTATTTTGCAAGCAATTGTTTAGAAGGTCTTTTCACCTCCTCCACCAAAGCCTCCAGAACAGTGTTTGAGAACATGACAACCAGCTGTCTCCCATCTATTTAATTCTTTTACTCAGTGACTTCCACAAGGACTTTCACCACCTGCACCAGTCACAAGGCATCTCCCCTTCAAGAGTTGCATGTTGGTTTTAAGTAATGCGGGCTAGTTTTGACTCATGCTTGCCTCTCATGATTTTGTGTCTCCTGCTGAAGTGTACAACTACTCAACAACTTAGTCGTTGCTGACAGCACATTGCAATAATGGCAACGAGCAGACGGCACAAAGTTGTCACGCTGCCAGTATCACATTGAACAAGCACAGGGTAACCACACATCACCAATTCTGTGAATATTTTTGGACCCTCTCCAATTTAGCTACCTAGAAATTTTAGTTACTGAGAAAAATACAGCCGTTGGAAACATTTTTCAGGGAGCACTTTAAGCAATTTGATCAAATAGCAAAATCAGAGTGGTGAAATAACATAGAGGAAATCCTATACAATTACGGACAAAGGAGTGTATTGGGAAAAATTGTGATTAGAAAATGTGACACAGTGTGCCATCATGAAGTTACACAGAGTAGAACACATCTAGATATAAATATCCTTTATTGCCTGTGAGAATGTTAGCTGTTCAACCAAAATGAATAATAAAAAGAATACATGGTTGTTTATTGTGATGCGTATTTGATATAGAAACCACAAAATTATCATATTTAATTTATTACAGTGTTCAGTCTTTCATGAAATGTACTGTTATAAAAGATTTCATACTTGTTTAAATCATATTTTTTAATGATATACAGGCACCAATCACTCTAAGGTGATTAAATAAACATTATGACCAAAATCATAATAACAGCTACACAAAGCTTGAAGACACCACCAGCAGCAGAGCTGTGTGTGTTGTATTCTGCATATAGGCCAAAGTGAAACAGGATCACATAACATACTTCCCTCCTAGTAATGACATTATGCCATTACCTCATTTCACTTTCACTTAACTATTTAGTCCAAATCATTGTTGAGGGGAGAAGGGGGGCAACAGACCCTGAGCATCAGACAGTGTATATCCATGGGATACAAATCCATCGCAGAGTACACACTGACATGGACAAACTAAGGGGCAATTTTCCATGGCCAATTCACCTAACCTGCATGTCTTCAGACTGTGGGAAGAAACCAGAGCACCCGACAAAAACTAACACAGACATGGGGAACATTTACAAACTCACACAGACAGGCGCTGTAATCAAATCGGGGTCACTGGAGCCATGAGGCTGCAGCGCTAATCATTTCACCACCATGCTGCCCCATTACAACAGTTTATATTTTGTATAATATTTTGAATTTCACTGAATTTCTCCAACTTCTTATTTAGAGGGTTCAGTAAAAGAAATTTACTGAAGATAATTTACAGAAATTATTCTCGTAGAAACTTTATACATGTCTTGAAAGGTTCAGGGGGAATTGTACACATCCACTTCAAGGGAAAGCTGCAAATGTGAAGTTTGCTGTTAAAGGATCTGTGCTCGTGGAAATGATTCGCAAGAGGTTGTGATATTATTGTTAAAATATGTCACAAACTGTTGAATAGGTTCTTTGACAGACCTTCTCCTCTATAATCACACTATAATTTACCTATATTTTCAGCTCCACATAAACTGTAAGGTTAGGCTTCGGACTTGACTGCTCAGTTTTCTATTTATGCCAATGGGAAACATGCCTCTGAGGCGCCAGGGAGCTGGTGGAATAATGACATGGCCAGCATGTCATGGCCATGTTTGGAATGCATTCCAGACATTAAGAATTTGCTCCTGGAACCATCAAGCTAGATTATTGATTTTTGAACATTGCTGAATATCACATTCTTTACAGAAAGAGAACAGTTGCAGCTTTACTTTAAGTTGCAGCAGCTGCCAAGTTCCTCTCTTCATCACTGACAGTTCATTTATTCCACCTCTCGAGTCAATATTATCACAATCATTTTTTCAACCTCCGTCTGCGTAAATCATCGCTATGTTGAATTTCACAGTGAACAGGCTCCTGAGCAACACACTCCCAATAGGCAATTGGTGCTCCCATCAGTAGAAAAAGAAATAGCCAATAATTCTGGCCAAAATGACAGCAGAAATTTATCATGGCTCACTTGGTGCATTTTACAAACTCAGAGGGAGCGCAGGCGTCAATAAAATGAATAACTCATCTTCGCACAAGTATTACTTTAAAAGGCAATATGACGGTGTGCCTATAGCTTTGTTTTCATGCATTTGTTTCATTTGCCGAAGGACAATACTAACTCTTTAAGCACTGAATTATTGGAACAAAATTTATGGAACTGTACAAATGTTTTATTATGCACTGTTTGCCATTTGCAGACGTGTATACTTGCAATGATTTAATTGAGATTTTTATGAATCTGTTCTAATTGAAATGAAATAACTGTAATCTGTATACAACTATAAAATGTTTTATTCTGACCTGTTTGCAATTTGTTGACATGTGTATTTGCAACATTCTAATTGATATTTTATGAATAAAGTATATTTTTGGAAAAAAAATTATTGGAATAAGCTATTTTCAGCTTAAAATCGCTGCTTAAAATTGATGAGAATACCAAAGCTCCTTTCCATGACATTTGCCCAGAGAATACTGAGGTCCCTGGGTTTATAAGTCAAGAACACACTGCTTTCTGATTTCCTAGGAGTGATGCTTGGTCCATTGGACTAATTCCAATTAGGTACTTAGAGAAATTTCCAGATTTAAACCTTTTCTTCCGACTACAAGATTTGGGGTTGAATTTTACACTGCCTCCCGACAGTTGTGCATTCAACCCAGAGGCATGTGAAATTGTGTGTAAAGATGTATGAAGCACACCCCGATGTCATCATGCACTTGTGTGATATTTCAGTCGATGGACATAAGCACAGATTGGCCATCTGTCCGCTGACAACTAAGGAGCTCGTTGAGAGGATTAAATCCCCAATTGTCCAGAATATTATTTTGCCTGTGTGATTTTTCAGGCTGGCGCATGGGCAACACAAGCAGGTAGTCAGTCATTTTTGCTATTTTCTCATCCAAAAGCAGGATAAAAGGAGGGTGGAGCAAAAGCTGGCTGAATTGATAGAAGTTATTGGGAGTTTGGTGAGGGTGTGCTTTGCAGCATTGTGAGCTTTTACACAGTTTTCAGCATCCGCTCTGAAGCTTTCACGATTTGCAATCTTGTGACATCTGAAATTTGAGTCCCTGCTGCACCCTCCATACACGGTTCAGTCTCATTTGCATATCTGTAGATGGGTATAATGTACCCAGCAGGGAGCCCCTCGGAGGAGGAGGAGATCAGTGAAAAAAGAGAAAGGAGGGCTACCGTTCCCAGGCATCACCTCAAAGCAGAGATACAGGCACAGGGTGCTCATCCACAAGGAGGATGGCCCTGCAGAAAACACCACCATCCAGCTGTCAGAGTGTAAAGGCAGCAGTTACCTTCTCATGACTGAGTCCAGTGCTGCAGGAGACTCCAGATCTCAGGGGAAAATATCATGTCCATTTAGCAGATAATTGGACTGGAGGTAGCCTCCAATTGTATGCATGGATACCCAATGCCCAATCCTCTCAAGGTCACTGTCATGCTTTAGACTTCCAGATCTTTCTCTGGTTCAGAGGATGATCTTTGCAGACTCTTTCTGCCAGTTGCACACAGTCAAGCTGGTGACTGACACTCTGTTCAGGTGAGAACATCCATTCATTTCAGAACAAACTGAGTCAGCAAGACTGAACAGGCAAGAGACTTCACTGCAATTGCAGGGTTGCCCTGCATCCAGGGTGCCACTGATAGCATTCATATTGCCATCTAGGTGCCAGCATGCCAACTGGGTTCCTTTATCAATAGGAAGGGGTTTCACTCAATGAAGGTTCAGATAGTTTGTGACCATAGAACGCAGATTCCACAATGCCTATATACTGAGACATTGACAGGTGATAAGACTGTACGTGGCTGCAGAATGCCTTGATGGATGGTTGTTGGGGACCCGATCTTTAGGATCCTGAAGTCAAAACACAGCCTTTGCTCTGTCGAACTCCTTTGGCAAAATGAATGTTGATATGGACATTACCTGACTTGCAGCTGTACACTTCTTAGACCTATAGCTCCTCCTGAGTTTTCTGGCCACACTAGGAGGAGGTAGGGATGCCTCCTGTACCCCACATAGAAGCTAAATGTTTCATCCCAAAGGGTAAGTTATCCTGACAGTGTACTATTTGGTCCATTGGTGTTATAACTCCCTCTATCAAATCATTGTGGTATTGGTAATAGTCTCCATTTTGTGGCCCAGATTATTTTGCCTCTTTGGTCCTGCAGCATATGGTGGCACAACGGTTAGCACTGCTGCCTTATAGTGCCAGGGACCCGGATTCGATTCCTGTTTGGGTCACTGTCTGTGTGGAGTTTGTATATTCTCCCTGTATCTGTGTGGGTTTCCTCCGAGTGCTCCGGTTTCTTCCCACTGTCTAAAGACGTGCAGGTTAGGTGGATTGTCCATGTTAAATTGCCCATTAACATCAGGGGGACTAGCAAGGGTAAATGCATGGGGTTATGGGTATAGGGCCTGGATGAGATTGTAGTCCATGCAGACTTGATGGCCAAATGGCCTTCTTCTGCACTGCAGGATTCTATGAGTCACTACACCAATGGTGGAAGAAAATCCTAGTTTGAACTAAACTGAACGGGCAATGTAAGTGTTATGCCACCCTCTCTGAACTAAGAAGCATATTTCTTCTGTAAATAACCACACCACTTAATAAACCAGTATGGTGCTATTCAAAGCTTTCATAGCAAATAAGCAAGCTGTGCTTCAGCACTGAGCTTTCTGCTGCTGACCACACAGCTGGTGTGCTGTACATTACACAAATGTTTCCATTTGCTTCAATGGAAAATCAGCCCTTTCAAAATGGCATGTATACATTTTTGGTCTTCGACTTCATGTAACCTTCAGTTTTGTTTGAATTAGTTCACTCCGTGCTTCTAGTGAAAAGAACAGGAACTAGAAGAGAAAATAGCATTCAGAGGTTATCCACATACTGAATTAGTAATACCCCTAATTCTATAACATCATTAGAAGCACCTACCTTTTTAACTGACAAAAAAATTTGAATGCTGTTTTCCCCCCACTTCTCAAATGCAGGACTTCAAATAGCTGCAAATATTCATTGTTGAATTTCTTTCCATGGGCTGAGTGGAAAAAGGCAGCACATTGTCTCTCTCTCTTGCTCTACTCAAAAGACCAGGACTAATTATTTGACTGTGGGCCTCATAATAGGTTGTATGGCAAAATGAGGTAAAAGTAAAAGTATGATGAAAGGGTTTCAGATGCTGGTAGATAGCGATAAATTTTGAAGTGACATTAGAATAACAGGGAATATTAAAAGAAGCATCAAGCACTACTATGTATATTTACACACAAACCATTGAAAATGTAAATTGTGGAGCTACTGAAGTTCCAGTGGTGATGTGTTACCAAGTTACCAAGACATAGCAAATATATTAAAAGGTGTATTGGGAGGCAGTGTCACAAATCAGAAATTTTAAGCATATATGAATTTTCAGTCTCCCCAGCTTGAAAGTTGAAATGCAAGGATGAAAGAGGAAATAATTAAACTGCAAAAATTTCAGTTACTGCAAGCTCTTCATTTCCCTGATGCCTGAACCATGCATTGAATTTTTTAGAATGAGGGATAACCCTGTGAGCTCAGAAGCAACCCCAAATGTATTTCTTTATGACACAAGTAGGCTCACACTGTAGTGAAGTTACTGTGAAAACCCCCTAGTTGCCACATTCCAAACCCTATTCAAACACACTGAGGGAGTATTTAGCATATCCAATTCACCTAACCAGGATGTCTTTCAGACTGGGAGGAAACCAGAGCACCCTGAGGAAAACTATGCAGACAAGGAGAGAACGGGCAAACTCCACACAGACAGTGACACAAGCTGGGAATCAAACCCGGGTCCGTAATGCTGTGAGGCAGCAGTGCTAACCACTATGCCACCCTAAAGCAAATGCTCCGTGTGAGGCTTGAACTCACGACCATCAGACATGGGCTCCCTGCATGGCCAACACCCTGACTTAATGCCTCAGTGTGGTTTGTTGAACTTAACAATTAACAAGTAGTAAATTTGATAAGGATGCTTCAATATGAAATTGGAAACATAAGATAATTTAAAAAAAACGGTTGTTCATATAATTAGTAATTCTTTGTAACTCACTGAGGAAGCATATGTGTAGTTCCTCCTATCAAACCAAACCTGACTGTGGATAATTTATTGGGCTGTGGTTTTCAATAATGAATGGAATGGCTATGGAATCAAATTCAGTCTCAGTCTAAATCTGGTCTAATATGAGCTGTTTGAAAATACGGAATGTTTGTTTAAGAAAATGCTACTTTAAATATGGAACTCATCTGAATCTACCAAACAGAAAATAAGGAATGTAATAATCTTCCAATAAAATTAACTTGAAAAATCACTAATCATGTCTAGAAACAAATTGTTATTTCTTGATTACCAGTAGTTCCACTCTTGTTGTTAATTTGTTTTGATTAGAACCACTGGATTTGATTAATATCACTAGTTTAACAAGCTACTTTTATTTGCATGATGTATTTTGTTCTTGTACTCCCAGGCATTGTATTATTCTGTGTATACCAGATTATCACTTAATTATGAAGGCTTTCATTTTTGGTGGCACAGTAGTTAGTATTGCTGCCTCTCAGTGCCAGGAATCTGGATTCGATTCCCGGTTTGGGCCACTGTCAGTATGGAGTTTGCATGTTCTCCCATTTCTGCATAAGTTTCCTCTGGGTATTTAAGTTTTCTCCTACAGTCCAAAAGATGTGCAGGTTAGGTGCATTGGCCATGCTAAATTCTCCCTCAATGTACCTAAACAGATGCCGGAGTGAGGCGATTAGGGGATATCTACAGTAACTTCATTGCCGTATTAATGTCAACTGCTTGTAACACTAAAAATTAACTTAAAACTTAAAACTTGTAAGACATTCTAACATCTCTAGTCTTTCTACTGCTCTAGGAAATCTATTGCTCAGAAACATTAATTGTCAGGAAATCTCTTGATCAAAATCCCATGGCATCAGCATCATTTTAGTACAGCACTTTGGAAGTCAAAATATGGAACATATAGTATTTTATTTCTGCTGTTTTATCACTGTTTTATGTTTGAATTCAATATTTATATCTACGGTGTTTTTCCAATTCACTCACTTGTAATAAGTCATTTTAATATCATTCTATATAATCTGGTTAATTTTGAAATCCAGAAATGATTTAGCCTCAAGCATCCTGGAGTGGAAAGGTTACAGCGAATTCACAGTAGTTGGTTATTTTACTATCTGAAATTTTTAGAAGCAAATTTGATTTACTAAGTTCGGCCATCACCAAACTTTTCCATAGGATTTCACTTTTATTATGGTCTTTGGTCAATGTCATGTGATATTACATTGTAGTGCAAAGTCTATTCATAGAAACAGATAAATTGGAATATGCCACTAATTAAAAATCAGCAAGTAGTGACAGAGGTGCTTTGGAACACGAGGTGAACGTGTTATTTCCATTACACTGGCCAGCATTTGCACTGGACCGGTGGTTGGGACGCCCTGGACTTTCATATTCTCAGCTGGAAATAGAACCTGATATGGAAAACCATTTAGATCGAGAGCTCCATCAGACAATGATCTGGATGAATTGTCACTGGTACTTACAGATCAGTTGTAAATTGATGGAAAGGAATGGGTTTTGATAAGGCCCCACATGAGAAACTAATCACAAAGATCATAACACATTGAGTCTGCACTGACCACAGTCAACTCAGGCCCAATCCCCCAAATCTCATGATTTATCCTGACACTACTGGAGCAATTTACCATGACCAATCAACCTAATCCCCACATTTTTGGACTGTGGGAGGAAACTGGAATACCTGGAGGAAACCTATGCAGAAACAGGAGGAACGTGCAAACTCTGCATGGATAGTCACCCAAGGTTGGAACTGCCCCCAGATCCCTGGTAATGTGAGGCAGCAGTGTTAACCTCTGTGCCACCATGCCACCCAAAGGTCAAAACCCATGTGATCCACAGCAATTTGGCAAATTGGATCCAAGACTGGCTTTGTGGAAGGACAGTAAGAAGTCTGACACCACCAGATTTGAGTCCAACCAATTTATTTGATAGTAAACTCACAAGCTTTCGGGGTTTGCCCTTCGTCAGGTGAATGGAGAGTCCTGCCTCAGACAAAGCGTATAAAGGCACTTACAGTTTACAGATTACTGATAAGAATGTGAGTCTTTACAATTCATCTGCTATTCAAGTCTTAAAGATGCTGATAATGTTAGTGGAAAGAGCACTAGGCACAGAGTAAAGAGATGTGTATTGTCTCCAGATGGTACAGTAAGTGAGCTTTTGCAAATGCAGGCAAGTCATGGGGTTACAGATAGTGCAACATGAATCCAAGATCCCAGTTGAGACCGTCCTCATGGGTGCGGAACTTGGCTATCAGTCTCTGTTCAGCGACTCTGCGCTGCCGTGTGTCATGAAAGCCGCCTTGAAGAAAGTTTACCTGAAGATCAGAGGCTGCAAGCCCATGACTGCTGAAGTGTTCGCCAACAGGAAGGGAACAGTCTTGCCTGGTGATTGTTGAGCGATGTTCATTCATCTGCTGTCATAGCGTCTGCGTGGTCTCCCCAACATATACTTAGTCTTTTAATGGAAGGAAACAGAGGATGTTTGTCAAAGGTTGTTTTTGTGACTGGAAGCCTGAGTCCAATGGTGTACCATAGAGTGAAGGGGTCCTTGTTCTTTGTAGTGTACATTAATGATCTAAAAGTGAATGTAAGAGATTATCTGATCCCATTACAGTGAATGGAGATTTGGCTGAGCGCCATATTTTCCAATCTCACTGGCAGTGGTAATGGAGCATGCAACACCAGAGAATTCTAGCCCTTAGGTGTGAAGATGCCTGGCTTACAGTCCTTATGAATATTTCACGATTGTGCCCATTGTTGGGGCCCTCCAATATTGCCTTCTCTTGAGTCCTTGTTGGACATCTAATTAGTATGGAGCAACTGGGCACAGGTTTCAGCAGGATGCATCTCCCACACACATTGTGCAAAAGTTTAGAAACTCTGGTCTCGACTGAAAAGCCAGCTCTCAACTGAATCTCCACAATGGGAAAACCCAGCTTCTCTGCCTCTGGCCCTTATTTTGACATTTTTGGCTTTTACTGGGTGGAGATTCTGCTCCTACAAAACAAGTTAGAAATTCACAGATCCAGTAGAACTCCTGTGGAATTCAGCACCTTTGTAACTGTTTGAATACATCACATCTGATATAATACAAACCAGTAAAATTGGACCACAAAAGGAAAGACTTACATTTCTATCATGCTTTGCATGGCCACCAGGCATCTCAAAGCACTTTACAGCCAAATAAGCACATTGTCACTGGAGATAAATCCTTTGATCTTCTTCAAAATAGTGGGATCTTTTACATCCCCCAAGCAGACAAATGGGACCACAATGAAATGCAGCAATATGCCTTCCATCTGTGTAACACACCATCAACACTTGCACTAGAGAATTAGCCTGGATTTGGGTGCTTAATTACCAGAGCAGGACTTGAAGTCAGAACGTTATGATTCAGAGATAAGAGTGGCCAATATAAGCCACTCTTCTGCTCAAGAAAAATGTTTTCTCAACCCACAATGGAAGAAAAACACTTCCCAATTGTGTTGAGATTAAGTTGCCATGACACAACCCTCTCAGACAGAATAAGATCCCATTTTATGAGAATTTCACCCACAATATCACAGTTAGAAAATCATTGAGTCACAGAAGAAAAGAGGCCCTTTGGCCCATAATGCCTATGCTGGCCATCAAACTAGCCTGTTGCCCTGTATGCAATGGCAGTTCAAATGTTCATCTTAATACTTCTTAAATGTTGTGAGGGTTCCAGCCTCTTCCACCCTTTCATGCGGTGAGTTCTGAATTCCCACCATCCACTGGTGAAAAATGTTTCTCTCCAAATGTCCTCTAAATCACCTCTTCCTTCCTTTAAACATATTGCTATTGGCCCCCTACTAAGGGGAGAGATCTCTTCCCATCCAACTTATCTATATCCCTTATAATTCTATACATCTGATTAGGATCCCCTCAACTTTCTATGTTCTGAAGAGAACAGCCTCAGCCTAACCTGCCTGTCTTCATAGCTGAAGCACTCCAACCCAGGCAACATCCTGGTGTATCTCCTTTGCACCCTTTCTAATGCAATCGTGTTCATCCTATAGTGTAGCGAATAGAACTGTGCACAGTAATTCCAGCCAAGATCTTTAATAGTATAGATAAATACATCTGTGGATGTGCAGTTTGAAAGGTGGTTATTGGTTATGTGTGCTTGACTTACCAGAGTTCAAAATGCCTCCTCAAAATTATGACAATACTTTCAATTGTAATTGAAGAAAGTTCCTGCTGTAAAAACAATGCATTTTTCTAGCAAAAGATTCATTTACTAAAAATCATTTAAATCTTGTGGTGGTGGGTGGGGGAGTAGTTTGAATATTTGGATGACAAGCTCTGTAATTTTCCAATCAGTATTCTTCTGAAGAAACAGCATTCTTCATTGATGTAACTCACTGAATTGTAGCTAAGGTAATTATCTTGTTGGGATTTAATTCACATTATTCATTGAGATACCAAAAGATGAAAAAGGGGAACAGGAACATAGATATTGCTCTAAAACGTTATCTCAGGCCATGCAAATACATTTTTTACTAATGCTACATTTACTGTCTGTAGGGCTGGCTTTGAAATTAGCCTCGTTGTCAGCAGCTCTTAGCCAATGATGACAGGTGGATATCATTGTGTATCTGAGGATTGTTTTGCATCTGCAAAATGAAGCGCAGTATTCTGCTTTGGTGTTCAGACCAGTTCATGTCTGTGATGCTGCTGTTCTTCTTTTAAGGTGCTACATGACAACCAGTTATTCTTAGACGAATAGCATATGTGGAAGAGCTATACAATCACCTGGTATTCATCAAACATCTGTTTTCGATTTCAGTTCCCTGAAGGGTACCAGTGTTGCTATATTGGCCTTGTTTTAGTAGCTGATGTCAAATTCAGTTTGGAGAACACTTCATCATAAATTTGGGTGTAAAATCTAGTGAAAATACTCTGGTACAATACTTTTAATGTCAAAATAAATGCAAATATTTTCATATGCATCTTCTGCCTACTGTTTGCAGGGATTTCAGCTACACACTGAGCTATTTTGATGCCAGGATTGCAGGAATTTATGATGATTTAGCTCTAATTTGAAAGATTCTGTGTATAGATACTTAATTGAAATAATATCCTGCTTGGTTTTCATGTGTGAGAGGGAGAGTTCATTCAGCTATAGAAATGGGAAAACAGAAGTCCAGTGGTTCTTAAAATATAAAGAGAAGCAGCATCTTCTTTTTATCCTGGAGGCTGATTTAATAGACAGTTTGCCTGGATGAGTTCCCAGAACTGCTGCCTTAAGTGAAAAGGATTTTTTTTTTATTGGAGGAAGTAATTCTGTCAATTTCTGATACAGAAGGAAGTCTTCCAAATATCCCCAGTGTACATACAAGAGATATCCAATCGTGTGAATGCTGCTTTCTCAATGCATTACTAATGGGAGCAAATGGGAAAGAAGTTCTCTCGAGTGCTAAAGCAGGTTACACTAATGGGTGCTCAGGAAAAACAAGCAAGGTTTCAATGCAGGAATTCAACTTACACTCTGCAGCCTGTCATTCCTTAATCCTATTAGTTACTTGACGTTGCACATCCTCCTTTCATTCACAGAACTCTGACATGGTTTCTCACTAACTCACTAGTCTTATGGGTCAATGCACACTGTCCTAGCCTCTGAACACAAAGCTTCAGATTTTAGTCTCAAGCCAGATTTTGTTGGCCATGGAAGAAACATTCAAGAAGTGATTCAACAGTTTGATAATACTTCCAACATCTTTCCAATGCTGCCCAAAGGGAAATATATGTCAGTGAAGATATAAAAAAAACTACCTCATTGTATTACTTCTGCAATTATTTACATGCTCTCAAATTGGATGTTAACTGATTATTGTGGTGCCTTTCATGTTATCTTATAACGCACTGACAGCCAGAAGCCTTATCGTCCCCTTGTCCATAAACAGATTGCCCAGCAGATTTTACATGCATCTCTTCTTCAAACCTGCTGGTAAAGAAATGTAAAATCCATCCTCATACTTCTCTTTCCTGATCCCCCTGCGTTTTTTTTTCAAATAGTGCAATGGCATTTTCAATGTTCTAATCCACAGGCACACAATTCCTGAATATAGAGAACTTTGGAAAATGATGCTTAATCCTTCTGTAATTTCCTCACCTATTTCGTTTAACAACTTGAGATGACAATAGTCAAGTCCTAGGTATTTATCTTAGTCCCATTATTTTCTCTATTACTTCTTTTCATTTATATTAGATCCACTAAGTTCTTCTCCTTGACTTATTTATAAACTCACTTATAGCACTGGGATATTGTCATCTTCTGATGTAAAAATGGATATAATATATTCAGTTAATATGCCTCACCTTCATCTGCCTTTAATGGGACAACAATTTGCATTATCATAGTGCAACCATAGTTTTAAAGTTTTGCTGAGGCCAGTATATATGTAGAGCGTCGCCACAAAATCTGAAGGAAAGCTTTTCTCTGATGGAGCACATAGTACTGACTATCTGATTCTGAGGCTAGTCCCACTCACCAGAGTGAACCTTCCCATCCTGTCACCTCTCCACCCTGCCATGGAATTGTCCATTAGCATGGTGGCACAGTGGTTAGCACTGCCGCCTCATAGCACAAGGGGCTTGGGTTCAAATCCAGCCTTGGGTCACTGTCTGTGTGGAATTTGCACATTCTTATAGTGGGTATTCCTGTGGGTGCTCTGGTTTCCTCCCACAGTTCAAAGATGTGTGGGTTAGGTCGATTGGCCATGACAAAATGACCCTAGTATCAGGGAATTAGCAAGGTAAATATGCACGGTTATGGTATTAGGGCTTGTGGTCAGTGAAGACTCGATGGGCTGAAGGGCTTCCTTCTGCACTGTAGGAATATTATGGATTCTGTCATTGCTTTCCACCACTTGCTCATTAGTGCGTATATTCTTTATTCTGTTTGCAACACTATTGGCTCAGCAGGCTTGGTTTGAGTCCAAAATCTGGTCTCACATTGTAGTGAAATATTAAAGGAGTGATATACTATCAGTGCTATTGTTTGTCAGATGAGCCGTAAACCCCAGCTTTGCCTGTCTTTTCAAACAATGTTAAAAGAGAAGGTTGGAGGATTGGTATTCTGGAAGGATGGAGCTAAAGATTTGTGCTTACCTAATCTAATTTGATCTTATAATTTCCCGCTGCTATTCTTTACTCAATTTATCTCCCTCTTTTTTTCCTAATATACTCTAACCCTCTAAATGTTTCTAATCCTTTACCTACGCTGTGTGATATCTATTTTCCAGCCACGTTTTTTCAAGGTTTACCTTTGCACCAGCCTATCCTCCAGCATTACCTTGTTCAAAACGTTTTCTATGTGTTGTCTCCTCTCAGCTTTCATTTTAATACAAAATGTGTATCTCCTCCTTCTCTTTTAGTTCCTGACGTTACTAGGCAATTTCTTAAGACTCCTTGGGGTACCTTTTGTACACAGTCGTAATCCAACACCCACTGGCTTGGTTATGCTTTCACATCGACCAACATACTATAGCTGAGTCTCATGCTGTCCACTGTTTAATGGCTCAACCAGTGTTAAATGTAAGAGTTGACACCACTCCACATAAATCTTTTATTGGTATCAAAGACCTGTAAATCATGCAAGCTCTCACTTTTGACAGTCTTTTGAAAGTAAGGCTTCAGACCGCTGATGTCAATGCATGTGTTTATTTTTAAATAAATGCCAGTGTCACTTCCTCAGATTACAGCCCATGGACTGAAACTCTGACTCATGAATTCACTAACAAATCTTGACTGTGAAAGTGGATTGGATGCTTATGTTGCAAGCCATATGATATTTGCTTCCCTGCAGCAATTGCTCTATCTGCTCGATGTGACAAATACAGTCAATGAATGAATCACTTGTGTGTAGTATGTAGCATTTGTATGTAGACAATTCAATTGTTTAAAAAGTGATATAAAGCCAATAAAGTAGTCTGGAGAGCTGCCCTCCGTTCTCAGTCATGACATACAGTAAGACAGAGCGTGATGTATAAATTATACATTATAAAACAGATGTTAACTGCTGGTCAGGCATACAAAAAAAGGTTAATTGTGCTTCAAGAAAAATGTCTTGCCATTTGCAAAGCTAATTTGAAATATTTGAATATGATAAAGCTAGTCACTGTAAAGGTTTTGGTGGCTGATTTTATTCAACGCATCTATGGAAATTATTTTTAGCTGTCTACTTTATGTTTGTTTTAAAATGCTTGAGTGGAGATTTATAACTTGACAGTACTTCAAGTATACCAGTTCAATGGACTTTGCACAGCTTAACATTCATAAAGCTGTCACTTTTATCTCACATAAAACATGGAGGCAAGGGCTAAATTCTTCCAAAGGAAAGCCTAAGAAACAGCCGTGGTGATCATGGTGGGTGATTAACGAGCATGTTTATTGTGGTTCACGCAGTATGCCAATGTCATGCCGCCTGCTTACTTCCATAATCTGAGCATTCGGTTAGCACTCTGAACACATTGGAAAGAGACTAAAGTTGAAAGTAATTAATACCGTTTAAAGATAGCTTGCACCACTTAAAGAGGAGAGACATTATAGTCGGAGCAAATGCTAGCAGTCATGTAGGAAGTGACTCAACCAACATTTAACAATGGCGGTGCAACATGGGAAACAGCAGGCTCCAAGGTTTCCAGATGCAGCAATAGAGGCCTTGGTGCACAAAATGTTGAGGAGATGAAGTGTCCTATATCCTCCAAACACTCAGAAGGCAGTGGGAGCAGACAAATGTGGAAATAAATGTCAGGATTTGAGGCCTCAGTGCCTGGATGCAGAAATTCAATGATCTTCCATCAATGGTCGAGGTCAGTGAATTCATCTCCGTATGCCATTTTAGCCTGCTGTGCAGGAAGAAGATGGATGATCTTACCTGCTCCACTGGGATAAGTCAATCTTCTCCTCCCTCCAAGCTGCAGTGGATTTTTGTATGAATGTACACTATGAGGTAGGGTACCCAAATCTTTCAATTGCCATTTGAGTCTTCCTAACATGTCACAGTTGAGCCTTCTTCTTCATGACCTGAAGCAACAATTATTAGGATGCTCCTTCTATCAGCCCAAAAGTTGACTCCCCTGGTAAGCCTTCATACCCTCCCCCAGTGATTTTCCTCCAAAGTTTTTTTTTTAACTGCACCATTCCATCAATGCTGCTACTCCATTTCTATTATGAACCCAGCTTCCAAACTCCCATCGCTGTTAAACTCCCTCCTATTATCCTGAAGAGCATCAAATACAAACTTCCCTTCCTCTGATCACTCTCCTACCTCCCCTCTAACCATCATAAATTTTGTAGACATTCCTGAACCCCCATATCCCCAAATCATTTTCTATGAATGCCCCCATGCCCCATGTCAACTTTACCCCTCCCCATCTTCCAGTCTGATGCACAGTGGCCAATCAAGAACCCCCTCATGAGATCATCGAGCGCATCTCTCTTACTTACCAGTTCCCTATTTACAGGCTGCCTTCCCTAACTGTGACTGTGCCATCTGCCGCCCAATACCAAGACACTAATCCTGAGAATCCAGATGTGTGAGGAACTGAGCACTCTCTGCACACTTTGCTGTCATGACTGACACAGGAAGGGCAAGACCTCCCCCTTTCCTATGGACACAGATGTGAATACCAGACATAGCTTTACAGCATAGTGCACACTGCCTTTGATTTCTGGCCCTGACCATATGGTCATAAAATATGGCCTTAGACTTTTCTCCCCTCTTCCTCTAACTCCACCCATTTCATGTGTCTTTGTCCACCCCTTCCCTTCTATGCTCCAATCACCACCACCCCAATCATGTGTCCTTGACCGCCGTTTCCTTACCGGACTCCAGAAACAGACCTTCCTCCCTCAGGTTAAACATATACCATGCAACGCCTTGACTTACCATTGTCTACCATTACCCCACCACCCACAGTCAAATATAAGGATTCCACCATCCTCCTTCCTATCCCACTAGTCTAATCCGAGCAGCCTATAAGTGATACCATGGCTCAGTGGTTAGAGCTGCTGCCTCATTGTGCCAGGGACTCAGGTTCGATTCCAGCCTTGGGTGACTGTCTGTATAGAGTTTGCATGTTCTCCTGTGTCTGCCTGAGTTTCCTCTGAGTGCTCCAGTTTCCTTCCATTGTCCAAAGCTATTGTGGGTTAGGTGAATTGGTCTTGCTGAATTGCCCTTAGTGTCCAAGGACTCATAGGTTGAGGAATTAGCCATGGTAAAAACCGGGCTATAGAGATAAGTCAGGAGAGAAGGCCTGGGTAATATGCTCTTTTGGAGAATCAGTGCAGACTTGATTGGCCGAATGGCCTCCTTCTTCAGAATGTATGGAAATACATTTCTTAGCATGGTGCAGTGGTAATCAAGTTCATACTGAACGTCAGGAGGGGAAAATTGCAATCTGCTTTTACACCAATGTAAAACCAACTTTTGGCCACACTCTCAATTTTCCAGTCCCGTCGCCATGATGCCTGCTGCTGGATAGAACGGAAAATCCCTGCCCAGTGTTTATTTGAAGCGGGGAATACATCAATAGGTAAGATTTTCTGTTGGACCTGGTTAGTAACGTTGGTTAGGTAATTTTATCAGCTGCAAAATCTGACATCTCACTCAACAAAGATTTTTGGTTGCTAAATTGTTTCAACATGGGAGATCATGCAAGAGGTTAGGGACTTTCATCTTGTCTAAAAAAAATGTCAAAGTTACAGTATGCCTATTAACATATTATTGTTGTGTTACATTTCTCCAAGCAAGCTGCTAGAGCAGTTAATATTTTGAAATAATTTAAACATGAAATGCCATCTTTCTCAATATTTTACTTCAGCTTTATTGCAAAGGAACTAAAGTACTGAGTAACTTTCTGCCCTACATACATTTATATAATGTGAATGAACATTAAGGCTATCAGTGACATTGAAGACAATGTCCATCTATAAGAATGAATTATAAGAATTTTTGAACTGAATGGGAATAAAGTACAGAGTTACACCTGAAGAACTTCCATAATAAAGCATTGTGTACAGTTAGTTTTACTCTGAATGATTGAAGATGAGGGATTATAGGTCAGCTCATATTATTTTACGCACAAGACTGCCTGAGGTAGATGCACAAAGTCAGCCCATTTCCTTTACTTTCCTTCCCTTGGCTTGGGGTTTTAGTTCTATCCCTGCTTCAAATTAGAGTGCATGTGGATTCTATTTAGTCCTATAATGGAAATAAAATTGCTACTTTCAAAAAGTGCAAAAGGTTTTGTGAATTGGAAGCTACTGGACAAGATCTCCACAATTTTGGAATTGCTTGCTATGTCAGTCTTTCTGATCAATGCAAATGAATATGAAAATACAATATGACTATGAAAATAATGCAATTGTTCAGTTACTTTTAGATTCGGGAAGGTATGTAAATGAACATGGACAAGGCTACTAATCATGCAGAATTGCTTTGGCCATTCTTTACACTGAATATTGGTCATCTCATTTAATGGATGACAATGTGATCCTTCTTAGTTTGCATTCTCACCATGCCCAGGTGGATGTTTATAGTACGTGCCGCCATTTAATCCCTAAGTACAATGGGCAGAAATTTTCCCATATATTTTCAAAGTGCTGGTTCCGGTGGGAGAACCAAATATTGAGCCTCTTTCACGAATTGTGTTTCTCCATGTGATTCACACTGTGCTCATGGTAGCTTGCCTCTGATTCGCTTGTCCTGGGAAAACTGATCGCTGCTTAATGGGAAGGTGATGGCCTAGTGGTATTATTAACAGACTATAATGTGTTGGGGTCCTGTGTTCAAATCCCACCACAGCAAATGGTGGAAACTACTGATGACTATGAAACCATTGTCAATTGTTGGAAAAATCCATCTGGTTTGCTAATGTCCACTAGAGAAGAAATCTGCTGTCATTACCTGATCTGGCCATATGTGACTCCGAGCCACAGCAATGCAGCTAACTTTGAACTGCCTCCAGAAATGGCCTAGCAAGCCACTCAGCTCAAGGGCAGCTAGGGATGCGCAATAAATGCTAGCCAGCCAATGATGGCCATGCTCCACAAATGGATAAAAAAAATTTTAAAAATATACGGACCCTATGTCATCGCTGAAAGTCCTTCCTCTTCCTTGCAGGTTGCCCCTTGCCATCCTCCTTAGACACTAAGGACTGTGAGCGGCCCCATTCCTAGAGATGCGAATGCTGAAATCCTCCCAATAGCCCTGAGTTGTATTTGCCTGGATCCCACATGTCCTCTCCATTGCCCTCTCTGTGATTAGTGCCTTGAATGGCAATAATGACCTGATGGCCCACCTCTGATATCCTCTTTGGAGGTGAGGTCGCTGAGATCTCAGTGATTGTAAATCATGCTGGCACCCGCTGAATATTTAGTAAGTGATCAGTCCCAGAGGAGGACCTACTAATGATATTATAATACATTACAATAAGGCTCCCAGCCTTCCATGGCAGATTTCTTGTTATACTGATGGCGAGGGGCCTGGAAAATCAGATGTCACAATCTTGCTAAATTTTCCACCCTGCCACTATTCTTGTTCATGGCTAACACAGGCTCAAAATCACCCCAATATCATAGCAGTCATAAGTTGCAAGTGGTTCGAATCCATCAATATTTAGACAGACAGTGACCACTATAACAGAAATGCAGGTTAGTGCCAACTTTCCAAGCAGCAGTCATAATTCTTTCATTCCACCTTCTGTGCCTGCCTCATTTGAAGATGTATTAGTTACTTTTACTAGTATTTCTCTTTTTCTGTGTCAACCAAGATTGTCCTTTGCTATCTCGTTTTATATTGGTAACCCATATAACCGTAATTTGGAATAAAAAGGATACCCAATAAATAGCAGGCTTCCACTATTTAATCATTATAAAGTTAATAAATTTACAGCTAATAAACTAACAACTTCTATCTATATGATGCCTTCAACATAATGAAATATCCACAGGAGTATTATAAAATAAAAATATGAGACAATGAAACAGAGAGTTCTAATGACTTTGATCAAAGTTTTAATCAATGTTTAAGGAGAAAAGTGAGGTTCAAAGACAGAGAGGTGTAGGGAGAAAACTCTCCCAACACAACTCTTATTCAGTGGTAGGTTGGGAAGATTGTCTATGTGCCTTTCTACCACACACTAAATCAGAGTGGAGGTCGGAAAGTGGCTGAGTCTCCATCAATCTGATTAAATTCCCTCCCTCTGCCATCAAACTCTCCCTGGGGGAAGGTACAGAATTGTGCCTCACACCTCTGAAGATTGCATCAGAAATGAATCCATGTACTGCCTGTTTAAATGAAATGTTGACATTATGGTTTGAACCCCAGTCTACATTTTCACAAACCTGTACAACTCTGGATAAATCAATGGCAGATACAGCACACCGCAACCAACAGAATTCTCTCCTCCTTTGTGCAACAGTAACATATCCAAACTTTAGTTCAGGCTGTAATGCTTTTAATAATAAAAGTTGGGCAGCTTAAATTAATATTATCAAAATCATTATTCTTGTTTGTCCAGTGAGTTTATACTGTGATTCATATGATTGCCAAAATTGTGTTCTATTATTATCCACTTGTGTGGTCAATGATGATTTTGGCACAGATTGGGTAAATCTATGTGCGATGTTTCTAAATCAGAATGACAGTTTTTTTTTAAATAGGGTTAGCAAGAATAAGGTCAAATGTTACATACACTCTCTACTTCCTGATGTACACAACATGGAGATAAATATTAACTCTCAAAATTGCATAGTCATCACAATTTATTAATTTCGAACATGCAGGTAATCAAGTTAATTTTAAAAGAAAACCTAAAAGGTGACTTCCATTTTAAAGCTATTTACATTTTAGCAGTGGAGGTCAGTAGAGGTGTAAATATAATTTGTGTCCTACTGTGATCTTTATTGATGGAACAACTGGACAAGGCATATCCCAGGGTAGTACCAGGCTTATAGATCTTAAATTTGGAGAGCAGCTATTGAGCAGAGTCACAAAGACTGCTAATGTACTTTTAACAAAGGAATAAAATATTTATTAAACAAGAAACTAAACTATATTACACTACTCCTTCACTACAATTATTACCTTTCATAAGGATAACACAAGTTATATTTATCTTATACTCTAAGGTTCATAGTAATTATACAATTCATGTAAACCAATACACAAACTATGGTCAGACATCCCACACTCTGAAACCAAGTGGCCAATGCCCCCCAAAGTAACTTCTACAGATTTCTCATCAACCCCCACCAACCAGTCTCACTGGAATTCTATCTTTCACATGATGGTTTCCAACCTCCACTCTTGAAGATCATTCTTTGGAATCTTTTCCCAAGTTATGCTTTCTCTTGAATGATTTTACCAAGGATTTACCTTCACAGTTTCGATCTCTCCTATTGATGTTCCTCTCTCTTGGATTACATGGTGCCAATGGAACATCACAGACCCACGGTAAGCAGTTACAGATCTTCAGCTGTCTCCTTTGGTTTCTCTTAACATCTCTTTATCTTTATATCTGCTTCCTGCAACTTATCTTTTACTTTGAATCCCTTTTCCTCTTTTCCTCACTCTGAACTTCAGTGAACAAGCTTTGTTTGTGATTCTGTCTTTGTTCCTTTTCTTAGCTGTTGTCTTGTGACTTTTTTCCTCTCCCTCCTTGATTTTCGGGTCTTTCTTCTTTAGTTTGAAACTTACTCCCTATCCTTGTCCATGCCCTGTCTGTTCCAGAATTTGTGTGATCTGATGTTTTCTTTTGGGGCTTTTTTCCAATTGAACTAAAATAGCTTTTTCTGTTGCTGTGGGCCCTTTGTTGCTAGGCAATAGCATAATTTGTTTTTACTTTAAGAATCATATCTTTTAGCATGAAACTAAAACTCAGCTTTCCTTAACAAACAACTATAAACATATAAATTGAGCCTAAACTTTAAGCTGAAGACTAAACTTAAAGTTATAGCTTATGTCCAACACACAAATCTAAATGTAAATTATTTAAGAGTGTATCTATTTCTTAACATTACACATAGCCTCAGCTCTCAACATGTAAATTACTGCTAATTTACAGCCAGAAGCCAAGAAAAAGTGCAAAGTATAACTATGTCTATATATAAACTGCACACTCTTGAAATTGTGTTTCACTGCTGAGTGAAGTAAAGAAAGACTACTTTTAATATGCAAACTTTCCAAGAAGCTAACAATGTGATGAGACATGAGTTTGTATTTTCCTGTTGGAGGAGCTAAGATTTATCCTGCTGTGCTAGCAGGCAGGGTTTTCATGTCTTGGAGGGCAGAACAGCAGATGAGCCACTGCTGAAGCAACTAAATTTAAAAGGCCAGCGCCATGCTCAGAACTGTCTGCCCATTTTTTCATTGCCACTGGTCACTCTTTCAAATCAAGCTAAACTTGCAGATTTGTGTAAAGCCCTTTCACTCTCACCCCCACATCCCCGTCATCTTCCTTCTACCTCATTTTTCTCTTTTACATTCCTAACTCTTCATCCCTTTCCATCCCAATCCAGTCACCCGGTATCTACTTCATATGTTCTATAATATTTTGAAATTGTTGAAAAGATCATAAATAATCACAGTAAACATCACTTGAATAAGTATACAAAAACCCAAAGCCTTTCCAGAAAATTGTAAAACCAACAAGTTCAAATTCCAATTGACTGCTGAATAAACAGACTCTGCATTTCAAAATACATTAGCACTTTAGAAGGCAGCCAAAAAGCACAGACATCTGGCATTGCTTTCAAGCAGCCAAACAGAGGGCTGAGTTGATCTGCAAAGATTGAATGAAAGGAATGGGGGCCATTTAAGCATTTAACTTTGGATCTCACGCTAGGCTAAGCTTTCAATATTGAACAATGCAGAATACCAATTTATGTAGGGGATAATCTACTGTTATGTAATTGAGGATTTTTCCACTTTTACAACCTGATAACCACATCATTTATTAGTAACTTACAGTTTCCAACCACAGGACTGTCATCACTCACCTTAGTAAACATAGATACAACTCAGTCTACAGTATTTCATGATGAACAGTTTATGAGGCAATACCACTTCTGCTCATTTTTTATAATCCATGGTTCACACCTTCACTTACTAGGTACAATTTAGTAGGGCTTGTAAATTCCAGCTGCTTCCATGAAAATTCTGCACATTTTGAAATGCTCACTTCTACAATGGTGCCAGCGAATCCTGAACAGGAATGTGTTGGTTTCCTGATCCACCCTCTTACTGCATCACTGAAAATGCAGTAAGACGTCTGACAACACTAGGTTTAAGTCCAACCAATTTATTTGATAGTAAACTCACAAGCTTTCGGGGTTTGCCCCTTCGTCACCTGAGACTCCTTACTGTGTTTACCCCAGTCCAACGCCGGCATCTCCACATCATGACCACTGAAAATGGCCATAGACATAAACAGAGGTCAGAACTTCTGGCCATTCATGCCGATGGGATCCTCCAATCCCGCTGCTGGTTCACTGCATGTTTCCCAAAGGAAAAGGGAGCATTCAACGGGAAACCCTGTTACAACAGCAGGACTAAAGATCCCACTACCAGCCAATGGCGGCTGCCTCCCCCCATGGCAAAACACTCAGTGGGTTACATGGTAGATTCTACCCAAAGGCAGGACTTCAGTTTTGATCTCAGCAACCATTTAAAAAAAAATCCAGCTCCATTTCGCCCCGTTTCAGGAACACAAAATCCAAGCTTCATGCCTGAAGCAATATGGAATTTTACAGCCATATTTCTGTTTTGTTTTGTTTGCAGTCACCAGAATTGCAGAAATTAATTCAATTCCCTTACTTTATTCTTTCAAGGGATGTGAGCATCACAGGCAAAGCCAGAATTTGCTACTCATCCCTACTTGCACATGGAAAAAACTGGTAAACCACATTCCTGACATGCTGGATTTCATCTTGTGTAGGTACACACACTGTGTTGGTAGTAAGCAAAAATATCTTTCTTTACTATGAAGTCTGCTATTTTTATGATAGCTCAAGGCAGATCTTTACGGACAAAATTGCAATCAAAGGAGCCAGTTGAAAACAATGTAAAAATAACATGATAATCCTCTGACCAGCATGGCAAGATGCAGCCTAATTGGACCAAAATAAGCTCATGGATGGAATCAAAAGGTATGAAACAAATAGGTAATTTATTTACACACAAGAAAATACTTTCCGATACTGAATATTTTATCACACTCCAAAAGATTTCTACCTTATTCCAATATTAGTCAGGGGTCAGAAAAGGGGTTCAATAAATTGGTTCATGGTTAGTTGTTTGATGCTTGATTTCCTTCTGGTGAAAATGTTTTTAAAACTTGAGTACTTTAATAACTTGAAGCTACATATTAAAAACCTCAGAAGTAAGTGAGATTTAAAAAAAATTGTATTTAATTTTTTTGCCATCAGGCATCTCTAGATTGATATTTCAGGCATCTCTAGATTGATGACATCTTTAGTAATGTATAATCCACTGTATACCATTAATTACACCTTAAAGAAATCTATAGGATAATGAAGGACATTCCTTGAAAGTGCAAGACTTAAAATTGCCAATCTCTACCTTCCCCAAAAGAAAATTAATAATATGCTGAATTTTATAAATGAGGACGTAGAACATCAGGCTAAAGAAGATATACATTTTGTTTACAAATAAAAAAAATGCTGCATATAGAATTGTATCTCCAGCTGGATGCCCATTATAGAGATGGAGTGGCTCAATGGCACAGTTGTTAGCATTGTTGCCTCAGAACGCCAGGTTCCCAGATTTGTGTGACTGTCTGTGTGGAATTTGCATGTTCTCCCCATGTTGAGTGTATTTCCTCCGGGTGCTCAGGGTTTCCTCCCACAGTCCAAAGATGCGAGTGTTGATTGACCATGCTAAATTGCCCCTTAATATCAAACGGAGTAGCTAGCGTAAATGCATCGGTGGGATTGTGATCGGTGTAGAATGGGCTGATTGCCTCCTTCTGCACTATAGGATTTTATGGTTCTATGATTAAAACCACTGAATAAACAGCATCATGAGGTGTTGATTTGTTAGGAATTATATAGTTAGTATGAGAAATTTAGAAGTTATGTCCATTGGGTTCAGATGAAAAAAATAATGAAACTTACCTCCGCATTTGTTGATGGCATTGAGTTCGATAGTACAGCAAGCAATATAGATAGGAACAGAAAGTTTCAAAAAGGCATGGATCAATTGAGTGAGTGAGTGAAACCATGGAAGACAGTGTTCAATATATAGACGAGTGAGCTCAGCTGAGGCCTAAGAAGCATATGTCAGAACATCTTTTAAATGGCAAAGTTAGAATCAAAAAGAAGTAAAAAGATCACAGATGTATAGAAATCACTAAAACTGATGGATGGGTAAAAGAAATGCTAAAGATCAAGGCAAGATGGAATAGGAATATGTGGAATATTTTTAGAAAAGGCTAAGGAGATTTAGTAGTGTTTTTTTAAATCATGAAGGGTGCTCAAGAAAAGATTATTTCCTCTCATTGGGATGTCAAATAGTTGCCAATTTAAAGCTGTCATTAAAAGAATGAATGGAGAAATGGGGAGAAATTCCCTAAGATAGAGGGTTGTTAAAGGGTGGAGCATTTTGTCATGGGGAGTAATTAAGTCAGAGACATTTTCAACTTTTACGGTAAAATTGCACAAATATTTGAAGTGGGGGAAGGTATGGGAAAAGAACAAAGTCGTGGAATTGAGATTGGGATTGGTCTAATGAAAAATCAACCCCTGATAAAATAAACCAAATGATCTTGTGTGCTGTAAGCCTCTTGTGGCTCTCTGGCAAATGATTTTGTTAGGAAAAAAACACTTTCTTCTTTTGTTCTCCTGGTGTAGTGCACTGCACGTTTGAGAGAGTGTAGCTGGAGTTGAAGTGTGCAGTGACATGTACTTTGAACATTCGTGGCATGTGCTGTAGATAGTCCAAATGCTTTCAGTTTGATTTGTTTACCATTATTTTTTCAGATGATAAAGACATTGTTGGAGACACTAAAATTTGTTGTCTGATTGCCTTTGAGAAGTTGGTAGTGAGCCATCTTTTTAACCCACTGGACTCAATGTACTGTAGGTGTACCTACAATGCTGT
The DNA here is from genome assembly GCA_024679065.1 of Sphyrna mokarran. Lineage (NCBI taxonomy): Eukaryota > Metazoa > Chordata > Chondrichthyes > Carcharhiniformes > Carcharhinidae > Sphyrna > Sphyrna mokarran. The sequence goes on from JAGIQG010000005.1 coordinate 73,284,448, forward strand.
TAGGGAGGGAGCTCCAGAATTTTGATTTATCTTATTCTATGACTCTATGAAACAGCTATTAACGCTAATAGGAGAGGATTTTAGTGAATTGGATGCCTGAGGTTCCCATCCTGACAGCAACAAAGAGGCAAATGGCCACTGGACCTACCTCCTCAAGCCCTCCCAGGGCCCAAGGTGTCAGGCCAGGATGCAGGGCTGAAGTACCAGGGACAGTGTATTGTTGGTGCTGCCAAAGCACATGGTCTGAAGGGAATCTTAATGGGGGCATTGATGATGAAGGGGGGTTGTGTGGGGGGGGTGTGGGGCTTGAGAGGGAAGGCGACCTGAATGGGGAAGGTCCTGAAGAATAAACATCATAGAATCATAGAATACCTACGGTGCAATAGGAGGCCATTCAGCCCATTGATTCTACACCGAATCTCCAAGAGAGCAAAACACACAGGCCCTAATCCCTTGTCCCCTGTTTCTCCCTGCTAATCCCCCTAACCTACATATTCTAGAACACTAAGAGCTCAATTTTACTAAATGCTGGGCGGATTTGAAAGAGGAGATTCACTAGGTTGATTTTGGAGTTGAGAGGGTTGGCTTATGAGGAGAGATGGAGTAGGCTAGGGTTATACTCATTAGAATTCAGAAGAATGAGGGAAGAGCTTATCGAAACATGCAAGATTATGAAGAGAATAGATAAGATAGAAGCAGGGATGAAACTAGAACTATAAGGCATGGCCTCAAAATAAGGGGAAGCAGATTTAGGACTGAGTTGAGGAGGAACTTCTTCACACAAAGGGTTGCGAATATGTGAAATTCCCTGCCCAGTGAGGCTGCTTCATTGAATGTTTTTAAAGCAAGGATAGATAAAGTTTTGAACAGAAAAGGAATTAAGGGTTATGGTGAGTGAGCACGTAAGTGGAGCTGAGTCCACGGAAAGATCAGCCATTATCTTATTGAATGACGGAGCTGGCTCGAGGGGCCAGATGGCCTACTGCTGCTCCTAGTTCTTATGTTCTTATGAAACTGTGAGTGTTTCACATCCAACTTTTAGGCCTGTTTTCAGGTACTCCCATACGTGCTGTGCCTGCAAAAAATACCAGTGATTCTGAATCGCGCTGCACAAGCCTTTGGACGGGGCTTAACATGCCTGAAATCTTGCAGCTCCGATTTGCCCTCCAACTGCACAAATGCACAAAAAAGGAAATGATAGAATGCAGCTCCCCTGCCTCATCACTCCCTGGTCCCCACAAACATTGCCTCACCCTCATAATATTCCTGGCCCCCTTATACCCCCACCCCTTCACCAAACAGACCAATCACAGTCCTTTCCCCCTTCCCCTCCATCCATCTTAGGCAGAGTGGCAGTGGATTCCCCTTCCTCCCACTGATCTCAAGCAGAGAGTGTTGGACCCATAATCCTACCCATCCCTCCTCTCATAAATCTCAAGCAGAGACCCATTGGACACTCAGCACTAACCTCCTCACTGAGTGGACTGCCCAATTTGGACTATTGTGGACCATGTCTGTTTCGTGTAGATTCTAGAGGGGTGAACACAGTGGTAAAGAGGGAAGTGCCAGTAAGTTTGGGCATGCAACCCATTAAGTCAATTTAAATGCATGCAAATGCATTAAAATGGCCATCAGGCTCATTTCTGCTTGCGATCATTTTCAAGCCTTGGTAAAAGGAGAACCAGCTTGGAGTGGGCATGGATTGCACTACTCGCCTCACGCCTGACTTTACTAAGTTTTTTGTGCCCAAAAAACGGCCACGTGATGGTAAAATCGGACCCCAAAAGACAATTTAGCATGGCTTATCCACCTAAGCTGCACGTCTCTGGACTGTGATAGGAAACTGAAATATCCGAAGGAAACTCATGAAGACACAGGGAGAACGCCAGGTCCTCACCTGTGAGGAACTGTATCAAAGCTGCCTGCTGCAGATCAAAGGGATGGCGGGTGAATAGCAGGAGGCATTTGAATCAAGCTTTAAGCCCACTAATTATATTTAAAATAATTAATTTGAATATTTCTCAAGTTTCCACTCACTATGGGAAGAGACCCAATTGGGGCCAGCAGGGTGAGCTGGGAGCATTGCAGAGCCAAGTGCAAAACCCATTGTTTTCCTGACTCCCGATTTTCTGAGCCATTGCGATGCTTGTTGGGAGCTAGCAGGCCCAAAATGTCTCCTGTAGGGAGGGACAAAGCCATAAAGAGCAGACTAAGACCAGAATTTCACCATCATTCACATCAGTGGGATTTTCCCATTCTGCCGCAGTGAACGGAAATTTGGCTGGGTACCAAATTCCCTGACCTCGCTGCAGTGAGATCGTGCATGAATAGCTGGTAAGGTCATGCCCTAAGAATTTTAATTTGAGGACTATAAGGTAACATGAGTCAGCAAGGGGAACGATGGGTTAGTGGGATTTATGTAAGGTAGTGTACGGGCAACATTTTGAAAATGGCTGACATGTTTTTAGATTATATAAATTACTACTCTGTCATTTTATCTTTTCCCTTGGCTATGCCAGTTCATTCATTGTAAAGCCTAAACTTTGCAATATAACATCATATATGATTATTGAAAGGCTTCTGAAATGCTTTACTAGCCTTTGATTTCTGCAATCTGGATACCAGCACGTCTGCAAAATGGACATTACATTTTATAGGCATAGCTTTTCATTGGCACATTTTGGAAAAAAGCTCATTTCTATTAATGCAATGATGCTGTGGTATTTTGCAATCCAAAATCCAAGAACAAACAAAGAACAGGGCAGAAGTCATTAGTATTTGACTATCCATCTGATGAAATTCTTTTATTTCTCTTCACAGATGCTGTCAGACCTGCCGAGTTTTCCCAGCACTTTCTGTTTGTGTTTCAAATCTCCTGCATCTGCAATGTTTGCTTTTGCTAATTCACTGCCACCTCTTTTCCAGGAATGCCTATCCTGATGAAGTTCTGCTCTTCTCTGCAATTGAATTTCCATTCGTTTCTTTTATCTTGTTCACTTTTCCTGCTTTCCATTTCCCTCCTGGTATTTGATTAGGCATAGGGTACTTACCAAAACCTGCTTTCACAATCACATCTCCTTCCTCAATGTCTGTCTCTGGCTCTGACTTAGCCTCAAGAAGTTCCATCCCTCATGTTTTAAAACTACTCGGCGTTAAAAGTATGGCTGAGGCATACAACATTCCTTGGACTGCTGTTCTCACTGCACTCTGAGATTCCAATTCACTGCCATATATTTTCAAAAAGGAAGCTTTGTCCCTTCCTGTGGGAGACACTTTGGGCATATTGGACCCAAAACATAACTCTGTTCCTCTCTCCACAAATCCAGCCCTGTTAAGTTTCTACAACACTTCCTGTTTTTATCTTATTTCATATTAAATCCACTTGGAGTTAAAGGTATAGCTGAGATATTCCTCGGACTGCTGTTTCATATTAATTGTGGAATTCACTTGAAACCAAAAATTAGGGGTGTGATTTTCTCAGCCTGCTGTGCTGCTTGAGCGGTGCAGCAGGCGGGAAATGTCAGCAGGAGGGCTGAACACTTTCCCAAGCCACTTTTTATGGTGTAGTCAGGCTTGTGCTGGAAAACAACGCAAGCTTGATTACCATATGGAAATCCTACTGCCAGGACAGTATCATGCAGGCTCATTAATGTTTTGGGCCCTGCCGGGGGTGGTTCCCACCAACGGGGATGAAAGCTGTCCCCAGCAAAGGGGACAATTATCTAATGGCCTCACTGGTGGGGATAGAGGCCATTGAGCCCCCTTCTCAGGAGGAAAAAGAGGGGTGCCCCATGCATAGTATGAACCTGGCACTGTCAGTGCTGCACCCTGGCAGTGCCAGCATAGCACTCTGGCACTGCCCACTGGACAATGCCAATAGAGAAAGGTATGAAAGGGACAGGGCCTGAGGAAGATAGGGCCGGAGAAGGACAGAATCTGAAAGGCCTGGAGCCACACTGGGGGCAGGCTGATCAGTGGATGTGGAAGGAGCTGCGTCTCTCTCTACACAGCAATCAGTAGTGGAGATATGGGGATGATCGAGGCTGCCATGGGGGCTGGGTGATTGGACCTGGCAATGGAGGGGGTTGAGCTAGTCATTGAAGAAGGATCAAGATCAATGATCCAGGAGGGTTTGGGGAAGCCATCAAGGATTGGCAATCAGGCGGCATGTGATGGGGAATTGAGTACACATGTGCCGATCAGAAGCTAGGACGTTGGTGCATGTGCGGTGGCTTGCTCACGCACTGATGCCAGCCTCTTGGGCAGAATTAGAACCATCCCCTCCCCCCCATTACTGGCATGCATCCTCTAGCAGACTCTGTGAAGCACAGAATCCAGGAAATTGGACTAAGCGTGCCCAAAATCCGGATGGGAAAATCTTCTATTTTCCCACCCGTTGGGCATTTAGTTTTTTTTTTGGAGAAAATCGCCAACTAGGTTTCTTAAAGATAGTCTTCAGAACTTCTTTCATGTGATCTTAATTCCACACTGATAGACATATTGAGATTGCTGTTGGCATTAGGTTAACTCTGAACTATGTAGTCTGAACCCTGAATAGTCAATTGAGGGAAAAGCAATTTAACATGAAATGAACAATTCTGAATTGCAGAAGTATTGACCAATATTTTCTTTCCTGGCAGAGTTTCACAATTCTTGCTTAATATCCCCCTGGCACTGCTTGCATTGAACAATGACACAGAGCACATTTCAATTCGAGGAAATAATCTCATGCATATAAATTGTACTCATGCACTCATATTTTTAATATGTGCTGTAGAAACAGTAGCTTAATTCTGTTTATCTATCTCCTTTTCAGTAGTTTGTGTCTCAACACACATATGGACACAATTTTTCCTTCCTGCCCTTTGTGAGTTTCATAACAGGAAGGAGAGAAGCCACTTTCATGGTGAGCTGATAGCAGAGTAAGAAATCTCACAACACCAGGTTAAAATGCAACACGTTTATTTGGTAGCACAAGCTACTAGCTTTTGGAGTACTGCTTCTCAAGAGTTGAAAGCATTACCATCTCATGAATTCTAAAAAAAACTCACCAGTCTCACCACTGCCATCCTCTAGAGCTGGGGACCTGCTGCGACGTGGGGGAGGGAGGGGTTGGTTTGTAGCTAATGTTGGAAGATCCCATCTGCCATGTGAGGTTTTAGCTTTGTGATACACTCCTGCAGAGAGAAGGAGGATTCAATAATGGAGTCTGTGCTAACTGCTTCTTTCTTGACTGTAATAATCTGACTGAGGAAAACAAGATGGTCTAACGCTGCCTAACGCAGCTTCAGGAGAAACAAAGTCTGAGACCCATTGGTCTGGGGGGGGGGTGCCTCAGCAAGAACCAGAGGATGAGGATATTAGACGCACCCCATGGAGCATCTCACATAACCTAAGGCCATTTCATGTCTGGAGATGAGCAAAAGACGATGCCACACATGTCTGTAGTTATCGAAAGATATGATGGATCTTGTCTGCTAATTCTGTCAGAGGATCTAGTGGACTGGGAGGACATTCCCTGATAGCCCCTGAAAGTCAATACCACGCTCAATTTTTTAGCCTGCAAATCATTCCAGGAATCCACAAGGGTTCTATACAGATCTTACAATCCTCAAAGCCGGGCTGCTAGATTTCAGGGGTTTGAAGCAACCTCAGGCCTTGGTAGAGTTCAGGGTATAATCAGTTACACATATGTGGCTTTGAGAGCTCCAGCGCAGCAACTCCTGATGTTTGTTAATGGAAAAAAGTTCCATTCCCAGAACATTTAACTAGTGTGTAATCATTTGAAGCATATCATGTGTGTTTGTGCAGCTACCCTGGGAGTTGCCATGACCCAGAAATCTCCCAATGCCTTAGATATTCAAAAGGTCGCAGTGACTACAGCACTGGCTGCTTGGGGATAAAGGGTGGCCATTCAAATGGCTCATATCACTCATGTGCCATCCTCAGAGTGCCTTGGAGGACAGATACCACAGGACATGTAACTCATCACCATCCATCATTGAGCAGGCCTTTGACATCCTAAAGACACTCTTCCCATGTTTGGACTGCTCTGGCGGTCTTTGCTGTACTTTCCCTGAGTGTGTTCCACATAATTGTGGTCTATTGCACCTCAAAAAGTAGTGCTTCAAAGTGGGGGAAATGGAAGCATGGTAGTGTGTGATGAAGAACAGGAAGGATGGGAAACTGAAGAGGGAAATGAGAATCAGCTTTTACCTGCAACTGCCCTCAAAGATTTCTCTGATAGCCACCACATTCCAAGAGGAGTAAAGATCAGGCAACAGGACATAGCCAAATATCTTCTGTCCCTTAGTGACAGGTCAGTGCCTTGAAAGGTCTTAACAACCACTAACATCAAGAGGAAGTTCAGTATTTGGATTTGCACCTTCAAACCTCATGATTCAGCAAGCCCTAATCTTTGGAAAGGTCAGCAGTGAACACTGCATCAGTGTCCTCTGGGAAATGATAGTCATCACAACAGTGCAAACACTGCGTCAAAGGACTTAATGCAGTCATCATTACTTTAATGAGGAATGTTTCACAGACACTGGGAGATGCACCCATGTTTAGAAAGACCATTATGGCTGCAGCTTTTGTGTGTTGATACTATCAATGAAGACAGCCATTGCATTTTGAAAAATGATTACCTTTAACCTTCCAAGTCTATTGAGGATGCCGAGCTCCATATTGTCTTGTAAGGGCAAGAGGTTACCAGTACAATTTTGCAAACACTTCCAGTAAAGAGTTTGACACATCTCACTGACATAACACAAGGGTAGAGTAATTAGCACGAGTCAACTACACATCACATGGAAGTGAGGCTCACAAAGGAATTTGAGCACCAAATGGGAGCATGAATCAACCATACAATAAGAGGGCAAATAGACGCACTTTTTCAAATGATGGAACAATTCTCATGATCAATAAATGTATTTATAAAGGTGTATAATATATACAGTGAGTGAACACCTGTGACACAGAAGTGATGTCAAAGTTTCTTCATTTTTAGAACCCCAGAACTTTGTCTTGGTGCTTTCTGACATTTGCAGTGGAGGCAGAGACGGCCTGTTTACTGCTATACTTTGCTGTCTGTGATGACTTTAGCGATTGTCCTCAAGAGAGTCAAGACCTGGAGGGCCAAGCCTCTTTTGGGTGCCCTGTTGGGGGCAACCCACTTCGGCCTATAAATCAAGAAGTGATGGAGGTCACGTGAAAGGGATCGGCTGGACGTTCTTGGAGTCACAAGGGTTGGATGGTCTTAGGGCCTCCAGCAGTTGTCTTTCCTCCCTAAGTATGTTCACGCTTAACTTCTTAGGGAGAAGAGGCTTCTGGAGGGAGGTCAAGGTGTCCTGCCTCTTCTTGCCTAGCCACTGATGGATCCCACTAATGCCTATAGCAATGGAGTGCAGGTCTGAGCACAAATCAGGCAGGATTTGCTGGACCAAAATCTCCAAGGTAGCAGCCAGTCTTCTAATGGTGATCTCATGATGCTTATATGTCAAAGCCACAATATTAGACAGAACATGGATGGGCTTCGCCATCCTTCACTCTAGTCTGTTGACTACCTTTCGGAAGTCTACCTGACTTTCTGCCATTTGCTGTTGGTCTCCAGGATGTTAGAGATGACCGTTTCCAGAGGCTCATCATCTGACCGGACTCAACAAGCACCTGATCTCCAGTAGTCTCCCCATTTCTGGAGATCTGAGCTTACAATGCTTCTGTGAAACTGTGTCTGTGAGGTGTTCTCCAGAAAATGTCTCCAGGGAGCCTTCATCAGGATATGCACCTTGCTGCTGATGGAAGATGCAGGTGAATGCAGTGACTTCAAATGGATCCTTATTATTATCCTCTGAGGTGGCCTGAGAACTGGGACTTATGTTGCCTGTGCTGGTCTGCCAGGACCTACTGGGCCTGTAGAGAGAGAAGATAGATTTAGTTCAGTAGCTGGCTGAATATTATCTATCATGTCACTCTCTGTGAATGTCAGACTGTGATCAGTTCAGGGAGAATTCATTATACTGGATTGCTGGATGAGACCGATCTTGCCTTCACTACAGGAGTGACTACTGTCATCCCCTGTCTCCTTGAAATTAGAGAATTCCTGGATGTCACCGTCCCTCTTCCAATCCACGATCTCTCCCTCTGATTGTGGGAAAGCTGGGCTTGGATGAAGATAAATGGAATGGAATATGATGGAAAGGGATGACAGAGAAGTTGGGAAGCATCATGCCTGCTGAGCCCTCCCCAGTAAGGACTGAGGATGGAGTTTAGGCAGCAAAATAGACATGATGCTGGCGATGTTAAAATGTCTGTGAGACAATCAGTGGTGATGTATCCCTTGCTAATATGGTCTGAGATCCCAAGCATTATAACACTTTGAGTGCATGATGCCATTCTGAGAGTGTAAGATTGGAGTGTGCTGAAGCAGATTGAATCATTCATCCTCTTCCTGCACTGGATAATGTTTCTCGGGCAAATGTTTGGTGAGCTAACCTCCCTTGCAATCAACTCCCAGGACAGCCAGGCGAGGTTGATGTGCCTCCTGGAGCCATCCTCCGAGTACAGGAATTCCTGATGTTGGCGGGCTCTGGGGATGAAGGCCTCTTGGGAATCATTACTGAATCTGGGAACAGCTCTTGGATGTATCCATGTGAAGAAATACCTTGCACACAATTGGCTGGGTTAGCGATAGTGCACATGTATATTTGAGTAATGTTTAAATATGATGTCCAGACCTTCAACCCTGTCAGATGGACAAATCAGTGCCATCCGTGTCATGTAATTTGGAGAACTATTCATAGAAACATAGAAACATAGAACATTACAGCACAGTACAGGCCATCAGCCCTCAATGCTGTGCCGAGCTATGTCCAATTACAAGATCAAGTTATCCCCTCCTTATGATTCTGGTGTGTTCCATGTGCTTATCCAATAACTGCTTGAAAGTTCCTAAAGTGTCCAATTCCACTATCACACCAGGCAGTCTATTCCACACCCCAACCACTCTCTGAGTAAAGAATCTACCTTGGATGCCCCTCCTATATCTTCCACCATAGACCTTATATTTATGGCCCCTAGTAACAGCTATGTCCATCCAAGGAAATAGATTCTGCACATCCATTCGCTGATGCATAATTTGCTTCTGAGTGTGAAATTGGACGTGAGCCCCATCCCCTCTGATACCATGAAACCTTGCATGCCACCGCATTTAATATCCAAAATGGAAAAGTCCACCCCATGGAGTTGATTATTCTCCAGTCATATGCATGAGGGATTGCATCAGAATCATTAAATCATTTGGAAACTTTAATGATACCGAAGCAAATAATTTTACCAAATAATGATTGATATTACTAAAAAATAGCAAGGATATTATGTATGTTCTAATAGTGAAAAATACTTGTGCCTTAACCTTCTCTGACATCCTATTCTACAGTGTTAAGCATGTCAAAAACCTGCTTAGGGTAGTTTGATGCTACTTTTTATTTTATTGAAAAAGTGATAAATAATTTTGCCACTAGGGCTAATATTAAATCTGGGCACTAGTGATCAGTATAGGTTTGGGTATCTGTACAAGAGCCAAACAAGAGGACATTCATTACAAGTGAGAAATAGCATTTGGATGAGAACTGAGTACTGATGTCTAGCCAGAATAGTGTGGGCAGATTCCCTAGAGCAGCAGGAGCGGATTTACAGTTCAGAGCTCTAGACAGCACACAGCATCATAATTATTAATAGTTTCTTTCTCCTGTTGGATTTTCTCATGCAATCAGTCCAAAGTTAATTATTTCTCAGTCCCTGAGTTGGGGAGGTGATGCCATTGTGGTAAAGTCTACTTAACTAGTAACACTAATGCTCTGGGGATAGGGTTTCAAATTCTACCACAGGAGCTGATGGAATTTAAACCCATTTAATAAAACTGCTATATAAAGCTAAGTCTCTATAATGGTAACCATGACAATTATCATCAATTGCTGTAAAAATCTGCCATTTCCTCTTTCAAGAAGGAAACCTGCTGTTCTTATCAGGCCTGGCCCAGGTGTGACTCCAGATGCAACAATGCGATGTAGTTGACACTTGCATCCTCTGAAATGGCCTAGTAAACTATTCAATTCGAGGGCAATTAGGGAGGAACAACAAATCCATGGAAGAATGAAGAAATGCCAAATAAGAATCACCAGCAGAGGGAGATGTTAAACAGCATGAGAGTCCTTACATCTTCCTGAGAAATGATAATTAGAGAGCATTAAAGAGCTTTTGTCACTGTTGGCAAGTTTGATAATTTATCAAGTGATATTTTCACTGATTGACTAGAGGGTTCATTCAGTACTGTAATGTGACTTGGCACTCCTTGAGCTTGACAGGAAGTGCTGATGTGGGGGCGGTTAAGTGCTACCCTGGCAGTGAATTGGAAGGAATAGTTTGTTGGATTTGTTCATCTTCACATCCTGAACTCATGTGTTTGCTATTTGTTATCCTGCCTGGCTGTTTTACCACAACTTTCTCGTCTCCCACGGAGAACAAAGACTTTCAAAGGGAAAGATAGAACGATAATTGATTCTTAGTTTTAGTGCACATGACATTTTGCATAAGATTCAGCTTTACTTGATAAGTGATACACCCAACCAGACACTATAATATATACTCTCATTACAAGCTCTGTAATTCTCTGCCTACTTCCTCCTCCTACTCGTTCAATTAACTCTAAAGAAAACCTGCATGTGCTTTCTTTTTAAGATGTTTTCGAATTACTTATTTTAAGCATATTTAAGTTGATAACTTCCTTGGTGTTATTTCATATTTTTTCATATTGTCCAAAACAATCCTATATTTGTAGTACTATGTATGAGCTTTCATGAATGAAGAACGCATTCATAACCAGTCGAACAATATTTTTGGTCTGGATTTTCATTTTCTCAATTTTAACTAGGCTACAATTTGGCTTTGAACTGTCACAAAATTTGAGTGAGACCAAAGTTTCAATTTGTTAAAATTGATTTCTACATAATATATATTCTGGTGTCAATTTGTTTGGAGGTAAGGGTGAAGCGTGCAAAGAGGAATGAGGGGAACTTTGCAGCATTTTTATTGGTTGGATGTAGTTGATAGTATTTAGTCTTCAAAGCAACCCCAAATAGTGCTTTGAAATAAAAAATGAAAATGCTGCAAACATTCAGCATGTCTAATTGTATCTGCGGCCAGAGAAGCAGAGTTAATGTTTCATCAGAACTAGGAAAAGTTAGAAATGTAATCAGTTTTAAGTAGTTTATTTATGTGTGTGTGTGTGTGTGTGGCGGGGGCGGGAGCGGTGAGGTGTGGAGGTGGTGAAAAACAGCAAAAGGGAAAGTCACTGAGAGGGTGGAAGGCAGGGGATATTAAATGACAAAAGAGTTGATGAGACCAAAGGGAGCAACAGTGGGACAAGTAAAGGAGCAGAAGATGGGTCCTGGGGAGGTGTGAATGACCAAGTAATGAACAGCTGCTGTCTGAAAGCAAAAACAAGAGAAAAACTAAATTAACACCTAAACATTCAAAAAGAAGGAAACAAAATGGGGAGCAAACAATTTGGTCTAAACTTATTGAGATCAGTACTGAGTTCAGAAAGCCGTAACGGGCCTAAACAAAGGATGACCTGGTGTTTAGTTATATTGAGTTACTTCAACAATTTAAAGATTTTGCTACACATAAGAATTATCATTACGTTTCTGAATTTTCATGATTGAGAGTTTTTTACTGATTGCAATTTCAAGAACTGCTAATCAAGAAAAGGATGAAATTTCCAACAATAGCTTGATTTGTACAGCACATTTAATGCAGAACAACCTCCCAGGGTGCTTCATAGATCAGTCAGGCAGAAGAATGATCACAAAAAGTAGTAGAAGGATGACACGTGAGGGAAGAAAGTGATAATAGCTCTGAGGTTCTTTGCCCACCAGTCATTTCAAAGGATAGCAGGAAACCTGTGAGGTAAAATCGCTAGCAACCATCCATCATAGCATCATTGCAGGTGATGGATGTGATGCATGTGAGTGCAGCCAGGTAAATTGACTTCCCAGATTGATGGGGCAACATCGGACAAGAAGGCCATGGGCTTTGCCTACTTGGATGGATTTTCTCAGGGAAAGGACGTTGTTCATTACATACATTTTGCTTTTAAATTCATGGCAGAGTTTTGATCCATTGGAAGGGAATCTACTTCTTCAGCAATTGCATCAGCTGGGATTAATTGGTATATACTTGCCTCTGAATTACAAGGTTTCAAGTTCAAATCCCACTTCAGGGCTTGAGCATAAAAATATCAGGGCTGAATGAGTATTGCAATGTTGGTTGTTCCATCTTTCAGATGAGATGCTAAACAAAGGTCCCATGTGGAAGTAAAAGATTCTTTGGCAATATTTTGAAAAAAAGCAAAGGAGTTTTACTTGAAGGGGGATCATGTGGTCAAGAGGGGATTCACACAATGCCAGAGTCAGCGGAAGGGAATGTTCTGGATGTTGAGGAAGTTAATGAGACAGAGAGGGACAAAGCTATAAAGAGATTAAAACAGGACACTAATTTTAAGTTGGTGTTTGGTGACTGTATGGAAATATACGTCAGCAAAAGAAGGAGTAATGGGTTATTGGGATTGGATGTAAGATAGAATGCAGGGAGCATTTCAAAACGGTTTCCTTTTGTCTGAGGTTATAGCAATCACTATCTTGTTTTGTTATCTCTCTTCCATTCTTCATGCCAGTTCTTCACTCATTCCATGGTCAATATTTATCCATTATTCAACATCACAAAAACAGATGATTTGATCCCTATGACACTGTTGTTTGTGATAGTTTGCTGAGAAGAAATTAGCAGTGACTGCACTTCAAAAACTACTTCATTAGCTGTCTTGCACTTCAATATCACTGGTAGTCTTGAAGAACACAATATAAATACGTCTTTTTCCGATGTCTAATCAACCTTTCTGTTGATAGGTGCAACATTTCCATTAAAGTTTTCATGAAGGCTTCAACGTGAGGCAATTGTTGGTCCCAATATTTGTTCATGTAAGTAGAGAGATTACAATGATGGCTGCTAGGTGACAGTAGGGCCACCACAGAGGAGGCCAGGAGAGGAAAGATACAAAACAGTATCATCCAGCTTTAGAGAAGGAAGCAGAAACGGTGGAGCACAGTAATTCTGCGTTAGTGGCCTTTCAAAAGATAAGGCATCACGTGCTTGACCAAGATTGTAGTGACAACTCATTCTAGGCAGTATTGATTCAACACCACACCTTTCTCACAAGAAGCAGACATATCCAAAATGTGTGTTAAGCCACTGTGTCTCCTGTTTCTCCACAATGTCTGGATGGAACATTGCTGCTGGCAGTACAATGTCCCCGAACACCCATCTCTGCATCGCACATCCACTTTATCATGCTGATGACTTAATGTCCTCAAAACAAAGGGATCACGCAATTCAGTGTTACTATGGACCACTTCATTACATTGAGCTAATAAGTGAAATAAGTCAATTACATAAGTCAGCTAGATAAGCCCCAAAGTGAAACGACACTGTCCGCATGAATCCATTGCTGTAGTGTAATTCCCACTTTGGCTTACACAGAAGTGGAGGAATGTTGCTTGCTGTGTCCACAGATAGCCCTGGAATGAAATGCAGCTTTATGTTTCTGTTAGTAAAGCCAAGGATACCATGGGTGGGATTTTACAGCCTCACTCAGGTGAGATCATAAAATCCTGCCTGAAGCCAATGAAAATTTATGTTCTGGGATTCCGGAGTGAATGAAATGTTAGGGTTTCAGTCTATACACTTTTTAACAGCTTCATGAACTTGCTAACCTTATAGTCAAGGATTTACTTGGTAAGAATTCTTATAATATGATAGAATTTCACTGTCAATGTGAATCTGAAGTTTGAATTGTAAACCGAAATGAAGACAATTACAAGGATGTGAAGACAAATTGGTTAAAGTGGAATGGGAAAAGGGAATAAAATGTTAAGATAGTAAAGTAGCAAAAATCTAAGGAGAAATTTCATAAATCTCAATAAAGATATATCCTGTTGAAAAGGAAACAAAGGAAGTTAAGGATGGTATAAATTGAAACAATTCTGCAAAGGTAATCCAGAAGAATAGGAACATTTTAGAAACCATCAAAAAAAAGGGAGAATCTGGAATATGAGTGAAAATAAGCAAGAACTATCACTCACATCTTTTCATTTTGAGGCTAAGTGTGCACAGCAGCAGGAAAACAAAAGTTTTCACCCACCTGAAAGATGCCATTAACTCGTTTCAAGCAATCCGGCAGGCAGCCCTTCTATTCCAAGATTGGACTGCCACTTTTAAAGGGTGCTCAAATCTCCATATTTGGAGACAGCCCCTCACCCCAACCATCCACCTACAAAAAAATGAAACGATACCCTCCCAAAGAACAAAGAACAACACAGCACGGGAAACAGGCCCTTCGGCCCAACGAGTCTGCGCCGCCGTCCTAACGTCTTAATGACATATAGAGACCAATATAGGGTCAATTTGTTACCCAATCAGCCTAAGAGTACATTTTTGGGAGGAAACCGGAGCACCCGGAGAAAACCCACGCAACCACGGGGAGAATGCGCAAACTCCCGCAGAGACAGGCCCAAGTCCATGTGTCTGCACAGCAACAGCGATAGTCTCTGAGCTGTCATGTTGCCCATCTGATGGTCCAGTTTAAGCATACACTAACGACATGAAGCACTGGGCCACTCCTGAAGTAACATCCAGGAGCAGCCCTCGCACGACCTGCCGAATGCATGCACCTTGTTGGTCAACAAGGTGGACCGAATAGCCTGTGGGAACAAATAAAGTATTTAAACAGTCCTCCTATATCCCTCTATCTGCAGACCGCTCATGTGGCTGTCCAAGAGACCCTTAAACAACCCTAGCGTGCCTGCTCCCACCACCCCACTCGGTAACGCATTCCACACCCCCACTACCCTTTGTGTGAAAAAATGCCCTCTAATATTCGTCTTATACATAGCCCCCCTCACCCTAAGGCCGTGACCCCTCGTCTATCCGTGGATAGATGGTGGAAAAAGCTTACCACCAGTTACTCTATCTATACCCCTCATAATCTTATATACCTCTAATAGATCCCCTCCCAGCCGACGTCTTTCAAGGGAAAGCAACCCCAGTGCATTCAATCTTTCCTCGTAAGACATACCTTCCATACCAGACCTCCCCCAACCTAAACAGATGAATACACCAACCTCTCAGAGAAGCATCCACTGTGACCTGCCCCAACCAACCAAATCTCAGGTCACTCCTCTTTGCACCAGACACCGTGCAGACATGAGGGTGACCCAACTTGACACCTCTATCTCTGGCCTCAACTCCTCTCCTCACTCAGACACCCCCACTCAGGCCACTGCTTCAGGCCACACCACCCTCTGTGTGAAAAAACTCCCTCTAGCATCCAAATTATATCTTACCCCCCTCACCCTAAGCCCGTGACCCCTCTTGCTATTTGAGTCCATCCTAGGAAAAAGCTTAACCCTGTTTACTCTATCTATACCCCTCATAATCTTGTACATCTCTATTAGATCTCCTCTAAGTCTACGTCTTTCTAAGGAAAACAGCCCTTACTACCTAACCTCTCCTTGTAACCCAGATCTTCCATACCAGGCAGCATCCTGGTAAACCACCTCTGCACTCTCTCCAGGGTCTCCATGTCCTTCCGGTAGTAAGGTGACCAGAACTGGACGCAGTATTCCAAATGAGATCTAACCAATGTTTTATATAATTGCAACATCAAAGGCCAGCTCTTGTACTCTATACCCCTTCCTATAAAGGCTAGCATACCATATGCTTTCTTCACTTGCTCTGCCACCTTCAGAGACTTGTGCACTTGCATCCGCAGGTCCCTCTGATTTTGTATACTCTTAATAGGTCTACCCTTTATCATATACCTCCCCGCTACATTCTTTCTTCCAAAATGCATCACCTTGCATTTATCAGGATTGAATTCCATCTGCCATCTATCTGCCCAAGCTACCAGCCTATTTATGTCCTGCTATATCCCCTATCAATGCTCCTCACTATCCGCAAGTCCAGCCATCTTTGTATCGTCTGCAAACTTGCTGATCACTCCACTTACCCCCTCTTCCAAGTCATTTATATATATTACAAATAGAAGAGGTCCCAGTACCGAGCCCTGCGGCACACCACTAGTGATCGACCTCTAGCTGGAAAAACACCCTTCCACAACTACTCTCTGTCTCCTATTACCAAGCCAATTACTTATCCATCTAGCTATCTGTCCTTGTATTCCATTAGCCTTGACTTTTCAACTAACCTCCCATGAGGGACTTTGTCAAATCCTTACTGAAATCCATATAGACGACATCAATGGCTCGCCCTTCACCAACTGTTTTCGTCACCTCCTCAAAAAATTCTACTAGATTCGTAAGGTATGACCTCCCTTTAACAAAGACATGCTGCATATCCCTAATCAGACCACAACGCTCTAAGTGCTTATACATCCTATCTTTAAGAATACCCTCCAACAGCTTCCCTACCACTGATGTCAAACTGACTGGCCTATATAATTTCCAGGATTATCCCTACTACCCTTTTTAAACAACGGTACAACATTAGCTGTCACAGACTGTGCTTGCTAATTCAGTGAATGTTTCACTGTTTCAGTGCTGTGATTGTAAAAGACAAGCACAGACAGGTTTTCTCGTAAGTTATTAACAGTAACGAGAATGGAGTTTATTATACTTAACATCCAATTTAAGCAAAAATAAAAAAAATGCTCCAACTGTCTCTCATATGCATTCAGGAGTTCATTTACACACACACACACACACACACACACACACACACACACACACACACACACACACACACACACACACACACACACACAAATACACGTGATATAAAATGGGAGGGTAGATTGAGCAGCTTTTAGAAGGTCAAAAGTCAGGTCTATGCAGATTTGGCAATTAGTGCCTTAGATGGTTTCATATTGGGACCAGTGATCTTTCCAAATTCTGAGATGGGATGATTTAGAAATGCTTTCTGTTCCAATGGTGCCGTTTGATCTCTAACAAAATTGACTTGCAGTATCTTGAAAAAGAATTCCTGAGGGTCTCCAGGTACCTCCATGTCCCCAATGTGGTCATCATGACTGTTTTTGCTTTTCAAAACCAGTAGTGATTCATGCTGATGTGATGTCACATCACATTGGAGGAGAATATGTCGCTAGTGGAGGGATGTTGTAAACCTTTCTGGAGTGAAACACATCTGACAGGTGGAGGGAGGCTAGCAAGCCCAGAAACTTCACTCCCGGATCTGTTAATTACATGTAAATCAATATTAAAATATTTTATGCAGCTCTATGCTAATTTCTGGTGCGGTGCCAATAGTGCCAGAAATCCAGAGGCTGGAGACACGTGAAAGTCATGGCACAGTAAGCTGGTGAATCACACTCTCCCCCTCTTCTGCACCCCATTTCCTCCCCCCCTCCATTTCCTGTTTGGTAGGGCCTACATTATCTGCTTCATTCTTCCAATGACCAAATGGTTCATACTTAAGAATATCAAAGGGTCATCATACCCAAAGTTTATACTGGCTTTTGATCATTTCTCACAATGGCTACCAGGATTGTAGTTTTTCATCTGACTAGTTTTTTTTAATGAGGTGCAGCCTTCACCTTTAAGCAACCATTCTCTGCCACCATGTGATATTCCAAAATGCCAGTTGGTGAAGAATAGTAACGGAGTCAATCTTGCAGTCTTGCAGAGTTAAACATTTCAAACCTACAGAAACCTGCAGAAAATTAGAAAGATGTAACAAAAGAATGGAAAGCTGAAATTAGAGCAGGAGGAGAGTATTGGCTAACACCAACAGAACAGACAGCTGCAGGAAAGTAAGGGGAGGTGATGGCCAAGTGGTATTGTTGCTAGACTATTAATCTAGAAACCTAGCTACTGTTCTGGGGACCAGGGTTCAAATCCTACCACGGCAGATAGTGGAATTTGATTTCAATAAAAAGTATCTGAAATTGAGAATCCACTGATGACCATGAAACCATTGTTGATTATTGGAAAATCCCATCTAGTTCACTAATGTTCTTTAGGAAGGAAACCTGCTGTCCTTACTGCTGTGAGTAATGTGTCAGCTGTCCTCTGAAATGGCACAGCAATCCATTCAATTTCAAGGGCAACTAGGAATCCCATAAATTAATTTCTAAAAATTGCAGTGAAGGAACTTCCTTTCCTTGTGGGGCTCTAACTATTTTCCAAAGGAAAGCAAAAACCAATTTATTTAGTCTTCTTCTGGTGCTGGATCCTCTTTCCACTGTCTTCACTGGTAGGAAAGCAAGGCTGCAGTTGGAATTGCAGTGGCACTCCATCAGTGTCTATCTTTGCCACATGCTTGAAAGAAAAGAATAAAATTGAAGACAGTGGATTTGGTGCAAGATGTCAGTGTATAAAGGATCCAGCCAGTATAAATGTCTTGTCCACCCAGATTTCTGCTTGATATGAACAGTTGAAATTGCCTCTTTAGATTCAGAAATATACGTTTCCTCATGGCACAGTGGTGCAGTGGTTAGCAGCTCCAGGAACTGAGGTTCAAATCCTGGCTTGGATCATTGTCTGTGCGGAGTCTGCATGCTCTCTCCATGTCAGTGTGGGTTTCCTCTGGGTGCTCTGGTTTCCTCCCACAGTTCAAAAGATGTGCTGGTTACGTGCAAGGCCCATGCTAAATTTTCCCTCAGTGTACCCAAACAAGTGCCAGGATGTGGCAACTAGAGGATTTTCACAGTAACTTAATTACAGTGTTAATGTAAGCCTACTTATGACTAATAAATAAACTTTAAAGTTACAACTGTTGGATTATCAATGAAGAGACTTTTTCAGCAACTTTGTTTAGCTACCGGGATTTGTGTGAGAGACAGCCATGTTACTCAGTTACTGTATTACTTGTGACTCAAGGCTATCATCTACCACTTCAGTTATTATCCAAAAGATAAAGTACATTTGGCAGTCTTTTAACATTTTTCAGTCCAGATAAAACAGAACTCTCATGAAAAGAAAAGAATTTTCCATTAAATATCTATCAGCTTTAGGCTTCATCTGAGAGAGATGTGGAAATAAATATATGTCAGCTATGATGTAATGGATAGTCTTGTAGGCAAATAAAAGAAATATGAAGTGATCAAATGTAAGTTACTTTTTTATTGGTGCAAAGTATTAATTTGTATTTTTAAAAAATTCTTTGAGTTATGGATACTCTTGAGTTTATTCCACTACTGGGAGGTCTGGGCTCACCCAAAATTGGACCTTTTAAAATTGTTTGGGCAAGATGCATATAGAGGTATAATAATAATGGATTCATGTTCTTTTTCAATTATAGAAAAGTAGTAAATCCAGTTATTAAGATGACCAAGTGAGTATGTTTCAGCATATCATACAGAGTATATTAGAGATTACTCTGTTCTTGTTAATCAATTTAAGTTTATGACAAATTCATGCATGCTCAATATTTATATGTCTAATCTTAGTTAATTCAGCTCAATGATCCCCATTTCAGCCTTCCATTGCTTCCTTAGAAAGTCCAGAGATTCCACTTCCAGCACTCTACACAGAAATCTGCCCTACACATGATAACAACATAGATCTTAGGCCATTCACTCTTAGAGTCTGATCCACCACACAAGTGCTGGATAAAGACTATCTTCATCAAGAAAAATTTAACCATCTCCCTTTCGCATTAGCATTGCTGAATCTGCCACTATCATTATCTGGAGGTTACCATTGATCATAAACTGGACTAACCATATAAATACTGTGGCTAGAGAGTAGGCCAGAGACTAGGAATTCTGCAGTGAGTAACTCACTTCCTGATATCCCAAAGCCTATCCAGCATCTACAAGATACAAGTCAAGAGTGTAATGACTTGCTCCTCCAGTTCCCCTAAGAACTGGATTTAAACTTTACAACTACAATGTAATTTTCCAGGGGCTTGAAAACCCAGCAGTTTAAGGGATGTGGGAGCTACCAGACTAACCAGGTAAATGCTTTTCTCAGCATTCTTTGTGGGCTAGGAAGAGGACAAGTGCTCCATTTCACCCTTCCGGGAAGTCCTGCTTTGTTTTTCAACTTCCCAATGTCCCAATCATAATGGTTGTCTCTCCACCCATCTAACCACAGCTTATCCTACCCCATGTTTGGACAAATGCAGCTGTTCCAAAGAAGTGCCACAGATGGTGCCAGACCTGCTGATGTTTTCCAGAATGTTCTGTTTTTATGTTACAGTTGTTATTTCCCAATTCACTGCGATTCATCTAGAATCTGAGGAATTTTGGAAGATTATAACCAATGCCTCTTCTATCTCCGCAGCCACTTTTTTATGAGCCTTGGATGCAAGCCATTAAATTCTAGAGACTTGTCAGTCTTTAAATCTAGTAGCTTTTCCAGTATCTTTTTCCTGGTGGTTATGATTGTCTTATGTTCTTCTCTCCCTTTCACTTCTTGATTTTCAAGTGTCTTTAGAAAGTTTTCTAAGTCTTCTACAACAAAGGCAGACACAGAATACCCATCCGATGTATTCTTCATTTCTTATTTTTCTATCATTACTCTCCAGACTTTAATTTAACTTTAGTACTCTTTCTTTATTAAATAACTGTAGCAATTCTTACTATATGTTTTTATTTAATTTCTAGCTAACTTTCTCTCATACTCTAATTTCTCACTCTTTTTTTTTGCTCATTTCTAAAATTTGTCCAATCTTCTGACTTACCATTATCTTTTCCCAAAATGTAAAATGTTTCTTTCAATTTGTAGAATCCTTAATTTAATTGTTTAGCCATGGATAATATAGAACATAGAACATAGAACATTACAGCACAGAACAGGCCCTTCGGCCTTCGATGTTGTGCCGACCAATATAAAAAGCAATGCCCCTCCAAACTAAACCATTCCCTTCTCTTCCATATACTTATCAACTAACCTCTTAAACGCCACCAAACTTGGCGCATCTACAACTGCTGCAGGCAGGGCATTCCACTCCCGAACCACCCTTTGGGTAAAGAACCTACCTCTGATATCCATATATCCTTATCAGAGAGCCTTTCTTTCTCACCAGAATAAATCTTTTCTGAGTGTTATTAAATATTGCCTTAAAATTCTGCCAATGGCATCTCTACTGTCTTATATTTGGGTTTAGTTTTTCAGCTCATTGTAGCCAACTCTGTCTTCATATCCTTATAATTACCTTTATTTGGGTTTAAAACAACAGTTTTTGACCCACATTTCTTACTTTCAAACTAACTACAAAATACTATCATGATCATTGTCATAGAGATTCCTTTATTATGAGGTGATTAATTAATCCTGCCTCACTGCTTATTCCATGTCAGGAATAGCCTGCTCCTTGGTTGGATCTAGAGTGCACTGCTCTAAGAAATTGTTAGAATTTGAATTAATGATCACTTTTTTTATACAGAAAGGAATTAATGATTGCTTTCTTTATATAGAAAGATTTCCTTTTATCAGTCCTATACTTACCTATGTCCTCTTGTCCTGTACTTACTTATTAACTTAAGATTATATTCTAGGTTTATCTTTATTGTTTCCTTTACTTCTAAATTTTTTCAAGATCATATCTGACATTTTAGCCTTGATATTAACTTCTCCATGACAGGTAGGAGACAGTTGGCAGGGTAGAGAGCTGAAAAAATGGAGAACATATTCTCAAGCTGTCAACAGGTTACTGTTTTTGCATGGCAACTTTGGTGTTGTTGAGACTCTTGTGGTGGAAAGACAGGATCCTGCATTAGAGCACTTAAATTAGGCTTCTCCAGTTCCCCTGGGAATTGATTTAAATTTTACAACTACTATGTATTTTCCCAGAGGCTTGGAAACTCAGCAGTTTAAGGGATGTGGAAGCTACCAGACCAACCAGGTAAATGCCTTCCTCAGCACTCTTTGTGGGGCTAGGAGGAGGATAAGAGCCCCACTTCACCTTTCCAGGAAGTCCTGCTTTATTTGTCAACTTCCCCAATGACCCAATCATAATGACTTGATGGGTGCCTCTCCACCCATCTAGTCACGCTTACCCAACCCCATGTAAGCCTAAATGCCTCATTCTCCATGTCACATTTGTAGAGCTGACCTCCCCCGCCCCCCCGACTCAAGCCAGTTATCAGAGACAATTGTCAAAGAAGTTGGACTATGACGTCTTGCTGCTGGTTTTCCCACTTGACAAACAGTCAGCTTGTCAGCTTAGTGACCTACTGGGCAATAACGGAAGGAGAAAATTAGAATGGGGTCTTACCATTAAATTTTGGAAAAGCTCTGTTCTGCTGTTCTTACCAGGAACCTTGGCCATTCCGGTCTTCCCTAAAACCTTCCCCATATCCTCAAAAATGTTATAACATTCATTCCAGATTTTAAAAGTCTGTATAATACAGCTTTTCCTTTTCACAGTCTTGTGACTATGCTTCCAGGACTTGAATGTTTCCACTGTGTCTCAGTCATCATAGTTACACACAATCCTCAAGATATTGTCTGACCAAAGTACCACATAATTTGGTCATGACCTTCTTTGACTTACATTCTTCCATTTTGGCTCTGTAGTTCAATATTCTATTTGCTCTGCTGGTTGCTGCTTAGCATTAGTTGGCTACATTTTCTATATAAAGGGGTTGTCTTGTTCTGCTTCTTATCAAATGCAGCCTCTTTTTCAACAATAGGGATACTGTCTTGTTACAGAAAGACAAATGAAGAATGAGAATAAATATTTTGACATGGTGAAAAAATACTAGACACATGGACAGCTTGGCGCCTCACCCTACCATAGTCCTCAGAGGGTTAAGGTTTCAGACCACAACTCTGTATCTGCCAACATGCGGAAAGTGTTAGTGACTGGCAACTGTTTCTGAGCTCTCTTCAGCAATTCACACTTCATTCATTCAAATCCCAGAGTGCAGCAGAAAGCAGTTAATCAGATCAGCTGTTATATTCTTGCAACAAAGAAAAATCTGATTCTGTCATGGTAGTCGATTAGATTTTAGAATGTTTGGATTGTGTTCAGACCAGATTAATGTGGAGAATCTGTATTCTTCTGACTATTTCACGGCTGTGTTGCAGTCACATTTTTTTCACCAAATTAAAAAAAATAGAAAATTAGCATTTTTTATCTGTTTAATCAATAGATCTGTATGATTATCAATGGCAATGTAGCTAATAATGCTTATCCTTAGTATTTGATAAACAATGCTGAAAGATATTTAAAAACTCTGAAAGCTTGAGAAAAGGTTAGCTATCCATATTGTATGTTTTCTTTGCACCTATTTTGATGTTAAATACTAACAGATTTAGTGGAAAAAAGTTTAAACTTGAAAAACTTAAGACAGAGTTCCACAAAAATTTTTAACTGAGTAAAATTACACCATGCTGTCAGAAAGGGATCAGTTTTAGATGAAAATAAAATACAGTGAAATCTTTGTGAACTGTACAAATGTAATACTGAATACTATCTTGGCTGCTTAGTAGCTACTAAACCCAGGTTATAAATATTCATACATTCTGCCCTAAAAATAACTGTTGTGCGTGATTTGGACTATGTTATCCTTGTTTAACCCATCCTGAATCTGAATAGATGGTTCAGTTTGTAACCACTGCCAAAAAGTTTTTGATGCTGTTTTCCTTTCAAACATGTTGTTACTATCAGAAAATTTCACCAGGTCTGGCAGCAGCTGTATTGCGAGAAAAGAGCTGACGTTTCATATCCGGATTACCCTTTGTCACAGCTTTGACAAAGAGTCATCTGGATTCGAAATGTCAGCTCTTTTCTCTCCTTACAGATGCTGCCAGGCCTGCTGAGGTTTTCCAGCATTTTCTCTTTTGGTTTCAGATTCCAACAGACGTGGTAATTTGCTTTTATTTTCTGTTGTTACTGTCTATGGTTACAAGATCATACCGTCCAAAAGATTCAAGTGACCAGAGAAGGCAGGAATGGGGCTTTGTTCTAAGAGAATGGAATTTGGGTCAGAACCGAGATTTATAAGGATTCCATCTCATACATATAGGTCCTTTAAATTTAATTTGATGGAGAATCTGTGACAAAATCTTCCACAATTATCTCTACACCAAAGAGCAAATGTCTAGGGAAACACCTGGATTTAAGCAGCAAATGTCAGGTTTTGCACCCTCTAAAGAATTCACACCAACTGGTGGTTGGCATGAGTCTTATGGAAGTCTGTAAAAAGTCATCAAATCTTTATAAATACAGAGTAATCAAATACCTTCCCAAAAGATATGTTCATCCCTGTTATTTTGAAGGTGCCTTATCTTTTCTAATAAACTCACATACTGGCCACATTGGGAGTGCATTATTGCAATATTTTGTATGATAATCAAAGTTAACAGAGGTAAATATAATTATGTAAAACAGAAATTATGATACAAGACCATAACTGTCATTTGTAATGATGCCATTGCAGTGAAATTTAACTTTTTTCCCTATATGCAATATACAGTGCATGAGAGAAAATGAACAGAAAAATGGACCTCTACCACTTTATAACCAATGCTTATTTTCAGTTTATTTTGCACTGGAGCCTCCAACAGAAATAGGCAACAGTTTTATAATGTTATTGCAATATGGTGGGACTTACATCATTTAGGTTCACAGAATTCACATTTAATGTTAGAAATGTTCATACTTCCATTACATACGGCACAGTAGCACTGATGTTTTGCAGTTCCAGGGAACTGGGTTTGATTCCAGGTTTGGGTCACTGTCTGTGTGGAGTCTGTACATTCTCCTCGCATCAGGTTTCCTCTGAGTGCTCCAGTTTCCTCCCACAGTCCAAAGATATGTGGGTTAGGTTGATTGGCCATGCTAAAATTGCTCCTTAGTGACTTGAGATGTGTAAGTTAGAGAAATTATTAAAATATATAGGGATATGGGGGTAGAGTCTAGATGGGATTGTGGTTGCTGCAGTGTTGCTGGATCCAGTGGCCTCTTTCTGCATGGTAGGGTTTCTATGATAACTTTCGGTTGAGAAAATCGCAACCTGGAATATTAATATTGTTTTCCTCCACAGTTCTGACTAGACTTATTATTCATTTCTAGCATTTTCTGTTTGTATTTCAGATTTCCTGCATCCACAATATTTTGCTTCTATATTAGTGCCAAGAAATGGGCTTTCGAGTTTTGAACCAGTCTAAGTGACACCTCCGGCTTTTTACAGTTATGTGACTTTGCCCTAAGGCAGCCTCTGGACATCTTAAGATTAATTTAGTAAAGCCTTACATAAAAATAGGCATTGACGAAGAATACTGTCCTCATACATAAAACTTAGGATGGGATTTTCCAGCCGCGTTTGACCCAAACTGGAAAATCCTGCTTGAGGTCAATATCCATTTTCATGGTCCACATAATCACCAGCCACCATCCCCTCCCCACTCTGCCCCTCCATCCCCCCACACCCCCTCCACCCACTATTGGTCCCATGGTGAGCAAGAGGGCAAATTTCTCACGACAGAGTATTAAAGAAAATTTTAAAGAACAACCTACATCATGGCAAATCCACATAATGTTACTTTATTTGTGCCTTTGGGAATGATCAGAAGGATCTTCTCTCATTTGTTCTGTTACAATCATCTTTTATGTAGCTCTAATCATATGAGTGTATTCAATTCTGTACAGATCTAATCACGTTTCTCAAAACAATAGATTTCCTAACTTGTTTACTCAATAGATCTTTACCAAAATACAATTACACCCATAGTTAAGACACTAATGTAGTTTTAGATTTCTTTCCAGAAAATTTCATTTTTTATATGCCTTCATTTTATTTGAGTCATGCTGTCCTCTCTAACCGCTGTCAAGTCATGCTAACACATACTTTCTTGATTTGATTTGATTTAATTTATTATTGTCACATGTATTTACAATGGAAAGCATTGTTTCTTGTGTGCTATACAAATAAAACATACATTCATAGAGAAGGAAATGAGCGCAGAATGTAGTACTGCAGTCATAGTTAGGGTGTAGAAAATATCAACTTCATGCAAGTTAACTCCATTCAAAAGTCTGACAGCAGCAGAGAAGAAGCTGTTCTTGAGTTGGTTGGTACGTGACCTCAGACTTTTGTATCTTTTTCCTAAAGGAAGAAAGTAGAAGAGAGAATGTCCAGAGTGCGTGCGGTCATTAATTATGCTAGCTGTTTTGCCAAGGCAGCAGGAATTGTAGACAGCATCAATGCATGGTATGCTGGATACGACCTCTTGTAGTTCTTTGCAGTCTTGGACAGAGTAGGAGGCATACCAAGCTGTGATACAACCAGAAAGAATGCTTTCTATGGTGCACTTGTAAAAGTTGGTGAAAGTCATAACTGACATGCCAAATTTCCTTAGTTTTCTCAGAAAGTAGAGGCATTGGTGGGCTTTCTTAACTATAGTCAGCATAGAGGGACCAGGATAGGTTGTTGGTGATGTGGACACCTAAAAACTTGAAGCTCTCGACCTTTCTATTTCATCCCCATTGATGTAGACAGGGACATGTTCTTCTTTACACTTTCTGAAATCAATGACAATCTCCTTTGTTTTGTTGACATTAAGAGAGAGATTATTGTTTCCGCACCAGCTCACCAGATTCTCTATTGCATTCCTGTACTCTGTCTCGTCATTGTTTGAGATCCAACCCACCACAGTGGTGTCATCAGGAAACTTGAAAATTGAATTGGAGGGGAATTTGGTTGCACGGTCACAGGTGCATAAGGAGTATAGTAGGGGGCTGAGAACACAATCTTATGGGGCACTGGCATTGAGGATGATTGCGGAGGTGTTGTTGCCTATTCTTACTGATTAGGAAGTTCAGGATCCAGTTGCAGAGAGAGGTGCCTAGGCCACAAAGATTGGAGATGAGTTTCTTGGGAATAATAGTGTTGAAGGCTGAACTGTAATCAATAAATAGGAGTCTGATATAGTATCTTTGTTATCTAGGTGTTTCGGGATTGAATGCAGAGCCAGGCAAGTGGTGTCTGCTGTGGACCTGTTGTGGCGGTAGGCAAAGTGAAGTGGATCCAGGTAGTCCAGGAGGCTGAAATTGATTTGTGTGATGATTAATCTTTTGGAGCACTTCATTATGATGGATGTCAGAACCACCAGCTGGTAGCCATCAAGACACACTACTGGGCTTTTCCTAACTACCGGGATGAAAGTCATCTTCTTGAAGCAGGTAGAGACCTCAGATTGTTATAAAGAGATTTTGAAGATATCTGTGAACAATCCCTCCCCCCAAGCTGATCCACGTTCAGGTACCCAATCTGGGTCAGTCTCTTTCCCTGGGTTGACCCTCAAGAAAGCTGCTCTGATGTCTGCAATGGTGATCCCAGACACAAGTTCATCCAGCGTGGAGGGCATACTTCCACTGACCTCTTGCTCAAAACAGATTAGAATACATTGAGCTCATAAGACAGGATTGTGTTGGAGCCAGCAATTTTACTTGTCTTTGTTCAGGCTGGTTGCAGAGATTTTACATACTAGTCACTGACTCCAAGTAGCCTTGTAGATGATCATCTGATTCCTCAGACCAATATTGCATGACTTTCTTTGATGGATTTTCCTGCTTCAGTTTTTGCTTGTAAGCTGGAAACAGGAGCACAGTCTTGTGCTCTG
This sequence comes from Sphyrna mokarran, assembly GCA_024679065.1. NCBI lineage: Eukaryota > Metazoa > Chordata > Chondrichthyes > Carcharhiniformes > Carcharhinidae > Sphyrna > Sphyrna mokarran. The sequence goes on from JAGIQG010000005.1 coordinate 73,312,116, forward strand.
ATATGCCAAAGCGTGGGCAGGCAATAGAGCGGTAGGCATGTTTGATATTTGTGTAGCAGTGGTCTAGGATGCTTGCATCTCTGGTGGAACAGGAGACGTGTTGGCGATAACTTGTTAGTTTGTTGTTGAGCCACAATGACCAAGGCCTCGAGATGTTTCATCTCAAAGTTATTCGTAGTGGTGTATATTTCATCCGGCATGATTTCGATATCCACATAGTGTAAGATGTAAACTGCCATCAGGATAACGGAGGTGGGCTCCTGCAGAAGATAGTAGGGATGGCATTTTAGCATTAAGTATGCTAGGTCTGGGCAGCTTTTGTGACCTTACCTGCACCAGATATATGGCAAGGTACCCATTTCTGGTGTGGGGCTGAATAAATTATTTAAATCAGATTTAAATATCATTTAAATGAAATTAGCAATCTCAGAATATTATCAACTGGAGTCACTTGCCTCTGTGGTCTCAATCATAGTGGTCCCCAGCAATGGATCAGACATGATGGTCTTGCCAGTAAAACTGAAGGCTATTAAGCCCCCCTGAGGAGATTAGGGCAAGGGGGTGGTGTCCTTTTAAGGCATTGCAGTCTGCACTCTGTCAGTGCCAGCCTGGCACCTCGGCACGACCCATCTGGCACCCCGACACTGCCGGCTGGGCAACAGGAAGTGCAAAGGGGGCAAGGCTAGAGGGGAACAACTGGGTCTGAGACCAGATCAGCGTAGTCCACTTGGTGGTGCAGCAGGGGGACCCGCTGCACACCCTGCAGTGTGATTAGCAGTGGGGAGGAGGTCTGCTGCGATTCTGCAGATTGGTGATTGGTGGGAGGAAAGTGGGATATTGGTCTGGGTGACAGAGGGAGAGTGTCATGGGGATTGATCATTCCAGATGAGTGGGATCAGTTGGACGTGGCTTGCGACTAGCCGCAGGGGTTTGTGATAGGCCATGGACCTCATGGTAGTTGGGAGTTAGGCCTGTTTTGGGCAGTAGAGTTTGGCTGAGAGCAAAACTCTGAGAGAAAGTTGCCAGTGTTGCTACATCTAGATACCATGAGGTGTTGATTAGGAAGCAGACTCAACCTCCCCTCGCCTTTCCTGAGGCCACTGTACGGTCCATTCTTTGGATTGAGTAGCTCTCTGGTTGTAGGGCACTGTCCAGGAGTGAGTCACATCTCTGTGAAACAGAGTACACAGCAGTCCCTCAGTTTTCTTTGGAAAGTGAGTCTGGCTTTAAGTTTGTCTAGCTTGTTTTCCAAAGACTGACAGTTGTAAGGAGTAAGCTGGGGAGGGAGGCCTTGGGCACGCTCTCATCTGCAGGCCTGGCATGTTTCCCATGCTTCCTGGAGTGTCAGTTTCTTTTCGAGCCTGGGAGATGGTGAGAGTGATTTGCAATGTTAAAAGTATGGTTATGTCCAATGAGGTTCTTCAGTCTGGTCGGTATGTGGATGGAGAATTTGTTGCCTTGCTTGCAGTTCCTGCGTTGGTAGATGGGTCTGCACAGTTGGGTGTTCCAGGTCACTATTAGGCTCCATTTTGTTTTTGCCAGTTGGTGGATATCTTATCAGGTAGCACCAACATAGATGAGTAGTATATTTCAATCTCCAAGAGGCACTTAATAAAGTGGTATGCAAAATGTTAATACCAAAGATAAGAGCTCATTGTTTTGGGGGTGATAGATTAGCATGGGTAGAGGACTGGTGATCTAACAGTGACCAGAGTGGCAAACTGTAACTGGTGAATTCCAATAAAGCCTCAACTATTTATAATTACACATGCACAGGTTCTTCTGCCCTAGGAGCAGAGAGACCTGTCACTCAATATCTACTGCTCTCAGCCAAACTCTACTGCCCAAAACAGGCCTAACTCCCAACTACCATGAGGTCCATGGCCTATCACAAACCCCTGCGGCTAGTCGCAAGCCACGTCCAACTGATCCCACTCATCTGGAATGATCAATCCCCATGACACTCTCCCTCTGTCACCCAGACCAATATCCCACTTTCCTCCCACCAATCACCAATCTGCAGAATCGCAGCAGACCTCCTCCCCACTGCTAATCACACTGCAGGGTGTGCAGCGGGTCCCCCTGCTGCACCACCAAGTGGACTACGCTGATCTGGTCTCAGACCCAGTTGTTCCCCTCTAGCCTTGCCCCCTTTGCACTTCCTGTTGCCCAGCCGGCAGTGTCGGGGTGCCAGATGGGTCGTGCCGAGGTGCCAGGCTGGCTCTGACAGAGTGCAGACTGCAATGCCTTAAAAGGACACCACCCCCTTGCCCTAATCTCCTCAGGGGGGCTTAATAGCCTTCAGTTCTACTGGCAAGACCATCATGTCTGATCCATTGCTGGGGACCACTATGATTGAGACCACAGAGGCAAGTGACTCCAGTTGATAATATTCTGAGATTGCTAATTTCATTTAAATGATATTTAAATCTGATTTAAATAATTTATTCAGCCCCACACCAGAAATGGGTACCTTGCCATATATCTGGTGCAGGTAAGGTCACAAAAGGCGAAGAATCGGGAATGAAACTGATTTCTCAGCTCTCGCACAAGCTTCCGGTTCATTGTGCCCTAAGTTATACAGTCTATTGCCCATTTTTCTCATCAGGTCATAATGAACATTAGAAACATCAGAGCAAAGGGGAATCTAAACTGTTTATCTTGCCCAGTAAAACTGAACACCAAACAATATATTGCATTGGTCATGGTGAGTTTTTTGAAAACTGCTACTTAAAACATATTCTTCTTGGCTAATCCCTGAGATGCCAACAACTTTGTTGTTCCGGAACTGAAGATTTATCTGCTGGATACTGGTCTAAACAAACTAAGGAAAAAAAAATCATAGGGGTATTAAAAATGTGTGTTTTTCATTTTCTTTGAAAACTTCACTCATTAGTTATTAAAATATTGGAGAAGGGAAACTAAAGCCTGTTTGACTGAGTGGGGAGATTGGAAGGAAGGCACAAAGTCATGTCACAATGAAGCTTGGAATTTTCTGACATTGCCCATGGCTAGGATTCTCCGGTCCTGCTGCTGTGAGTAGAAATTTGGCTAAGCACCAAATTCTCCATTCTCGCTGCCTGCAGTGGAGACAGGGGAGGGGGGAGGGGGGAGGGGGTGGCATTAGGCATTAGAGAATTCCAGTTGTAATCTCCAGAAATACACTCAACCTCAGCACAAAATTGACAACCTTAGACTTGATGCTACCATGCTCCTCCCCTGAAAAATGGGGAGCCTAATTTTTAACTTTATTGCTTAAACAGTAAATTGATGGAATCCATCGCCCGCCCATCTTATAACCCACTACCGATTACCATTAATTCTAGTGAAAATTAAAATTGGACAGGCTCTGTAAAGGGTAGTCAGTTGATCGACCAAGCAGAGAAGGTGAAAATTACCCCAGAGATTTCCAACGGAGACAAAATTCCTGGCTGGAGTCTGGCAGAGAGAAAAAAATATCAGATTAGCTTGACCCTGGAAAATCAGCCAGGGTCAGGAGCACAGTCATGCCAAGTTTATGCCGGGATTGCATTGGAGTGGAAAATCCTACTGAAATATTTCCTACTCTATTGTGTGCAGGTGATGATTGGCAACATGTTCATAATCCATGTGAACAACTAAGCACACACAACTGTTGGACATAATGGAATCTTCAAAATTCATTTAAAAAAACACAAAACATGTGAATGAAATGCTGATCAGGACAGGACACCCAAATGAACAAGAATGTCAGTTTTAGTGAAAAGAGTGCTGTTGCCTCTTTTCATGGAGTTATGTTGATGCAAGTCAATTATTCAGGAATTGGGTTTGTGCTTCATAGCAAACAATTCACAGCTGTACAAAATCTTCATGGCATTGGTGAAATATATGTTTCATCTGTACCTAGAACAAGGCATTGTTTGGTTGTAGAGGTTTTTAAATGTCTGCTTCAGAAGTCCGCTTCAAAGCATTCAGCCTTTTGCATTGACATTAACATGTAGCCAAATGTTGGTACTACACCTTCCTTTGTATGAAATTGAATTCAGGAAACCCAAGAGATTGAGCTTGTGCAGAAGATGAGAGCAGATCTGAACAAAAGTCTAACCAACCTCTGTTTCGGAGTGCGTTATAAGGATCCTGAATTTCCTTGGGATTGTGGCACATCTTCACGAGTTCTACATTGTCAGTGCCTGTTTGGGGATAAATCTCTCAAGTCTCCTATGTCCAAGGAGACATGATCTAGGGAAGGATAATTTGCTGAGTGAATAGTATGCCAGGTGTACTTACTGGTAGGATTATACCCACTAAGGAGTTTCAAGCCTACAACATGTCCTATACCTTTGACAAGTTACCTAAAAGTATTTTTGTGCCATTACTTTTTTTTCACACATTTGGCTCTAACATCTCTACAGAGCAGTTTTCCAGTGCCAGGATGTTATGCCCTCCCCAATGGCCTCTCTGAGATATGTGCGTAGTGGTATTAAACACTCACCAGGTGTATTTAAATTGTGGTTCCTCCTCCCACAGCTCCTATTGAACTTCCTGTTGGATACATGCTGGTACCTATAGAGTCATACGGTACAGGAAACAATTCAGCCCATCTGTGCCAAGGTCTGTGCCAGCTCCTTGAAAGGCCCATCCACCTAGTTGCACATCGTTGCTGTTTGCCCTATATTTTCTCTTTTTTGAGTGTCTCTAAACATAGAGCACAGAAGGAGCCCATTCACCCCATTGTTTTCATGATGGTTGAAAAAGAACTCTTCAGTCTAATCTCATGTTTCCGCTCTTGGAAAAAAAATTCTCAAAGGACAGTGGAAGCAGAGTCTTTGGATATTTTCAAAGCAGAAAAAGATAAATTCTTGATTACCAATTCACCTAGTGGGTGAAAGGTTATTGGAGTTAGGCAGGACCTTACAGTTAAATCAGCCATGATCTTATTGAACGGTGCAACAGGCTCAAAGGGTCAAGTGGCCTATTCCTATTTCTAACTCATATGTTTGTATGCAGTACTCAGCTGTGGTTTAAATGGCGTTTACGTTGCTTATTATAACTTCCCTGCCTTCATACTCTGTGCCTTGGCCAATACAGGAATGTATCCCAAATGCTTTCTTAATTATCTTACCTACCTTCCAGAATCTGTTTGTCTACATGTCTCAGAATCTTACAATTTATTATGCATTCCATGTAACCTCTGGATTGGAGACCAATCATCTCAGTTCAAGGACAATATTACAGATGTTCTTCAGGGCAATGTCCGAGTTTCAAAATTTTTAGTTGTTCTATCAAAGATCTTGCCCTCAAGAAGTGGTTTCTCATTGATGACTTCACAGTGTTCAATTTCATTTGTAATACCTCAAATTACACATTCCTGAAATGAAACAGTGTGTGTCCGCAAACAGCGAGACCTGCGCAGCTTTCGTTTTGGACTGATAAGTGACCAAAGTGTCAGGCAGTGGCCATCTCCACAAGAAAAAATCTCACCACCTTTGCTTGACAGTCAATGGCATTATCAGCAACAAATCTCTCACCATTACCATCCTAGGTATCATCGTTGAGCAGAAACCTAACTGGGACACATACATAGAGGCTACCGGAACAGATTAGAAGATGGATAGTTCATGACGAAGGACTTCACAAAGCCTGTTCATCACATACAAGGCACAAATCAGGAAATATTCTCCATTTTGTTGGACTACTGCAATTTAGTAACTGTGAAGTGATACGATGAGGGAGAACCAACATGGAATCACAGTATTATATCTAGATAGTACTGTTCTGAGGCCAGGGCTAGAATTGAGACACAAAGTTGTTAAGGGGTTCAGAAAACACAGAGCACTTCGTTTTGAAAATAGAGGCACTGAATACAAAACAAAGAAGCCAACCTAACATTTACAAATCTTTGGTTAGTCTTCAGTTAGAAACTTACTTCAAATTTTGGACACACTTTTTTACTCATTCTTGGAATGTGAGCATCATTGACAAGGTCAGCATTTATTACTTATTCTTAATTGGCCTTGATGAGGTGGCAGTGAGTTGCCTTCTGGAACAGCTGCGGTCCTTGTAGTGGTTGTGTTAGGGAGGGAGTTCCAGTAGCTTTACCCAGTGACAGCAAAGGAGCAGCAACATAGTCCCAAGTCAGGATGGTATATGGCTTGGAGGAGAACTTGTACGTAGCTCCCATGCATCTGCTGCCCTTGTCCTTCTAGTTAGTAGAGGTCATGGATTTGGAAAGTGCTTTGAAAGAAGGCTTAGCAAGTTGCTGCTCTGCATCCAAATGCAGATAGGTTATCAAAGATTCTGGAGAGAATACTAAAAGTATTAATCAATATGAAATTAGATATAAGGGACTTAAATTATTGGAGAGTTGGGAGAAGTTGGGATTTTTCTCTTTAGAACAGAAAAGATTAAGGGGAGTCCTATTGGTGACATTTTCTTGCATTGGGAGGATCAACTGCCATGTGGAGAGAATGGCAGATTACTTTTGGAGGATGTCCTCCTTCATGGGCAATCTTTAGCCCAGGCAAGGCTAAGGACGACAATCTCGCCCCCACTCAGATTTCCAGGGTCTGGCTTCACCAAGAGACTCAATTGTCTTCGAAGCATCCCTTCATGGAGCTGCAGCTTCAACATTGACCATGGCTAATTGGTATTGTGAAGGGTGCAAGCTGCCAGCAGTTCTTGTGGAAGGGAGGGGGTGTGGGGGTGGGGGTGGGGGCAGGGGGCAAATTTCTTCGATTGGATGGTTACCTTGGCAATAACCTTTTGATTGGCTTTTGTGGGCAAAAGCATCCTACTGCACACTGCAATGAAGTCCCCTGTGATGGGACTTCACTCTGTCTGATTCTATTCATCTGTACCGTGGGGTTAAGTTGTGTTCTACTAAAATTAGTGCATGTGGCTATGATGGTATTTTCACAATCTTGCCGGTGCCTATTAGGAAGTTTGTATTGCACAACCCTGTAACAAAACTGCAGTGCCTTATTGACTGGGCATTCCCCCAATTCTCTGGTTTTGTATCAGATGAATAAAATTATGGAATTAGAGTGATGATTCCATAATCCTGCACCGGAAGCCAACAGCTATTCATAGGAGCAGTGGATGTCAGAATTGAACCTGCTATTGTTGTACTCCTATCCCTGCCCAATGTTCCCTATGCCCATGCCTGATCTGCTGGAAAAACAATCAACCCCTCATATGCCAGCCAGCCCTGGAACCTGCCTCCATTTTAACAAAGGTTATAGAAAATATGAATAGTGCACTAACTCCTGAAGTACTTAAATCATGTACAACGCCCCCACTGGGTGACTTGGACACATAAATCTGAATATCATTTCGAGAAGATTTATTCACTGACAACCAGAGGTAAAGAATACATAAGAACCCTGGGCAAATCTGAATTCCACAGCTGTATATCCTTTGCAGTATCTTAAAATGATCAAAGAACATAGATGCAGACTTAATAGAAAATGCCATTTTATTGAGAATGAAATTCAAACTTAAATCAATGTTACAATCATGACAATATGTCAGACAAGGAATTTTGCGGTTCGGTGACACAAAAACCATTACTTTAGCATTGTTCCCTTTTAAGACATAGCAAAGTGATTCATAATCAATGATGGCAATGGCTTGGAAACACAATGCATTTGTACAGTATATTCAGTGCAAAGCAATTATTCAATAACAGCAATAAAAAGCTTGTATTTATACAAAAAGTAAAAAAAAGAATAAAAAGGCAGAACTGTAAGTATACCTTTGAAATCAAAACTGCAGAATGTTGTCTGTTTTACGTAAATAAAAATATGAACAGATTAAAATGTATGCTGTTTTCATGGAGCTCAACTTATCTATGTGATAATTACATCAGAAAGCTAGGATTTCCATTTCATGCCTACAATCACAAACTAGAAGAATACAAAATATGAACTGTATCATAAACTGCTGAAATTATGATAAAAGAAGCCTTTTTAATGTCTGTAAAGAGAATTCAGGGTTGAAGACAATTGGATGTACCAAATCAGAGATGGTTGAGGTTTGCTTAGGTCCTATTCAATCTTTCAAGTTGAAACTGTCACTTTTGCCTTTCAACCTACTTAATAAATAATAGGATAAAGTGGTGCTTTCCACTACAATTTTCAGAATATTGTTTTCATAATGCTAAACAATCAAGTGCATGTTTCAATGTGGCAGTCACTGGAAGCAAATACAAATATTTTGTTCTTTGTAATAAATGGTTAATAAGCAAACCTTATTTTGCCACCAGTACCAGCCAGTTACATTAGCAGTTGATTAGAAAAACTTCAAAGTTTTCTGAATTCAGCTTGACACAATTGTGCTCATCAATTATTAATACGAGTTGTTAGGTTCGGCAAATACTTTGATCTATCACTAGAATCAGTGCTTCTGCTCTCTTAGCAAGAATCCCAGCACCCAAGGTCTAGAGGAAAGCAGGTTAATCCTTTCACCAAAACACAAAACTAGAGGTAGCTTTACCCTGTGGCTCTGATTTGCACTGCTTCATTTTTTGTTTGTTTTGTGTTTGATGGTATTTCACACCTCCAGTAATTGACATCTTCTCAACACAGGATATCGCACAGAATAATAAAATGATTCTCAATACTTTTAACAGAAAAAAGAAAATGGAGAGACAACAACTCCAGCATTCAGTGCTATCCCAAGAACTTCTGCAGAATCACATCTCATCGGTGAAGGAATTTATTATTTGGCTAACAGACTCATATCTAAATGTAACATTTCAAACATGAGTGTATAATATCGTTTGTGATTGCACAATGCAATTGGAGTGATCTGAAGCTGAATTCCTTTTTTTTGCTCATATATAATACCTCAGATTATCTACTATCACTTTATAAACAAATAAAATTCTTGGTGTTCTGTAAAGTCTATTAAAGTACATCTCCATTAGTAACACATTTATCAGCAAACCATTGGAGGCATCACATAACTGCAGCATAAATGATAGTTTGAGTTAGCAGTCAGTACCATAGAAAATAACTTTATCCAAAACCCCAAAAGATGTTCACATCTGCAATAGAAAATCTGTTCCCAATGGAAAAGTGATGAACACATTTTGCTTAATGTCCAAAATGTATGGCGATCATTAAAACCTTTGCTGTAGGGAATTAAACTGGTGGATGCTGGATTTTTCTGGATGTGATACAAAATGTTTTGACTGTACAAAATCTTAAATTTGGTTTCAAAATCGCTGCCTGCAGCTCTACAAATATCACATCCTAACAAAGAATGTTCTTTTTAAAAATCACTTTATATAAAAAAAATCATATTTAAATCTTTGAAAGGCCATTTTAAGCAATAAAAATTACATTAAACAAATAGAGTACCTCTTATTAAATAGGTAACAGCCTGCACTGGCAGTAAGATTTGATAAGTTCAACCTTGAGTTGTGTAACCTGACACCTGCTTATCAAGTGCTGCTGAAAACTCCTGAACTCATTACCTGTACAGATATATAAACGTAGACTGGTGGTTGGCTTCAAGCTACCACTTGGAATAAATAATATCAATAAAGTTGTCCAGCTTTAATGTAAATTGGCCATATTGAACCTTGGGTCCACAAAAGCATGCTTCACACAAGAAACCTTGCAGTTAAAAAAAGTGAACTATATCTAAATATTGAAAAATATTTGACTTTATTTAATACATAAAATAGTAATGTCTAAGTTTCGTAATGGAACAAAGCATTTGAAATTTAAGGAAGCATTAGGATAAGTGAATATTGCATTAATGTACCTCTCATCTATTTTGTGCTTTTTAAATTATAAAGACTGAATACACATTTCCAAAAATAACCTAAGCTAATCATTTGATTTATCGGTATTTCAAGGCTAATATCTCAAGGACCTAGGTTACTTTGACACATAGTAAGTTCTCTATTAATGTACACTTAGAAATGTACTGTTAAACTTATATCTACACTTGTGTCGATAAGGGATGAAGGCCTTTAAAAGGCTCAGTTTGATTTGAGATTAAAGAAAAAAGAACTTAGATTAATTTAGCACTTTTCCTTGTTTAAATTGATTGAAAGGAAATAGTGACCATAACAGCATGTCCTTTAGTCGGCAGCAATAAACAATAAGATTTGGGTCAGTGTTCTCCCAAAAGGATTTGGTTCCAATTTCCTTCAGGGCTTTTGAATTTTGATCTCTTTTTAAAAAACGGTTTGAGCGGCAGTAATAACATGACACAAGTCAGATGCCATTTTGTGCTCTCCACTTCACTACTTTTGTGGATCCATCCAAACTTAATTATTAATATGTAGATTAATAACCACAAATACCAGAAAATTTGTGTTATTATGGGGCAAATCACAGGGGAAGGTTTTCATCCTTATACTGATAAACAGTTATATAGGAATATGATTGGGTAATGTACTGTTGGGCAGCAATGTACCCATCTCTTCATTTATCAAAGCTCTGCATCTGTGAGTCACATAATGATGTTTCTTTGATTTGATATCTTTCAGAAGACCAATTTGTCAAATAAAACACTTCCGATTTATACCCTCAAAGAAATTTACATTTTTCAAAATGTGACTATTTAATATACAGGTTTTATTTTTTAAAAAGTATATTTTCAGAGAACTTGTAAATTGGACTGACTGATTTAAAGGTAGGTGTCCCACAGCCATTGGCATGAGCTACCAAGAATACACTATTTCCATTATATTACTATTCTTACACATGCACAAATATTTAGTGATTAAACCATTCTGGGATTCTAAATATTTCAGGGAAAATTTCATGTACTTAAAGTAACCCATTTGAGTATATCATGACAATATTAATAACGTTCACTTTTTTCAAGTATGCAGACAACTACAGATACTAAATTGTAATGATGCTACGATAGACATTACTATTTTAAATTTGCTATGTCACCATGATGGAGGCATACAATTAATGAGTAAACAATATTCATTAGAAACATTAATGACACTGAAGTAAAGTGAGATTTCTTCAAGCCAGATGACATTTACCTCGTTTGAGACTGGAAAGCAATTATCTTTGAAACATACACAAAAGCATTTAAAGAATGCAAAAACAGACAATCCTTTTGAAATCTGCAGTAAACATTCAATTAACAGGAATTCTTAGATAAACGGCACTTAGAAAACAACTTTTTTCTATTTACACTTGATGGGGATCTCTCAAGAAATTGACAAAGAAAAGTTCTGTCCCTCTATGCATAGTTACAACTGAGTGCATACATGTTTCTGATACCACTATTCTAAAAGTGAACCATTTTTCCCATACACAATTTATAAAAAAAAATAAAGTGGATAACTATTTCTTGTAGGACTTTTCATCTTCTTAAGCTTAGAGTCCTTTTATTCTTCTTGTTTTCGCCACTTTTCTTGCTACTTTCAATGTTGTTCTAATAATGCGTTCATAAGTTACTACATTTTTCACACTGTCAGTTCTGGGAAGGCCCATTTTTTAAAACAAAACAGTTTTGAATAGCTGAATAGCTAGAAGTTCTTCATATATTTGGACAAGATAACAAGTTCACTCAAGTTCTTATAAAAAAGCAATGTGATGTGCATATCTTGATCTGTACAGAAATGTCTTCAAATACTGTACCAGTTCTTTCACTCAACAGTCTAAATATGATAAGATTTTCTTCCAGTTAAAAACTGCATAATAGGCACTATTTAAATGTTGACTTCCTTTGCAAATTGTTGTTATAAGGAATCACAGAGTTAGTATGGTCTCCAGACAGACTCATCAATCCTCCCAGTGGAAGTCAACACAGTGGGAGAATTGCTGTGGCTACCATCAGCATCTACACCATCATTTTGGTTTGGCAGGTTTGGATTAAGGAGTGTACTGCCAGTTGATGCACTGGTGCAAGGTGGCAGCATTCTGGAGGGGGAGCGTTCTCCTCCTGCCACCATGGAGAATTGGTAAGATCCAGAAGAGGTGCCATAATAGAGATAGGGTGCACTACTAGTCTGGAAAGGTCCACTTTGGTTTGGGGATGAACCAGGATAGGGCGGTGGTAGATAGGTATGGTAGTGTGTAGCTGCAGACATACCCAAAGACATGCCAGTTGTAACAGGAGTTGGTGTGTAGGTGAAGGCAGCTGGGTAGTGCATTCGGGGATTAGGAAAACGGCTCTCTGTGAGGGAGGAAAGCCCAAACTGTCGTGGGTCTGAGAAGGGACCAAGGTCTGTAGCACCTACAAAAGAAAAAAGTGAAAAGCATTTAATAATCTGCAAATCTTTCAAAGAAACGTCCATAAATCATCATTATACGGTTAGACATTAAGCTAGATTATAATTTGCATCGAATCATCACACGCTGTAAAATAATAAGATTATTTAAAGGACAACCAAAAGGGGCCAGTCAATCAGAAGGTGACAGCTCTTCTGTACTCAGCAACTCCATTTTGGAGGTGGTAGCTACAGTACTACTTTTACCCAGGGCCCCAGATCAAGGAGAGACCTAGGCACAGAGAGCGATGGTGGAAAGGGAGTCATAGGCTGGGGAAAAATTGATTGTTAGCTTCCCCACCATTCCTGGAACCAATGTTAATCTATAAAAGTAGGCATATAGCAAGGACCCATGCAAAAAGTAAATTACTGGAGCCATTGACACCAATAGAAAATTAAGCATTACTTCAAAATTGTCACACAAATAGTTGGCAGATTCGAACGTTGGCCAATAATGAGATTGAAATTCTTGAGCAGTAATATGAGACCCAAAGGGAATATGGTTGAATAAATTCCAACAGCATTCACGAATCCTCTTTATGTAAGTCTGAGACCTTTCATAACAAAAAAATATATTTTTTAAACAGAACCAGCCTCCTCTGCTTTATGTTGTACCCTGTCAAAAATGACTCCAACATGCCAATCTCAACTTTCCATTTTAGTTTTTATGTCTATTTTACATCGATTGTAAAGGTTTCAGCCCTTATTTTGTAAATTATTCTAAGTACTCAGAAGTCACGGATTTGTTGATTCTGAATCTACGAAATGACATACAAAATCTCAAACAAAAATTCTGTTGTGCTATTTGAGGAGCCATAGTGAAAAATCTGATGCAATGAACAACATATGTTGCCTGGATTGGGAGGCATGCCTTATGAAGACAGGTTGAGGGAGCTGGGACTGTTCTCCCTGGAGAGACGAAGGTTGAGAGGCAACCTGATAGAGGTTTACAAGATGTTGAGAGGAGTAGACAGGGTGGACTCTCAGAGACTATTTCCCAGGGCTGAAATGGTCGCGACAAGAGGGCACAGATTTAATGTGCAGGGAAGCAAGTACAGAGGGGATGCTAGGAGAAAGTTTTTCACTCAGAGGGTGGTGAGTGAATGGAATCGGCTGCCGTTGGTGGTGGTCGAGGCGAACTCGCTGGGGTCTTTTAAAAGACTTCTGGATGAGTATATGGGATCCAATGGGATTGGGGGTTATAGATAAGTCTATGGCTGGGTAGGTTTTGATGTGTTCGGCACAACTTGTGAGCCGAAGGGCCTGTTTGTGCCGTAGTGTTCTATGTTCTATGTTAACATATAGAGAGAACTCTGTGTATATTCCATTTGAGCAGGAGCTATAAATAACATGCATTAAGTATCAATTTATCAAAAGATTTTCTAATGAGAGCTTCCTGTACTCTAGCTGTAGGCTAACAAAATAAGTACAAAGCATGTTGTGTATGCGCTCCCCATAGTTCTAGTTAAACAGAAGTTGGGTAAACATCTTAGAACTATTTTCAACTATATTTTTCCTGGAGGGAGTACAGTTGTTTTTATACTGTAATTAATATATATGATTTGTTGAAACACATTCCTGAACTAACTTTAAAGGAAGTCTGCACATAAAACTGAATGGAATGCATTATTACTTATTAGTTTGTGCCCAAACAAAAGCAGATATCTTAGGTAAGGAATGCAGTCCTTTCTGCAGTATGTCTGGTATGCCCACTCTCAGCATTCTTTTACTTAGGGGGTATGGGGTGTGGCCAGTTATGCTCACAACTTCCCTCCTACATCCTGTCTCTGTAGTCCAACAAGGAATAGGTGCCAGCAGTTCTAATGAAATAAGTCATACAAGCAACTGAAATGAACTTTTAACGTCATATATAATTTGGTGCAGAAGGGATGTGTGCTGGGGAATGATGGGTGGTTTGTGAGGATTGGACTGGAAAACTATTTTAACAACTGAGGACACCCTACTGCTCCCCCTCCCCCAGTCACAATCTATCCTAATCTTCCCAAGACTTTTAACACAAGTTTTTTCATCATGTCACTACGAGAGGACACAGATTTAAGGTGCAGGGAAGCAAATACAGAGGGGATGTTAGGGGTAAGTTTTTCACTCAGAGGGTGGTGAGTGAATGGAATCGGCTGCCATCGGTGGTGGTAGAGGTGAACTCGCTGGGGTCTTTTAAAAGACTTCTGGATGAGTATATGGGAACTAATGGGATATGGGGTTATAGATAAGTCTGTGGCTTGGTAGGTATAGATGTGATCGGCGCAACTTGTGGGCCAAAGGGCCTGTTTGTGCTGTAGTGTTCTATGTTCTATGTGCTTTGCAACAAAGGACATTAAATAAGGCAAAACTGTGAGTAGTTTGCTTGTTGGATTGCTGTCTATAATTGCATACACTATGGCAAAGTTTTTGTTGCTGTCTTTGATCGCAGGATTTTGATCAAGGAGATGATATAACTGGAGGTCGCAGGTGAATGGGAAGGTGTGGCATAGTGGAGAATTGATAATTAAAGGATGCAGTTACAGCCAAACCATCTGGAGGGAAAGGGTCATGGATTTCTCCTCCCTGTCTATTCCTGCTTCTCCCTCAATGTTGAACTTCCCCTCCCAACAGCCGCTGCTCTATCTGCCCTGTCATATTGTAAACCAAAAGGTACTACAGCTAGAGCCTCCATGCCTGTAGCAGCCTTTGCACAGACAGGTCATCCAATTCTCTGTCCTCTCTGTGAAGATGTATCTAACACCCTGCCAAATCCAGCAACTGACCACAACATCTCCAGAAACAACTTCATGGTACTTTCATAAACTTTGACATAGCGGAGGTTAGTCTAAATCACCTTGCCTGCCAGATGGATGTCTGGATAGCAAAAAATACTTGTGCATGTTCCCACTTGGATATACTTTGCTGAGTAAAAAAGCACATGCATTTAGTGAATCTGCACTGTCTAAGATCCAAGAACATGAGGCAAATCAACAGGATGGCAGTCGCTATGCCTCTAGTGCATGCGCAGCACTCTCAAGCTGGTGCCATTCCCAGCATCAGGCACTGTGTGTGGTATGCCAGAGGTGGCCAGAAGCATTAAATATACCATTCCGAGGGCCTCCAGCTTCCATAGCTCAGCCTTTAGCATCGCTTACAGAGTTGAATTTCTAACCCTTAATGTTTAGCAAACAATCACATTATTACCTCATTCAATCTTTTACACCCCACAATTCTAAGTATGCCAAAACTACCAACATTGCTAATCAATTTCAGCCCAGCAGTTTCTGTCACAAGATTTTACTGCTAATAGGACAATCTTGTCTTTACCCAAGGGACAAAAACATTGACTACTTTGCAGGAATACCTACTCCTTTTAAAAATGCATTACAGCTCTAAAGAATTTGTCATTGTTCACATGTACAAGTGAATGTGATTTAGTCTACCACTTGTCCAATTATCCTGTCCTGCAGTTTTACAATGCTTTCGCAGTTGTGTGTTTTGAATATGCTCTATTTTGCTATGATTTCCTATTTAATTTTGTTTTTACAATTCAAGTTACAATTGCAAGGATTAATGCTCCCTCTCAAATTTAACCCTTTCTTTCAGACTTCTTCTTTTGAATGCATTCATGCAGAGCTGGACTTTCACATGGAAGGAGAGAAGGGAAGTAATACCAGGGCACCAGCATCTTCACATCTCCAGTCTTTCCATGTAAAGTTAGAGTGGCCCCAATTTCCCCAGCTCTGCCTGGCAGGAATGGGCTGCACTAGGCACAAAAAGCAGTATGCCTCCTATCATCCCCTCCTTTCTCTTTCCTGGCTGCCATCATTCTTGACCACCAGTGGAATTGACTGGCCAAAGGGTCACCTGGTTGAGTTGGAAGGCTGCTTTTTCCATGTAAAAAGGTCCCTGTTGGTTGTTGAATTAAAATGCGATGTTGAGATACAAATATACAGACAATGACCAAAATTTTATTTTGCTTGGGCGGGTGCATACCCAACCCAGAAAATATGTAAAATGGCACGAGAAAAGGTCAGGCATGTGCCCCAATGTCATCACCACCTTGCACATTGTTTGGTCAGTGGGTGAGACTCAGAAATGTGCCCACTGACAATCAAATAGCCAATATAAATGAATTAAACAGCAATTCAGTGGGATTTTATGTTGCCCACCTGCCTTCATGTTTGGTGGGTAAGCTGATTGGTAAGACGACCTTTACGTTTTAACTACAAACTCAATCCAGGTGGACAAAGGTCATCGCTCAAATAAAGCAACAGCCCACAAGCTCTCTTTTCTCAGCATTCACTTTCCTCCTTCTCACCTACTGTAACCAGCCTTTCACATAGCACATCTCACACTAAATAGATATGAATTGGCCATCCAGCATAACATCACATTAACAATGTGAACTCAGGTGGGAGAAGGTTTCATATCTGCACCCAGTTTCACCCGAATTCAGGCGTACCCAGAACATAAAATTCAGGTCCATGTATAATTAGCATTAGATTCTGAGCAGTCTAATTAGTAATCCTTACAGGAATTGCTCGCAGGCTATTTCTAAATTAAGTAAATACAAGGTTATGTTTGATTTATATAAAACCAGGAGAAGTATAAAGAAATCCTCCTGGCTGCAGGAATAGTTTTGGCACTACTACTGGCAATCCTAGCAATTGTTTTCCTTACAATATAGAATTTCCTGTTTGGCTCATAGAGTAGCCATCAGAATTCCCATTCTGACCAGCCTTTACCCCATTGGCAAACTTCCAGACATCAAGTGGTTTGTGTCTCACCAAAGAGTTGGCACACTACTCAATTGAGGTATGCTCAAAGTCAAAATCAACCCAGTATGTAGGCTATTCTCCAGCACTGGCATCACAGGTAAGGCCAATTCTGATTTCATGAATGTGTATATGTAATCAGAGGCAGGGATATCTAGTGAATTTAAAACTCTGTTTCCTGTGTCTTTCCCAGAGTCTCGTTCACCTATCGCCTCTATGTTTGCTGGCCTATATGCTCCGGTTAAGCAATGTTCATTGGCCTACATAGACTCCAGGTCTAGCAAAGCCTGAACAGTCTCGCATCTCCCCATCTCTCACAACTCCCTATCTCCACATGCTCAGCATCTCTCCAAGATCCCTTACCTCAATCAATTTTAACCTCTTGACATCCGCAATTTTAATAGCTCTACTGACAGCCACGACTTCTCAGTTGCCTCAGCCCCAAGCTCTGAAACTCCTCCTTAAATTTCTCTGCCTTTCTCTCCTGTTTTTAAGATGTTTCTTAAAACCTATCTCTTTGGCAAAATTTTGGTTACCTTTCTCGATGTCCTTATGTGGTGCAGTATAACATTCTGTTTGATAAAACTCATGTGAAGTGATTTGTGATATTATACTACTATATGTTATAAGGATGCAAGTTGTTGTTGTTCTGCCTAAAAAGCAGCTGACTTCACACATCAGGAGTCAAACCTGAGAACTTCCTGATCTGTTTGGCTCATTTTCAATCCACAGGGTACAATTATCATCCACTGAGTTGCCATGATGTTTGTGTACTAAGAAATGCTTTTAACAGGTAATTTGTAGAATCATTATATTAAACTATAATGTGACGGACTTCAACAGAGATACCGTAATAAAACTCTTGCAGTAATTTGAAAGTGAAGTGTTCAAAATCTAAAAGAAAAAAATGGTGTGTATTTAAGAAGCCCACACAAGTTGTGGCACAGCCTCATGTGACCAGTATATCATTCCCCAGGACCTATTGCCCAGATCTGTTCCTGAAATGCTTCCAGTGACTGCGTGCGTAGGGACCCCTTCAGAGAGAATAGAATGAATCGGAAAGACATATGGAAACGCTTTCATTGAACTGTTTCCATGAAATTTTTAATGAGCCAAAGCCCTTAGATGTGGTTCAATGCCTTAAATTAGCAAAATAAGAAAGTACAAATCCTCTTTCCCTTTCAATCCATACTCTGCTTTAAAAAAATTAAAAACCACTAATTGCTTGTGGTTCAACAACAGAAAGACATTAAAACAGGACCTTCCTCCTAAAAATAGCAGCAATTCTCTTCAAATTCCTATTCAGAATCAATAGTCTTTCTGCCAGTCAGATTGTCTCCTTGAGGCACATAATGCAATTTTTCATGTTGAAACAGGTGGGAGGGTTCAAAACTTAACTAGACGAATGGTCGATTAAAATTGCTGCTATTGATAATTCATTTTGCCAGAACCTGAACTGAAAGGTCTTGTGGACATGACCAATTATTATATTTTGGCTTACAGTAATAGAATTAAAAATAATCAGAATTCAGTCACTGCTCATTGAATCTGGGCATTCAAATTTAATTGCATTTATATTTTGGAATAAGACAACAAGTTTAACAGATGAATTAAAAACAGGTGGAGGTGTCCTGTTAAGTAGCAAGTAAGCTGCTTGAACTTGTCATAAATTCCCACCCTCTGTTTTTAGACATTACACAGTATAACATTTCAACATGCCAAAGGGACTGAAGAGGACAAGACAGTCTGTCTGAAGCTCATTTCCTTTTTTTGGTCAATTTGCAGTGTAAAATTCACCAAGGAAGATGTAAAGAAATCTACTTTGCACTTATCTAATCTGTTGGTTATGCAGCCAATACATAGAACGCAGAGGAGATCAATTACAACAAGGAATGAAATACGTCCTCTATCCGCTTCAATGTAACTAATTATATTATAAAAATCTCTAGGAAAGGGAATGTAAAATTGCAGCTAAATTTCCATGCGTTCCATGAAAAACACTTGCTAATTTTACAGTGTTGTCCTTATTTGATTACTATAATTATTTTGAAGTCCTAAAGTCAGAATGCGGTCAATGTGAAAAAAAGAATGTGCTGATTTAATTTCCTTATTACTTTATATTATTAGTTGGAAGCACTCCCTTCTGAGTACAAAGTATACCCTTTAGCTTTCTTCTATCCCATACAACAAGGGCAAACAATTGTAAAATACATGTCACGAAGGGAAGTTGAGAGACTACACTACACAGAGATAGGTCACACCAGCTCACATTCTAAAACTATTAATAATCATTATAAATCATTAATCCACTTGAAGGGAGCTTTTTGAAAGTCAACTGGTTAAATATTTATTATACTAATATGTAAACTTCTGACTTTTGGAAAATAATCATTATGCTCAAATTGTTCTAGTTAACAATTGTGCAGAGGATTTCTGTCCCTCTGTCTACATATTGAAGGCTTTCGATACCTTCGTTGCAGTTAACTCTGACAACTGGTAGCTGACATATGTTCTCCTTTCAAATCTATTTATAGTCTTCTGTTCCATTGAATAAAGTGGTCAGCAAAGGAGTTGATTTGAGTCTAAAGGCCCAATTTATAAACTTTGGAAGGTTCCTCAATAGCAGCATGCATTTGTAAAAGTCACAATTTTCCTTCCTGGCTTATGGTAGTGCTGAACATTGAAGTATTATCATTCAACTCGTGTTAATGGAAGATTTAATCCTCCGATTTGCTAAGTTCCTGATTTGAGCTATGCTGGTCCTAAAGTTTTTGATCAGTAATAATAATATTTTGCAGCTAGTTCGTACCTCAGTCCTTCCAAATGGGCGAGGACTAGGAGATAAAGGATCATCCACCAACCTATCAGTAGAGGTACAAATCGAGTGGACCATTTTAGTTGGCAAATACAAATCTACTCTGATTGATTGCGACATTGCCTATGTATTCCCCATGGCAATATCTTGACCAATCACAGACGACTTACCATTTTGTGAATTGAAATAAATGCTTAGGGAATAACTGTTCCTTGGCAAATTTTGCATGGAAACATCTCGACCAATCATAGTCCACTTGCCGAACAATCAGCATCCCTTTTTTCATGCAATAGAAATTGTTGTTCCCTTTGAAATTTGGTATTCTTGTGTTTGCATGATAAAAGGCTTTGATAGCATGGCTGGAATTCTACCACTTCGCCCACCACAGAATTGGAGTGGGTGAGGGTCAGACAGTGGAAATCTCCGTTGATCTCGGGTGGGAAATATTGGTCTCGCTTCAGCGAGGCCGTAAAATTCCACCCAATTATGTCTTTTCTCTGTAGTTTCTTTTTCTCTTCTTTAGATAACTACAGAAATACAGAGAAAGTTTCAACTTGTTCAACTTCAGCACTTATACAAGGAAGACAGTTAGACCAATGTGTCTCCACTAATCTACTTCAGAACAATGCACATTTAAAGTCTGTTTGAAATATTGAAAGCTCCAAGCTCTGGTTCAATTTGTGGCTCTAGAATCTCAGAATAATGATGCAAGCTGCATGATTTGTTTCAGGCAACAGGAAACATTGATGAGATCTCAAACAGACATAATAGGAAGTGCACAAATCTGAAAATCCGAATGTTAACAGATAATTTCTGATTTAATGTTGGCATTAATCTTTATGTTAACTTTTTCTGCTGATGACAAGAAAAATTAAAACTAACTATTAGTCTATGGGGATGGATTTATGTCCTTCAAGAAAAGAGGGCCAAAGTGCAATTTCTGCCCTTTGGCCTATCTCCACCATAAGTTTCATTCATTTTCCTCCATCAGAACTCTTTCTGCATTCAAGATTAGACCAATCTGAATCCCAACCAGCAGGAGAGTCTACTACCGCTAGAAGAGGGACATATGTCATTGGTGATGCAAGTATCCAATAAAAACTTTAATTTTAGATCTTGTGGTAAGCTCAGGCCTAATGTATGGCCAGCAGAAAGGGAAATGTACCCACTATCTCTCTGAATCTGCTCAGAATAGTCCATTGCATATTGGAGGACAGGGTTTGAATGTGGAAAATTGCATTTGGCAAAGCAGTGTTCAAGTTAGTCAATAGTATTCTTTTGAGACTAAAAATTTATCAAAGGAGAGGTATGAGAAAAAACATGAACAATAATAAGGACAGTTAATCCCTTCCCCTAAGGTTTAATTATGCATTAATGTACATAATGAAGGTTCTGGTCACGGCCTTATTTAGATTGAGTGCTACATTTTCACAGTTTGTGCATGGAGATACTACCTCTGAATTTCCCCAGAAGATTTCCTGATTTCCTGTTGTTACTTCATGTCAGCAGAACTGCCAGTGTAACACCATAAATTATATTTTTGTCAATCTCCTGCCAAAGTTACAGCATAAAATCGGCAAACACTTACAGAAATTTGGTGGCAACATTAGTACAATTTACACTTTATATTATGCACTATTATTAAAGCATACACAGGCACATACTGATTCAATTTGTGCCCAATCTAGGGGAAAACAATTGAATAGAGAATGCCACTAAATAATTGTTTAATTGCACCATATGATAAACAATCAGTACCACTTTCGTTGTCACCTTGGAGGACACAGCAGCTGGGAAAGGATGCTATCTGGGAAAAGCTTCTTTCAAATAAGTGAGCTGGAATTCTAGTCAGTTAATATAATTAAGTGTGGTACAATGCTACCCAAAAGAAAACCTAGCACATCAGACTCTTTAGGCCCCGACATTACAAAGTAAAACTTCCTGTTTTGGTGGCACGTTAGAAACTATCTTTTCACAGTTGCTTGAGGTGCAGGATGCTTTTCACAGAGATTGCAATTTTAAATAGAGGTTATATTCAGGGACTATGAAATGAGCATTCAACCGGCCTCAAGGCAAGTCAAATGCTGCACCTAATAACATAATATGTAGAATTTTCCACATTTCTCAATTAGCCTGCAGTGATGCTTTGATATTTACCCACACATGAAAGCATCGCCCGAAAACAACTGAAGGGTTGCAGTTGCTACTATGATAAAATCTGCCAAAAAACATATTGGGCAGGATTTTTAAAAATTGACAGGGCGAGGATCAGAAGTGGGTCTGCAATTTTGGGTTTGTTGGACCATCCCAACCCTGAGCCATTTTTGAGAAGGTTAGGTTGGTGACAGAACAGATGCCTGCGTACAATTGTTGGGTAATCACCTGAGATAACTGAGGGACCTATTAAGGCACCTCTCCTGAACCCTGAATGGAATTTTTCAGTTGGCAGGTAGGCCCTAGACTGTAACTGAAACATGGCCAGTGAGAGGGGGGTCCTTGATTAATTATTTACATATTTATCCCATCATTCAACATGACAAACACCATAAGTAAGAACATGGGCAAATTTCCTGATATTTACTCTAAGACTGGAATTCTCTAGTCTCCTGTCAGCGAGTATCTCGGTAGCAAGAATTGGTGTTAGTGATGGGATCTTCTGCTTCTGCCGCTGTCAGATTTCTCATTGAAGCCACCTCGGCACTGGGGTGAGAAATACATGTGTATTCAATGGGAAGTACACTGCTGGTGAGATCAGAGAATCCACCACCAGCAAAAGCTGAAGAATTCGCTCCAGATTGGCTCCCGGCTGCACCATTGGCTTTTCTTGCCAGATGATGTAGCACTTGGAGTAAAGAAATTCTGCAGTGTCTCTGATGCCATTATGCTGGTGGGATGGGACCTGATGGCTCTGCAGAGATTAAAACCCGATCTGTGAGATAACAAACACCTTTCCTACCTCTGGAAAAGAGACAACCCCCTCCCACAGTAAAGGGGAACCCCCTTTGTCAATGGAGCTTCCAAGAGGGGCCCCTGATGTCATGTCAGCAAGGGGAATTCTTAACATGGAGGCATGGAGCAACATCCAGTGCGGAAGCCCTTTAATTAGATGCTGATTTATGGAAATAAGGTTTATGGCATCATAGAATCTTAACAGTGCAGAACAGGCCATTGAGCCCTTGAGCCTGCACTGATAACAATCTTACCAAGGCCCCATCTCTGTAACCCTACATATTAACCCTGCCAATCTCCCTGACCCTAAGGGGCAATTTATCATGGCCAATCAACCTAACCTTTCTAGGTGGAAACCTTGTTTCATCATCAGTTGTCAGGCAGAGAAAGATCAGAAAATGAGATCTCGCCTCCGAGATTCATATTTCAGAAGTTTTGTGAAATTTTCTGCTAGAATCACCATTTTAGCATGCAGTGAATGCCGGCAGCAAATCCCGGTCCAGGATTTGCTTCTGTGACAAGGCTATTCAACTATTTGTTTCATTTCTGTATTGTTGCCTACTACATTGCCCTAGGTCACTGTTAGCCTAGGCTGAATCATCTGTAAATGAGGAATTACTGTGGTTACATTACCACAACTCAAGCTCCACTATCTGCAAACATGTGGCACATACCAAGAAAGAGGTTTCTGTAGTAGTGCTGAGTGAGTCTCTGTTTACCCAGTCATGGATTCTGAACTAATCTGAAGTGAAATTATATTAAGTTATTACTTGTGACTTTAGAGAGAGCCTAAAGTGCCTTTTGCCGCCATCATTCTTCATATGGAACTATTTTATGCAGTACAGAACCTGGAAGAGATTTGGGCCAGTCAATAGGAGGTTTATTGGAGATTCAAAACAGCAATTGCTTAACAATGTGCTACTTGTAAAGTTTTTTTTTCATGCTTTAAAAATATCACTGAACCAAACAACTTAAACGTGTTCTAAATATAACATATAGATCAAATGCAACAGCTGCTGTACGGCAATTCTTTCTCATCTGCTTTTATTTCAATATATTTTATGCAAAACGTTTTTCATCTAATACTGTAAACTAACTTTTCCTTTAAAAGGGAGTTATGTTAATGAACTGAAAATGCTGATTCTTTTACACTGTCCTATATGGTGCCATAAAACAAATTGTCCTCAAAGGACTTGTAATTAAACTCTTTGTAAAAGTAAAGATTATTGTTTTGCTCCATTGAAAAGTATTCTCGAGTTAAAGGAATGTTTACTTCCTATTTCATAGCAATGGAAAGTAATTTTGATAAGAAAAACATGATAAAAATCTGTTGGATATTTTCATTAGTTTGAAACTATGTCCTGTTTTAGCAGAGGATATCCCATTCCCTAATCTATTCTAATCAGGTACAAATCAATCGATAAATGAATCCTGCACAACCTCTTTATCAACAAATCCAAGCACTTGAATTGCAAAGTTTTGTAAAAATCAGTCAAATCAAATGTTTGAAAGGCCACACATACTGCATTATTGATGCTGTTTTACTGAAGTAGCTTGTGCATGTTTTGCTGTCTCTGCAAGTCTGACAGTAATAGGCTGTGCTCCATATATTGTGCATACGAATGAATCATGAGATCACCCAACTATACAATGCCAAAGGGAAATGGATGGCTGGAGAAGTTGACTGAAGTCTGTTGGCACAGTTCTTTGACTTGTAAGCAGAAGGCTCCTATTAACAAAAATTCACAAAGGGTAGAGGCAGGTTTGACGTACTTCTTTTTTCTCTCTTCCAATTTGCCTTTTTTCCTCTTCCTGCCCTGAATATACTGCCTGCTGCTGGGATAGAGTTCCATTAGTGTTGGCAGCACTTTAGCACTTCATTCTACTGGGTGCTCTCCGTGTGTTAATAAACTATTTGCTTGTGTAGAGGAGGACAGTATCATAGAATCATTGAATCCCTACAGTGCAGAAGGAAGCCATTTGTTCTATTGAGCCTACACTGACAATAATCCCACCCAGACCCGTAACCCCACATATTTATCCTGCTAATCCCCCTGATACTAAGGGATAATTTAGCATGGCCAATCAATCTAACCTACATATCTTTAGACTATGGGAGGAAACCCATACAGACATGGGGAAAACATGCAAACTCCAAGCCAAAATTAAGCCCAGGTCCCTGGCACTGAGACTGTAGTGCTAACCACTGTGCTACCTTGCCACCCCATGTATTCTTTCCAATGGGAGCCACTCTGCCAATGCCACTTCCCCATTCCATCCCACCATCCAGCACAGGGACATTGACAATTTGTAATGTTGATACAATTATTAAATATAGATATTCATTTAAAAATTCAAGTTGGACACGGTAGCGAACTATCAAAAAAAATTTATAAGCAGAAGCTACATTTAATTCAAATAAGGTGAAAGATAAAGATCCTAAAATTATTGATCTGTTCTGTGGCACCTCGGCCATAGGTTGAGGGGGAGTTCACCAGAACGGTTGCTATCTCAGCCAGAACTGAAATGCTTTGCTTTCCCGCTTTAAGGTAGATTTTCTGGGATGGCCTGGTGGAAGGTTCTGTGCCACAGGCCTCAGTTGGGACTCAAAGAAGCATCAGTGCATGCAGGTATATCTAACTTCGGTTTACCTAACCAGAATTGTTGGAAGTGGATTGCATTCGAAATGCAATCCAGAAATCCTCCATAATCCTTTTCCTGGTGGATGGCCAGTTTCTGAAGGTATTTTTGAGATTTTTTTGGGGTGTATATGATAGATACGTTCTCCCATCCCACCCCTCAACCTAGGTGGCAGAAGTGGACATCTATTCTTGATGTAAATGCTAGGATTGCCCTACAGTGAATGTTTTGTGGTTATATGTTAGTTGTTGCTAATGTGGACATGTTTTTCTTTCTTTCTTTCCATTATTTATTCCTGATCTGTTCAGGACAGCTGAGCCATGGCAGGTGAACAACCTGGTTTCTCAGATTTACCATTTCTATTCTGCAACTGCCAGTGACAGAGGACTTCAGAAATAGATTCCCTGTTGATTGATCTTTCTTCTCTGTGGGCAGTTTCAAGGTACCGGCAAGAACCCTTCTCCATCACAACTGGTCGATAGGTCAATCTGGATGTGGAATTGCGGCAGCAAGATTATAATCTATGGATCAGGTAGGTCGCTTTGAAACTCTGAGTTATTCCCAATGATTGGACATATCACGAAACTGGCTACCTTCTAAACAACAATTATCACATTGATTGAATAGGCCACAGCATCTGAGGTGAAACATTCAAATAAAATAAAAGCACTTTTTGAGAGTGTGAAATTTCTGAGGACACACAGTTTAGTATGGAGAATGCATGAAAGAATCCTCCTAATCATATTCATTGGGCTTTCTTTGTTTTATAGAATTTTTAGAAAAGAATGATCCAAATAATGTTTGCTTTCAAAAATACGATTGACTTCATCATAATGCAAATTTGCAATTGCTAAGGAACTGGTGTAGGAATTAGTAAAACAAGGCCAAATTCTGTTGAGAGTGAGTAATCTGTTTATTAAAAATGTTTAGGGGAATGAGCGATCATAATATGATAGAATTCTTCATCAAGATATAGACAGTGGCATAGTTGATTCTGAGCTAGGGTCCTGAATGTTAATAAAGGAAACTACAATGGCATGAAATGCAAGTTGACTTTAATGGTTGGGAAATGTTACTTAAAGAGGTGACGATGGATAGGCAATGGCAAACATTCAAAGAGGTCATGGGTGAATAGCAACAATTGTTCATTCTTGTCTGGCACACAATTAAATTGGGAAAAGTGGCCAAATTATGGCCTACAAAAGAATTTAGAGAGAATATTAGGTCCAAGGAAGAGGCATACAGATTGGCCAGAAAAAAAAACAGACCTGAGAATTGGGAACAGTTTAGAATTCAACAAAGGAGAAACGAGGATTAAGAAGGGAAAAATTGAATATAAGAGAAAACTTGTAGGAACATAAGAACTGACTGCAAAAGTTTTTGTAGGTATATGAAGAGAGAAAAATTGGAAAAAACAAATGTAGGTCCTTTAGTTAGCAACAGAGGAATTTTTAAATGGGCAACAAAGAAATGGCTGACCAACTAAATATATATTTTGGTTCAGTTTTCACAAGGGAGGATACAAATAACATGCCAGAAATGTTGGAGAACACAGGATTTAGTGAGAAGGAGTTGCTGAAGGAAATCGGTATTAGTAGAGCAATGCTGTTGGGGAAACTGATGGAATTGAAGGCTGGTAAATCCCCAGAGTACTTAAGGAAGTGGTCCTAAAAATAGTGTATGCACTGGTGGTCAGTCAGTCACTGGAAATTGAAATACCCTGAGGTAGGGGGCAACATGGTGGCACAGTGATTAGCACTGCTATCTCACAGTGCCAGGGACTGGGGTTCAATTCTGAGCTTGGATCACTGTCCATGCAGAATCTGTATGTTCTCCGTGTGTCTGTGTGGGTTTCCTCTGGGTCCTTTGGTTTCTCCCATATGCTGGTTAGGTGCATTGGCCATGCTAAATTCTCCCTCAGTGTACTCAGACAGGCGCCGGAATGTGGCAACTAGGGGATTCTCACAGTAACTTCATTGCAGTACCAAAGTAAGCCTTCTTGTGACTAATAAATAAATAAACGTTTACTAAAACTTTTGCTATCAGTCTCTATGTAGATTGCGCCATATGGATCCCATTAACTTTGGGAGCTAAGGCAAGTTAATTTTTTCTTTCAGCATGTTGTGGTCATTTTATTCAGGATGCTGCTGATTGCTTTAAAATATTGTGGATTGTCTCAGCTGCTGTGCAGTATTTGGCATAGCTGTGAAAATATGAACAGAGTTTTCAGACTATGTTATTTGATATGGATTAGTTGAATGCTTCTCAAGGAGATGGAAGTTCGTGATAAAAACTTTCTTTACAGTTTTGCAGTTACAAAGCATCAATCAGGCAAGAAAAAGCCTCAAAGAATAGTTGTGTAATACAAAAGCATCGAATAACACAGTATGGCAGAGCTATGCACTCTACTCAATGCCCTCTTTACTTGTTATTGTTTTAGCACCATTATTTTAATACTATTGCTGAAATAACTGAATTCTTATAACATGTAAAACATCAGGGATTGAATTTTATTTTTGCTAGCAGTTTTCAGGCTAGTGTGGCCTGCAAAGTTCCCTGGATGGCTTTCCCATAACCCTCCCATCTGCTGCATAGGTTGGTCCACTCACCCTCATCCAATTAAGATCCTTAAGTGGCCACAGTTTTGAAGTTGGCAGGAAGATCTCACATTCAGGTCACCTTGTTTGGGCCTTAGGCAGAAAGGATTTGAGGCTGTATTGGGGGTTGTTCCTTGAGATAGGGAGAAGTGTTGTGTGGTGGTGATTTGTGAGATGAAAGGGTGTTCTGAGTCTGTGGTGGGAGCTTTGTAGGAGTGAGAGTTCTTTGCTAGCCGTTTCCATTCTTTTTTTCCAAATAGGGCATCCTGATTTTTTAAAAGCCTATGTTGCTGGTGGGTTGGGCTTAGAGTAATTTTCTTTCATTGAGTGCTTAAAAGTATGATGGAGGAAGCCATCCTTCAGGCTGGTGGCTTTGATCCCATTTTTCCCTCCCACTCTGCAAAATAATGAGAAAATTCTGTCCTATGGGCTTGATTTTCATTCGCCCGTGCAGGCGAAGTGAAGTCCAGGCATACATCCACCATGATGCTCCCAAATGGTTTGTCAGTGTCCTAACACTTCAGAATGTGCTGCAGTTTACAAACAGAGAGCAGGGGGAAGCTGGCAACACATTCACCTCCACTTAAATAATTAAGCATCTCCAAAAAGAGGGATACGGGAAATTTTCAAATCCGAGAAGGGGAGGAGTGAATGACGTGGAGCACATTGGCACACATCTGTCAAGTACAGCAACATGCATTGTTGCTGCTGATGCAAAACTTTAGGAAAAAAGTAAAATTGTAACTGAGGCGCTCAAGCTGTGGCACAAAGTTACCGTCGCTTGAGCAGGGGAGGCAAAGAACTTTCTGACTAAACTGGTTGTTTGGACACTGCAATGGCTGGCTGCACTCCTGTTTGTTCCATTCTGCAAAGCAACAGAAAGCCCAGTCATGGCTGCTACCTGCCTTTGAGATTTGTTCTCCAGTGTCAATTCCTGCCTCCAGGCATCACATGACATCTCTAATTGGGCACTGAGCTGGCCTCACGCCCAGATAGGAGCTTTGCATTAAAAAATAATGTTGTGACATAGGGGTGGTTGGTATTCTGGAATAATCCACGCATTAGATTCCCTGAATTGAAAATCCAGCCCTATGGCAGCAAAAGAAATTTCAATGTCACAGGAATAAAGGTACTCAAATGTCATGAGGTACTTAATTATATCATTAATGATAAACTATTAAATAAACATTTAAAATATAATTTAAAATGATGCTGACCAGTTTCATTTAATCCACACCTTAGGAACTACTATTATTCATTTGTGAACCGTAACTGCAAGTGAGTCTGGCTATGCAATTGTCTGAACGTTACACCTAAATCCAACACCATCTCATTTGCTGTTCGTTTAGGCACTTCCTGCAGGGGCTACTGAATAAGGATCAGGAAGAGGAACCTTACTTGACTTCTCCCTTCTTAACTCATATTTTTTAAAAATAGATGCTTTGTGCCATGACTAAAGAATTACTATACTAAAGGGAACAACTTTGATGGATCAAATAGCCTTTTTATACCCCTGGCATTTCTTATATTCTCACACCTGGTGGCACCTATAACTTTTTCTGCAATTCTCTTAGAAATATATATCATTTATTATCTTTTTACATTTAATACTCAACACACATACGCAACTTTAATAATTCTATGCAATAGAAATCATGTAGCTCTGCTAACCTTAGAAACATTTTGCCTTCATCCATATTCCTATAAGGAATTCTGCAAAACACAGATCTTTCTAGAAATATCATAGAAACTAGAAGGAGGAGTAGACCATGTGGCCCTTCGAACCTGCTCCTCCATTTATCTTGATCATCAAATTCAATGTCCTGATCCTGCCTTCCCCCTTATCCCTTGAGCCCCAAGAGCTATAACTAATTTCTTCTTAAAATCATACAACTACTACTTTCTGTTGTAGTAAGTTCCTCAGATTCGCCATTTTTGGGGTGAAGAAATTCCTCTTCGCCTCAGTTCTAAAATGTTTATCCTTTATCTTCAAACTATGACCACTAGTTATGGACTCCCCCACCATGAAGGACATTCTTTCTGAATCTAAGAGAGCAGTTGTCCAGCCCAAAGAATGGAATCTGATTATATCTGTCATTAAATTCATAAGAAAATAAAACTGTAAGCAAATACATTCAGTTACTGTTATGTTCCATATCATGCAGATATCGCAATGACTAATAATATATCGGCTAACTCAATTCATTCTATATTTAATTTTACAGCATTATCAGTCAATGATGGCAGAGCCAGTGAGGTTGTCAGGGGATCATAGCCACCTCAGTAACTTTGAGTGGCCGACTTTGTATGCCAGGCCACAACCAAAGCAGACTATGAATAATTTACTTAATTTTTAAAATTTAGATCTTGATGACTATCAATAATAATTTGTATTTATATCGGCTTTCTGACTCAAAACATGTGGCAAAGGAGGAGTATAACCAGGCAAAAATCAGCGCTTGGTTAAGAACCAAATATTAGACAGATGTCAATAAACTTGTCTGAAAAGGGGCTTAAAGGTGGAGAGAGAGAGAAAGATGGGGAAGTTTAGTGAGAGAATTACAGAGCTTATGGCATAAATAGTTGAAAACATAATTAATTATGGTGGGAAGAATTTAGTGGGGAATGGAAAAAAGACCAGAGTCGGGGGAAGGCAGAGGGGAAGCAAGACCAGAAAATGATTTTCACGTAAAGATGAAAATGTTAAAATTGTTGTGTTCATGAATAATGGGAGCTTAAAGCAGATCAGTGAGTCTTGGGACAATGGGTGAATTAGACTTGCTGTAAGTTAGGACAGCAGCAACACAGTTTTGGGTGAGCTCACATTTATAGAGAATAGATGGGAGCTGGGAAAACAGTCGAATAATTGTGACTGGAAATTTGAAAAGCTTGGATGAGCAGTAAACACACTTGAAACAACGTGAATGTTTTTATCATGTAGCCTAAAAAGGAAATATTATATGAGCAGAATATGCAAAATAGCATTGATGGTTTGAGACAAGTTTTTTTCTATGACTTTGAGACAATTTACTTTTTTAATTTTATTCCAATTCAATCAAATCAAGTCCAATTCAGAGTCTCAACAAGTTGACACATTCCCGATTCAGGCTGACAAGACAGGGCTCTCACCTCCTGTCTTGGGCTTGATCTACATGATCCAAGCTGATTGGAGTAGGTATAACTCCTCCTCCAAGGCTGGATTTCATTTGCATCTTAACAAAAAGGCCGAGATGCCACTTTTAAAAATTGCTTCAAATGAAGCTAAAATGTGACCTAATGACTTCAACCAAGCACAGCATGTCAATACTACACTTGATCTTAGCCAAACGGCTGAGAAGCTACTTTTAATATTCATCTCATTGGTGCTGAATGCATTCATTGCATGGAAACACCAGAAAGTATCCTAAGCATTGCTTATGCCATTTTTAATTTTTTTTTACAGGTGTTCAACATGCTTGAATGGATTAGTGGGAGAATATCTACAGAAATTCATCCCCAATGTAGTCTTTCTGAAAAGGCTATATTCACATTACAAAGTAGCTGTTTATAAAAGAGATTTCAAAACAGCTTTATGGAAATATCTTTTTAGTATTCAGAGATTATCCTCACAAGCATCAAATTGGAAATGTTGATCCAAATCCAATAGGAAACAAGTAAAACACACTAAGGATTTTCACCACATTGCACAGAATCTAGTAATGTATAAATCTAAGGGAATTTCAAAATACAATTTAATTACTGCCACTGAGATAAGTTAGTAAAGGGATATAATCTCTGTGAAAAATGTACAATACACAGGAACAAATTCAACAGTAAAGAGGGAAATCATAAAAAAGCTGTCTGTGTTTAAAATAATCACAGTATTTCAAGGGAAAGTAGAGTCATAGAATCGTAGAGGTTTACAGCATGGAAACAGGGCCCCTGGCTCAACTTGTTCATGCCACTCTTTGCCCAATTGCCTGCATTTGGCCCATATCCCTGTATATCTCTATCTAAATACTTTTTATAAGACAAAATTATACCCGCCTCTACTATTACTTCCGGCAGCTTGTGTGTGAAAAAATTGCCCCTCTGGACACTTTTCTATTTCTCCCATCTTACCTTAAGTCTATGCCCTCTAGTTTTAGACTCCTCTGCCTTTGGGAACAGATATTGACAGATCCAGCTGATCTGTATCCCTTATTATTTTATAATTGTCTACAAGATCACCCCTCAGAGTCCTATGTTCCACAGAAAATAGTCCCAGGCTATCTACCTCTCTTTATAACTCAAACCATCTAGTCCTGATATCATCCTAGTAAATCTTTTCTGCACTCTTTCAAGTTAATAATATCCTTTCTATAATAGTGACCAGATCTGTATACAATATTCCAAGTGTAGTCTTACCATGTCTTGTACAACTTCAACAAGACATCCCAACTCCTGTATTCAATGTTCTGATCAATGAAGTAAAGATGCCGGCGTTGGACTGGGGTAAACACAGTAAGAAGTCTGACAACACCAGGTTTAAGTCCAACCAATTTATTTGATAGTAAACTCACAAGCTTTTAAGGTGTTTTGAGCTCTTCATCAGGTGAATGACGTGTTCTGGTCTCAGACAGCACATATAACAGCACAGACAGTTTACAGATTACTGATCAGAATGCAAATCTTTACACCTAGCCTGCTATTCAAGTCTTAAAGTGACAAACAATTTATCAAATAAATCGGTTGAACTTAAACCTGATGTTGTCAGACTTCTTACTGATCAATGAAACCAGGATGCCAAATGCCTTCTTCACTACTCTGTCCATTGTGATCAAGGAGCTATGAACATTTACCGCTAGATCTTTGTTCTGTAACTTTCCCCAACGCCCTATGGTTAACTGAATAAGTCCTGCCCTGGTTCAATCTACCAAAATGCATCATCTTGCATTTGTCTAAATTAAATTCCATTTGCCATTCGTCAGCCCACTGGCCCAATTGATCAAGATCCCGTTGCAATTGGAGATAACTTTCTTCATGGTCTTCTATGCCACTAATCGTAATGTCATCTGCAAATTTACTAAGCATGCCTCCTATATTCTCATCCAAATCATTAATATAAATGACAAATGACAGTGGACCCAGCACTGATCCCTGAGGCACACTGCTGGTCACAGGCCTCCAGTTTGAAAAACAATTTTCTACAAACATCTGTCAAGAAGCCAATTTTGTATTCATTTAGATACCTCACCCTGGATCCTGTGAAATTTAACCTTATGAGGTTCCTTGTCAAAGACCTTGCTAAAGTCCATGTAGACAACATCAACTGTACTGCCCTCATCTACTTTTTTGGTTACCCCTTCAAAAAACTCTATTAAATTTGTGAGACATGATTTTCCACTCACAAAGCCATGCTGACTGAGTACTAATCAGTCCTTGCATCTCTAAATGCCTGTAGATCCTGTCTCTCAAAATACTTTCCAACAACCTACCCATCACAGGTGTAAGGCTCACTGACCTGTAGTTCCCAGGCTTTTCCCTGCAGCCCTTCTTAAACTAAGGCATAATATTTGCCACTCCCCAATCTTCTCGGGACTATCAACGATTCAAATATCTTGGCCAGGGGACCTTCAATTTTCTCCCTGGCGTCCCACAACACCCTGGGATACACTTCACCTGGTCCCGGGGATTTATTTACTTTGATGCGCTTTAAGATTTCCAGCACCTCCTTCTCTGTAATATGTACACTCCTCAAGTTATTTTCCCAAGCTCCTAACATCAGTGCTTTTCTCAACAGTAAATACTGACAAGAAATATTCATTTAGGATCTCACTCATCTCTTGTGGACCCGCACATAGCTGACCTTGTTGATTTTTAAGAGGCCCTACTCTCTCCCTTGTTACTCTGTTGCCCTTTATGTATTTGTAGAAGCTTTTTGGATTCTCCTTTGCCTTATCTGCCCAAAACAATCTCATGTCCTGTTTTTGCCCTCCTGGTTTCTCTCTTAATTCTACTCCTGCACTCCCTATACCCTTCCAGTAATAATGGTTTTTCTCCTGTATGTATGCCAGCTTAACTCAATTTCCATCAACCCAACCTTTCCATATTCCCCCCACCCACAACCTTTCCCCCATTCATCTTCAAAACTTTAAATAAGCAGGAGGTTTACTCCTGAGTTTGTGTCTACCTGAAAGTCGTCTTGGCACATCAGCAGTGATTGCAGGAAGCCCTGTGGCACGGGCGGAGGAGAGAGGGGTTGTGGAATGTATGGAAGGTGAAGTCATCTGACTCAGATAGGGTGGATAGGACTGATCATATGACCACGGTGGTGATGACTGGGCCTGCCTGGGGTCTGTAAACAGAGGAATCAGTCAATTTTTGTTTCTCTTCTGTTACCTTGCCAGAAAAAAAAGTCTCTAGCACTTTCGTAGGCCTTAGTTTACATTCAAAGTTACTAACAATCAGCCTTTTAAAACAATCTCTTGTCTTGTAAAGCTTACAAAACTGAATCTGGTTTGTTTTAAAAACTACATTATGTTTAAGGGAAGAAGTTGAATACATATCAATCATCCTTTGTTATCAGTGTGCCTCAGCTCAGGCATATTTCTTTTCAAGGTATCTTATTTTGTAATTAATACCAATAAAACTATTACTTGAAAATATTGAACAACTACTATATTCTTTCGCAAAAAAGCCCCAATTGTTTTCAGTAGCATATTGCATATATCAGGCACTGTAATCACAAATTATAACTACTAAACACAACAACAACTTGCATTTGTAATATGCCTTTAGATTATGAATCACCCCAAAGAGCTTTCTGGGGGCATAAACTAACAAAATTTGTACATTAGTTTCTATAGCTTGTAAATCAACATAAAACATCATCTGTAGTATTCAGAAATTAAGTTTTATATATACAAATGGCCAAGTCGATTTCAAAGTTTTATCACAATACGTTTCAGAAAACCAGTCCAATGAAAAAGAGATTTGCTTGTATTCAAGAGTAAGAGTTATAAAACAAGCAGCTGAATTCTGAACTGTGGTAAACTGCCACAATTTACTTATTTCCTTTAGTTCACTCGTGCAGGCGAATCACAGCTATGTTTATAACAAAGGATAACATGTTAAGTGATAAGAACTCAGCACATGAAAAAGGTCCCAAAACATCCCGGCAAGAATGCAGAATAATCGGTGTTTCAATTGTGCAACATCGTCCTCACCTACTCAGTTAAGCAGCAACAAATGATGCAATCAGTCTTTCACATGAATTTCTGCTGAATTCTTTGCACTACTTACTTGCTGATAGGCTTAAGAATGAAATACAGTGTTGGGAAGTGTTCTGAAATGCCCTAGAATTTCCAGAAATTAGAGATTAATCTGCAGGCTTTGGCTTCAAGCAACCAAGAAAAAAAATCATAGGAACACCAAAAACCGTGCAGAATTATTTTTTGTTTATCAGTTATTAAAACGTGGGAGAATGATTAAGTAAACACATTTGTAACAGGACCGGGTGGTTGGAGATGGGAAATGATGACATGAAACTTCTAGGAGTACATCCCACCAGAATTATCGGCTAAAATATGAACTCTTCTTTATACTTAGGGTCAGCTGTCCTTTTATTGCCCCTGAGTCAGATGATTTTTATCGGCTAAGAACAAACAGATTTAAAGATGAACAGTATGTAGCCTCTTTGTTCAGTGTGCCATTAGACAGCTTGATTGCAATTTAATGCTAGTGGCGGGAGATTTGCAAGCTGGAGGACCAGTGGGTAGCCCATGTTGTCATCGTTGGGGAATGCCTGCCAGAAGTAAGTGGCCATTAGATAATTAAGTGACCATCATCAGGCCTTTCCCTGGATTTAGGACTTCAGGAGGAGAATCTCTACTTCCCCACCCACCCTCCCCCACAACCCACAGAGTTGCTGCACAATCAGAGAGATGGCTGCTGCCAGTAACGCATCCACCAGATACAATCCATAAGATTGATGTTGAACCCAGACCATAGGTTACTGAGGGCAGGATGGAGGTTGACAGGAGGGGATTACTTAGTGGAGGGCAAGTAGAAGGGTTCGTAAGAAAGCGTATCAGGGTGGCTCTCAGCAGCACCCTGCTTCCCGTTGCTGGATCCCTCGATCAGGCATTCTGTGCTTTTGAGTAAGGGGTGACCCCAGAAGCCTGCAAGCAGACTTGATAAGACTGCAACATGATGCCCTAATGTCAGCTTTAATACCCCATCTACAGATTTCAATCAGTGTCTAGGCAGGAAGGTTGATCGAATGCCTCCCCACCCAGACTTAATCAGGATGTGGAGATGCCAGCATTCGACGGGGGTGGTCACAGTAAGAAGTCTCACAACACCAGGTTAAAGTCCAACAGGTTTATTTAGAATCACAAGCTTTCAGGACACTGTTCCTTCATCTGACTCACTCTGAAAGCTCAAGATTCCAAATAAACATGTGTTGTGAGATTTCTTACAGAGTTAATCAGGTGGCAGCAGGAAGGTCCCTCTTGATTAAATGCTTTCTTGGCCTCCAAACTGATCACTGGGATGCAGTGAATCCTGCCCCTTTTTGAACAAAACCTTTTCTTGCTCTTTTTGAAACTTACTTCATTTAAATCCTTTTCGCATAAAGCGACAGAAAAATGTGCAGTGACCCCACAGAGTACTTTCAACTGAAACAAATTCCAGTGCATAATTTTCTCAAAGCATCTGTTATAAAGAAAACTCTTAGCTACAATAGAGATACTGAAAAGGATGCCAATGGAATCCAACTGTTAAATGGAAGACGTATGTATAATACAACTACATTGTACTGTTAAGAAACATCACTTTAAATTCTAATTCAGTAGTCACTTCCTAAAGAGTCTAAAATCATGAGTGGGTGCTAGTTATTCAATCATGATTTCATTCAAAGATAAGCTTGAACACAGAGGCTTGATATTTGCTGCATAGTTATCAAAATATAAAAGATAAACACAGAGCAAAAGAAATACCTCTGCAGCTGTGTTATACTCAGAATCATAAAGAGCAGATTCTCCTCCACAATCACAATGACTCTCGACACGAAATGTGGCAAGTAAGGGAAGGTACATTTTCCTGATTTTTTTAATCATCACCGATGCAACTACCTTAATCTTCCATGGAAATTGTGTACAATACATACAGTGCAGGCATTTTGCAACAGCATGCAAATGACATAAAACAAAGTATATAATACATTTCCCATCATTTGCACCAGTTGGTTCTTGGGATGGCAATGCATGAGCAAAGAGATGAACAAAAAGTAAATTTCAAAGAGTAGCTTATCCTGTGAAATCAATTCGAAATGGATTAAATAACCTAAGCTTTAACACATTTTTATCACAAATTTTACTGGTGGTCTTCCACCTGGAATACCAGCCATGCTATGCTGCAGGAGACAGTTCCTCTCCACCACCAAAGGTGGACAACCCAGCAGCTATAGAGACATCGCTGTGAGCCCATCAAAGTCATGAATGTAATCCTGTCCTCAGTTACTGGTCACCATCAGGGCAGAGACGTGTGGCAGATGAAAGTTACAATATCATTGAAATTGCACAGTTGAACAGACTCAAAAGAATATCAGCCCCCCTATCTGCAAAAAACCGGGTAACTTAGTACAAAATGTTGCGTTTAGACTTGTAATCCATGACCCATCTGCAAACTGCTAAAAAAAAATTCTATGAGACAGTATGTGGGTGTGAGACTATTCAGTCCACAGAAGCAGTATTTTTATAATGATCGTGCACAATTTCATAATATGTAAATAGATCCTTTGTGGATCACCTGAAAAAAGTAAGCAAGGTAGTATTACCCTCTTGTATGCAAATAACATCTTGCATCAGTTCACATAAAGCACACCCGCTTCCTGCTCTCTGAACACTCAGGTTCTGTTCTTCAAAGTAATATTTAACACTTTCCTGTCCAAAGTTTTTTAATGTGTTTTTGCACTCTAAATCCATGTCCGCCTTTCCCAGAACTGCTTGTCTGGATTCCTCCAATCAGATTTCTGTCCTTACCACTATACTGAAACAGTTCTTATCAAGAGTCACAAATGATGGCCAAATGCCGTTTATGCCTGCTGCAGTGAACTGAGTGAAGAGCTAGTAGGGTCATGCCTAACATGACTGTAACAAAAGTAAACTATCATTCCCTATTTTTCTTGTCTGCAGCTTTTGACATGGCTGACCACACCATCTTCCTGTAACACTTGTAGTCCATCTGGGTGGGAATCTTTTCATTTTTATTTATCTAATCTTCTAACTGAAGCATCTTTTCCTTCTCCTGCACTGTTACTTCTGGTATTCCATAGAGACCCATCCTTGGGCCCCTCCATTTTCTCATCTACATGCTGCATTGCAATCAGAAAAGATTAACACATAGGATGGAACTGTACAAGAATGATTCCAAGTGTCCAACTAACACGTGAGTTCCTGGTCTGCTTTTTGGGTGAGTTTATTGTACATACTTAGTCATTGAAAGGATTGAGTTGATTGTTTCTAGCTGCTACAAGCAGTAGGCTGGGCTTAATTCACCCAGCCAGCCTGCCAAGGGAGCTATTGTGCTGACCTCTGATGCTGTACATATGCAATTATAACAGCAGGGATCTGATAGACAGTAAGGGAGCTTCAGGACCCTGCTGCTGCAGGCAGCCTAAACAACCCCTCCCGGCAATCATGGGGTCCCACAGCTAATCATGAACCCCACAAAGCACAGACATCTAGCCACCACCCCCTCCCCCAAACCAATCACACATCCCTCTCACGATCTAATCATATCTCTAGAGAAGCAGCAGCGGGCTCCCCTCTCCGAACTGATCAGATGTACAGAGAGCAAAATGGGCCCCCTACCTCTCCATTAGGGCCATCACTTTCAGGTCTTGCCCCTTCAGGCCCTGCTGCTTCTGGCCCTGCCCTCTTCAGGCCCCAACCCTTAGGCCCCACTCCCACAGGTCCCAATCCTCATAAGCCCCACCCCTGGGATTGCCCTGTAGTCATTGCCTAGGTGCCAGACTGGCAATGCCACGGTGCCAGGTGGTACTACCAGGCTGGCATTTCACAATGGACACCAACCCGCTTACCCTTAAGCTCCCTGGTGGGCCTCAATGGCCTCTCACTCTGTTGATGAAGCCAACATGACTGTTCCCCATTCAGGGTGAAAAGCTGTTTTCCTCACTGGAGGGAACCTCTCCTAGAAAGGCCATAAAGTACAATCCAGCACCAGTTCACTTACCAGATGCAAGTCCTTATTTAAATGGAAGTCTTCATTTGAACTATTTAGCCTTTTGCTCATTTCTGATGAGAGGCTGACTGCGCTGGAAATCCGGCTCTCGTAAAATCATGACAGCTGAGAAATTGCCCAACAATGGGTGAGGCAAGCCGATAAAATCCTGACCATGGACTCAAAACAGGGAGCCATTATTGCACTAACTTTATTTATACCTTAGCTTTGTTTCATTATATCCCAATACATGTGATAATAATAAATCAAATCAAATCAAAACCTCCCCAATGGAGAGAGCAGCAGAAAGGTAGCATAACAAAATACCCTGCTGTTGCAAAATACTAAATTTAAAGTTGCCACAGTTCCATAAGCCGCTCTCCCACTTTTAGAGAGAGGGAAAGATGACTGTGAGCATCACTCACCAGCTATCCAGCCAACTGAGCTAAGCCGACTCCCCCAAACTAAGCTTACCCAGTATATGATCGTTATAAGTATAGGTAGGAAAGGAGAAGTGAACCCCAGTTTGGTTTCAATTGAATTGAATTAACTATGGTCCGAGTATTGCAACAGGATATTACAATATTTGTTGAATCTCCATTTTGTTTGATCATTGTGTTTCCTGTTGCATCTTGTTAAGAAAGAAACAAATTTTCATTTATATTTGGGCAGGTCAGATCCTGACAGGCCTGAGACAGACTTGGTGACATTGTTGCTGTCTCCTTGTGTTGCAAGAAGTAACTGGCTGCCAGCTCTGATTTGACTGTCAATTATCTAAATAATCACACATATACACACACCCACATACACATTTCTTTTAAATGCACAAAGGTTGCAAAGGATTGCATGGAAACAAAATTTGGTATTTATGTCATTGCTGTGCATGATGTCTTTCCCTCTCTTTCCATGTTCCCATTGCAAATTTCCCAGGACTTGCATTCCTTTTCATTTGCTTCTTCTCTCACTCATCTGTTCCTACCTTGTTTTTGACCTGAAGCAGATAGGATGTTGACTGATAGACGTCTCTACAACTTAGGTGTTACACAATGCCTTTTTGAAGTCAGTCGTCAGGAATGTAACATAAATATATTCCAATTTTGGAAAAGTCACAGAAGAGAACTGTTATGATACTCAGTACCTGTAGCATTTAAGTGGCTACACTAACAGAACATCTATCAGTTTGCGAAATCCTCTCTGACACTTTTGGCTGTGTGTGTGGAAATCATACAAACAAATCATCTAGATTGATGTTTGTGCTATAAGAAGTAATCGAATTACATAAATTTAGGTATTTAAAGATGAAATAAATATCCAGACCATGATTTCCTATCAACTATCAATGAAGTCAGTCAGTTTAAACCTTGCACTTAGTGAGAATTGGGTGGAACAGAGGCTGAGAACACTGGCTGAGAAATTCCTCAAAATCAGTTTTGCTGTGTTGCTCCATTTAAATAACATTGTGCCTGTCCGTAGCACACTAGTTACATATGGATTTTTCTTATTTATATTTCCATCAATGTTATTGTGTAAAACTCAAGAGTTCTGGGATGGAGGGGCAAGGATGGCAAGTTATCCTTTTAACGCACAGGTGGTAAAGTTGTTGGGGGGAAGGGGTGCAACTTCAGGCCGCATTCCATGCCAAGGTCTACCTAGCCTGTACTCCATCTCCACGACCTCAATATTAATGCCCTGACCCCCTGGGCTTCACATCACCTCCACTCGCTGTGAGACCAGTCCCTCCTCCTTCTCTGCCCTCACCCCTGACATTTATACTTACCTAGTCCTAGACACTGAAGTTTAGAATCTGGAGCGTCTTGTAACTCTCGTTCAGACCACTGCTGTTTCTGATGCTGCTGGGATGACAACTGTCAGTGGGGCTTCTTCAGGAATTTGTGCATAAATCCCAATTCCAGCCAGAAAACATTTCTCAGAACGCTAAATGGCTGCAAATCTTCTGAGATGGGTGAGAATGTGCCTGCTGACCCTTAAAGTGACAGAGGAGGAAACATGCCATTTAAAAAATCTTCCCCGGGCAAATAAGATATCTAAAGGCAGATTTTGCAAAGGCCTAAACAGCTGAAAGAAAGGTTCATTTGTACCAGAAACAACCCCACTGATTTTTTTTTTCTCTCTGAATCCTTATATACTTTTTACAGCACCAAACTGCCACTCATGGTAACGTTCCCTCTGCCCACCTGGATTTCCATTGCAGCAAGTTTACAAAAAGTAGGATTCAAGTTGCAAGTCAAAACTGATTGCTATTGTGGTTAAATGTATTGTCCCTATGTTGTCGACTAGGTCTGCATCTTTGCTGACCCAGACTCCCTGAAGACAATCTCCAATATGTCATTGCATGTTGGCTATATCTGAACCTTTAGAAGCAAAATAATGGAACTGTGGTTGATTCTATTAGTTGGTTTATACTGGCTGATCACTCTGGCATGCCTTCTCTGATGCAGGGTCACTGAAATCATGTGTGAATCAGATGCCTCCAAGACATTACAACAGTCAGGAATTTACGTATCCTAAATGATGCCATTGGGGCTTCTGTCCAAAGGTGCTATCTGCACCAATAACCTGTAAATGTCCACATTACTGATAGTTTCAAATGTGCAAATACTGCTGAGCAGGCAGAGAGTATTTCTTGTGTAGATTTCAGCAGTCACTGTGTTCACCTATTCTTCCAAACATGTTAGATTAAGAAGCATCAATAAAACTGGAATCAATGGGAATTAGGAGGAAACTCTCTGCTGTTGAGTCACACCTGGCACAAAGGAAGATGGCTGTGGTGTTTGGAGGTCAATCATCTCAGCACCAGGACATCACTGCAGGCCTTCCTCATGGTAGTGTCCTAGGTCCAACCATCTTTAGGTGCTTCACTAATAACTTCCCTTCCATCATAAGGTCAGAAATGGAACTATTTATTGACGACTGCACAATGTTCCGCACTATTCGAAACTCCACAGATACTGAAGCAGCATGTTCAAATGCAGCAAGACCTGGGCAATATCCACACAAGTGCCAGGCAATGACCAAATCCAACAAGAGAGGATCTAATGATAGCCCATTGACATTCAATGGTATTACCATTGCTGGATTCCCTACTATCAACATCATGGGGTTACCATTGACCAGTAACTGAACTACCCATATAAAAATGATGGCTTCAAAAGCAGTAAGAATCTGGCAACACCAATTTTAAATTCAACCGATTTATTTGATTGTAAATCTGCAAGCTTTCGGCCTTTGTAGCCTTCGACAGGCGAATGCTCATTCACCTGACGAAGGCTACAAAAGCCAAAAGCTTGCAGATTTACTATCAAATAAATCAGTTGGATTTAAAATTGGTGTTGCCAGACTGTTATTGAGTTTACCCCAGTCCAATGCCAGCATCTCTACTTCAAAAGCAGGCCAGAGGCTGGGAATTCTGCAGCAAGTATCTTACTTTCTGACTCTCCAGAGCCTGACAGCTATCTACAAGACACAAATCAGGAGTGTCATGGAATAATCTCCACTTGCATGGATGAATGCAAGAAGCTCAATACCATCCAGGACCAAGCAGCCTGCTTGACTGACACTTCTTCCACTCCCATCACTCCCTCCACCACTGACAAACAGTGGCAGATAAATATACTATCTGCAAGATGCATTGCAGGAACTCACCAAGACAAACCCATGATTGTTACCATCTAATGGGACAAGGGTAACAGATGCATGGAAAAACCACCATCTGGAAGTTGCCCTTCCAAGCCATTCACCATCCTCACTTGGAAATGTATTGTTATGCCTCCATTATTGCTGGGGCAAAATCTTGCTCTCTCTTCCTAACAGCAATTGTGTGTGCCCACACCACATGAACTGCAGCAGTTCAAGAAGCAGTTCACCACCACTTACTAAAAGGCAATTAAGCATGGGCAGCAAATGCCGCCCATGTACTATAAAAAAAATTATTTTAAAAATTGGCAATGCCCACTGGACAAAACATTAGTTTGACTAAGAAACCGGGGACAAATACCCCATATAATCCAAAAAGGTTTGACCAGCTCTCTGTATAACTGCAGTGATATTCTATTCATTGTTTTTATATCCTGAAGTTCTTTTGATGAAACTCAGAACCCCATGAACCTTGCAACAGTTAGAGCTCTACCATTTATAGTACTTACATTGAACTGAATTGTTCAATTCAGACTGGAGACTGGAGGGCCCACAGTTTGGTTCCAATGGTTTTCATGCCATCTCTTA
Source organism: Sphyrna mokarran (assembly GCA_024679065.1). NCBI lineage: Eukaryota > Metazoa > Chordata > Chondrichthyes > Carcharhiniformes > Carcharhinidae > Sphyrna > Sphyrna mokarran. The sequence continues at coordinate 73,355,556 of JAGIQG010000005.1, forward strand.
AACATGATCCTAAACCCAAGCCATTTTGAAAGAAGCCAGGTTGAGGTTGGTTTGTCTGCCTGCCGGCAAGCAGTGAGTAGCCAATTAGATCAAATAATTAAGAAGACTATAAGACCCTGTTCCAGCTGATTGGGATTTCTAGACAGCATGTGAATAGCCCACGATGCTTGGACATATGGTGGACTCAGGAGAGTAGACACAACTGCTCATGTGAAGGACTTTCACACCCCTGTACTCAACCCATAATAGCCATCAAACCACAGCTGTAGCCATGAGCAAGATCATGGAGGGGGTGCCATCATACCCAGTCAGCACTAACAGTTTTAAAAATCAAAAAGACTTGGCCTTCTCCTTCCCTTTGTCCTCACATTAGCAACTCCCACCTCAGCTGGGGGAGGTCTGCCAATATCTGAGTGCTGGAAGACCTCTCATTGGATCTCCAGCCTCAGGAGTGTGCTCACCATCTCTGATTGGGAAGCAAGCCCACTTTCTGGCCTTTAATTGGCTCCCCATTTCAAAATAGCAGTGGTATGACTGTAGCATGCCATTCAAGTTCAGGACTTGGAACCAATAGCCACATTGGGTTCCTGGCCCTGAGCAAGAAGGGAAAAGTATCTATTGGTGTCCTCCAGTTAATCCCTCACCATTTATTGTAAACTGCTGTGTGATCAGTGGGTAAACTCAGTTAGTATTATTTTTGCTCGTGATTTGAAAAGACCATCAATTTAAGTTTCCAGCTAGTACTTGACTTTATAACCAGGACTGAGATCTGTACTGAGGAAAAACTGCATTACTGTAACTGTCTTTGGATGAGAAATTAAATCAAATAGCCCACCTGCAATAATGATTCAGCTGAATGTTAAAACTCCTGCATCACTATTTAAAAAGAAAACTGGAAACACTGTCTTTGAGCCCTCCATCCTGCATCAACAACAAGGACAGATTAACTCGTTATTCATTTAATTTCTGATGATATTATCTTGCTGAGTGACTGCCTTGTGTGCCTAAATAACATCAATGACTTCACAACAAAATTCATTCTGTGCAGTACAATTCTGTGTTGTAGCTGCTTCATATGTGTAAGTTGCTCTTGAAGTGTACTAAGGATTTGAAAGAAATAGGAGTACGATGTCATGTGAGTGAGCACAAATTTAAGATGAACTTGAACTGGATCAGAGAGGAGTGGTTAGAAAAAAGTTACATGGAAAGTGGTTAGAATATGGAAAAAGCTGGCACTTACGTCAGGAAATTGGCTGGTTGGAAAAGAGGAATATGAATGGTTACGTTAGAAATGGGCACAAGAGTAGAATTAGACCAGGTGATTCATAGAGAAGGATTCTGGCACAGGCTTCGTAAGCAAACTGTGCTGTAAAGTTCTTTCTTTTTTCAAATTAGTCTCAGTGCCACATACTTAACTAAATCTCTTGGCTAATGCGTGAAGATGGGCAAGTTGAACATAGGATTGCCTTGAGGAAATGATACACCAGCATGAATCAATCCCTTCAGGGGAGCAGAGGGAGAACTGACTGGATAAATAAATAAATAAACAAATAGTCAATGGTGGATGCAAAATGAAAATGATTATAGGGATGGTTTTCCATCTCTTGCTACCCGTGGGATCTTCTAGTCCTGCCACAGCGACACTCGGTCACAGGTTTCCTGGCAGTAGGAAGTGGAATCAATGAGAAATCCCATTGCCCATGGTGGGCAGCCTCCTACAACTGAGAACTATGTCCGGGGAGAGGTGGGAGGATGCCGAAATCCTCTCTTCCTTAACATAATCTGTTACATTATGTTAGCAAGAACTGCAATTAGTATAAATACACAGAATTCAAAAGGTATGAATGGAAATTTATCTTAAGAGTTAGATTCATCAGATATTCTGCTATAAACAATTGGATACACATGGTACATCTTTATTCATAAGCACTCCAGGTAAGTATCCAGTTACTAACCTACCAGTGATGAAGAGAGATGGTTTCAATTATCACAACTTGAGGAGCAGTCCACTCTACTCATCTTTCTACATACCTGCAATCTGAGATGTAGCCTGTGGACTGAAAGCAGCTGGTGCAGGATTGAGAGAAGGACGAGGACTCTGTGTTGAGGCACCCACTCTCATGGCTGTTTGCCGAAGACGTTCCAATTCACTCAGACGCTCTGAGAATAATCCAACTTTGGGCTGGTCTTCAGGCTTCTGTCTGTGTCCTGGTTAGAAGAGAACAAAACGGCAATCTGCAAAAATCCACTTATTTGTTAATATTTAGATTATACATCTTTTTTTCTATTGAAAGAAGAATTTATTGTAGGTTTAGTCTTGAAAGGGGCAATCTCTTCCTATTGAAAAGGCCAAAGAGACAAGCCAGATTCTAAAGGTTAAGAAGAATCTAAAGAAAAAGTGAGGCCAAGAGCAGAAAGGCAGAGAAAGGTAAGGCTGAGCGTGGACTGGTAGGAAAGGGCAAGCCTGAGAGTAGAAGTGTAGGCAAGGGAAAGGTGGAAAATGGAGGAATATAGAAGATCAGAGGGGCAGAAGAGGGTGAGGCCAAAGGCAGAGTCCAAGAAATGGGCAAGGCCAAAAACAAAGCAGTAGATAAAAAGTAATTTATGAATGGCACAGAAGAAAAATCACAAAGTGAGGTCACAACATCATGAGAACTGATGGGCTAGGTTATGGGTAAATATTGAATTTAATCTACCTACAAGTTAAACCAGATAAAGTAATTAGTAAAAATGTTTGAAAATTAACTACATTGATACAACATATACAAAAAAATTCTAAGTGCCAAATTCACATAAAAATTGGAGTAAATCCTGCCCACAACAACCCCCAGCCCCTCCCCATTCCCACCCCCCACACCCCCCCAATGCCCCCCCCCACCCCCCCCCCGCCCCACCACCCAGCCTGTCTCCCTTAACACAGCCTAATACCCAGTGTGAAGTGCTAAGGTGCCTCCGGGTATTGCCATTTTGCCTGTTGGGCTGCGTGGGGGTCCAGGTTGACACTGCCAGTTGGCAAACCCCCATTGCCCCTGACCTCTGAGAGGGCCTCCATTGCCCCCTTCACTGCAGCATAGTTAGGCCACCAGCTCTCTTGTAATGGGGAGCAGTTGTAAACCCTAGCGGGGGAATAGAGGCTAGCAGGCCCAAAGACGACAGTCTCGAGCTCGCTAATGACATGTAAAATCCGATTTAAATAATTTATTCAACTCCACACCAATTTTTGGCGTGGAATTGATGAGGCTAGAACAGCACAGCAGGTTGGGAGAATCACCTCAATAAACTTCAATTTAATAAATGAAACAAGGGTAAATAGGGATGGTAATGTGGGTGGTGTCCATGTGAATGGAGGAATATAGAAGGTCAGAGGGGCAGTAGAGGGTGAGGCAATGTGTTAATTACAGCACATGAGAGTTTGTGGACAGCAATGCAATCTTGGACAAAGACATCTGCAATAAATGTCTTTTTTTTCCTCAAGAAACCTCATCTTGGAGTTCCAAAGCTGTACTTTGAAGTGCAGACAAGAGCAATAGGGAGGTAAAGAGTTACCTGGGCATTTTGATCCAGAATACATTTACAACCCTAAGTTTTGTTAGTGGTACAGAACTGATTGGTGCTCAGGAACAGCTGGTATGGCCATGACTTTAGCAAGTAAGAGGACACCAGGTCCAATGTTGGAGTAGCGATAGCCTTTGCCATTTTCCAACAAATACAAGTTTGTTGCCTCTGAGGATGAGGGCTAAGTCTGAAAAGTGGATAAGCAAACTTACCACTGTACAGAAATTGATTCAAGTGGGGAGAATAAAAAGGAATGTATGGTGCTAAGATACAATGTAGTAAGGGGATAGATACCATTCTCTGTACTTTCAAAGTTTTTATTGACTTCTTAGTGCCAAAGTTAAGTACATTCCCTCAAAGTTTGAGAAAAACCTGGATGGGAGGGGAACATCCACTTGTGGTTAGCATAGGAATCAATGACTAGGAATGAGGTTCTGCTGAGGGAATTTGAGGAGCTGGGGTTCAAACTAAAATGCAGAATCTCCCAGGTAATCTCTGGATTGTTACTTGAGCCATATACAAATTGGCATAGTGGCAAAAGGATTTGAAGGTTAATTGTCTGGCTGAAAAAGTGGTGTGCATGTTGGGGTTTGTTTCATGGTGCACGAGCAACAGTTCTGGGGAAAGAGTGAGCTATCCCATTGCAAATAACTGCACTTGTCCCTGCAAATCAAATAACTAGGCTGGTAATTTAGGCTTTAAAGTAATGAAGTAGGGTGTGAAGAATTGAGGAAAATATCAATTCAAAAGCAATAAGAGATAAATCAAGCTGTACAGTTGATGATTTACGTAAAAATAAGTTGGGTGGGGTCAGGAATGAACAGAGAGCTTAATGAAGGACATGAAGTGACAGCGAAAAGTAGGAAAAGTTGGAGCTAGAGGTACTGTATCTAAGTGCATTGAGTATTCACAATAAAATAGATGAAGTAACTGCACTGATAGAAATAAATGGATTTGATCTATTAGCCATTAGATGTAGCTGCAGAGCAATCAAGATTTGAAATAGGAAAATGGAAGAGGAGGGTGTGTATGCTGGGGCGGGGGTGGTGCTTGTGGTCCTGATACTAAACAGTGGGGCAGTAGTGTGAAAGAATCTTAGCTCAGAAAAACAAGATTAGTTTGGGTGGAGCTCAGAAACAAGAAGCAGAAAGTTTCAGTGGGGGTAATTTATAGGTCCCATAATAGCAGTTGTAATGTTGGGCACAGGATAAATCAGAAAATTACAAGTTCATGTAACAGAGTAATACAGTAATCACAAGGGACTTAAGATTGATATAGAATGAACAAATCAAATTTGAGATCTTAATGTGCAGGATGAATTCATAAAATGTATATAAGATAGTCTTCTACATCAGTAGTTGAGGAACTGAGGAACAAGCAACTTCAGATCTTGTTTTGTCCAATGATTCATGATTAATTAATAGCCACATAGTAATAGAGGCTGCAGGAGGTTGGGGAGGTGGGGGGGAGGAAGTAATCATAATATAACAAAATTTCATGTTCAGTTTGATAGTGATTTAGTTAAGAAACTACAGTCACAAATTTGAAAAAAGCAAACTCCAGAGATATGAAGGGTAAATTAGTTGAACTTAGTTGGAAAACTATAGTTTCAAAGTTACAACAGTAAAAAATGGCAAACATTTACAGAAATAAGTTCTGTTTTTGCATGAATATATGTTCTCCTGAGGAATAAAAGCTCATGGGAAAACTAGTCCAACCACAGAAACCAAGGGAAGATAAAGAATGGTGGTTAGCACTCTGCCTGACAGCGCCAGGGACCCAGATTCGATTCCTGACTTCAGTTGCTGTCTGTATGGAATTTGCACATTCTCCCCATGTCTGCACTGATTTCCTTCGAGTGCTCTTTTTCCCTCCACAGTTTGAAAGACGTGCTGGTTAGATGCATTGACCCGAACAAGCACCAGAGTGTGGCAACTAGGGGAATTTCACAGTAACTTCATTGCAGTGTTAAGTCTTACTTGTGACTAATAAATGAACTTCACTTTTACTTTTTAGTATTCAATTAAAGGAAGAAGTCTATAAAGTTCTCACAAAGAATGGTAAGCCTGATAATTGTGAGGATTTTAGAATATTGTACTGAAAGTGAAAGAGAAAATAAATTATTGAGTAAACTATAGATACGCAAAAACATTAGCAAAAAGAACCAAGATTTCTTACGTGGCAGAGGCATGAGAATTTATAGCAGGGTAAAGGAAATGGAGATATGAAACAAATATCTGTTTTCATGGTTGCAAATACAAAAAAAATTCCAGGAAATAATGGGGAACCAAGGTGTTATTTAGAATAAGGAACATAAGAAACCTAGTATCAGTTAAGAAATAATATTATAGAAATTAATGGGACTGAAAGCTGCAAATACCGTGGATCTGTTATCCTATATCCTATTGAGACAAGAAGGAGCAGGTTATTTAGGATTAAATACAAGGATGAGAATTTAAATTGAGAGAATTGAGGGATAATGAACATAATTGCAAAATGCAGAGAAAGTGTAATTGTTAAACAGAATTTCATGGGACATAAGGTCAAGTCAATAAAGTTCAATGAATTGAAGTTTATAGAATGTAGAAAATGGAAGTTACACACAATGTATTGCTACTGTTGATGGGATTTTATGGCCTCGCTCATTCCAAAACCGTAAAATCCTGCTTGAAGTCAACGGAGCTTCCCATTGCCCCCCCCTCCCTTGCCTACTCTGAGTCCTGCGGTAGGTGGAGTGGTAAAATTCCAGCCATTATGTCTGGAGATGAAGAAGACAATGAGGGTTTATGCGGCAGATTAGCTAAGGTAGAAACAGAGGTGGGTTTAGTTACAGAAATGATATGGGCAACTTCACCATTCCAATAGTTTGGGCAAGGCACGTTTTACAAAATATAGCCAGAAGGGAATGCAAGTAAGGAGCAAGTTGTCACCATCCATGAGCAAAATTTCCATCAAAGCCAGAATATCAGTGCTATAATGCACAATAAGGTATGGGTAACAAAAGCCTTGTTATTCAATGAATGGAAGTTCTGAAGGTAGATGTAGTGGTGATTGTTGATCCATTGATAAAAGTCAAGGGACTAGTAGTCACTGACCCTGTTACTGAACTAAGCTACAGGATTAAAGGCAATGCAGATAATGGAACAAGAAACGCTAAGAAAAAAACAAAGGGAAACAGAAGTAATGAGTCCTGAACAACATGACGCAAGCGTGAAAGGGGATTTAGGTTTCCCTTGGCAGGGCAATGGTAAAATATATGACATACATACCTTACATTATCCAAAATAAAATCAAAGTAGTTCAATTGTTGTTCATTACATCATATATACATCACGTATTAGCAATTAATGTGGCGTTTGAAATGGCTGCATTAATAACTAATGTATCAATCAAGTATTTATATTTTGTTTATAACATTTTATTTATGTTTTTTTTCTGATTATACCACATATTGGTAGGCCAAACTTTGAAGCATAGTGAATAATCATGCTTGATTGTTGCAATGAATGAAGCAATCCATTAGGCAAGGATTACTGTTGTCTCAAACGTTCTTCCTGCTTTTACTAAAAACTTCGACATTTCATTGGAAGAAACATAAGCTAGATTCTCTTCAATACATATGAGAACTCTTTTGGCTGAACTGGATAGATTTAATAAAATACAACACTGATTCAGTGTTCTGGGGAATTTTATAAAGCTGATTTCTGTTCATTATGTCAGCAAAACTATATTTTGAACAGTGATAGTTCAAGTGGCTGTATGATTGAGCAAATTGGAATCATCCGCTGGCATTTCCAATAACAGCTGTGGCTATCATTATTATTCACAGATTTTGAAGTAGTTTCACATGCAAACAGAGCCAGTCACGCAAATCTTTTCTTTCAGCATCCTAATCACAGACAGTACATATACCCTGACTGTTATGAAAGAGAGAAGAAACACAAACACCAGCAATAAAAACAGTAGCCTACAGGTGCATTTGCTGTTTGATTTTTGTATAAATACGATAGAAAGAATGAATGCAAAATAAAGCCAGCTACTTTGTATAGTTTGGGCCTGCCCATCAGGCCTGAACTAGTTGCCCTTAATGGAAGAAAAGTAAATATCTAACAGTAGAGAAATAAAATGCTTGAGCTGGCTGATTGCCAATTGGCAGAAGACAAACAATTAGCTTAACCTACCAAACTCAGTCCTAAGGATACAAGAGCGAAAGAGAAGTTGTGATGGATTTTCAAGATATTTTTGAAGTTTATAAAAAGGTCTTTGGTTAGACTAATAAACACAGAAAATTGTTCTCTGGATTTATTTTAAGAATAAACATTTTAAAAACTTACAATGGAAAGGCAGCTACTGTACTACAGCTATGCACAGAATATTTTTCCTGGTTACTGGGAATAGAAGCCAATACTCAAGCAATGATCACATTACACATACAAAAAATGGAGATGAGACCTGAAAAGATTCAAAATAAGTTGTTCCTATCCATTCATGTCTCCTTCACTACATCTATAATAGTGTCAAATATTCGGCAAACAGAATTGATTTGGAATGCAGGTAATACATCTAAACTCATGTTACACGTTCAAATTACATTTTAATTCTACTTAAATAGCTCTGCAGATGTAAAAATATAACTGTAATAGTGATGGGAACAGCTGCAGCTGCTGTCGAAATTATGTTTAAGTTAACAAGTCTATGTCAGCATGTTTAATGGATAATTATATGTAATACGAATGGTTCTCCCTGAAACATAAAGACAATGAAAGCTTCTTATGGAATTTATGCACAAAAGTAAATGAAACAAGAAAGATCTGTATTCCTAGGGCACTGCTGTTGTGTTCAGTTCAGGTTTCTGTATTACAAAAAAAATCAAACCATTGGAGAAAGCACTAAAAGAATATACAAGGATGAGCAGTACAACTATCAGGAAAGATGAACTCCACAAAAGAGAAGACTGAGAGGAAACCTGCTAGAGGTCTTTAAATTATAACATACTTGATAGGGTAGACATAAAGGTGATGTCTCTACTTGTAAGATATCCAAAACTAGGGACCATATATGTATATATATATATAGTAAATTTTATATATATATATATGTATATATACACACACACTAACAGCTCCTATTTAATGCAATAAAATATTGCAAGTTGCTTCATGGGAGCATTATAAAACAAAACACGACACCAAGTCCCAATCAGGAAATATTAGGTGAGATGACCAAAATGTGGGTTAAAGAGATCAGTTTTTAAGAATCGTCTTAAAGGAAAGTAATTTACAAAGAACGAAGAACAACACAGCACGGGAAACAGGCCCTTCAGCCCAACGAGCCTGCGCTGCCGTCCTAACGTCTTAATGACATATAGAGACCAATATAGGGACAATTTGTTACCCAATCAGCCTAACAGCACATTTTTGGGATGTGGGAGGAAACTGGAGCACCCGGAGAAAACCCACGCAACCACGGGAGAACACGCAAACTCCTGCAGAGACAGGCCCAAGTCCATGTGTCTGCACAGCAACAGCGATAGTCTCTGAGCTGTCATGTTGCCCATCTGATGGTCCAGTTTAAGCATACACTAACGACGTGAAGCACTAGGCCACTCCTGAAGTAACATCCAAGAGCAGCCCTCGCACGACCTGCCGAATGCATGCACCTTGTTGGTCAACAAGGTGGACCGATTAGCCTGTGGAAACAAATAAAGTATTTAAACAGTCCTCCTATATCCCTCTATCTGCAGACCGCTCATGTGGCTGTCCAAGAGACCCTTAAACAACCCTAGCGTGCCTGCTCCCACCACCTTACTCAGTAGTGCATTCCACACCCCCACTACCCTTTGTGTGAAAAAATGCCCTCTAATATTCGTCTTATACATTGCCCCCCTCACCCTAAGGCCGTGACCCCTCGTTCTATCCGATTCTAATGGTGGAAAAAGCTTACCACCATTTACTCTATCTATACCCCTCATAATCTTATATACCTCTAATAGATCCCCTCTCAGCCGACGTCTTTCAAGGGAAAACAACCCCAGTGCGTTTTTAGAGAGGTGGACAGGCATAGGGAGGTTATTCTGGATCTAGGTGCCTAGGCAACTGAAGGTGTGGCAACCAACGGTGGAGTAATTAAAATCAGAATGCTCAACAGGCCAGAATTAAATGGGCACAGATATCTTGGAGGGGTCAGAGGCTGAGGGATATTATAGAGATTGGAAGGGGTCAATGTAGTGGAGGGATTTGAAAAGAAAGATGACTTGACCGTGAGCCATTGGAAGTCGTCAAGCACTGGAAAATAAGTGAATGGGATTTAGTGCAAATTAATACAGTAGAACTTTGGATGACTTATGTTTCCCGAGTGCAAAAAGTGGCAGACCAACAGCAGTACTTTGAAATCAAGGTAATAAAAACATGAATGAACATTTCATCAGCAGATGAGATGAAACAGGGGTGAAGTCAAGCAATGTTATGTAGAGGAAAATGGATGGTCTTACTGAAGGTGTGACTACGTGGCCAAAAGATCACCTCAGGGCCAAATATGAAACAAAGGTTGAAACAAGCTGATTGGTTCAGAGTATAATAAGAATGAAGTGAGATAGTGAAACACACTACCACACTGAGTGGTGAAGGTGGTGGAGGAGGAAATGACATCAAAGGGAAAGCTAAATAAGTAACTGAGAGAGAGAGGAATAGAATGATGTATTGATAAGGCGAATGACCTGGGGTGAGAGTCATGTGGAGCATAAATGACAGCATAAGTTAGTTGAGCTGAATGGCATGTTTAATTAGACTATTAAATTCTGTTTATAGTCATTTGGTAATATAGAACTTGAGTATTGCTGAAAGAACTGTCATAGTATTAAAACTTTTCAACTCACACTCAGCAGGACAGTTTGCAAAACAACAAAAATAAAGAGGTCTTCGATTTATACTGTGTGAGAAAAGAGCGCTGATTGGTTGGCAAGTGGACTCTGATTTGTAGAGATGTTGTCAAGGAGAATGGAGCAGGTGACTGCCAGGGTTTAGTTTAACTTCCAACTAGGGGGTCATCTCTGATTGGTCAAGACATTGCCATGGGGAATGAACAGGGAATGGTTGTTCCCCAAATTTTTATTACATTGATAAAGGCAGAATGCATGGACAAGCTCCTTCTGTCTGCAAAAGCCAGAGCTCTGTATGTGAATAAATGTGACTTCTAGCATGTGCAAATGAGCCACACTATGAGCCAGGCTGACAATCTTAAATTGAATTAAATTTATTTTCACTCTGTGCAATAAAAGAAATAGAGACAAACTGATGAAAAGAGATGTCGAATGATACAAGGCCTTATGCAGCATTGAGCAGATGCAGGCATCATCACCTGCTGGCAGTAATCCAGATCATTTATTTTAAATCGAATTTTCATAAGAGTACATTCATATATAGATTTTATGAAACCATTGCACATTATTGTTCTGTGCTTGCATTGATATTCAGGTTTCCTGATATGGCTATGTTTGTACTGGAAGAAATATGAAGTGTGGAGAGAGAGATGATTTGTCTTGGTGCTGAGGGATTAGTTAGGCTTGGAAAGGAAGAGAGCACCCTGAATAATAGGCGAGATTTTACGAGCCTCAATCCTGCCCGAGGCCAATGGAGATTCATTGCTGCAAGCCTTTATAAATCATTTCAGAACATCTTAAGCATATGAAAGATGCTCTATAAATGCATATTCTTTCTTTGATTGTGATGTCTACTTTGGTGGATTTTATTGATACTGACAGTTCAGGAAAGATGTTTGCCTCTCCCTGATGTGGAGTTCAGAACACATTCTATTTATTTGAACTTTAATAAAGTCTTAACAATTTTTAATAAGAGAACCTTACAAATACTCATCATTAACTCAATGTTGAATTGGAGTGAGATTCAGCGTAGCTGTACCAATGGATGAAATGTGTTTTTCTTCATAGGCATATTGCTTGTCTGTTAATTTATCTCTACTTTTTCATCTTTGGAGGTTTTGTGGCACAGTGAATAGTGTCCCTGTATCTGAGTGAGAAGCTCTAGGTTCGAGTCCCACCCCAAGACTTAATGGTCAAGGAAAGTGCGTTCAACATGTGACAAAATAGATTGAGTGTCAACCTGCAAATCCTTCCACCTCATTAATGGGTTGGTGGTAAGAGTGGAAGAGACATTGCCATGACATTTTCATTACAATTTAGCACAGAAAGAAATACTCACAGAATGTTTTAATTGGGCTGAATTTTCCCAACATTTGTTAGTGTGTCAGGTTCAGACTGAATACCAATGTGTATCAATCCAGATGCACAGCCAAGTTTTCGTTCCAGACTTTCTGGCAGTTGGTACACCCTGGAGGGGGTGGGGTTGGGGAGGGGGGTTGGTGGTGGTGGTTGGAGGCTGTTAAAGCTGGCAACGATGGCTCCAGAGTGGGACCAGGGCACCAAGTTTAAAGAATGCTATAGGCTGCAATATAAATAAACTGCCTCCCACCCCCAAAAAGACACATATTTATCAATGGAAGGGTGTGAAATGTTGCAGGTCCTTTTGTGGCTCAGATCAAATACATGCCACATTTGAAGGTTCATTTTATTAAAAATACTCTTCTGGGACACCATGTTAAGGAAGCATATCAGGTACTTCACAATATTGTGAAGTTCTGGAAAATTCTGTATTATTTGCTTGCAACATTGGGTGATCTACCCCCATGCAGGGATCAGGGCATTCCCTACTCCCCTACCATGCTAGAATTGTGCATTACAACTAGTTTTCATTTTTGAAAACCAGCAGTGTTTCGTATCCACATGATGTCCCACCACTAGGTGAGACAATGTGGAGGAAGGACAGAATTAGTGGCATTAAATCCTATAATTAGATTCAAATCTATCTTAAAATATGTTAATCAGACCAAACCTTTTCTGGATATGAACCTGATGATGCCAATGGAGGGGAGCAGGGAAGATTCCAAACCAAAATCTCAGCGGTGCAAATCCTATTTTGGGTCTCTGACAAGCGTTATCGCCAATACAAGATTTGCACCTATGGCTAGCGTGGCCACTAGATCGTGGCCATTGGCTTCAAGAATTATTTCCTAAATTGCTCTTCGTCAGTATTTTTTATTTTTGACTCCAGAAGAGCAAACTAAACTTAATGCAAATTAATTTATAATTTATATATTGTAAGTAACTGAATATGAGAAATCTATCATAAACTGAGCAATGATTTTCAACATGAATTACAGTTAAATTCAATTATTTGCTAAGTTATACTATTTGCCAAACATGCTGTACACATAACTGGAATTGAGCACAATGTAGTGTAGTGTGATGTTGATAGTGCAAAGACTACAACACATATAATAGTCAGTAACCTTTTCCTATCTCTCCTCCTTGTGAACGTACCTGCCTTTAGGAAAGGGATCTGTATAACTGTGAATGACAACTTCCCATTAAATGAGTGAGTATGATTAATGACTTTCTGTCAAGCAAGAATTTTCTCCCGATAAATTCTCTTAAGCACAAAGTGCTACTTGTATCCTAATGTCGGCTAACTAAGAGGGAGAACAAGAAAGCTCCCAGAACAATTGGCATTAAAAAAGCCTTTTTAAATTATGCCTTTTTAGTTGTCTCAGCAGCCTGCAGCAAACAAATGCTGAAGAATGCTCGTGGGAGTGCAAAAGGATATTTGTGGTGCTGAAATGTGGGCAAGGGGCCAAAATAAGCAGCCTAATGTCATATGCGGTGTAAAGAGGCTTTGCAAACAAAATGAGCACTTGAGCAAAGGTGAGGCCCAAACAACTAAGCGACTACTGAAAATCTGTACGCTATATGACAAAATTAGGATCAAATAAACACCATATTTAATAAAAAAAGGTACAATAACATTTGAAGAGGTGCTAACAATGTTAAAATTGTGTTCATGTGATGTCCATTCACAATACCTATTGATACTAACAGCACTCCTGTATACACTTCAAAAATATCCATTTCATTCTGAACTTTTCAAGCTGCTTGTCCACAGACTTTCTCTCCACCAACATGCAACAAGAATGCAGGAAAGTGAAATTTTTTGGCCTGTGTTGTTGTTCCAGGATCCTTGGTGCTGGTCCCCAGATCAAAATTCAACACCATCAGAGATCAAAGCTACATCCCACGAATCTAATGCACCACAGGCTGATGTCCTAGCATATTACTTAACATCTGATTTGTCATTCCTTTAAGAGGTTTGACAACACCAATTTTAAATCCAACTGATTTATTTGATAGTAAACTTGCAAGCTTTCAGCCTTTGTAGCCTTCGTCAGGCAAATGAGGTGTTCTCTTACTGAGTTTAACTCATAGCCATTCCCCTTAGAATAGAATATGACATAGGAAAAGGACAGAGCAGGAGAAGCTGTTGGTAGAGGAAGGAGGGACAGATATGCTCTCAACAGGAGACTATGCCAACCCAAGCTGCTCAGAGACTAAATCTCCTCCCTGAAAATCAGTGAGAAACAAAGTGTGAGATGTCTGTTCTTCAGCAAAGACAACCTCATTGAAATCTGCTACCTTTTACAGCCACAGAAGGTAGAAGGGCAAGGATAGCATTAACCGTGGTTTTGAATTTTTACAGGTTTAGTTTCTTCCAGGACAGAGTTGAAGATATTTGCAACGTCTCACAGTTTGCATCCACTGTTGGGTATAGTCACGGAAGCCCTCTATCTGATTAAACTCATCACATTTCACCCTCACTTGCTAGAGAGGAGCAGGCGAAAAAAATGTCATTTTGTGAGGACTGCCAGTTTCCCTATTGCGCAGGTGACATTGACTGCAGGCAGATAACTCATGCATGCTGCATGTCATATCTTCCCTACATCACAACCAAAAGCCACATCATCCTCAACGGCTGACTGGTGTGTGACTATAGGCAGATACCATGTGGATCAATTCCAGTTGCATTTAAGAAAACCAAAGGCTGCCACATAGGGCAACAAGGGCTATCCATTGGAGAGACTGTTGATGACTTCAGTGCACAATTCACACATTCTCTGCAGTACATATAAAATGAAAACCATGCTGCCATATGAAATGTGCTAGAATAGACCATTAGCTCACTGAAACAATGCTTCCTTTCTCTGGAGTACACTGGAAAAACCCTGCAGTACTTGGCAAAGTGCAGGTCAAGATTCATGGTGAATTGCTGCTTGCTGCATGACCTCACCAGCATGAGGGAACATGTGTTGTCATCAGTTTATACATTGAACACCTTGACAGCAGCAGTGTGAGGATGTAGACAAACAGGTGCATCAGGGAGAGGGAGGAAAGAGGAGGAGAAGCAGCATAAGGAGAGAAGAAGAAGGAGGAAAAGGATGGAGAATGTAACATATTTATCCCTTTCTGGTTGAATTGTCTGCGAGGAAGCCATCTTAGTGTAATAACAGTAATAACAATCCAATTCTACATTGACCAACACTTCCGCAACTTACCTCATTTTGCCCATGGTCATGGACGTGGACTGAGTCACAATACAAAAATAAAAGCCATTTCAAAAAACATTCCAAATCTATTTTGCAAATTAAGTCATGCTATGTTATATACAATAGTAAATAATCATCATTGTTCATTACTTTGGTATCTGTCACCCCTGTGCCTTATTATGCTAATACTCCATCAGGATTCTTGTCAGCATAGCTGGTGGAAAGCCATTGACTTACATTGGGGGAGGCTGCAAATGATCTTGGAGAATGACCTCAAGCAGCTCCTGCTGGTAGGGAAAAGAAGGGGAGAAATACTCTCAGCAGGAGGCTATGTCAGCCCAGGCTCAGAGAACAATTCTTCTCCCTGAGAATCATTGAGGAACAAAGTGTGAGATGTCTGTTCTTCGGTGAAGACAGCCTCACCGAAATCTGCTACCTTCTACAGCCACAACCTTAGAGTAGGGCAAGGAAAGCATTATCATGGTTGTGAAGTTGACTGTGGTTTTGAATTTTTATTTTTTCCATGGGTGCACCATTTCGGCATGCATGGCACACATCCGGCCTGGTGACAGTAAGAGTAGGTATGAAATGGCAGGGATGGATAAACAAATATTGCCTTCCTAAGAGAGTACAGCAGGTTCAAGGTCCGTGGAGCCATTGCCCTTCTCCATGGTGGTGCAGTCCTGGTAATCTGTTGGAGGACAAGTTGTTGGATGACTATGACATCTTGCAAAAGGTTCATAGTCAGCTGATTGATCCTGAGATCACAAGTATTAGAAGCAGAAATGGATCATTTGGCCCATGCAGCCTGTTCTGCCATTCAGTAAAATCAAGGATCTGTCTGTGGCCTTAACTCTACTTTTCTGTCTGCCCCTTTACATCCACAGCACCCTTGAAGATCAAAAGCCTGTCTAATAATCTAGGTTTTCTTGACAATTCTCCTCTCCACACTAATTTTTAACATGACTTGTCCCGTACTCATAAAGTATCTTAGCTTGTGGCATAGCTCTAAACTGCCAAAACCTTCAGTGAGGATAACAGTGTTAATCTACTGAAAGCAGAATTTCAACATGGAAAAACAATGTTTTAACAAAAAAGTTATGCAGCGCACTGATTCTAGACATAGACTGAAATTGGATTCCCTGGGGAATCTGAACAGCACCACACAGCTCTACACAAACAAATTTCTCCCCTTAAACATTTAATTGTCCAAGTTTTTTCCATAGGAATTTTAAACATCTTTAATGTAACCTCCTACACTAATTCTTCCAATCCATATTAAGAAAATAATGAGACAATTTACCCGAAGGCTTCTGCTCATGCCTCTGTTAAATTAGTCATTAAGACGACAAAGTTGCAGAAGACTGGCTTGGTTTGACTTGCGTGAAGTTTCTTACTCAATGTTTGTGGTGAAGTCTAGCTTAAATCTTCCAATAACCAAGATCACTAATTTGAAAAATAGAATAGCAGTTGTACTTAGAAGTTTTGTATGATGTACATTGCGAGCTCAGGATTTAGAGACATTTGATTAATAGCAAAGTATAGGAGATGGGATTATTATTTCTCAAATGACTAAAATTGCTCAAATGTTATACATTAACTGCTTAACAATATATTCTGCACCCACTCCTTTCCTTCTCCTTTATGTACTCTATGAATGGTATGATTTGTCTGTATAGCATGCAAGAAACAACACTTTTCACTTTATCCAATACACATGACAATAATGAAACAAATCAAATCAAATCATGCTGAGGGCAAGATTGAAATATTTGAGATGGAAATAGAAAATGCTGGAAACACATAACATATTAGTCAGCATTTGTGGAAACAACACAAAAGCTAAATAAAGCCAATCCAACATTTCAATCCAATAATCCAAAACATTGTTTTTTCCTGTTCTCCATTGGCTGACCTGCTGTATATTTCTAGAGCAAAGAACAATGAATGAAGAAAATTATAGCACCAACCATGCTACCTGACTGAACTAAAACCCCCACCTTTGTGGGGACCATATTGCTCCATTCCCATCCTATATATGTATTTGTCCAAAGTATCCCTTAAAAGTCACTACTGTATCTGCTTCCACTATCTCTCCTGGCAGTGAGTACCAGGCATCTACCATCCTCTGTGTAGAAAACTTGTCTCGTACACCTCCTCTAAACCTTGCCCTTGAACTTTAAACCTATGCCCCCTATGAATTAACTCTTACATCCTGGGAAAAAGCTTCTGACTATCCACTTTGGCCATGCCCTCATAATCTTGTAGACCTGTATTAGGTTGCCCCTTAACCTCTGTCATTCCAGTGAGGACAAACCAAGTTTCTCCAACCTATCCTCATAGTTAATATTCTCCATACCAGGCAATATTCTGGTAAGTCTTTCTGTACATTCTCCAAAGCCTACACATCCTTCTAGTAGTGCAACAACCAGAATTAAACATTATATTCCAAGTGCAGTCTAACTAAGGTTTGATAAAGCTGCAACATAACTTGTCAATTTTTAAACTCAATGCCCCAGCCAATGAAGGCAAGTGTGCTGTATGTCTTCTTGGTAATCTTCTCCACCTGCGTTGCTACTTTCAGTGACCTGTGTACCTGTACACCCAGATCCCTTTGCCTATCAATACTCTTAAGGGTTCGGCCATTAATGTATATTTCCTATCTGTATTAGACCTTCCAAATGCATTACTTCACATTTATCTGGATTAAACTCCATCTGCCATTTCTCCAACCGATTTATATTCAGCTGTATCCTCTGATGATCCTCATCTCTATTCACAAATCCACTAAACTTTGTGTCATATTCAAACTTACTAATCAAACCAATTACATTTTTATCCAAATATTTATATATATTACAAACAGCAAAATCCCAGCACTGATCACTGAGGAATGCCATTTGTCACAATGCCTCTCAGAAACACATCCTTCCACTGCTACTCACTGTTTTTGATGACCAAACCAGTTCTGTATCCACCTTGTCAGCTCACCTCTGATTCCATGCACCTTTACTTTCTCCACCAGTCTGCCATGAACTTTTCCTTAATTAGTTCACATTTTAGGTATCTGCAGAACTATCTATTGATTAAAGGTACTTCACTAGCTATTCTGGTTTTCTGGTTCCTGTGTTCTGGTTTCACTTCCAATGGAAAGATTTGGATATATTGGCCTTCTTTACATTAGAAACCTGTAAACAGGGAGCATTCCCAGGATCTTAGATTGCATGATGGTGAATATCTGAGGCAATAAAAAAGAGTAATTACAGATTACTCAGCTGCTGAATAATAGTCAAACATTTTTTTGTAAGCACATATGTTTTAGCATGTTGTATGATGCGAAGGTTGGGTGGGATAATATGCATGGCTCTCTGGATGAGCTAGCAGGTTTGAAGATCCTGGCACCATATTTAAACATCACTCCAGCACTCTCTCCAGATCACCTGTCTCCACCAGACCTCACAAGATGTCAGCAATCCAGAGGGAAAAAGCTAGCAGCCTCGTGAAAAACCTGTTCCTCGATTTAACCACCCTCCTGCTGAGCCCATTACCTGTTTGGTGCCCTTGTCCCACTCATACCTCTACCCACTGCATCTGGAGTCTTCATCCATCAATGTATGTTTTGCTATAATCCCTTTTGTCCCCTTGTTTATTGGCTTTACATGCAGACTATAGGTTATAGGTTCCCTCCCCTCGGTTTTCCCTCTGCCTTCCACTGTTTGTCGTCCTCTTCCATTTCCTTGCCCCTCAGCCTGCCATTGTGAGCCCTCATCCTTCTCCTACATCTTGCATTGCCTTCTTCCCACATTCCCCCCCTTGCCTTCCACACAGGATACACATACGCACACACACACACACCTCTCACAACCCCTCCTCGGCCTCATCTTATACTCCAGCCTCAGTTAAACTTCAGACTTTGGTATCAGTGGCAGCATGAATCCCACAGCTCAGTGCTCGCTAGATCCTGGTATGTGGTGCCAAAGGAAAGGAAATCCCTGTACTCCCCAAACCCAGGTGCATTATTGATTTGAGACAGTGATATGGGAGCATCCACGGATTCAGCAGTATGGTTATGTGCATGAATACCAGCTCAGCATGGAGATGGAGGGTAGGAACTAGTCTGCTCTGGCAGACTGGTGAACAATGCATCAGGAACAGCACAGCTATGGCAATGTTGCACTCATCCCAAAGCCACTTGCGGACTGAAGACTGTTTGTGTGCATCATTCATTAGCAATCAGGTTTTAGACCAATATAGTGCTATGTTGGTGCAACACAAGATTGAATGGTTGACGAGATGCTGGCAGGCAGTTGCTTTAATGAATATTCATGAGGTGCATGTGACATTCATGTCATCAGCCAGTGGGAAGACTGAATGGCCATTAACCTGCTATTGGAGAATTGTACATAATTTTGCACTAGTGGGCTTGTGATGTTTTGGTTTTCTCTAGATTCTCTACCTTCACCCACTATCAAACCCATCATGAACATTCACCCAATGTTCGCATCTGTAAGAGCTGATCTTTAGTGAATACCCTAATCCAACCAGTAAGAAGGAGCAGGTACAAACTCTCCTTCTGGACCTTTTCACTTGGCTGAAGTAAATATAACTCTGAAGAATATTCAGTCTTAAGGGGAGATGTAAAGGGATTGACCCCAAGAACAATCACTACTTCTGGCAAAACCTAATACCTTTAAATGAGTTAGAGTCTTGTTGAAATCTTTAAAGAGTGTAGTGGTTGGAATGTTTGGGAATTCTGGATAAGCTCACTAACGTAGGGTAGTCAGATGGAAAGAAGATGCATTCATGCCTTTGTTCATCGCCCACTCTCCCCACCCTGCCCTGCTGAGAAAATAGCTGAAGTTAAGAAAGATAGGGAAAATTCTAGATACAGTCTGATACCATCCCATTATTTCTGATTCTGTGATGAATGTTCCATCCCATTGGTGTCTTGGTCCTAACCTGAATTTCAGGCCTTTTGTGTATTGACAAGGTTATTCTACCAAGCTTCTTGTGAACCTTTATGTTAATCATTCTTTACAATTCCTTAGAAAAATTAAAGTTTGGCCTCCATGTTATTTGACTCTAAGCTCTCTTGAAATTGATATCACAATTTTTCATATTACCTTGTTAAAAATCATTTATTTCATTGCAGGCAGTATAAGGTTAGAATTTAATAATACACACTAATAGAAGATAAATGATGTCAGCTGCACTTCTAAAGGTTAAATGCTATCTGGTTGTGTGGGGATCCAGCAATGGAAGGGGAAAACAGCTGTTCTTGATTAATAGTGCCAGCTATTTCCAAATGGTGCCCTGTCATCACTTATGCCATAGTCACAAACTACTGCACTGCTTTCCCTCTCTAACCAAACACTTGCCAATTTGTTGTAATGTTAGAACACATTCAGTGAACAGAACGACAATGACTTTTTTAATAATTACATTCTCCTGCAGTTGAAAATCACTACGTAAACATGAGCAGTGAGTTTTTACTAAGCACTAACACAAAAATGTTCTATTACTGTAATGAAGCACATAGATGTCTTAAAATTCAAAACTGCTCATGGCCACTGAAATGTATGACACTAAACTGAAGGTTATTATGGGCTTCCATAGGAATAGTACTTTGGAAGAAGACAGCAGTGAATGTATTATAAGGTACCGTATTCTATTCTGTCTTGTAGTATAATTGAGTATGATAGTGATATTCGGGACGGATGAGCAATGAGCTTGCATAACAATCTTGACATAAGGCCGGAATCATTTTAAGTGTCACACTTTGTTACCATCTTCAAGGGCAGATTCCTGTCCATTTTTGGCAGGAATTCTTTTTTTTGAATTCATTTCTGCATGTGGATATCGCTGGCTAGGTTATTGCCCATCCCCAATTGCCCTCAAGAAGGCAATGATCTTGAACTGTTGCATTTCATGTAGTGCACTACACCCTAGTGCTGTTAGAGAGGGAATTCCAAGATTTTGCCTTAGCGACAGTGAGGAATGGTGATGTAATTCCAAGTCATGACATCAAGTGGCTTGGAGAGGGATTTGTGGGTCATAATGTTCCTATCTGTCTGTTGCCCATGTCCTTCTAGGTGAGAGCAATCATGAGTTTGAAAGCTGCTGTTTAAAGAGTCTTGGTGAATTCCTACAGTGCACGTTGTAGATGGTTCACACTGCTGCCACTGCATGTCAGTAGTGGAAGGGGTAAATATTTGTGGATGGGATGCCAATCAAGCAGGCTACTTTGTCATGGATGGTGTTGAACTACTTGAATGTTATTGGAGCAAATAACACTCCTGACTTGTACTTTGTAGATGATGGGCAGATTTTGGGGAATCAAGATGTGAAAGTTACTCACTACAGGATTCCAAGCCTTTGACTTGCTCTAGTAGCTGTAGTACTTTAGTCCAGTTCAGTTTCTAGTCAATTGTAACACCCAAGATTTTGATAGCGGGGGTTTCAATGACAGTAATGCCTTGGAAATTCAAGAGGTGATGGTTAGATTCTATCTTGTCGGAGATAGCAACTGCCTGTCATTTTTGTAGTGTGAATGTTACTAACCATTTATCAGCCCAAGCCTGGATATTGTCCAGATTTTGATGCAATTGGACATGGACTGCTTCAGTATCTATGGAGTCACAAATGATACTGAACATTGTTCAATCATCAGCGAACATCCGACCTTATGATGAAAGGAAAGTCATTGATGAAGCTTAAGGTGGTTGGGCCCAGAACATTATACAGGTACTGGGTGGAAGTAGGATTTTATGCTGCAGGAGTCTGCTATTAAGGGTCTGCAATGCCTTCCTGCATCAGGATAAATCAATAGCTGTGGAGTCAGTTAATAGGAATCTACAATGCCTCTCTGCATCAGGATAAATCAATTTAGGGAGGGAGAGTGGGGATGGTGCAATGAGGGGCACAGAAAACTACCATCATTGAGGAATAAAGGTCTTATTCCTAGTTCCAAAAAATTGGTGTTTCCTTGTGATGGTGG
Source organism: Sphyrna mokarran (assembly GCA_024679065.1). Taxonomy (NCBI): domain Eukaryota; kingdom Metazoa; phylum Chordata; class Chondrichthyes; order Carcharhiniformes; family Carcharhinidae; genus Sphyrna; species Sphyrna mokarran. The sequence continues at coordinate 73,377,556 of JAGIQG010000005.1, forward strand.
AGGTACACTCCTGCTCCTAAAAGGAAAAACAATAAAATTGTTTTAAAAAAATTACCTCACTGAACCTCTGGTGACCCTGTATCCATTACCTGGCAGGTATCTACAAAAATCTATGTGTGTGATCCCTGCAGCCCAGGGGTAAGTGTTTGCTGGAGTCTGAATAACATCACCAGATCCTGACATGGGTTTTAAGCTTTTGCTTTCTTATTCACAGCAACACTTTTGAGTTCAGTTTTACTCTCAACACAACGGATTGGCACAGTTTCTGAATTTCAGCAAGGCAGTGGTGCGATTGAAAAGCTATAAGATTAAGATCTGGTTAAAATGAATCAATTCTACAATATATCCACTCACTGCCACCACCTCACACTAAAGCCCTTGAAATGTCCCTTAGTTTTAGATTGCATCATTGTGAAATCAGCAGATTGACAGGGTTTCATTCATTATTGATGCAAGCTTCCTACTGCTTTCACTGAACCAATTGCTTCCTTTTGTTGGCAAACCTCTGCACAATAATTTTGACTTCACTGAATCATTCATCGAATCCCTACAGTGCAGGTTGAGGCCACTTGGCCGATCGAGTCTGCACTCCCAACAATCCCAACCAGGCTCTACCTCTTTAAACCCACACAGTTATCCTGTCAATCCCCCCGACACTAAAGGGCAATTTAACACAACCAATCTGCCTAATCCTTACATCTTTGGACTGTGGGAGGAAACCGGAGGATACGGGGAAAAAGTGCAGACTCTGAATAGACTGTGATCCGAGGCCAAAATTAGATCTGGGTCCTTGCAGCTGTGAAGCAACAGTGCTTCCCACTGTGCCACTGTGCCGCCTACAATTCTTTCAAAAAGAAGTATTCGAATAGATTACTTAGAGCGCCGGGGCAAACTTTTTGTTTTTGTGAATACCTTGGCTTGCAAAGTTTAAGAAGAACAGTGCTGTTTGCCCTGCATTACAAATCATTCTGTTTTAGGTCTGTAGACAACCAAGAAGGTACAGCAGTCTTTTAAACATGCTCTCAGTTCTTGACATATTGTTGCTGCTGGTTAGCCAGAGAATGTTAAATCATTTGATTGAAATCAGTACAGGTTTGGATTTGGATCAATAGCTTAGCCAGTTTGGATAAGAGCAGTGCAATTTTGTTTTCAGCCACATTTACTGAGGCTACTCAGAAAAGCTGAAACTGTGCACGAAGTGTCAGTGAAGGATAGGATGACCAGACCCCCGTGTTTGTCTGGGACAGTCCAAGTTTTTCACCAAATTTCCTGATGTCCCGACAGCTTTCACCAGATTGCTCAAAGGTTTTCAGCTTCACCTGTTACTAATTCTTCATCTTCATCTTCAATTTCATATATGTCAGTAGCAGGAGAGAGCAAATATAACTTTTTGAAAAAGTAGATTCCTTTTAAATTGTAATTCTGTGAAATGTCAGGACTGATGTCCTGAAATTGACCAATCAGCAGACTTGTAACAAAAGCCTTAGGCTGGCTCATTATGTGAGGGAGATTCAGCTAAATCAGAGACTCAGGACTGGATTGGGGGTGCCTATAGCTACAGTTTCAAACCTGGGTGTAATTAGATATGAACATATGAATTAGGAGCAGGAAGATGTTACTTGGACCCTTGACCGTGCTCCCCCATTCAATAGGATCATGATCAATCTCATGTTAAAACTTAGAACATTACAGCGCAGTACAGGCCCTTTGGACCTCAATGTTGCGCTGACTATTGGAATAATTTAATGACCCTCTAACCTAAACTATTCCAATGTTACCCATATGCCTTTCCACTGTCCATTTAAACGCCCCGACAATTGGTGAGTCCACAACTGTTGCAGGCAGGGCATTCCACACCCTTACTACCCTCTGAGTAAAGAACCTACCTCTGACATCCGTCCTACAACTACCACCCCTTAATTTAAAGCTATGTCCCCTTGTGTTAGCCATCACCATCTGAGGAAAAAGGCTCTCACTGTCTGCCCTATCTAACCCTCTAATCATCTTGTATGCCTCAATTAGGTCACCTCTTAACCTTCTTCTCTCTAATGAAAAAAACATCAAGTCCCTCAGCCTTTCCTCAAAAGACATTCCCACCATACCAGGCAACATCCTGGTAAACTTCCTCTGCACCCTTTCCAATGCCTCCACATCTTTCTTATAATGCGGCGACCAGAACTAGATGCTATACTCCAGGTGCAGCCACACCAGAGTTTTGTACAGTTGCAACATGACCTCACGGCTCCGAAATTCAATCCCTCTACCAATAAAAGCTAACACACGGTATGCCTTCTTAACAACCTTATCAACCTGGGTGCCAACCTTCAGGGAGCTATGCACATGTACACCGAGATCTCTCTGCTCGTCGACACTACTAAGAGTCCTTCCATTAGCCCTATATTCTGTACTCCTGTTATTCTTACCAAAGTGAATCACTTCACACTTTTCCTTATTAAACTCCATTTGCCACCTCTTGGCCCAACTCTGCAGCCTATCTATGTCTCTGTGCAAACTGTAACATCCATCCTCACTGTCGACAACTTCTCCGACTTTTTCATCAGCAAATTTACTAACCCATCCTTCTACATCTTCATCTAGGTCATTTATAAAAACAACAAATAGCAGTGGCCCTAAAACAGATCCCTGAGACACACCACTTGTAACTGCACTCCAGGGTGAACATTTCCCATCAACCACCACCCTCTGTCTTCTATCAGCAAGCCAATTCCTGATCTGAACTGCTAAATCACCCTCAATCCCATGCATCTGCATTTTCTGCAGTAGCCTATCATGGGGAACTTTATCAAACGTTTTACTAAAATCTATATATACCACGTCAACTGCCTTACCCTTATCCACCTCTTTGGTCGCCTTTTCAAAAAAACTCGATAAGGTTTGTGAGGCATAACCTACCCTTCACAAAACTGTGTTGACTATCTCTAATCAATTTATTTCTCTCTAGATGATTATAAATCCTATCCCTTTTAATTTTTTCCAAAACTTTGCCCACAACAGAAGTAAGGTTCACTGGTCTATAATTCCCAGGATAGTTTCTACTCCCATTCTTGAACAAGGGAACAACATTTGCTATCCACCAGTCTTCTGGCACTATACCTGTAGCCAGTGACAACATGAAGATCAAAGCCAAAGGCTCTGCAATCTCCTCCCTAGCCTCCCAGAGAATCCTAGGGTAAATCCCATCCAGCCCAGGAGACTTATCTATTTTCATACTCTCAAGAATTGCTAACATCTCCTCCTTATGTACCTCAATCCCATTTAGTCTACAACCCAGTATGTCAGTATTCTTCTTGACTACACTGACTTTTTCCTGCATGAATACTGACAAAAAATACTCATTCAGTGCCTCTCCTATCTCTTCAGACTCCCAGGGACAATTGTTTCCGACTTTTACGTTTTGTGAAACGCGATTTTATCCTTCCATTAATATTTTCTGCTCCTGTCACCAAACTCACCTGACGCAAACGGAAGTGGAAAATCTTGGCCTCTGTTTCCTGTTAACTAGCCAATCTTCCACCCATGCCAATATGCTACACCATGAGCTTTTACCTTCCAAAACAACCTTTGATGAGACAACTTTTCAAATGCCTTCTGAAAATCTCAATACTGTACATCCACTCTTTATCCAGCACCTATTACTTCTTCAAAGAACACTAATAAATAGGTTAAACATTATTTCCCTTTTACAAAACCATGTTGACTCTGCCTGATTACTTTGAAGGAGCAGCGGTCTGAAAGCTTGTGATTCTAACTGTTCTCTTATAATGTCTTTGACAATAGCTTTTAACATTTTCTCGGTGATAGATATTAAGCTAACTGGCTAATTGTTCTCTGTTTTCTGCCTCAGTTTTTGAATAAAGGGTTTACATTTGCTATTTCCCATTCTAATGGAATCTTTCCTAAATTGGGGAAATTTCAAAAAATTAAAATGAATACATCGACTGTCTCATTAGTTACTTCTTTTAAGACTCTGGATGAAATCCATCAGGACTTGGACTTAGAACATTGAACATAGAACATTACAGTGTAGTACAGGTCCTTTGGCCCTTGACGTTGCGCCGACCACTGGAACGAATCTAATGATCCTCTAACCTAAACTATTCCAATGTTATCCATATGCCCATTCACTGACCATTTGAACGCCCTTAAAGTTGGCGAGTCCACAACTGCTGCAGGCAGGGCATACCACGCCCTTACTACCCTCTGAGTAAAGAACCTTCTTCTGACATCTGTCCTATAATTACCACCCCTCAATTTAAAACTATGACCCCTCATGTTAGCCATCACCATCCAAGGAAAAAGGGTCTCCCTGTCCACCCTATCTAACCCTCTGATCATCTTGTATGCCTCAATTAGGTCACCTCTTAACCTTCTTCTCTCTAATGAAAATAACCTCAAGTCCCTCAGCCTTTCCTTACTTGTCAACCTGCAGTTCCAACAATTTGTTAAATATCATTTCCAAGGCAGATCTAACTTTCTTGAGTTTGTTCCTCCTTTCGAATTTCTGATTAACAGCTACTTCTGGGTTTTTACTTGGACCCTCTATACTGAAAACTGGTGCAAAATAACTATTTAATTCATCTGCAATCACTTTGTTTTCCACTCTTAACTCCACAGACACACTTTTCACAGGACCAACATTCACTTTGTCAACTTCTTTCTTTTTGAAATATTAATAGAAACCCCTATCCTCTGTTTTTAGTCAGTGACCAGGAGTCACTGCTGGCTGCAGACAGATAGACTGATGCCAGTCCAAATACCCACACAAACCGACGCTATAAGCCAGATCCAGCTAATGGAGAAAGAGAATAAATAGGAAGCCACCATTCAACAGAAATCCTTAGTGACTTCTAGCAGAGTGCCAGTGTCATCAGATAGCTGCAGCATCTGGTAGTAAGATGAGTGAGTAGATGAGTGAGTGAGTGAGTGAGTGAAAGAGAGAGAGAACTGGAGCAGAGAGGAGCGGCAATTCCAGGTTGTAGCAAAGGCCTGGGTGGGGCTACATCAACCTTCACTTCATCCCCTCCACTCTCTTTGCAACTTCCTACCCCTTCACTTTAACACAATTTTATCACTACCAATCTTGCCATCTAATTGCACACTAAAATAATATTATTCAAAATCAGCAAAACATGATGCAAGCAGGAATCATTATGCCAGTATGGTCAGAAGCTTTTCATTCTTTTGCTATTACATAACTGTTTCATGCTTACACCAATTAAGATGTCATTACATGACCTCCTACCTTCAACCACCCCTCGCTCAGACTCCTGTCACTGGTTGCCCAACATCATGAAGACTCACCTTCCCAAGGCTTTTCAATGAATCCCAGTTTTGATTTTGAAAATCTGGTCTCTCTAGTGAACAACATACAATCAATTATCAGAACTGGAACCGTAAATTTGTTGAGGTAAAAAATGATGCTCATATCCAAATTAAATTCACATCCATTGAATCATAGATTCAGAGATTCCTACAGTGCAGATGGGCCATTTAGCCCATCAAGTCTGCACTGACCACAATCCCACCCAGGCCCTATCCCCATGACCCTATGCATTTACTCTAGCTAGACCCTGACACTAAAGAACAATCAAGCATGGCCAATCCACCTAACACGCATATCTTTGGACTGTGGGAGGAAAGCAGAGCACCCAAAAGAAACTCATGCAGATAAGGAGGGAATGTACGAACTTCACACCGACAGTGACCGATGCCCCTGGCAGTGCTAGCCACTGTGCTACTATGCTGCCCCTTGTGCCACTGTGCCACCCCTAAATTGGTACTTGCTTGACATTTGTGACAGAGTGTGAAACTACTGAATGCAAAACCAGCACTACTGTGAACCTGGCACATTTTGCTGGCCCTAATCCAATGCTGGTGTAAGCAGTTTATAATATTACCTGTATATCACTTTGCACCAGCACATTAATTTCTCAAAGGACAACAAAAAGCAACCTCATACCAGGCATTTAATAACACATGGCAATATTGCTGCAATCCAATAAATTATTCAAGAGTTCTTGTACTACAATGTAGTCTTCAGAGAATTCAATAGACAGCCTTTCTGACTCTGTGCAAAGCATTAGAGTGTAACAGAGTCTGCAAACAGGATTATCTCCATTTTTGCTGTGCCATTGCACTATTCACCATATAATGAAAAGTGGTTTAGTCTGTATGCCTTACACTGACTATTTACTGCTCACCTTCAAACAAGCATCAACAGTAATGGTGACAACATTGAGAGACTATCTGTTTGCGTTTGGACCACACTGCTTTTAGATGGTCAGTTCCGATTTCAGCACAGTTCAGTAAATTACAGTTTGTTAGTTTAGAATTGTACAATTACATCGTTAGGAAGGAAGAACTAACTTTAATTCATATAGTTCCTTTTCAAGCTCAGAATCTCCTAAAGTGTTTTACCGCAATGAAGCTTTTCTGAAAAACTCGCACAAAGCAAAATCCCACAAACAGAAATACAATCTTGACCAGATAATCCATTTTAATAATATTGGTTGAGAGATAAATGGCCATGGCATCTGGGAGAAAGCCGCTGCTCTTTTTCAGATATATAGGCCTTAATTTTCATTGAGTCAGAAGGGTTCCACACATTAACCAAACTGGTGCCAGACCTTGGTTCTGGAAGTGTTGTCCTGAAATTGCAGTCACTATTTTTGCCGTGGGGAGAAAGGTGTGAAATAGGGTCACATATCCACAGCTCATGGAGACAATGACATATTTAAAGTGCAGATGTGTTTAAATATAAGCAATTTTGGTGCTGGAAGCTTCATAAGCAGGAATTGTGGGTTTTGTACATTTGAGGAAAACGTTTTTTTATTTGTTCATGGTATATGGGTATCACTGGCCACTCTAAGTGTCCATAAGATGGTGGTGGTAAGCTACCTTTTCAAGCCACTGGAGTCCATCTGTTACAGATAGACCCACAGTGCTGTTAGGCAGTTCCAGGCTGTTGACCCAGTGATAATGAAGGATCAGCGATATAGTTCCAAGTCACGACTATGTGGGGCTTGGAGGGAAACGTATGGCTGCTGATGTTCCCATTCACCTGCTGCCCTTGTATTTCCAGTGATTGAGTTGTGGGTTTGGAAAGGACTGTTGAAGGAGCTGCGGTGCGATGTTGTAGTGCATCTTGCAGATGAATTAGAATGAGTGGGCATTAAGCTGGCATAGGGGCTATAAAGGATTATGGAGATGATTGCGAGGTCATGGGGCGGCATAAATTGGCACGAAATTGCCATCGAGGGAATGAGGGGCCATTGGTTAAGCATGAGGTGGCATGAATGTGGCATGGGGAGTGTGTTGAGGGTGAAGGAAGGAAATGAAGGTTGTTTTTGGTTTTACTGCTTTTTTTAACAACTGGGACAAATGCTGGAATTCTACTACCTTGTTTGTCACAGAATTGGAGCATCTGAGGGGCAGACAATGGAAATGTCCATTGGCCTTGGGTGAGAATTTCCAGTGAGGCTGTAAAATCCTGCCCGAAGTCTCAGAGCACCAATACAGGCCTTTTAAACAGATTGCCTTGACTAATCCCTATAGCTGTCTCTGAACTGCTTCTAGGATTTGGGAGCTAAAATTCAGTTAATAACACTTGCAGCACAGAAACTGGCCTTCATGTTCAAAAGATCAATGCCAATGTGTATGTTCCACATGAATTTCAATCCCCACCTTACTTCATCTCATTCCATCAGTGCAACCTTCTATTCATTTCTCACACATGAACTACAGTAGTGTTCCCATATTCTCACCACAGTTTGTGTGAAGAAATTAATCTTAAATTCATTGTTTGAGCATTAGTGACTAACATATTTGGGGCTGGTTATCTCAGTTGATTCGATAGCTAACATGTTGATGAGGGGTCAATTCCTGTGCTGGCTAAGGTAAGAGTTAAAGGCTGCCTAATCCTACCAGTAGTAGAAAAATGATGGCACTTTGCTGCACTTCAGCAAATAATTGCCAAGGATCTGCCTTTGGACTGAAAACTGAAGAAGACCTTATGGGTGGGATTTTATGGCCTAGCTTGAACGAGACCAGAAATTTCTGCCCGAGGTCAATGGAGATTTCTGCTGTCCACCCTTCTGATTCCATGGTAGGCAGGGCAGTAGAATTCCAGCATATATTTATGGCTTTTGTAAAGGAGGATGGAGTGATTGACCATAGTGCAAGTTGAAGAGAAGCATCTAATTCATTTTAAACAAAACACTACAATAAGTAGCCTTGTTGAGAAAACATATTCTCACAAAACAGGGTTGCACAGTGGTTTTTACTGCTGCTTCATAATGCCTGGAACCCAAGTTTGATTTTGGCATTGGGTGACTGTCTATGTGGAGTTTGCACACTCTCCCTCTTTTCGCATGGGTTTGTTCCGGAATCCTCCACAGTCCAAAGATGTGCACGTTAGGTGGACTGGCCATGGTAAATTGTCCCTTAGTGTCCCAAGATGTTTAGGTTAGGGGGATTAGAGAGGTACATATGTACAATTATGAGGATAGGGCAGGGTTGGGCCAGAATAAGATATTCTATCAAAGAGTCAGTAGCAACTTGATGGGCAGAATGACCTTCTTCTGCACTGTAGAGTTCTGTGGGTTCTATGGAAAAACAAAACTTCATACCAGGGAGCAATTTACTAATGTCATTAATCACTTAAACAAATACTGGGCACGAAAACATAATACTTTTGCAGGAATTGGAGATCACTGCTTTCATTTCTTATTAAATTTGATTATGTTCTGCCTTAACTTAAAAAAAAAAGTGGCCCAGATTTTTGGGATGATATGAGAATACATAAAAAAAATTCTAAAATAGTTTTAAAAAAACTGCATTTCAGAACATTATACAAATTCCTTCAAGTGCTTGGAAATGCATTGTTTTATGCAATGCAGTATGGGGAGCAAGACATCATCTTGGCAAGCTTTGGTTAGTCATATAATAAAAGTCATACTTACATTAGAAGTTTTACTTATGGTTGGTAATTTGTATTGCTTCTGCCTGCTTGCAAAAAAATTCTGGAAAATCCTTTTGGTAGCGTGGCTGGTGGGCAAAGCAATGTCATATTTCCTACAATGTACTGTACTTCTCCATAACAAAGAAGGATGTGGTTTAAAGGCTTTGGCAGAACATTTTGTGAATAAACTTCTATTATATTTAAAAAATTAGATTATTACCATCTGTAAAACACAACAGCTTGGATTTTAAAATGAAGGCGTTGCTCAACTGGGATCCAACGTAGATCAACAAGCATGTGGAAACATAGAAAATAGGAGTTGACTTAGGCCATTCAGCCCTTCAATTTTGTTCCACCATTCAATATGATCATGGCTAACCCATTATCTCAATGCCATACTCCTATGCTTTCTTCATGTCTCTTGACACCTTTAGAATCTAGAAAGCTAACTATTCTCTACTTAAACAAATTCAGTGACTTGATCTCTTCAGTCTTCTACGGTAGAAATTCCATTCATATACAGTGTTCTTAGCCTTTAGCCTTTTTAATATTTTTGCACATTTTTTGTACTATAGCCAATCTGGTGGCACTGTTAGCCCTTGTTTCCTCTGCCTTTCTACACTTCTATCTTTCATTTCTGTTTTTGTTTCCATTTTTTGTGACTCCCTGCTCAGATCCTCCTGCAACTCTAGTTTAATTCCTCCCCAGCAGTACCAGCCAATACCCTCACATGTATATTGGTCCCAGTCTGACTGGGGTCAGACCAGAAACAGGTAATACAGTTTTGGAAAATTGAAGTTTAGAATGATGGAACATGATGGACCAATCAGGTATGTGTTGGAATCATCAACTCTAAATGCAATAAAGGCATGGATGAGCTCAGAGCAAAGACAACGTGATGAATTGGCATGAAAACTGAACTCACCAAGGATGAAGAGCTGCTTGATGCAGATTGGACTGAGGGAGTAGTAAAGATACCTCAGTGAGGAAATGTTTAAACTTGGTGGAAGGTAGGTAATAAATACTTTAAATTAAAGGTCAAAAGGATGGTGCAAAGCTTAGATAAGAGAAGAAAGTATCATTGGAGTAGATAGGTACAGACCAAGATGGGAGTCGGTGGAAAAAGACAAACTACATCTTCAACAGTCTGGGTGAGGCAATTGATGGAAAATGTAGCCAGGCGAGCAGGCTTCATTTAGATGAAAAATATCGTCCCTTAACAAGGTTTCTGTCAAAGCCATGATGTCTCTGCAATCATCCACAATGATCTCGCAAAGGAGAAGAGCCAAATATTCTAAATTGAGACTGTAGAGGAACCGAAAGATGTCTGATGCTCTTTTCCTTTTTGATTGATTGACCATTGCTACCGAGCCATCCAGGATTTTGCAAACTGAGCTATCACCATCATTTCTTCTGTTTGATGATGTGGCTGAAAGCAGGAAGCTTCTGTGGCAAGCACTTCCTTGTTAACAGAAAGCTGTTGCAGTCATTTTCCACAATCTTTTTTCTTTTTTTTTCCCCTCTTGTCATAAGTTTGAAGGTTCATGAAAGCTACAGTTCTGTTAGGTTATTTACAGTACAGGAAACACTCGCAACAAAAACCTTCTGCAAACTTTTACATAATTACCCAAACCTGTCACAATTCTTCCTTCGTGGGTAATACTCCTCACTAGTATTCTAGACAAGCTTTAAAGCTATGCATTTTTTTAAGTCTCTAGTTCAATTAAAAAATGTTTCCCAAACAACTTTATTTTTGGAGGATGAAGAGAAGCAAATGATGCATGAATAATTTCCAACATAATGACTTCATTATGATGCAATCCTGCATTTCAACAATTGTCTAAACTCACAAAATTTATCCCCACTTGTTATTTTAGATCTCGGTCCTCCTCTCTTTCATTGTATTCTTGAACTCAATCCTCCACCCCTCCTTGGCAGGGCCTACTGAACTGACCCCAATAAAAAAAGCCCTCTCGCCTTCTCAACTGGTTCCATGGTTCTGTTGAAGTGCTGAACTGCAGTGGTGGTGCTGAGACTAGAGTGCTACTGGCCAGCTGATTGACTGGAGTGAGGGACTTTTGAGATTAGGGACTTCCTCCTAGATTTGTAGAGATAGGGAGAGCCAAATGTCTCACCTTGAGCTCTGAGCCAATTTTACAGCCATAAAATCATCTTGAGTTGAGCCAGCCAAAAGGAGATAGGTCTATCATCTTCACATAATATACATATCATTGTTATCAAGAACCTTTTAAAAGATAAAGATTGAGGTTTACTGGTATTTTAACTATTAGACATTGTTACAGGATTGATTCCTAAGATGAGACGGTTACCCAAAAAGAGTATTTGGGTACAATAGGCATATATATTTCTTGAGTTCAGAAGAATGAAAGATCATCTCACTGAAACATAATTAATCCTTACCAAACATGTCAAGAGTAAATGTTAGGAGGCTGTTCCCCTGTTTGGATAATCTAGATCATTGAGCAGGATTCTCTGGATGTTCAAACCAGTGGGATTCTCTGGTCCTGCTGCAGTGAGCGGAAATTTGGTTGAGTGTCAACTTCTCCGACCTCACTGGCAGTGGTGGTGGGCTGGAACAGTTGGAGAATTCCAGCCATAGTCTCAGGATTATTTTGTACTGAGATGAGGAAAGATTTCCTCATATGGTGGTCTCTGAATCTTTGGAATTCTGTTGCTTAGAAGCTTGTGTTCTGCTTTACCTTTCCTTATCACGGATGTGTTCCATAAACTCAGCTCCACTTACTGCCGTCACCCGTGTAACTATTATACCATTGGTATGTTTTAGTATTCGTTACGCAATGGGTTTGTTGGCATTTAGTGAAAGGAACTTTTTTGGAAAAGTCATAACAATAGCTACATATCTTTAGAAGGAACAAAATAATCATAGCATATTTCAGAAAATGGCAATGATTTTTTGATTTGCTCACCAATATGCATATTGGAAACTGTGACCATGATACTGATATCCATGTACCCGAAGTAGGTCATGCAATCATAACTTCCAAATCAATGTATTCCACATCTAAATTAATGTATACTCTCCGTTTCCAAATTCAGCTTATCTCCAGAATGTGGACAAGTACCAGGTGTGATTGCTGCTTTCTATTCAGTACAACACCCAGGAATGGATTTGTGTGTTGTAGTTGGTCTTAGAGCACTGAAGCCCCTTACAATAGCGTTTGTCCTTTTTCAAGGTGGGTGCTGATGTAATGAAATCAACTCAGAAAATATTTAGGAGCAGTACTGCCACCAGCAGGGCACATCAGTTGGAAAAAAAAATCAACTTAAAATCTCCACATTTCTCTTCAATGGGTCAAGAAAGATTGAGCTAGATGGGGAGTAAAAAGTGAATGGTCAAGGTAAGTAAATATGCAAAGGACCCACATTCATTGCAGGGACAGGTTCAGTGACCTTGCCAGGAATCTACACTAATAATTTAAATGATGTGTTGCAGTAACTGTTACCATCATTATACATGTTCCTTCCTACTTAAACATTCTTTTGATATTTATTTAGCTTCTCGTGGTTTTGCTTTTCTCTGCACTCTCTCCCAGCACATTTTCCTTTGTCACAGCCTGCATTTTATAGTCACATTTAACTCTTTCAATGCCCAGCACCTACATGATATATGTTCCTATCCACCTTGTCGTTATGGATTAAGTCCAGTCACGTCAATTGTGGTGTGTGAAATACAACCAATTCATGCTCTGATTTTGTAGGAGAAAAAAGTTCAAAAAAATGATTTAAGATAGAGATGAGGAGGAACTTTGTCTGTTGGAGGATCATTAGTGTTTAGAATTCTCTTCGCCAGTAAGCAGTGAAGGCTGAGTCATTGAATATATTTAAAGCTGTTGGACATATCTTTATTGACCAGGGGATCAAGGGTTAATTGTGGCAGGCAAGAAAGTAGAATTAAGACCACAATCAAATTAGCTATGATCTTACTGAATGATATAGCAGGCTCATCATGCTTTGTGGCGTACTCTTGCTCCTATTTCTTTTGTTCCTCTGTTCTTAAAAACGGAATGGATTATAAAGATGAAGAGAATTAAATTGCAACCTCCTTCTGTCTCTAATAAGAAGGTCCTCCAAATCCTGAGCCAAGATTTTGAAGAAACTGGGAAGTAGAAATTCTTAGTCCCAGTTTGAGAGTATGACATATTTATTTTCCCTTCATCCTGCTTATTGATAACAAAATGTACAGCAAATCCATGCAAGGGCCACGAGCAAATTGTAATAAAAACATGTAACATTCCTTCTCCTCTTTATAGCTATGACAAAAATGCAGAGGCATACGTCAATGACTAGTATACAATGATTTATTACCTTCTAATTCACCAAATGAACAGCAGCACAGATGAGGATTTAGAAATTTGACATTTAGGATTTTGACACAAGTGCCATCATCCCGTTAGATCTTGGTTCTGGTAGTGACCTAATGCTAGCTAGATCTCTGGAGTTTGTGTCATCTCCTACAATATGCCAATTGCATGGTGCACTGAGGGAGAAGATTGGATGCGTGTTTCACGCTATGCTTCATACTACATGCTTCATGACAATCCTATGCGTGTTGCTGCCTGATCACTGCAGATCTGACCCCTGGACCTGCATATCCACTAATTTGTCTGCTGGCCTGTCTAACCAGATGCTGAAAGCACTCAGAGACAGTGACATCCAACCTAGTCCCAGTGTCTGTCAGTATCAGTGATTAAATATTTCACAGTCTACTCAATCCTTTAAACTACCTGATACCTACCTTCTGCACTCTCAAGCCTGACGCTGCATGCCTTCAGCCAGTAAGAAGTCTCATAACACCAGGTTAAAGTCTGACCAGTTTATTTGATAGTAAACCCACAAGCTTTCGGAAATGCTGTTCCTTTGTCAGGTGTGTGGAAAGTCCTTTCATGGCTACAGAACCTTCCACACACCTAACGAAGGAACAGCATTTCCGAAAGCTTGTGGGTTTACTATCAAATAAACTGATTGAACTTTAACCTGGTGTTATGAGACTTTTTACTGTGTTTACCCCAGTCCAAGATCGGCATCTCCACATCATGCCTTCAGCTATTCAGGGCTTTTTAGCGGATGCAATTAACAAGTTTGATTTGTCCCAGTGGAGTACTCAAATGTTACATGTGAGTCGCATTCACCAATGCTGATGGTTATATAAATAAGCTGGCATAATGATTTATACTGAAGACAGAGGATCAAATTGGACCCAAAATCTCTTTTGCCAACTATAAACTGTAAGCAGGACAGAGACTAATGCATAACATTTTGGTAGCATAACATTGCGTTTTACACGTTGTACATTTTAATTGACTGGGCAGATCAATTTTGGAGTCCTTGTCTAATGTCAGTTGTTGAAAATAAATTAAAATTAAATTTTAAAAGTTGCTAAATGTCATTGCAAATCAATAATGTTTAATTTTTTGTTCATGAACGCATTTTAAGCTTTCCTATATATTGCGCTTTCTTACACATTGGTTACTCTTTCTGGCTGATCCTCTTGAAAGTTAAGATCTGTATCATTCAAGCTCTATGTCTTCCTGTATTTAATGACAAATTGACAATTGCTATAAAACTTGAGAATAACTTTTCCTTTTAACTGCAAAACACAAAAATCTGCAACATGGAATTATAATATATCTCCTGCATTACTTAGTGGAATAGCTTATTTTGTAACCAGTGAGCTTTTACGGTATATTTTGAAGTTCACGTATTACTTGAGCACATTGTGACTAAATGTCTTTTAAAGTGCTCATTGTTTCCAGAAGCACTCACAACACTACCAGCATTCTGGACAAGGCATCAGGAAGACAAGAAGTTGCACAACCTGGATGTGACACTTTCTCCCTATTCAACTATTGAAAATACAGGCAGCTCAGCAATCTAGAAATTCATCTGTTGGTTCTTTTTTCTTGAACAAAGCAGCAAAGTTCTTTAAACGGAGATGAATCAAAGCATGGGTTGGGGGTGTGGGGGAGGAAAGAAAAGTTCAAAGTTAAACACAGCAATTATAAGATGGAAAAGTTTTTAATCTTTTAGTGCATGATGGTCATATGTTCTTAAGAAGTGTTTCCAAAAGGGAGTGCCAGATGCTTTCACTTTTAAAAAAACACCTGTGATGTAATAGTACTTGCTTGGAAGCAGGCAATGGAAAAAATCTGTTACTGACATGTGAAATAAAAAGATCAACTGTCAACAGCTGGAAAGCTGATCCTTAAAACGCACTGGAAATTGTGACATTTTACGAGTACAGCACACTGCAGCTCTAATTCAGAGAGGAAAGCACCTTGCAAAACTTTGGCACTCCCCTTGCAATGTCCAACTCACTTTTTTTTCAGTCTGCAAGTTTGTTAGACATAAATAAAAACCTCGGTTATCACGCTACATTGAAAGATCGGCCAAAAAGGAAAGTAAAATGCATTTTCAAAGCAAAGGGAACAAGATATAATTACATCAATGACACTCCACATTAATATCATTGCCCACGCGGTGATCAGCCAGAACTCTTGTTTTTAGTGCACAATTTGAAATGTGCACTAATATAATTGTTGGGAATTAGGCCTGTACTGTGCTAAAGACGCTAGAGTTAAAATAGGTAAAGGTTCATGTTGATGAGTGCCACGCACCCAAGACCAGCACTGAACCCTAATACTGAGCAAAAATGGAATGTGAGAGCTCAGGTTGGGGGAAAGCTGGTGGGAAAGTTAGGAACATGTAAATACATGTTTGCACACAAATTAAACCTGTTTGTTCTGAGTATATTCTGTTACCTCGCTCATTTTTGCTACTCCCAATATTAGAAGTGATATACTTTGGTTAATTGGTCAATGCTCTCACTTGGATTGGAGACTGCCTAATGGAACATTTGCGTGCAATCAGCTGCTGAGTATCATTTAAATGGCTCCAGCAACCATTTACATAACTGAATTCGTGCCTACTCCACAAAGGAACGGCAGAAATTCTAGTTAATCTATCACTGCCAACTTATTGATGTTGCACTGGAACCTATGCTGCAGCAAGTCTTTAGATCTGAAAAGCATTTTGCACAAAGCAGGCCGAAGATAGCTGACGGGCTGAATGCTGTTAACAGAACCCAAATACTGAAGATCGCAGGCATGAAGAAACTTGCACGGTAAAACTACAAAGCATCCTTTTATGACAAGTAGCTGCTTTGAGTATACATATCGCCAAGTGCTTTTTTACTCAATTTTTTTTTTTAACCACCCATCCAATGAGTTAATACAATGTCAAACATCTTTCAAAACCATATACAGTCATAATGCAACACAGCATGTATACAAACTACAATTTAAATCTGAAACAGTTGTAATACAGAAATGTCTCATGCAGCAAATCCTTCAAACACATACTGAATGGGTTACAGAATGGTCTCACATCTTGTCAAAGTCCTTAAATTTGTAACAGCTCCCTGCTTGCAGAACAATGTGGAACATAAGAAATTACAATCTCTTTGTACATTGGCTATGAAGAGATTGAAGCAGCGCATAGGAAGCTGGTGATCTCTGCCATACTCAGGGATAGTGTCGTTCCATTCTTGTTAATCCCTTGTCCTCCTATTTACTTATTCCTACACAGGGGATACATTGAACTATGAAAACATTACATGTAGCCCTTTGGATCACATGTCAGCACATTTAGAGCCAATATTACAAATTTTGTTCTGTTTTTGCAGAGCAGGAGGTAAACTGCCAATAACCCGAAGAAAATCAACATGACTGGTACTGCCAGTCATAAAACCAGAAAACATATCTTAGGGCTTCCATATGATAGGAAATGATTGACTAAGCAGGAGGGTCTACAGTTTCAAATTGTCAAAAGTATTTGCAAAATCTGGCTGGGCATGAAGCAGTCCAGTATTCACACGTGTCAAGTTATGTAGGAAGTTTTCTCTCCATCACAGTCTACAATAAAGCAACTCTGGAAATACCAGCACCAAAACCTCTAAGTATACAGGTCTTAGAATCAAAGAACCGTAGAAACTCTATAATGCAGAAGGAGGCCATTCAGCCCATCAAGTCTGCACTGATTGTCTGACTGAGTACCTTACGCAGGCCCTGTAACTCACACATTCAACATGGCTAATCCATGTAATCTACACATCTAGGAGCACTTAGGGGCAACTTAGCATGGTCAATCCACCTAATCCATACACTTTTGGACTGTGGGAGGAAACTGAAGCATCTGAAGGAAACCTACACTGAGAACATGCAGACTTCATACAGTCACCCAATGCTGGAATTGAACCCGGCTCTCTGGTGCTGTGCCATCGTGATTTAAACCCAGTCATTTTGGCCGGAATTTTATCCTCACTGAGAGTCAGAGCAGGTGAGAGGAAGAACATGGGCGGAGCATGGACCTCGGGCAGGATTTTATGGTTTTGGGCCAAGTGAGGCCATAAAATCCTGCCCATTATCTCTATTGAGTACTCCATTGCTCCAGAGGTCTTGACCTCCAGCATTGCTTTCCTCAACCACATGAAACCTGCTGACAAAAATACAGTTCATAAAAATATGGTGAGCAAGTTAGTGCTATTGATGTACAATTATGTTGTTCGGTAAAATTTAATATTATTTTTCCCATGTCAAAGCTGACTAAGTTTCCTAATGAAGATTTGTTTTTGGATATTTGCCACCTTCCTTGTTCCTCATTTGAAATACCTTTCTTGGGTTTAGTTTAACTTTTTCTTTTTCTCCCATTGTACAATTTTACACACAATTGTTCTCTTTAAGGCATCCTTCCACATTAAGCACTATTTTGATGCAGAAAGACTGTAAAATGATCCGAATCCAGACTTTAATCAAAACTACTTCTTACGTTGACCATTGAGAGCTGTACGGGAGAATGATTTAAATAATTTTCTATCAGATTTTATTTTCTGATCCTATACCCAGCCATGACTGCCTCTTGACAGCATTGCTGCATTCAACAATTTACTATCCATGGAATTGCATGTGTGAACTCAGCCCCATTATTCAGTGACACTGCAGCAATCTGGTGTACCAACACACTGCTATGATTTAGCAATTCTCAATCAAAACCATATTGAAACTTTCATTTTTGAAGCACCACACAACATACAGACGTCAAGATCTACAGAAAGGAAAAATATTTACATATTGTTAATCTGATGCAGAAATACTAATTCAGTGCTCAGTGGCTTAAATCATGATTGTCATTTGGTTTTACCATTGGCAGTCCAGTAGAAATTCTATTCACATCTGATTTTAATGCTCCCATGTGCACTGTTAAGTAATACAATCATGTAAACCTTGAGTGTCTAACATACATTCTACCCAGATGTCTTTAGTATATTGTGGGCTGACAAGTGCTGTTCAAATGGTAAGTCTATCATGCTTTGGTTTTAGGTATTTTCTTGATCCTTTAATAACACTGCTGGAGTCTTGCCTGCCATAAGAAGAAGCCAAGGATCTAATAAGGAGACTTCAGTCAGAAAATTTGAAAAAAGGAGCAGCTCTCAAATAATCTTGTCTCTATTGCAGGTAGTACTCCCATATAAAGCTATTGTGGCTGATTTCATTATGTAATGATTCTAGTAAGAAGTGATCCAAGCAGATAAAGCATCTTGGGAAATTGTGGGCATACCTGATTGTGACTTCCTTTTTCTGTATGACAGATAGAAAATACAATCTTATAAACTTTGCATACACTACCATTGCTAGTAATACCAGATCGTGGATTGACCCTAGTACTGTACTAATCATGCTGTGTTATTAAAATACATATTACACATTAAAACGCGCAGCAAATATCTCTTTTCAAGCACAAATGTTTTGAAGAGGTTGTACTTTCTGCAGTGGAGACTTGCACTTTCTTTGCACAAATCACAATGATCTCCATCTTACACAGTTGATTTCTACCTATGACAAACCTAAAGGAAAGGTCATTGCTGATTATAAATAAATACAAAAAAACTCCCCCTATTTAAATCATAATTGGTAATTTAGTGATCATTACAAAATCTTTACACACTACTGTACTACTATTTTTGAAATAATTTAGATTGGATTTTATTTCTCCAATATTGATTATTGATCTATTCATGTCTACGGTAAGGGATTGACATGATAAGGCATACTGCGAATTTCTACAATTACTGCTTGTATCATAATTTGACTGTTTAATATCACAGTTTTGGATAAAGCATCAAAACGGACTGAAATATTTCTGAACGGATAACGAAAAAAAACATTAACATTGTGAGAAGGTTTTCATGGGCAAAGCAGTAACCTTGAGGAAGTCAGATTTATGGTTATACTATGTAATGTTTTGCTTTGAAAAGAACAATTTTAAGGTATGATTGGGAAGATGCTAGCATAATGGTAATTGAGAGTTAAAAGCGAGTCTAATGGTGACCACAAAAAGTGCTGAGTGGATTATTTATTTTAACATTTTCTTGAGGTCAGCATCACAAATGTTAGTCTTCAATCAATTCAATTCACTCCATGTGATATCAAGGAACAGCTGAAGAGCCTTGACACTGCAAAGGTCATGGGGTCTGACAACAATCCAGCAATAAGACTGAAGACTTCTGCTCCGGAACTTGCTACACCCCTAACTAAACTGTTCCAGTACAGCTACTACACTGGCATCTATTGGCAAATGTGAAAAATTGCCCATGGAATGCCCATGAACAAAAAAAAGGACAAATCCAAACTGGTCAATTAAAACCCTATCAACCTACTCTCAATCATTAGCAAAGTAATGGAATGTGTGGCAAGGTAGCATAATGGGTAGCACTGCTGCTTCACAGCTCCAGGGTCCTGGGTTTGATTCCCAGCTCAGGTCGTTGTCTGGGTGGAATTTGCACATTCTCCTCATGTTTGCATAGGTTTTCTCCGGTTTCCTTCCACAGTCCACAGATGTGCGGGTTAGGTTGATTGATCATGTATGAAATTGCCCCTTAGTGTTCAGGATGTGTAGGTTAGAGGGATTAGTGGGTATAATATGTAGGGGTATGGGGGTAGGGCCTGGGTGGGATTGTGTTCATTGCAGACCCAATGGGCTGAAGGACCTCTTTTTGCATTGTAGGGTTCTATGATTCTATGAAAATGTGATCATGTGGCACTTATTCCACAATAAATTGCTCACGAACACATAGTTAGAATTCTGTCAAGGACACTCAGTTCATGATCTTGTTGCAGCATTGGTTCAAATATTGTGACTGTCCTTGACATCAAGACAGCATTTAACTGAGCATGCTATCAAGAAACCTTAGCAAAACTGAGGTCAATGAGAATCAGGAGTAAGCACTACATTGGTTGGAATGATATCTAGCACAAGGAA
This sequence comes from Sphyrna mokarran, assembly GCA_024679065.1. Taxonomy (NCBI): domain Eukaryota; kingdom Metazoa; phylum Chordata; class Chondrichthyes; order Carcharhiniformes; family Carcharhinidae; genus Sphyrna; species Sphyrna mokarran. Next base: position 73,397,891 of record JAGIQG010000005.1, read on the forward strand.
AGTGATTGTTGGAGGTGCTTGAACATCTTTACAGGAATTCTTCAGGATAGATTCCAAAGCACAAACATCTTCAGCTGTTTCATCAATTCATCATATGGTCAGAAGTGAGAATGTTTGTGGATAATTTCACAATGTTCAGCACCATTTGCAATCTCTCAGATATTGAAGGAGTACATGTTCTGAAGCATTCCATGTCAAGACCTGCATAATATTCAGGCCTGGGCTTATCACTGGCAAGTAAATTTGCACCATGCAAATTCCAGGCAATAAACACCTCCAAAAAGAGAAAATCTAACCATCTCCCCTTGACATTCAATGGCATTACCATCACTGAGTCACCCACTACCAACTACGGGGGTTATCATTGATCAGAAATTGAACTGGAGAAGCCAGTGGCTACAAGAGCTGGTCAGACATTAGTAATTCTGAAAAGCAAGTAATTCACTTGACTGCCAAAAACCTATCCATCATCTACAAAGCACAAGTCAGGAGTATGATGGAATAGTCTTCACTTGCCTGGACGAGTGCAACTCCAACAATACTCAAGAAGTTTGACACCATCCAAAACAAAAGCAGCCCACTTGACTGGCACATGATTGACCACAATAAACATTCATTCCATCCACTCCTGACAAACAATGGCAACAATGTATACAATTGACAAGATGTACTGCAGTCACTCACCAAGGCTCCTTCCTCAGCACCCTGAATCTCTACCTCCAAGAAGGACAAATTCAGCATATTCATGGGCAAGCTGCCAACTGCAAATTCCACTCCAAGTCATGCACCATCTGCACTTGGAAATACATTGCCATTCCTTCACTGTGGCTGGGACAAAATCCTAGAATCCCTCCTAACAGCACTGTGGGTGTTCCTACAACACGTTGACTACAGTGGTTCAAGAAGGCAACTCACCACCACGTTTTCAAGGGCAAGTAAGAATGGCAATAAATGCCAGCATAAAAAGTGATACCAACATATTATGGATGAATATAAATAAAATTATGTAGTGTAACAGGAAATTTGTCTTGCTCAAAAAAAATGTGGAAACATATTTGTCTTGGTGATGATTAGAAAAATCTAATAAAAATATAAAAAGGAAGCACAGGGAAGAATTTGAAAAGGCTCCCATGATTTTCCTTTCTTCACTGTTTAGACACAGAATATAGTTTTAATTCTACAATTAGGCAGTAATATTTATTACCTTTTTTTCAATTGTCATTCTGTATCTCATTATTCTTAATTATTGTTTTTCCACCCTGATTTTGTTTATCTTTTTGTGGTTTCTTTATTTCATCTTCCTTTGGCACTTCTCATGTTCTTTTCCTCTTCTGTTGTTTAACCTAAATTGTTTTCCTCACTTTCCCTCACCTCTATCCTACAGTGAACAGTATGATATTGTATTGGACTTCAAGAGGACATAGTGAGGCTGGTGGAATAGGTGGACATAAAACAGATGAAATTCAACACAGAAAAGTGTGAGGTGACACATGTTGGTAGGAAGAATAACGAGAGACAATAAAATCTAAATGGTACAAAGAATTAAAAAAACAGAAACATGGGAGACTTTGCACACAAATTTTTTAAAATGACAGGACAAGTTAACAAGGTAGTTACTAAAGCATATGGAATCTTGGACTTTATAAATAAAGGTATAGAATACAAAAGCTAAGAAGTTGTACTTAATTTATAAAAAATACTAGTTTGCCCACAGATGGAGCATCGGTCAATACTGGGGACTACACTTTAGGAAAGACACAAGGACTTTGGAAACGGTACAGAAGAGATGTATTTGGAGATTCCAGAGATGAAGGATTATGCTTATACAGATAGATGGGGTTGTTCTGCTTAGTGTAGATAAGGTCAAGAAGAGATTGGATAAAGGCATTTAAGATAATGAAAGGTTTAAATCGAGTAAGTAAAGGCAAATAGTTTCCAATGACTGAAGGGTTGATAACTAGATTTAAGGCTCAAAATTGCAGAGACTGGCTAAAAAACCTAAGGAGACCTGAAAAAAATATTTGTAGCAATGAATAGTTAACATTTTGGAATGCACTGCCAATTAGCATAATGGAAACAGATTTAATAGTAACTTTCAAAAGGAAATTGAATAAATTCTTGAAGGGAAAGTCAAATAGCAGAAATAAGGAAACAATGGGAAGTTGGATGTCTGGATTGCCCTTTAAAATAGACATCGCAAGCTCAATGGCTGAATGGCCTCCTTCTATGTGTAGAACATAGAACATAGAACATTACAGCGCAGAACTGGCCCTTCGGTCCTCGATGTTGTGCCGACCAATAAAGATAAAGCAATGACCCTCTAACCTAAACCATTCCCTTTTCATCCATAAACCTATCCACGGACCTCTTAAACGCCCCCAAACTTGGTGCATCTACAACTGCAGCAGGCAGGGCATTCCATATCCTTACCACCCTCTGGGTAAAGAACCTACCTCTGACATCCGTCCTACAACTACCACCCCTTAATTTAAAGCTATGTCCCCTCGTGCTAGCTTTCTCCATCCTAGGAAAAAGGCTATCACTGTCCACCCTATCTGAACCTCTAATCATCTTATATGTTTCAATAAGGTCTCCTCTTAGCCGCCTCCTTTCTAATGAAAACAACCTCAAATCCCTCAGCCTCTCCTCATAAGACCTGCCCTCCATAGCAGGCAACATCCTGATAAACCTCCTCTGTACCCTCTCCAATGCCTCCACATCTTTCTTATAATTTGGGGACCAGAACTGCACACAATACTCCAAGTGCGGCCGCACTAGAGTTTTGTACAGTTGCAACATGACGTTGCGGCTCCGAAATTCAATCCCCCTACCAATAAGAGCTAAGACTCCGTATGCCTTCTTAACAACCTTATCGACTTGATTGCCAACTTTCAGGGATCTATGCACATATACATCAAGATCCCTCTGTTCATCAACACTATTAAGAGTCCTACCATTAGCCCTATACTCTACACATTTGTTATTCCTGCCAAAGTGAATTACCTCACACTTTTCCACATTAAACTCCATTTGCCACCTCTCGGCCCAGCTCTGCAACTTGTCCAAGTCTCTCTGCAAACTATAACACCCCTTTTCACCATCTACTACTCCTCCGACTTTGGTGTCATCCGCAACTTTAGTAATCCATCCTTCTATACCCTCATCCAGATCATTTATAAAAATTACAAACAGCAGTGGCCCCAAAACAGATCCCTGAAGTACACCACTTGTAACCGAACTCCATGATGAATAATTTCCATCAACTACCACCCTCTGTCTTCTATCAGCTAGCCAATTCCTGATCCAACTAGCTAAATCACCCTCAATCCCATACATCTGCATTTTCTGCAGAAGCCTTCCATGGGGAACCTTATCGAACGCCTTACTAAAGTCCATATATACCATGTCAACTGCCTTACCCCCATCCACCTCTTTGGTCACTTTTCCAAAAAACTCAATAAGGTTAGTAAGGCACGACCTACCCTTCACAAAACCATGCTGACTATCCCCAATCAATTCATTTCTCTCTAAATAACCATAAATCCTGTCCCTAATAATTCTTTCCAATACTTTGCCCATAACAGAAGTAAGACTCACCGGTCTATAATTTCCAGGAAAGTCTCTATTCCCCTTCTTGAACAATGGGACAACATTCGCTATCCTCCAGTCATCTGGCACTATACCTGTGACCAACGACGACCTGAAGATCTGAGCCAGAGGCTCTGCAATTGCCTCTCTTGCCTCCCAGAGAATCCTAGGGTAAATTCCGTCCGGCCCAGGAGACTTATCTATTTTCAAACCCTCAAGAATATCTAGCACCTCCTCCTTATCTACTTCAATACTTTCCAGTTTACAACCCTATTACTATTCTCTATTTCTATAAAAGGATTTTTATTCATTTTATTTCTAAAGTTTAGAATTTGGAATGTCTATAAACAAGGCAAGCATATTTTTAATTATTGAACAGTCAAGTGTTGGCTGCCGCCATACCATTCAAAACATGTTTAAGGTGCACACTGCTACAAGTAAAAACCATGTTTACATTCCAATGCTATTTTCCAAATGAGATTTGTAGCTCCTTTGAAGCATATCTCGTGAAAAATGAACACAAAAATATTACCCAAATTGGTTTGTCTTTGATACTTGCTCTGAGGTGCAATGCTACTTAATTTAAAATGAGAATGATTAGAAGATGCTTTTTGTCCATTAAACATACGTCAAGTGAATATTCCTCAGATTTTACTGAGGAATTGGATGTTTCAGAAAGTATCAGATTGGTTGCAATTCAGTGGTTATACAAAAGATGGCAAAACCAATTACTTTGTATATTCAGATACATTGTGATGAGCTAAAAAACATTTACATAATATTTAAAAAGCTGATTATGATATGTGTGACAAGGTGGCATAAGATCTTACACAACTTGTCATTATTTACTTGTTAATCTTGAGTGCTAGCAAGCAAGTCAATGTGGAGATCATCACTGGCAATCCTGATCCTATGCTCATGGCACACTCTCCTTGCAATGGACACTGATTCACAATTAATATTAGTCAATTTCTAATTGTTTAATCAAAGGGCAATAGAGCAAATCATGCCATTCCTGATATTATAGTGGCCAAGATCAGAAACTGAATAGAGATTGGGGATCCTGATCTGTAAACTTCAAGTATGCAGACAAACCTTTGCAAGTTTCAATGTCATAATTTAAGCAAGTTTTTCCTGACTTTTGTTCATCAGTTTCAAAGCATATCATTTTGACATGCTATTAGACATACACCTTGAATACAAAATTGAATTGAACTTGAGCAAAATATTCAGATAAACTGAGGTCCAGCACAATCATTGATTTGAAAATGGTTACAGATGAGGAATTGATTCTTTAAATATTCCACCTGAAAACAGTGAAGTTATGATGCAAGTGGAACATAACTTCCTAAAGGAGTTCAATGAAGTAGTTGGCTAAAGTCCTGAAACAATTGCACATAATCAAAGTTTAACTTAACTGATTTAAAAGATAAACAACAATGTTAATTCAAAAGGCTTTTGGCATTCTCAATGAGAAGTCCAGAAATTCTCTCATGGCTGAAGTACCATAAGAAGTCTCATTCATTATAAATCTAACATGACAAAGCCTTTTGCAAATTTCAACTCATTTAATCAAACAAAAAATACAGTAATTACGTGCCTGTTTCAATCATATCAGATGGTGGCACTTACTTCTTGGTTCTCTAGGTCCGTCCACTGTTACCTTTATAGCTCGATGATAGGTGGCCACTTGGGGTGGGTTTGTGAATACTGTGATTGTCAATGTAAAACTTTTACCTGTAAAATATAGTAAAATTTATTTTGAATTATTATTTGACCATTATGTCCAAGCTTCAAACAACAAATGTTTGATCTTGCAACATTACAATGGTGCGGACTTAAATAACTAAGGGCATATACACTGGTCGTCGCAAACAAGGAGAAGTTTACAAAAGTGACAAACATCTGATCCATTAAATTTTGATTTAGATTTTACAGGTTCCATAGTCTTAGCTTGCCCAGATAAAAAGTCTGGGAGGGAGCAGAGTTAATTGCTTTACAGGAGGCTTCTGTCCTTATTTTGACAGGGAGTCCTATCTTAAAGGGCTATCCATTTGGATAACCAGCAACTCTACAGTCCCAGTAGACCACTTGATGTCTGTGTCGATAGGGACGAAGGCCATAGAGTCGAAAGCTTGCAAGTTTACTATCAAATAAATCAGTTGGATTTAAACCTGCTGTTGTCAGGCTTCTTACTGTGTCCCAGTAGACCAGTCAGGAGTGTGGGTACTACAGGGGTTACAGGTTGTCCCAACACACTGAGGAACCCAGGTTTGTCTAGGATCAGTGATTCTGGCAAGAGCTAGGAGAGGGATGGGTTAAATGGTTGGGATTAACCTTGAGGGGGAGAGGTGCCTCCAAAGGAAGTTCCTCCATATTCCTAACACCAGCTAGTGCAGTTAAACCTGCCAGGTATCCCACCACTGTGAACATCTACCTGCTATGGATAAATATTGGCGAGAGTGGGATGAAGCCTTCAAGTTGCCATCAAGGGGGCATGGGCCACACAATGTTTCCACATCTCTCACTCTCACCCTTGTTCCTTGTCAGACAGGTCAAGGGCAGGTGGGTGAGCAGTGGGAGGCTTATCTGTGGGATTTTTAATGTCCCCCCACCTTCAAACACTGGCATTTTAATATCAAGATCTTTATATCAACGTTGATGGATGTTTGAATTTCTGTCTTGGTGGTATTTGTTGCTTGCAGGGAATATTATAAGTCAAGTATTGTTGAGACAAACATTTATTTAGTAAAATTTAAAATTAAAATATGGATGCCATAAATGACCTTTTGTTTATTTAGTAAAAACTACTACATGCATAAAAATGGGTAAGAGAGCCAATCCATGGTGTACAAAGGAAATTAGAGTCAGTAATTCAATTTAAGGAAGAAGATACAGATTGGCCAAGAAATATGATAGGTCTGAAGATTGGGATCATTGGGAATTTAGAATTCAACAAAGAAGGATGAAGGGATTGATTAAGAAGGGGAAATATAATATGAACGTAAGCCTGCAGGGAAGATAGAGACAGATACTAAAGGTCCTATTTTATCATTTTGACTAACTGCTGTGCGGACTTGAAACTGGGAGTGTTTCAAATCTGACTTTTAGATCCATTCTGAGATACCCCCATACACAATCTGCCTGCAAAAATATCTGCGATTCTAAATCACACTGTAGAAACCTATGTGCAGGGTTTAATGTGGCAAATACCATGCAGCTCCAACTGCGTATGCGCAGAAAAAAGGATAGAATGCGGCTCCCCTGCCACATCACTCCCAGGCAGGACAATGTCTCCTCCTAGCCCCCACCGACATTGCCCCATATGCAGCAGGACAAGGGTGATCTTGTGCACCAGTCACTGAAGGTAAGCATGCAAGTGCAGAAGGTGGTAAAAAAGGCAAATGGCATTTTGAACTCCATTGCGAGGGATTTCAAGTAAAGGAGCAGGGATGTATTGTTGCAGTTATACAGGGCCTTGGTGAGGCCACACCTTAAGTATTCTTTGCAGCTTTAATCTCCTTTTCTGAAGAAGTATGTTCTTGCTCTTGAGGGAGTACAGCGAAAGTTTACCAGGCTGATTCCAGGGATGGTGGGACTGATGTATAAGAGTTAAGGATTGTTTTCGCTGGAGTTCAGACGAACGAAGGGGGATCTCATATAGACTTATAAAATTTTAACAGGACTAAACAGGGTAGATGCAGGGAGGATATTCCCAATGGTGGGGGGACCAGGGGGTCACAGTCTCAGGATTCAGAGTAGACTATTGCAGGGGAATTGAGGAGACATTTCTTCACCCAAAGATTGGTGAGCCTGTGGAATTCATTATCACCAGAAGTAGTTGGTGCCAAAACATTGAATGTACTCAAGAGGTGGCTGAGGCAAATGGGACCAACAAAGATCATGGGGGAATGCAGGATGAAGTATTGAGTTGGATGATTAGCCTACTTGTGACTAAAAAATAAACTTTTTACTTTAGCCATGATTTTAATAAATAGTGGAGCAAGGTCAAAGGGCCAACTGGCCTCCTCCTGCTCCTATCTTCTATGTTTCTACGTTACTCTAGATCCTGTGGCACAAACCTGTGCCATATATTGTTTTTATGTTTATTTATCTATCTGTTTTTGTACATCAACATGAGATCTAATAATATGATGGCAATATCATGGCACTGATCACATGACATGTTTACTTGGAAATTTATCAAATTGTTTTTAAGACGTTGCCCATGTAAATAGGTTTTGTCAAAGAGTGGTGATTATACTGTCTGTTTTGCACTTTCTGAAGTAAATGGACAGAGGTGAAAACATTAATTCTCATGTATCTAAGGAAGTATTTCTGCTTTTAGTATGTCTAGCTACATGTTCCCCTATCATCTTCTTTAATAATATCGATGTATTATATCTTAATTATCTGTAATAACACTTATCCAAAATTCTACCTGTCACTAATTGAAAGTGGTTTGTTTTAAATAATGCTCATTCAAATTCACAGATCTATTCCCTTATTGGTAGAGACAGGGAAAGTAAGAGAAACAACTTGCCCATGCTTTCCCTGGAGGGACAAGGTCAAAGTTGATATAACGTTCTGAGCTGATAGGTATGGAACCGGAGGAACTTACTGAGATAGTTTGAGGCAAGACAATGAAAGGATTTAAGCAAGAGGATGAGAATTTTAAAATCAGGCATTCTGAGGGACCATGAAGGTGGGTGGGGGGAGGGGTGGCATGACTTAGATAGGACATGAGAAGTGTGTGGTGTGCTGAGAGAAAGAGATGTTGAGAACTGGAGGCCTGTTCTTTATATAGCTAAGACAAAGTCCTGGATAACAAAAGCAGGTTTTTTACACAGCCCACCTGTGCACCCAATAGCCCATGTGGCTGCCTCTGCGCTGTTTCTGGGCCTGACTCCACTCTACTCATCTTCCTGCAGAGTTTGTAATTTTCCCAACTATGTTCCCAATTCAAGAGCAAAGAATCATGTGAAGGAGAAATTAGAAGTTTTCTGGGACAAGAACATCAAAGATGAAAGGGAGAAATTGGTTAAGCGTATTAACAGCTGCATAAATATTTTGGCAAATAGTGGGGTTAGCACCTCGATAATTAGCTAGTTGAAGAACAACTGCAAGTGACTTTGGGAAGAGATTTTTTTCCAGATGCAGATGCAAAAGGGGATTTGAATTAGATTCTGATATATGGATGGTGAAGCATGGATGGAGAAAATATTTGCCAATGTGTTGTCTCTGATGAGACCATGCAAAAAAAGTCTGCTAAAATGACAAGTTTGGGGATGTTTGTGGAGCCCCTTCCTTTTAATTGTTTAAGTTTCCATCACCATTCAAGACTGCATGTAGAATCATAGAATCCCTACAGTACACAAAAAGCCATTCAGCCCATCTATTCTGTGTGCACTCTCTGACAGGGTATCTTATCAAGGCTCTCTCCCGATCCAATCCCTGTAACCCCACACATTTCCCATGGCTAATCCATCTAACCAACACATCCTGCGAAGAGGCAATTTAATATGGCCAATGCACTTAACCTGCACATCTGTAGAACATGGAACATTACAGCGCAGTACAGGCCCTTCGGCCCTCGATGTTGCGCTGACCTGTGAAACTAATCTAAAGCCCATCCAACCTACACCATTCCAATATGGAACATAGAACATAGAACATAGAACATTACAGCACAGAACAGGCCCTTCAGCCTTCGATGTTGCGCCGACCAATATAAAAAGCAATGACCCTCCAAACTAAACCATTCCCTTCTCTTCCATATACTTATCAACTAACCTCTTAAACGCCACCAAACTTGGCGCATCTACAACTGCCGCAGGCAGGGCATTCCACTCCCTAACCACCCTCTGGGTAAAGAACCTACCTCTGATATCCGTCCTATAACTATCACCCCTTAATTTAAAGCTGTGTCCCTCGTGCTAGCTTTCTCCATCCTAGGAAAAAGGCTATCACTGTCCACCCTATCTAAACCTCTAATCATCTTATATGTTTCGATAAGGTCTCCTCTTAGCCGCCTCCTTTCTAACGAAAACAACCTCAAATCCCTCAGCCTCTCTTCATAAGACCTGCCCTCCATACCAGGCAACATCCTGGTAAACCTCCTCTGTACCCTCTCCAATGCCTCCACATCTTTCTTATAATGTGGGGACCAGAACTGCACACAATACTCCAAGTGCGGCCGCACTAGAGTTTTGTACAGTTTGCAACATGACGTTGCGGCTCCGAAATTCAATCCCCCTACCAATAAAAGCTAAGACTCCGTATGCCTTCTTAACAACCTTATCGACTTGACTGCCTACTTTCAGGGATCTATGCACAAATACACCAAGATCCCTCTGTTCATCAACACTATTAAGAATCCTACCATTAGCCCTATACTCTACGCATTTATTATTCCTGCAATATCATCCATAATATCATCCATATGTTTATCCAATGATTATGGTAGGACTGCAGAGCTTTGATTTGATCCATTTGTTGTGTGATTTTTTTTTTAGCTCTACCTGCTGCACGTAACCTCTGCTCTTTGGCATGCAAGCAATCCTGTATTGTAGCTTCACCAAGTCAGCATCTCATTTTTAGGTATGTCTAGTGCATGCTGTTTGCACTCTTCATCATCCCAGGGTTGTTCTGTTGGCTTGATATTAATGATAGGGTGAGAGTTATGCTGGGCCATGAGGTTATGGATTTTGGTTGAAAACAATTCTGCTGATAACCTCAGTGTAAAGATAGGATTTCATCTCCATAAGAACTGTGCAGTGACCATTTCTGCCATGGACAATATATCAGTGACATGTAGATTGGTAAAGGTGGGACATACCTTGGGATGATTCATGAGTATGACTGTCAAGCTGTTGCTTGACTATTTTGTAGGATAATGCTTCCAATTTTGACATTAATCCTTTGATGAGAGTAAAGAAGATTTTGCAGGGCTGAATGGAAACTTTTGCAGGGCTGAATTGTCATTTCTGATGCCTAGATTGACACTGGGTGATTTGTCTGGTTTTATTAATTTTTGACATTTCTGCAGTGATTTGGTATGATTAAATGGCTTGCTAGGCCACTAGAAAATCAGCCACATTGTGTGGGTCTGGAGCTACATGTAGGCCAGACCAGCTTTGGACAGCAGATTTTCTTGCCTCAAAGGGATTGGTAGACCAGATTTATTTTCTGCAACAATCAATTGTTTCATGGCGATCATTACTGAAACTAGTTTATATTTTAAAAATCCCAGATTAATTAATTAAAATTAAATTCTACCAGCTCCCATGATGGGATTTTAAATCCACATCATTAGCCTAAGTCGGTGGACAGCTAGTCCAAAATGTTATTACAACATCACCCTCCAAGGGGGCAGTCATGGGTCACATGCTTTTTCAATAGACAACCAATGCAAAACGGTTTCATTGATTAACATTCAGTTGCTGTTTGTGATCTTTACTGTGTGCAATCCAACCGCACAATAATTAGTTTGTTTTAAAGCATTTTAGTGGTAAATCACTATCCAACAGGAAATTCTTTCTTTAGCTCAAAAACTAAAGCTCTCAGGCAAAATGTATGTATTATATATTCTTATGTTGTAAAATGGTGACACTTCTAAGAAGATTGAAGGTAAAGACTGAAGGTAAAGCATTTTGGGGCATTCAATGGTTATGAAAAAGGCTATATAAATGTAGTATTGGTCATTAAGTCAGCTCTGCAGTAAACTGACCAAGTTCACATGGGACATTAGTGCATTTAACCTTTTAGAACTATAGAACCATACAACATTACAGCACAGAAACAGACCTTTTGGCCCTCCTTGCTGTGTCAAACCATTTTTCTGCCTAGTCCCACTGACCTGCACCTGGACCATATCCCTCCACATCCCTCTCATCCATGTACCTGTCCAAGCTTTGCTTAAATGTTAAAAGTAAGCCCGCATTCACCACTACATCTGGCAGCTCATTCCACACTGCCACTACTCTCTGTATGAAGAAGCCCCCCCCCACAATATTCTCTTTAAACTTTGCCCCCTTCACACTTAACCCATGTCCTCTAGTTTTTTCTCCCCTAGCCTCAGAGGAAAAAGCCTGCTTGCATTCACTCTATCTATACCCATCATAATTTTATATACCTCTATCAAATCTCCCCTCATTCTTCTACGCTTCAGGGAATAAGGTCCTAACCTATTCAACCTTTCTCTCTAACTCAGTTTCTCAAGTCCTGGCATCATCCTTGTAAACCTTCTCTGCACTCTTTCAACTTTATTAATATCCTTTCCGTAATTAGGTGACCAAACTGCACACAATACTCTAAATTTTGCCTCAGCAATGTCTTATACAACCTCATCATAACATTCTAACTCTTAAACTCAATACTTTGATTTATAAAAGTCAATGTTCCAAAAGCACTTTATCATGCTATCTACCTGTGACACCACTTTTAAGGAATTCTGTACCTGTACTCCCAGATCCCTCTGTTCTACTACACTCTACAGTGTTCTACCATTTACCTTGTAAATTCTACTTTAGTTTGTCCTTCCAAAGTGCAATACCTCACACTTGTCTGCATTAAACTCCATCTGCCATTTTTCACTCCATTTTTCTAGCTGGATGTAATTTTGGATGTAATTTTAATTAATTACATCTCAGAGGCAAACAATAATTAATCATAATACATTTCGAAAGTTAATTAATATCTAAGTTTTGCAGCATACCTGTTTCTACTGATTCTATTTTGACAAGTCAGGTGTTGACTACTTAATATCATGGCCAGCATAGTGGTTAGCACTACTGTTTCATAGCTCCATGGATACGAGTTCAATTTTGGCATTGGGTCATTGTCTGTATGGAAGTTGCATGTTCTCCCCATGTTTGTTTGGGTTGCTTCCTACTGTAGTAAGATGTGTAGGTTAGATAGATTAGCCATGGGAATTGTGTGGGAGTACAAGGATAACATGGGAATAGGGCTAAGTAAGATACTTTGTCAGAGAGTCATGCAGACTCAATGGGCCAAATGGCCTCATTCTGCATATAAAGATTCTATTCTATCTAAAAATCATTTAGTACCAATCCTCCACGTATATTTTTTAAACATTAAAATGTCTATGAAGATCATTTTTTTCTGTGTAACTTTCTTAAGCATAGAGCTAAAGGAATATTTGTTAATCATCTAAATAATTTAAAATGTCCCTTGTTTAATATTATACTGTGACTGTACAATGTGTAAAATGCTGGGGGGAGGGAATATCAGAAAAAAGGAATGGATTGTCTCAACAAATCTCCTGTATCTTTTGAATACACATATGTAATAAGTTAGATATGCAATTGTTAGTCATTTCCAATAGCAGTTAGTGCAGTAATGTTTTAAGACAGGAAAAGGTGGGTGTTGTAAAGTGAGTCAATAAAACAGTCATCACTCTGCATCAATGCAGGACTTTGCATAAATCACTGAATGAATCAGAACAGACTGTTTCAAGCTCTATTATTGACTGTGCACTTGGTAGACACTAATGTCCATGAGTTGTTTAAAGGTCTATCATTCTGTTATTGAAAGTCTTCAACTTGATTTTCTGCTCAACTTGCTCCTTCCGTCATTTAAATGTTTTGGTTTGATGAGTAAGCTACGTGAAATTTTTAAACATTTTCAGTTTTCAAATATCTACACATAACTGGCCACCAATGATCTCATGCCCTTTGTCTATTGTTTAGGCCTGTCTTTATATGTTGGATCTTTTTTACAGAGCTGTCTATGACAGTCTGCTGTCCAGAATCAGTTAATGGGTAACTCAAGTTCTAAGTGATTAAATAGCTCGAATGCTTGCTTCCCTGTGCTCACATTGACTATGGTCTGTTGGTGGTGGCTCAATGAATGTTCAGTAGAAATGGGAATCAATTAACGATCTTATCTCTTCCTCTCTCTCTCTCCTCTTGAACTGAATCGCATAAGACAAGTCTCGACTTAAAAAACTCTTTTGCAGCAGCTCTTCCTGCCTTTGGCACACTCGGAGCTGGAAACAAGCCGTCTGCTTCAAAGCAAACTAGGGGTTTGTTCCACGAAGATCATAAGAAAAAAAGGGTCAAGTCTGTTTGGACATAATTACACTTCATCAAAAGAAGCTTTCTTCATCTCCCATGCGTGAAAAGCCTGCAAGCAGTTAGTCTTTTTTTTGGAAAGAAAAAAATGCTTTTTGGGAAGCCAGCCAAGAGAAAAGCAAAACAGTAAAACTGGGTACACCACTCCTTTGTGATTTCTTTGAACTTTAAAACAACTTTTTCAGGTAGATTCGGTTTATGTTGTTTGCATTGTGTGTTGCTTTAGAGTCCTTTTTTATATTAAATACTTTTTTATTATATAAAAAAACACAGCCTTGGCACCCAATGTGAGTTTCAAAAATCCCCTTTTTTCTTCCTTTTCGCAAAGGATTAATTTAGAAAAGTTGTTGGCTTGTAAGAGAAATCCTTCCGGCCATTAACTGTATGTCTGTTTCAAGCAGAAAAAGAGAAAGATGATCCACAAAGGATTAAACTGAGAGAAAAACCTGTCACTTCCCTCATTTCTATGTTTCAGAAAGGAAGCATAGAGCTTACAAAGACCCTGATGTCTTTGAATATCAAAACACTTAGAGATTTCTGGAAAAAAAAAGTTCTTACAGCTCTGTTTGGCATCTTTAGCTCATCTGACCAAACAATATTTTCTTGTTGAAAGGCGACAGGAATGAATTTATTCGGCTAACACAGGATTGAAGAGGGGGAAAAAGAACAGGAGACCCAGTGCCCAAAATACTGAGAAGTTGACAGGATAGATAAACAGGTAGAAAAAAACATTTCAGTAGAAAGTATTAAGTGAACAGCGAGGCAGACACATAGACACCACAATCATTATTTAACATCAGATACAGCCAACACTCTTCACAATCATTTTTATACCAGCATAAATACGGGATGGTGTTACATTCCATATATTGCACTTGGACCACACATACACATATATACGCATCTTTATATATATATATATATGTATATATTTACATACCCCCCTCACACACACATATATATGTATCTTTATATGTACTATATATATATATATATATACACACACACACATAGTGGTAAAGTATCCACGAATTTAAATTAGTAAATTACCCCTTCCACTCCGACCCACGAAGCGCAAATCATTGAAACGAGCCACTTGGTTCTTCATTACTGCCGAGGCGTTGCGGAGTTCGGCCGAATAATTCTCATCATTGCCGGCCATGACAGTGACCACAGTGCCATCAGGAACATCCCCCAAGGCTACCACCTGTCAGAGAGCAACACACACCATTAATACAGTGGGTTAGCTACAGCCACCGGAGAACTGGCACACTACAAACACCTCAGGGAAGTGGGCAGCTTTAGGTAGTACCGAATTTCAACTGTTCCTGAACAATTCCATAAAGATGGGTATTGTCCAGTCCCGTTCTCTTTATAGATGGTCGATTTGTTTCATCTCCCCTGAATACATTTCAAAATAATAATAACATTTTGACTTAACCCTGTGATGTATTTTATTGTGCAAAGAGAATAAGTATTGTTATGGTTTGCAGGAATGTGTGTGGACATTTCCCCAACTGTGCTTTTCACAGTCTCAGTGTCTGATCATTACTGTAAGGGGGTTTCACATTTAGGCAATTAAATTAGAAAGTGTCGGACTGACCCCGAATTCTCAATAAGTTACCGTCACTTAAGTTATTTTATTTAAAATTACTTATGTCTGTTTTTCGATATATTGATGTAACAATTGTTAAACGCTCAAAATTCATTTCAACAATTACCGAACACTTCTCTGACATGACAAGTTCCATGTTATGTGCCAAATGTAACAGCGGAGAAATGATGCGTATTCACTAGTTTACATTCTAACTTGTTTAAATATAACACATCTTCAGAAAGTTGATAATGCGTTCATCTCAGCAAACTAAAATAATACAAATTCACATAAAGTGATTTGATGACCGCAACTGCTCACCTAAACGCAGTAATTATACATTTGTATACATGTCAGAAAGCCTACAATACAAATCTTCACTTTTACAAAAGTATTTACTGCTCGGTATATTCTTTTCCCAATATTTTGTTCTCATTCTGTATGCACGGGGAGGGGGGGGGGGGGGGTGGTAGGGTTAAAGACAAGCTTTTACCTTAAATGCCACAGGCAGGGTTTTATTACACCTCCAATGGGACGGTAGAACAGAGCAGAGGAAGTTGGGGCTGTCAGTTCGGACCAACTCTGCTGGATGATCGGCAATGATATCCACCATGGTTCGGTTCTCATGGGGCCGAATCAGAGACCTGCCTAGTGCCGCTGCCGCGCCGGCTGTTCCCACTCCGGGCCCGGGCTCCTGGTGAGGGACCATTCCGCTCACATCGCTCATCTTTCCCGATGCTGGTAATGTGGTGGACGGAGGAGTAAAGCGCCGGCTCGTAGTGGGATCTACGGGAATACGCATCACAACACTTTGATTAGGGGCTTACAGTAGCCACAAATAGTCAATCTGTCCAATTAATGCCAGTTATTGTCACTCAATCCAGTCCAGTTTCTTTATTTTTTTCTCTCTCGCTTGTTTTCCTTTTAAATAACTGTCTCTTTTTTCGGGAAAGTCACTTATTCTTCCTGCAACTATCAATATATTCCAATGTGTGTCTTTGGGGAGAAAATTTCTAATCCAACTTGTGGTCAAGGCGATCAAGAGGGGGAAAAGCCACAGTTTCCAACTGGTGGTTTCACGGAGGTTGGGATTATAAAGCAAGTTTGTGGTCATGAAAAAAGTGAGAGATGATGAGACATCAAAGAGCACGTGGTAGCTGTAGGAGTCATACACGACTTAAAAATACTCCGTATTCCCTTGTAAAACGAGAGGTCGAGACGATCACGATGGTACTTTCCAGATCCGATTCTTATCCCAAACATATACATAAATGTATGTCCTGCTCCTCGCTGAATAGAGGAATTATTTTCAACGGACGGCTGTAGATTGCACACTAAAACATTTCCTTGAATGAATGAAAGTTATAAAGCGTCTCCCCCCCTACCCCGAGTAAGACTTTGCTTAAAAAAAGCTCTATTAAAATCATTTACATATCCAATCATAAAAAAGTGCAAACGCCTACTTGTTATGATCTGAGCCTATCAAAGCCCTCAGATGGTTTCTTCACAGCTTATTTCCTCAAAAAGTGTTAGGAGGCAGCCGACTTCCAGTTTCTGTTGTGGTTTTAGCTAAGTCCTGCTGCTGGGTTCATATCGATGATGTTTGTTCAAATGTTTGCAAAACACTGTTAATCGCTTCTTAATGTTGTTCGAGTATAAAACGTGCGCAATGAGGCAACTGTCGTTTTTTTAATTAAAATTATTTACAAAACATGAAGGGGGTAGCATAAGCGAGCTGACTTTGGAACGAATCGAATCTCAAACTGTTAACTGATTGCTGTAAATTAGTGGTAAAGCCAACGATAACTTTCAAGCAGACGAATGCTACTTGAATTTGAGTGAGGAAGCAATTATTTAGCCAGTCAGTAATCTGGCACTGGCATCGCTCTTGTTAAAGCCAACTTCAAACGACGTGCTTTTTCAGAAGTATTCATCAAAGGGACATGATATATGGCGTGCAACGTAATGGCAAAACATTATATTAGATGCACTTATTAAGCCGATTGACTAATAAAAATAAGGCATTCCGCTTCCATCCAAATAACTACACATGCAGTAACTATTCTGTAATATTAATACTGTTTAGCGGGACCAATCTTGCAAGTTCCTTACACAATAACAAGCAACGTAACTGACTCAATACCTTGGCACTGCCAAGCCATTCTGCTTATTATAGATTGGATAACAGCTTAATAACATTATATTTTTATTACGATCTCGAGTCTTTTTCCCCCTGTCAAGGCCTGGATGCAGTTTATTTAAATATGTCTCGTGATATAATTCTCGTATATTAATCCCTAGTCTAGCCTGTGATGCAGGGGATATCTGGACTGAAACTCGCCGTAAAGGAAGGGCTATATTGGCAATGGTTTATCAGTCACTTTATTGAGAGGCAGCCAGCATTTCCATCACACTCCCGCTCCCTGGCCGACTCCGAATAGAATGTCAGCAAACTCTCATCTGTATCGGATTTCCGCGCACGCGTCCTGAAGGTCATAGGCAGGCTCTGATTGACGTGTCGATTATCCAATCGCCAGTCAAGCGGGTCTTGGCAACCGGGGTAAATAAGCGACAGGTAGAACCAATCAGCGCTGGCGATGGGCAGGGCATAGCGTGCGGCCTGGATCTCCTTATCATCCCGCCTCACGGAGAGACGTCACTGCTCAGCATTCTGGGAGTTGTAGTTTCCATCCCCTTCTCCGAATCGAGAAGGCCGTTTCCACTGACGGGCGGACTACATATCCCAGCGGGCGCCGGCCACCGCGTGTGCGTGCTGGGGGCCGGAACTGTCGGTGTGTGCGCGAGTGGCTATTAGTGTCCGGAAGACAGAAATAAACAACAAAATAACACACACACACAAATATATATATTACAATTCAAACCCTGCCGTACTGGATAGTGCGCGTTTACAGAGGGCTTCCTTATTAAAACAAAAGTGAGTAAAACATTCATATAGGTTTGGTGCCACTGGCCTAAATTCTGAATTTGATATATTTTGGCACAGTCCTGGTTCCCCTAATTTCGTTCTGTTACTCTTGTTTTTGTTGTTACAGGTAACACGTTACAGGTTAAACGTGAACCGGACGGTAGGAGCTCTTCGCTGTGCAACGGGCTGAAAACTTTGCCACTGAGCGGTGCGTTAGCTTCCAACCGTTTAAATTTCATACACGCACGCATGCTGCATTCCAGTGCAGCCAGCGTTCCGGCACGTGCATAACTCGAACCGCTTTCCACTGCAGCCAGTATCTTGGCACAGCAACCAGGTTCCTGGCATGTGCACAACTCGCACCGTATTCCAGTGCAGCCTGTGTCCTAGCATATATACACAACCTGCACCACATTCCAGTGCAGCCAATGTCCCAGCACGTGCACCACAACCTGCACAGCATTCCAGTGCAGCCAGTGTTTCAGCGCGTGCACCACTCGCAGTACTACCAATAACCTGTGCTGAGTTCCAGTGCAGTACCAGCATAACTGCTGCTCATTCCAGTGCAGCCAGTGTCCTGACAGGTGCACAACGTGCAGTTCATTCCAGTGTAGCCAGTATCCCTGCACTGCATTCCAGTGCAGCCAGTATATCTCAGCTTGTGCACACAAACCGCATTCCAGTGCAGTCAGGGTCCCAACACATGCATAACACACATCACACTACAGTTTAATCAGGAATAATTTGTCTGCATATATAATGCAGAACAGACTTTATTTCCACTTTAGTTATTTTCCATTCCTTTAGGACTGATTGTTCCATGTGAAGGTATCTGCATGCATGTTTGTGTTGCCATTTAAACATATGTCTAATAGCTATCCCTTGCATAGACTAACTTGGTAAGACATTGGTAAGGCCACACTTGGAATACTGTGTACAACTCTAGTCACCCTATTATAGAAAGGATATTATTAAACTAGAAAGAATGTAGAAAAGATTTATTAGGATGCTACTGGGACTTGATGGATTGAGTTATAAGGAGAGGCTGGATAAACTGGGATTTTTTTTCTCTGGAGTGGAGGAGGTTGAGGGTGATCTTATAGAGGTCTATAAAATAATGAGGGGCACAGATCAGCTAGATAGTCAATATCTTTTCCCAAAGGTAGGGGAGTCTAAATTTAGAGCGCATAGATTTAAGGTGAGAAAGGAGAAATACAAAATTGTCCAGAGGGGCAATTTTTTCATACACAGGGTAGTGATTGTCTGGAACAAGCTGCCAGAGATAATAGTAGAAGCACGTACAATTTTGTTTTTTAAAAAACATTTAGATAATTACATGGGTGCAATGATATAGAGGGATATGGACCAAATGCGGGCAATTGTGATTAGCTTAGGGGTTTGAAAAAAGAGAAGGGAAGCATGGACAGGTTGGGCTGAAGGGCCTGTTTCCATGCTATAAGCCTCTATGACTCTTAATTCCAACAGTGGGCGAGATTTCCTGTGTAACCCATGGTGGCAGGATGTGACCCAACATTGACCGTTGATGGGATCATCTGGTCCTGCTGTTGCTAATGAGTTTTCTTGAACATGCCCCCCACTGCCATGAACCCTGTGGCGGGAGTGCACCGTTGGTGGGACTGGAATATGCTGGCATAAACGACCAGAAGATTTTGGCCATATATGTTCTTATTGCTGACCTCCTGCTGAGAACTGAGATTTGCATTACTTCGAGAGCCCAACCATCAGGTTCATTGAGTAGAAAAGAAATAATTTAACAGCAGGGAAATGGGGTTTTAGTTGTAGTTAGAACTAGCACTGGCATAAGTATGATTGTATGAATGGCTACTTTTGATGCAAAACCTCTATTAAATGTTATTTGACTGCAATATCAGCTTTTTAAAAGCAAAATCCCCTGCATCTTTCATCTATGCAATGTTATTGGCTTTGCAGTAAACCACGTATTTTCTAAAGTTGACAGACCAATCAACTAATTCCAGGTTTCAGTAGGAATCTTGTCACTTTTTACTCTTGTATCTGTTACACCAGTCTGAGTGGATGTGTAGTTTTGCCTGAGTATCTTCTTACATGAGTATGATGGATGAGAGCTGGTATAGAGAAGAGAATTGAACTAGCTATTCTCCAATTTATTGCCCTGCTTAACTAGTTTTTCCCTTTATAAATTGTATTTGCGCTCCTAACTTTGATCATTATTTAAAATTTAAGCAGGCAGAATGAACTTTAGCCCAGGTGCTTGCAGTCTCTCTTCCAAATGTCTTTTACTTCTGTGATGCTTGTTTTGTTATTTATTTCTGTAGAAACTGCTGTTCACTTTTTTTTGCTTTTAATTTTAGTTTTATATTCTCCCCATTGAAATACATCTGGTAGTTGCATGTCTAAATGCTAGAAGTTTGCCAAGGTAATTGTTGATTTCAGACCATTATCAATATTGAACAGAGATAATTTTACAGCTGCTTCAGGCTAATTTAATGTGCAGTTTTAAAAATAGTTCATTGCTTTTATGTCACAAAATTGAAACGTATAACTGCTTTGATTAAAAATGTTCTAAGTAACAAATAAGAATTGTACCCAAATTAGTGGCCGAGAAAGTACATTTTGGAGTGAACTAATGTTAGGAGTATAACTGACCTGATGGATCAGTGAACACCTTCCAGTTAAACATGCAGGAAGCTTTTTGTGCCGGCTTTTTTGAGAAGAGACTCTGGACGTTTGTGTCTGCAAATGGGGAAAATTATATTAAAAAGTGATTCTGAAGATCTGCTTTATTGTTTTGAAAGTAAACAATAGTTACATAAGTTTTGTAAGGTGCAGTGGTTTGACACACCTTCCATAAGATTCCTAAGTCAAGTTCTCTGTTTTGTAGGTTTAAAATTGTTTTAAGTTGTAAACAATTTGAGTTTAATAAGTCTATCCCATTGCTGCACTTTCAGTCTGGAAACTTCAGTTGGCATATTGCTCATTTTTATTTGCATGATCCTGTTGTCTGCATTATCCTGCATTATTAAAATCCACCCCAGGCTAAGAGGTTTAGAGCAATGAAATTCTCTGTTACTTCAAAGTATATGAACTTGCTTCTCATCATTGTAAAATCTTGAGGCATTAAATGCAATTATAATAAATATTCTAAAGGGGAATACAGACAAAGGTTTCATCTTTTTAATTAACATGTTTTGAACTGATTTCCAGAAACTCATCTTTAACTTGAAAGTTTTTCTGAAAATACAATAGTACACACTACTACATTTTGTATTTTCTAACTTTTCAAATCTATTTTTCCATTATTTGCTGATCTCCTTTCAGGTGTGTCGCAACTCCTTCCTAATCCAATGAATCTTTACTGTCAAAATTAAAGTACACCATTTGGATTTTTTTAATTCAAGAAAATGATAATGAGTAAAATTCAATTTGTTGTTAGTAATCCGGAATGGATTAAAACTTTCAAATGACATAAACTACAGTAGCTATAGATCCTGTCCTGCCTTTTCACTGAACAATTTTAGCAGAAAGTCTCACATCACCTATGAATATTTAATCTGATTATAATTTGTTTGTAAATAGGATTCATTTGGCTTGTAAATATTGTAGTGCCCAAATTGTTCATGGTCTTTACTTCACAAAATTGAAATGTATAACTACTTTGATTAAAAATGTTCAAAGTAACATAAATATTGTACTCAAATTAATGGTTAAGATTAATGTAATGTTGGAGACAAGTACATTTTGCAGTGCTCTAATATTAGAAGTAAAACTTTCAATAGTAGTTTCAATATTGGCTGGGTCAAAAATGTAAAAATATTGGAGCCTTTTAACTGTTTTAGAAACAGCTAACATCTAGGACAAATTATATCAAATGTCCTGTTTCTGACTTAAGACAGGTACTAATTTAATAGATTCATTGGTTTAATGAGTATTAGGTGGAACTGGAAAATCAGCATCAGATTTGTGAGAATGTGATTGACTTGTAGCAAAATATCCTGACTTGTAGCAAAATATCCTAATTTGTTGGAAGGGAATTAGAAACATGGTTAGCACCTTATTATTGATTATATGTTTGTATGGGCTCCGAGCCCAATCAGATGCATGTGAAGCTTTTTGAATTCCATCATAAGAAGTGTCACAATACCAGGTTAAAGTCCAACAAGTTTATTTGCTAGGATAAGTTACTAGCTTTCAGAGCTCTGCCCCTCCCAGCCCACCCAAATTGCTGGCCTCTCTGCATCCTCCACCAATCCTGTCTGCAGAGTGGGAGAGGGACCTACTCGCTCACTGTTCTCCCCAATCAGCTTTGCTTCCTATGACCTATGACATTGGGCATGGGGCAGTGCCAAGGTACCTCAGCATTAGCACTCTGCCCCAAGGGGCACCCCCTGCTGCTTAACTCTCGGGGGGGGGGGTTGCTAATTGTCTCTTCTCTTCATTCTGAACCACTCTGTGGAGGGGTAGGGAGATTTCAGTGCTGGGTCTGCTAATCCCATTAAAATTATATTTAAACCTATTGATTTCTGGCGTGGAACAGATGCTGCCGGAAATCCAATGCTGCAGGAGGCAAGCAGGCGCTAATGTATGCGTGGATCCCGCAAATCAGCTGACGTGAGAATTTCCTGGATGGGAGAGTTGTGGCCACTGCCTGTGAGTTAGGGTGTGGGTTGAAAGATGTTGGCTGGGATTAATTACATGAAAAAAAAACTACTTGAGAAATTATGTTAAAAGCAGTATTAACAATTTTGCATTTCAATAAAAGAGGAACTTTTTTCAAGGTACGGTTTGTTTTCTGTAACGTTATCCTCTTTCAACTCCTTCCTGAAACTCCCAGCTTCTCTTAAACCAGCTTTCATGCAATATATACTTACAATAATTTTTGAATTATCTTTCTTCCCTTTCTTGAAATAAATAATAAACTTCAATAGAGGTTAGTTGCCTTTCCAGCTGAGATTAGCTGACTGAAACTCTTTGTCTGACCAGATGATTTTTAGGTTAGCTAAACTCCATCACTGCCATTCGTGTTACACTCGACTGTATGTATGCTGATGAGATTCAGTGACATCTATGCTGTTGGGCTATCCAGACCTAAGTAGCCTGATGCTCATTTGTGGATGTCGCCAGTGAGTTTGATTGTCATTGTATAATGTGTCCTGGGAGAATAATTCATCAGCATATTAAAATGTTCGTTCTGGCACTTTTTATTATAAAACAATATTGGCCTGAAATTTTGTGGAATGTTTCAGTATAATTGTGGCATGAGTAAAATTGTACTTCTCCAAAGAAGCTCATGCATAATTGATTGATGTCAGTTTTATACAGAAATATTGCTATGCATAAATTCCAAAGAACCATAGAAACCCAAAATGCTCCCCTCCATCCTATCCCATTGTAACACTATGCATTACCATGGCAAATCCACCTAATCTACATACCTTTGGACTGGACTTGGGAAACCCATGCAGACAAGGAATAATTTTCTCATCCCGAAGTTATATCTGCTGAAATTATGTCAGCTCAATTAGTTGAATAAGTAGCTTTGACGCTATTTGTGATGTTTTATGGCATTTAATTTTTCTTCCTGACATGAGCACTTTTTTTAATCTTTGTTTTTAAAAGCATCTGTTACAGTAAAAAGAGAAAAACTTGACAATCACATTTTTGTAAGTGCACTGTACTTAATATGTATAAATGATGGCTTCAGACTTTAACGTTTATAATACAACATTGTAATATCAATGCTGTACAACATGCAGAAACGTATGGAAGGTCGATGCTGTGTGTTTGGTCATGTCTGGGTCCTGATTGTTTATTCTGATTTCCCCTTGTTTCAAGCCAGATTTTTATATTTGAGTGTCGCTGGAAATTTTGATGTAAATTGCTGATAGCAAAATTGGCATGAATTCCAGTGACTGGTGGATCGAGGGATTTTAAATCCATGCTTTTACATAACCGCACACCAATGTACTTTTGGAAAATATTCCTCATAATTGCAAAGTTAAAGCAGGGCAGGTTTGGAGGAAAGCTTTGTGTCTAGTTACTTCTGTCTAGGAAAACAGTTTATATTTGATGATGGCATGTTTTGCAAATCTTGTAATGAGTTTTGGCACTAACGCGTAACTAAATTTGAAATTATTTCTGACTTATTCAGAAAACACAGATAAATATTTAAATACTACTTCAGTAAAAATAAATATTTGTTTGCTAGATTTATATTCATATGTTTAAACCTGAAGCACCTTAAGTTAAAAATTGATAACAATGTGAGAGATTTGTAAATGGTGATATGTGAACTCAAGAATTGTGTGAGAAAACCAGTGGTGTGCACCTGCAATCTGGACTATGCTATAATTCTGCTAACAATTCTGCTAGCAGGGAAAAGTTGCATTGAGTTGTGTGAGGGCAGACAGTAATATTCTCTACGTGTCTTTAAAATTTTATCTGGTAGCATTGATTGACAGAGTAACTTTTCAGCTACAATACTTTCTGATTCAGCCGAACATTTTGTTTTTCTTTGTAACATTTGAGTAGTTCACCATAGTTTACAATTTTATTTTACGGATTGTGTTCAGTATACTTTTCCCTGACCACCCTCCCAAGAAAACAGGCCATAAAGATGAAATCATATATTCAGAATGTTTGTG
Source organism: Sphyrna mokarran (assembly GCA_024679065.1). NCBI lineage: Eukaryota > Metazoa > Chordata > Chondrichthyes > Carcharhiniformes > Carcharhinidae > Sphyrna > Sphyrna mokarran. The sequence goes on from JAGIQG010000005.1 coordinate 73,422,734, forward strand.
TTTAAATGAAGATGCCAAAGATTAGTCATGTTCACTTGTAGTGTTTGTTGTGAAGCTTTTGTTAGTCTATTGGTAATGGATTTTAATTTAAAAATACATTATGGATAAATTTTGAAATATATCAAGGTTGGTATTTGTACAACTCGTTTGCAGTTTGTATTCCTTTTCTGCTGCACATTAAGCATCATAAGAGTTTGAAGAATTTAAAAAGTTTTATCAAAAAAGTTCCAAATATTTTCAGTTTTTTCAATATCTGAGAGTTACATTAGTATCAGTTTTGCTTGTTCCTGTGATTGAGCAAAAAAATGTGTTAGGTGATGTATTTCTTCTCACTATTCCATTTTTGCAGTTGCTGCAATTCCATATTGTCGTAGAATTATAAAGTTCCTACAGTGCGGAAGAAGGCCATTCAATCCAATGAGCCTGCGTTGACCAAAACCCCACCCAGCCCTATCCCCATAACCCTAGCTAGTCCCTCTGACACTTCAGCATGGCCAAAGCACTTAACCTGCACATCTTTGGACTATAAATTTGTTATTGGACAAAAGTAATTTATTACAAAAATAAATATTTATGTATTTGGAACTGTAAACTAATTTAATTTGGAGAAAAGCTTTTATAAACATTTTAAAGCTGTGTGCTGGTAAACAATATATTTTTAAAATAAGAATCTAAGAAGTGAGTGGGGGAAGCAACACCCTGAGATAAAATACCTCTTTAACCTCAGAACTTTGATTTGTCACAGGACTACGTGCTTTGTAATTAAAGTAGGAACCACTAATGTTAGGAATTGCTTTACACATTCCCATTAAGTGTTAGCTTTTGTTTAATGTACACATTGAAAGGGAGTATTAAGAAGCATTTGCAATTTTAGTAAACGTGAATAAATTGATTTGCAGCATTATTCAAAGTTTTAAAATTAATCTTCTAACAATTTTGATGAGGCTTCCCCATACTTCTTCCTTTAAAGTATTTATTTATTTGTTGTTAACTTAGCAATGTTCTGCATAGGGATCCGTGTGGCTTGTAGACTGAGGAGACAATAAATTGTCAACTTTTCAAGTTCTACATTAATGAGCAGCACAGTTTAGTAATAAATAAGGTCATTCTATAATTTCTTGCAAACTTATGTAATATAATGATGAAAATAAAATAGTTATAAGAAGGGGATTTGGCGGATTGATAGGACTACAGGTCGAGACTGTAAATTACCTACTACTTGACTACAGACTTCTTGTAATTTAACAGTGTTTTATTTTTGGAGGAAAGTTGCCGTTTGTTTTTATTTTCCTACTTTCACCCCTCTGCTGTTTTACTAGGCATAGACCTCTTGCAGCTGACCTGTTTCTGAGAATTACAAGAGTTACTGATTAGGCAACTTCTAGGAGATATAAGACAATTTTTACCAATTTCTTTTTCTCCCATTTTGGTTTTGTGGTAAGGCAGTTTTTGATTAACTATTGCCGTAAGTCATGAAGCTGCAATTAGGGCAGCAGTGGATGGATTGGTGGAACTATATCCTTTCGTTGCAATAGCATAACTTGAAGAATGCCTATGCTACATTTCCATGGCATTTCTTTGGCTAATACATTTTGGAAAAGCCTTTCTTTAATATTACCAATGGAAGTGGTGGGATATGTTGATTAGCTTACTAATCAATGTAACAGACAGAAAGATTACTTCCAGCATCGAAGTTTAAAGTTTATTAGTGTCACAAATAGGCTTACGTTAACACAGCAGTGAAGTTACTGTGAAAATCCTTTAGTTGCCACACTCTGGCGCCTTTTTGTGTACACTGGGAGAATTTAGCATGGCCAGTGCACGTAACTAGCATGTGTTTTGGACTGAGGGAGGAAACCGGAGCACCTGGAGTAAACCCATGGAAGAACGTGCAGACTCCGCACAGCCAGTGACCCAAGTCGGGAATCAAATCCAATTAACACACAATCGTTGCAGCTACTCTCTTTGGTCTTGCTCTTGGCTGTGCATATGTATCTAGAGTTTCAAATGAGATTGATTAACTGGACACATTGAAATTTTGTGGTCTGGCTCATCTAATGGCTAGACAAACTAGATGGGTCATTGGGGAGTTGTCCTTTAGGTTTTGGAAATAAACCATTTGAGAATTGAATAATTTGTGGTTTAGATGGGACATTTTCTAAAACCTCCCTGATCACTTCTCCTGAAGGTAAAATACCAAAGAACCCATACACTAATTACCGTACTTAATTTCAGATGCTGCATGGTTTATAGATTATACATGTCGCTTAGTGTAGTCTCACATTTTGGATTATTTTCTAATGACTGACATGTCCAAGTTTGCAAAGAGTTAAATTTTTTCAAAAAATATCAATTGGAAAGCTTTGCAAATTCAGAAAGAAACAACTTCTGAGAAATGATTAACTTTATTTTGCTCATAAGCTTTAGAACTGTGATTTATCTGTGGTACTGTTGATATAGTTAGTTGTAGTGCAGAGTTACTTGTTAAAATGGTCTTCACAGAGTTTTTACATCTGAATTCATTTTATTTGGTATGGCAGACAGCTGCATTTCACTTCAGAGCAACTGATACATTGCCATATGGCTAAAGATTACAGTGTAACTTCAATTTCATGTTCAGTCTATTGCTTAAGTAAGTTTTCTAATGTGTTTCATCTTTTAGGTTATATTTTAATGTCTGGAAGAGAGAAATCAAGCAGTTTCACAAACCAAGACTTTGATGTGTAAAAAAGTCAATTATCTAACTACCAAACATATTGAGATGAGGAAGTAATTCATTAAGAACCTCAAATAGTATTTGCTGAAACCAAAAGATGCACCTGCAACAGTTTCAGAGAAAAATCGCCACTTTTAAAAGGAGAAAAAAGTGGCTAAATTAGTTGGGTTAAGACCACAGAAACACATGCTTTCTTTTCTGCATTATACTTAATACACTGTCACTGTTATTGGATTTTGGGGTTTCAATCCTGAATTCTGGATAATAAAGCTCCTTTACACAATAATCCAACAGACATTGTAATATATAAATAGAACTACTGATCTGAACAAGCCAGAACTAGAGTCTTTAAATGTATAATAGAAGTAAATCCTATAAGGAATTCAGGAGGAACTTAAGGAGTATTAAGAATGTGGAACTTGCTGTCATATGGTGTATTTGAGGTATTTAGCAATCAAGTGTATTTAGACGTATTTGAGAGATAACTAGATAAGCACATGGTGAGAAGGAATGGAAGAGTGTGTTGATACGATGAGACAGGAAATGGCCTATGTGGAGCATAAATACTGGCATAGGCATTTTTGACTGAATAGCCTAATTCTGTGCTGTGATATTTTGTTGTCAAGATTTGTGGTTAGTGGTGAAGCAATGGTGCTTACTGCTGACCTCAAAGAAAACTGTCCATAAAGATGTGGCCACCTCGATGGATTTCCCCTTTCCCAACAGCTGTTTACATCTAGAACCAAGTCAAGAGGACCTTCAGATGTGCAAAAGCAAAGATGTCAGCAAACAGTATAACCAGTCAAAAATGAGGAAGTTAAAGCATTTTCTCCTTCAATTCAGATAGCGAACTAAATTATTATAATGCATTTTGATAGAATTTAAAATATCAATATAAGCATACAAAATTAAAAACAAGTGGATTTTATCATAATGAAACTATTTGACATTCCACAAAAATAAAATGAGCTTTTCAAGGTTAATGAGGATATTTAGCAGTAATCATGAAATTGGTATGTTTCTGCTTATATCTCATTCAACAAGTGTATTATTTTCATGGATTTTTACACTGAGGCAAACAGTTGTAAAAGTGCATTACTTAAGGTTTGAACTGGAGGGGGTTTGTGAGGGAGGAATTTTAAAGAGTCTAGGATCACTGACAGCAACTTCTGAACTTCAGCACTATTTACATGACTAGTGAGGAATATAAAAACTGATGAGCTTCTTTCAATATATAAAAAGGAAGAGAGAGGTCAAAATGAACATACACCCCTTAGAAAATGAATCTAAGGATATAGTTTTGGGGAACAAGGAAATGCCAGAGGAATTGAATAGATATTTAGCATCAGTCTTTAGGGTGGAATGTACTTTGAATATTCCAGTAATACTGAAGAATACAGGGAGAAATTAATTACATTGTCATGAGAGAAGTAGTATTAGACAAACTAATGGGGCTAAAAGAAGATAAGTCCCCTGGCCCTGATGGCTTGCATGCTAGGAATAATGGATGCATTAGTTGTAATTTTCCAGAGATCTTTGGATTCTGGAGAAGTACTGGAGGTTTGGAAAACTGCCAATATAAAATCCTTTTTTGAAAAGGGAGGGAGGCAAGAACAACATCTATTATTGAAATTATGTTGGAATGAATTATTAAAGAAGTAACAGCAGCACATTTGGAAAGCCATAATCTAATGGCTTCATGAAAAGGAAACCGCATGTGATTTATTTATTAGTTTCAACCAGAGTGGATAAAGGGGAACCAGTGGACATGTTATATTTGGACTTCCAGAATGTAGTTGACAAGGTACCTCACAAGATAAGAGCTCATGATGTGGGGGGGTATTATATTTGAATATATTGAGAATTGCCTAATGGACAGGAAACATCAAGTGGGGATAAGGAATTATTTTTCAGGTTGACGATCTGTAACTAGTGGCATTCCACAGAGATCAGTGCCAAGATCGCAATTATTTATAATGAGAAAGGAAGCAAATGTGCTGTAGCCAAACAAAACAAAAATAGGTAAAAGGCAAATTGGAGAGGGATACAAACAGTTTACAAAGAGATATTGACAGGTTAAACAAGTGGGCAAAATGTTGGCAAATGGGAGTATAATGTGTGAAGTTTGTTTTGGAAGGGAGAACAAATGAACATATGAAAGTTTAAAATTTTAATGTTTGTTTAGTGTCATAAGTAGGCTTGCGTTAACACTGCACAAAGTTACTATGAAAACTGCCTAATTTCCACACTCAATACCTGCTCAGGTACACTGAGGGAGAATTTAGCATGGCCAACAATCTTAAATGAATGGAGAAAAACTGCAGAAAGCTGCAAAGGGACTAGGGGATACTTGTACACAAAATACAGAAAGCTAGCAGAGGTGCAACAGGTAATGAGTCGCTTTTTGGCCTTTTGGCTAAGATCAGGTGTAGCATAGAAATGCTGTACTTGTTTGAAGTCATTAGGTTACATTTCAGATTCATTTGAAGCAACTTTTAAAAGCAGCATCTTGGCCTTTTGGCTAAGATGCAAATTAGATCAAGCCTTGGAGGAGGAGCTATGTCTACTCCAATCAGCTTGGATCAGATAGATCAAGCCCAAGACAGGAGGTGAGACCCCTGTCTTGTCAGTTTGGAGCAGGAATATCTCAAGTTGTTGAGACTTGATTGGATTGAATTGGAATAAAACAAAAAAAAGAAGGCTATTAGAACGTTGGCCCTTATTTCAGGGGATTGAAGTATAAGCGTAGGGAAATCTTGCTGCAACTGTGTAAGGTACTGGTGGGACCAGTTCCCTTATTTAAGGAAAGATATTCTATCACTGGAGGCAGTTCAGGGAAGGTTCATTAGAATGATCCCTGTTGTGGAGGGATTGTTTTATGAGCAAAGGCTAAATAGGTTCGTTCTTGTTGGAAATCAGAAGAATGATAAGTGATCTCATTGAAACATATAGAATTCTTAAGGGCTTGACAGGGTAAATGCTGTGAGGATACTTCTTTTCATGCGAAAGTGTAGGATCAGAGATCATAGTTTCAGAATAAAGGGGCACCAATTTATTATCAAGATCATGAACAATTTCTTTCTGACGGTTATGAGTGAGTCTTTGGAACTCCTTGCCACAAGAGCTGGGGGGGCAGAGACTTAGTATATTTTTAAGGTTGAAGTAGATCAGTCAAGGAATCAAAGGTTACTGAGAAAAGGCAAGAAAGTGGACATGAGTGTTGGATCAGCCATGAGCCTCTTAAATGACAACAGACTCAAAGGGCCAAATGGCCTATTCTTGTTTCTATTTCTTATGCTCTTACATTTGGAAATCTTAAAGTTGCTGTCAGTTTCAGGGGGGTAATGTCTGTAAATGTGACAATTTTCAAATAAGATCTGGAATACTGACTCTTTCTCCACATTATGAATTAAAGGATATGAGAATTGAGCTTGCTGCACATTGCCAAAATTATGATTAACTTCTTTTGCCATTGTCATGTGCGCTTTGCCTGAAGGCAGGTCACTGACTCAATGTCTGCTGATGCTTTATCTTGAGCTGTTTTCTCAACAAGTTTTTGTCCATGGGGATTTGGTATTGCCTTTCACTCAAGGGTAGGGCCAGCACGTAGGTCCTAAGTCTACTTTAGCCGGAATGGGAATTGAACACGTGTTGTTGCTGTTATTCGAAATCATCTAGTCAAATGAGCTAACTGCTACCATTAACTTTTTTTTACTGGATTAAATATTTAAGAATAGTATTGACTATCATAAAGATAATCTAGCTTGTGGAAGTATCATCTATGGAAGTAAGCTAGTCACAATTGAGTAGTATAGGTTGTAGATCAATTGAACAAAACATTTGTGCTAATAAGCAATCATTAAAAAAATACAGAACTTTAATTCTTCGTATTTTTATTTTGGTTGGTTGTGTCTTTCATGATTGGATAATTACATGGCCTGTAGAGGAAATGCTTGATGAATATCCTTTCCTCATTTGATTTTATAAAAACTGACTTGAAATGGCAGACAATATCAGAAAACTACAAACTTCAGTGCTGTCAACCTGTAGACTGAGTTGGGTTGGATGATGCTTTAGGTGGGGAATTGGGTGGGAAAGGTCTGATGCACCCAATTTTAAACCTTTCTAACTTTCTTAAGATGCTTCCTGAGGTGAAGGAAAACAAATCAAAGTAAATCTCCAGTGTAGCTTGAAAATTGTAAATCTGTCTCCTATATTAGGTTTCTATCTTAGAGATCTTGAAGATTCTTTTTCAAGTTGGATGATTCTATGCCAAAGTCAGATCAAAATCAGAACAGCATCTCAAAGTGGATGGAAAGGCATAATGTCAAATGCAGCTGCCCTCTTGGGCAACACTAGTGTCATATCAACAAGCAAGCATTTATTGAAACATGCATACGTTATGCTGTTGGTGAATTGTGCTATGGGTGTGAAAATGTCCTTCCAGTTTAGAAAGTCTCTCATTAAACATGAGTTTAGACAGAAACTGGACAGTATTGTTTGATAAAGATTGTGGTGTGATGGGAAACAGCTTTGCTATTGTAATCTGCATAGTACACAAGGTACATATGATTAATACAATAAATGTTGCTACTGGCTCTTTAAGAGTTAATGCATTTTAGATCTTGTTTGTATAGATTGACAAATAAGACCCTGTTTCTTAAATAAATTTCTTACTTGAGATAACCATGAAAAGATATTGAGGAATCTGCAGATCTACATAATGACAAAGATGCAATACAAAAGTGTTTTCCATTTGCATGCCTTAATCTTGTATTGAAAATGTTTGGTTGAGAGCTTTCCAAAATTTAACAAATAAACAACAGATGAGGGGATTTAATGGTAAAGAAGCTGTCTGTCTACTTGGAGACACATTTCGAGACTATTTTTCCCAATTGCTGGAATAAATAAAAGAATCTTATGAAGATTTGCCAGTGAATCTTTGATGGTTTGAAATTCTTATGCTGTTTTGCTAATGCATCTAAAATGTATTTGTCACTGCGGCATTCCATACTGATTATAGGCAGATTTTTAGTTTCTAAAAATCTGATTTACTTTCATGTTGAGAGACAAGTAACTCCTTTGTACATGTACATGTGTTAGATTTTAAAACCATCAGGTCATTTTTTTTCAATTAAAGGAGTGATAAAGTGGCACACATTCGTTATCCCATTCGTTTATCCAGTGTTCTGTTAGGAACAGTTTTCTGTCATTTACAAGTAAAAGCACTAAGTTGTTAATGCAAGAGTTTATTTATCTGTTTTCTGTACGTAAAATGTTAAAGTGTAATGCTAATTTGGATGATAAATGAAGAATTCAGATTCTCTTATTTCATAGTGGGAATGGAGAAATGGATTAAACAGCGGATATATAAGATTAACTTGAAATCAGGAATCCTTAGAGGGGATGGTCTTGTTAAGGTATTAAGCGTTTTCTGAAAGAAGGCCTGCCTTTGGATCAGCTCCAAGTTTCTCTTTAAAATGCAAGTGTAACTATTTATGATCACATGCAATAATTTTAAAAATTGCATCACTTGATACCTTCCCAGTTTGCTGAAGTGGGCCTGTTAGGGTCAGGCTAAACACCTTTGCTACATTAAATTGCTCCAAAATAGGGAGAGAGAAAATAATTTAAAAGAAAAAGCAAATGTAAAGAAATATAATAAACCTTGCACTGATGAGATGTGTCGAATGCGTATATTTCTTTTGTTTAAAACTTGATGGACAGTGGTTTCTATTGACAGTTCATGTTCTTGAAGCTAGATATCACACAAGTAATTATTTTAAGAGAGTGCTTTCTCTGTTATTTTTAATTTCTTATAATTTGAATCTTTTGAGTTTTGTGTAAGAAATGAGAATTACTTCAGTGGATTCAGTGTTTTAAAATAATCAATTTTTAAATATTTCTACAAACCATTAGAATTGGTTTTAAATAAGAATGTCGTGAGAAATTACAAACGTATTTTAAAGAAAAAAGTCATATCAGAATTGATGTGAAGTAATTGATTTAACTGAAATTATGCTAACATTTGAACAAAACCACTTTGTTTTCTTTCTGCTTGAAAGTTTAGTACTTTCTTTCCAACTTTTTAGACAGCCCATGGCCCATCATGGCAGAAAGTTCTGCATCTCTGAGTTGCATTAGGCAAAATAAGATTGGTTTAATTGGTAAGCTATTTAGAAATAGTTTAAAATATATATTACCTGGACAAGGTATCAAAGAAGAACATGCTCATTTTTCTGAAAGAAAAGCTTAACTTGCATGTTTGCATTTTTTGCTTTGCCAGGTTTCTTGTAAAAATTGATCATGAATGTGAAAGCTGAATTTAAGAGTTCACCCCTGGTGCAGTGAGTTATTGGAAGGGAATTTCCTAGTAATTTTAAAACTATATTTAAAAACATTGAAGCACTAGTCAGTGTAGATTGTAATTGTTTTTATGTCTTAATGTTTTATATTTCAACAATTTGTATTGGCTTATTAATACAGTCTGAATGTCAGATGCCAGATCAGTTTATTGTTTGCTTTAATGACTGCTCATGCAGTTCCAAAACCTGAACTCTAACAGCAGGCTCTTAATGTAAATGCGATTCCTTATTTGTTTATTTTAGATGAGCAGTAATGCAGCCAGTCCTATGTCAGGTGCAGGAAGCACAGCATCAATCAGTGGGAGGGGATCCACAAAGTCGACCAGCTTTGTTATGGAGCTTCAGACCATGATGTAGGTAAACAAATCATGCAATATAGTTATTATTTCCATTTAATTGTGAGTCATTATTAAGAAATCCAAATAATTAAAGATGCAAGGTAACTTTTGTGATTAAAATATAAAGATATATGAGAATTTGTCCAAATGTACCTTCATTACGTTTTATTTGACCATATCTGAAATAATATTTATGGATTAAATTTACATTTTTTTCACTTAATCAGTGCAAAACAATGCAAAAAAAGAGAAAATTGTATGATAATATGCTATTTAGACATGTAGAGTTATATCCATTTAAATGCGGTTTATTCATTATTGTCAACCTCAGTTTTATATGCTTTTGTTTCAATTGGGAAGCACGTTGGCTGACTGGATTATGTTCTGAGGTAGGTTATCCTCTTATGTAGGTTTCTGGAATTTTCATTAAGTATTAATACTGGTGTGGGTTATTTCCATCTGTAGACAGGGATGTGATATAGAAACAAAATACGTCATTTTGAAAAATGAAATTCGATTCCCAGTTTGGGTTCATGTGGAATTTGCCCATTCTCCCCGTGTCTGCATTGGTTTCCTCCAGATGCTCTGGTTTTCTCCCACAGTCCAAAATATATATGTTAGGTGAATTGGCCATGATAAATTCTCTCTGAATGTACCTAAACAGATGCCACAGAGTGGCCACTAGGGGATTTTCACAGTGACTTCTTTGCAGTGTTGCTGTAAGCCTACTTGTGACTAATAATAAACTTTAACTTTTTAACTTTATCCTCAATTTTATGAATGTATTGGATGCTTAATGGGGAAAAATGTACTAAAGAAAATTTAGATTTGTGTATGCAAATTGAGATTTGTTTTGTGAAAGACAAAAATAAAACATTTCCTCTCCCTGCACCATAGAATAAATTTACAGGCAGTTTAAGAAAGGGAATGAGTTAAAAGAAACATTCAAAATAGGCTGAAAATTAAAAGAGTGATGGTATTATAGGATTTTGATTTTTCCCCTTCAATTTTCATTATTGAGTACTAGCTGGAACTATCTTTTGGACTGGCTATTGCTGCCCAAAGTTTCCATTGATTGTCATGATAATTAATCAGTTTGGATTTTAATTTTTTTTTCATTAACGTTCTATTGTTACAGATTTACTTGTCTGGATGTCAGAGCTAAGTCCGCCTTAACATTAGCAAGTCAGTTACAGTTAGCCTCAGCGAATCACTGAGTTACAGCTTTTGCTATCTAAATTGGACTTTCTTTTTAGAGGAGTCCATAGGTATGCAACTTAGCCTTTTATTTAAAGCATTTCTGTAATTCTGGTTGTGTTTTATCGTTATCATAGGCACTAAATAAATGGTGCCTAAATTTCAATGTACCAAGATAACTTACTCTGGAAGCTGGCACAGATGGGTGCCAGTGAATGTACATCTGATGTTGATAATGGAGTTGATATTTTACTGCATATAAAAAGAGTTTTGAAACAAGCATAGAAACATAAACCACCAAAATCTCTCTAGAAATGAAAGATCAAAGTAGGTTTTGGCATTTCAGTACTGTATTGGGCTGACAGGTTTGTCAGTGCATTTATAGAAATAATTATTTCCTGCTCTATTTGGTTACAATGTCTGATTTCTTCTGCCTTCATGGAGGTCTTTAATTGAGATCACTTGTGCACATGCATGACAGGAAAGGAAAGGGCTCATGGGAAATTGAAATGGAATAAGAGTGCCTATAATGGGGTGAAAACCTTAACTGTAGGAAATTTGGAATAAAAAGCAAAAATGTTTTGGGAAAATGTTGTCTTGCATGCTAAAGCCTTCCTATATTGCAACAAATTATGGCTTCCTCAGATAACAATTGCTTGGAGCAACAATTCTGCATTTAATTGACTATCACAGCCTGTAATTTAAAATTACTAAAAGGTCTACCATTTTTGAGTTTCTTAGCTTTGTTAGCTTCATTCGTGAAGATGCAAATGTAACTGATTGCAATGTGAGTAATAAAATTTGATGAACAACAAAACTGATCTTGAAAAGGCAATAGTATAATCGCAGAGCACTTTTAATTCGTGATTTTTTTCGACTACATTTTCATTATTTAAAAACTTTTTATAGAGTTGACTTCTACCTTTTGTTTCATCTGTATGTCCCAACCTTTACCTTGAAGTAAAACAAATTTGGCAAATTATTTTAATTTAATGCTTTGTTTCCTGGTTGGATGTTTTAAAATTCTTTAAGGTATTTGGCTACATGAATGCTTGATGACATCACTGTTGCTGTAAATGCCCCTATAGATCATACAGCTGCACAAACTAGACCTGAAGTTCTTGGCAGAGATCACTAGGTCTCTGAACATGATTTGTTTCAGAGTAGTGGCAAATGCGCTTTCTTTGCCACTGGCTACAAAATCCAGGCCTGATCTCTTCTGAACTATTGGATCCAAAATAAGATGGCGGGAAACTTTAAGGTCCATCCACCTTTGACTTCTCTTGTACACTGATGAATGATTCCAGCCAGTTTCAAAAGAAGTGGCAGAGAAGGAGAATTCCAAGTTAGCATTGAATGTCGAGGGAAAGCAAATAACAGAGAATTTTCAGGGCTCTAATAGAATGATGCCAATCTTGATATCACAACAAGTATACAAGTGGAGCTATAAGGGTAACTAAATTCAATGAATAAGCAGCAAATAATCTCATTTTTCTTTCACTAGAGCAGTTTTCAATTGGAGAACCCAGAGGTAAGGGAGCACAAGGCAGTTGGTAAATAGATCGTGTGTTTTTATAAGTTAGCACTGAGTGAGACAAAACGTATGGTGGCAAAATAAGCCTGACTGGAAGGAACATACCCACAAAAGGAAATAATGAGATCAGAATCCTCGTGAAGAGGTTGGAGCATAGAATCTGAGGGAACTAAGATCAGCATTGAGGGTAATGTATTGATATAAAAATTTAAGATAATCAGTATAATTAAATTGGGTTTTAAGTTTTATTTATTTTTAAAGTTTTATATTGCATTCCTAATAAATGTAATTAGTAATCCAATTAATATGATTATTGGTGGGGCAGCTCAATCCCATCAGATATCCATCCTGATTCATGTGAACACTTTTTTCATGGAGATGAAGCAGAGAAAAGGATTGTATTACAGATGTCAGGTGGATAATACAAGTGAGAATTAGGTTGAATGAAATATATTCAGTGGGGAAGTAGAAAGGAAATTGGAGGCAAGGAGAGAGTACAACAGACAGCTAACGTAAAAAGGAATCCAAAAGGCAAACAAATGGCAAAAGATCGTAAAAGGAGACATAAAGCCAATTAGGTAGCAAAAAGTGAGTATTTACATGGAGACAAGAAGCATGGCTAAGGTACTAAATGAGTTGTTTGCATCTGTATTTGCCAAAGTAGAAAATGCTGCCAAAGTCATTATGGAAGAAATGAAAGTTGTGATATCCAGGGGACTAAAAATTGATAAAGGAAGAATCAGGCTGGCTGTACTCCAAGTAGATTAGTCACCAGAATTTACAGTCATGGGCTATCTGAAGTTACCAAGCCTTGATAATCCAGTTACTGACAAGCAGTAATTTGAAGAAAATAAGGCTGGAAATTGCGGGTGCATTAGCTATAATCTTCCAATTCTCCTTGGCCAAGCAGTGAACCAGAGGATTGGAAAATTGCAAATGTTATATCCTTAGTTTTTAAAAAAGGAGTAAAGATAATCTAAGCAGCGTATAAACCTGTCAGCTTAACCTGGATGGTGGGAAAGATTTCAAAATAGAAAAAATTAAATCACTTGGGCAAATCTGGATTGATTAAGGAAACCTGCACAGATTTGATGAGGGAAAATTGTATTTAGCTAGTTTGAGTTTATTGATGGAGTACCAAAGAAAATTGACTTAATAACCGGTTGGTGTATATTTGATTTGAAAAAGGTGATCGATGAAGTACCACATAAAAGGCTTGCCAGCAAAATTGAAGCCCAAGGCACAAAAGGCACATTAGCAGCACGGATATGAAGTTAGCTGGGAGAGCAGTTGCTTTTCTGACACTAGGACTACAGTGGGGCTCATCAGAGATCTGTACTAGAGCACTATCTTTCTTGATACATATTCATGACTTAGAGTTGGGAGTACAGGGCACAGTTTTTGAATTTACACGTGACAAAACTTGAGATTAATGATAGGCTGATGGAATAAGATAGACCCCTGGCAGAAAAATAGAATGCAGCAAAGTGTGAAGTGATATATTTTGGTAGGATGGGTGGGAAAGCAATATAAACTTAAAGGATACATTTCTCTAAGGAATTCAGGAACAGAAATAGCCAGGGATATAGGTGCATAAATCATTGAAAGCGACAGGGCAGATTGAGAATATGGTTAAAAGCATACAGGATGTTGCGTTTTCGTTCCAGAGATGAGGGACCTCAGTTCCATTGAGAAATTGGGGTTGTTCATCTTAAGAAGAGGAGATTTGATTAGAGGTGTTTAAAATCATGAGGGATTCTAAACAAAGTTGATGAAGAGGAAGTTTTCATTGGTGAAAGGGTTGAGAACTGGATGACACTGACTTAAGTGATTGCAAAAGTATGTGAAGAGAAACCTTTACACAGCAACTGGTTAGGATCTGGAATGCACCAGAGAATGTGAACAGTAGCTTCAGTAGCTTTCAAAAGGAAATTGGAGAAGCACTTAGAGACAAAATTTACTAGGCTAAGAAGAAGGTGCGAGGAAGTAGAGCTGTTGAGTTTTTACAGAAAGCTGACACAGACACAACAGGTTAAATTCTTCTACTCTGCTGTAACCATTTTATGATTTTATATTTTCAGGTTAGAGGGTAATGCTAGCAGAAGCCTGGGAAGATGATTAACCTTTTTATAATTCTGACTGAAAATTTATTTGTAATAAACTTCTCTGTTTACTTGTATTTGAACATAAACTTAAGTTTCTCTTAATGGCTTAGAACAGGGGTTTCCAAAGTTTGCTGATTTTTAGTCATTTAAGTTTTGTCCAATTGAATCATGTAAGCAGCGTATGAAATTATTTTTACTTATATTAATTGATCTTGCTATATTGTTTTAGACTCTCTTCATAAAAGGAAAGTAAAGTTTATTTATTAGTCACAAGTTACTATGAAAATACCCTGTTGCCACACTCCAACACCTGTTTGGATACACCAAGGGAGAATTTAGCAATTCGCCTAACCTGCACGTCTTTGGGACTGTGGGAGGAAACCAGAGCACTTGGAGGAAAGCCATAGACATGTGGAGAACCTTCAAACTCCACACAAACAGTGACCTCAGCAAGGTCCCTGACCCCGAGGTAGTACTGCTAACCACTGTAACATCATGCTGCCAATGAGGCAACAATGCTTTAGGACAGCTTTTTTAGAACATTCACACCTCAAGCATCATTCAGGGCAAACCAGTGATTAAAAAATGTAAGTGCAAGTAGCACTGAACTCTTTGGACATCAGTAACTGGATTATCAAGGCTTGGTAACTTCAGATAGCCCATGACTGTAAATTGAATCCCTCTTCTAGAAGGAAAAATAAATTATAAAAATATTATAAATGTTTACTGGAGCAGTGGTAGGAGGTGGTCTCTAATGTTCTGTGTTTTTCCTGAAATTAAATGTACATATGGATAAGTGCTAGGTATCCCTCCACATTCACATGTACATCATTTATATAAATGTTTGAGATATAGGGGTGTGTGTGTATATATTATATATAAAAAATATAAAAATGTAGATGTGAATGTGGCAGGGGATGATCAGTTTGCGAATGCTAAGAAGATTGACAGCATGGTTAATAATGAGGAAGAAGGTCCTACGTTGCAGGATGATACAGACAAGTTCGCCAGATGAGCAGATCAGTGGCAGATGGATTTTAACACTGAAAAGTGTGAGGTGATGCACTTTGAAAGGAGTAACACAACATGACACTAGGAAACTCAGAGGAACAGTGTGACCTTGAGGTGTTGTCCACAGATTCCTGAAGATGGCAGGCCAAGTTAGTGGTGTAGTTTCAAATGATATTATGGACACTTGCCTTTATCAGTCATGGCATAGATTACGCTTATAACTTTGATTAGACAACAGCTTGAGTGCTGTGTGCCATTCTGGTTATCTCATAGAAAGGATGTGATTGTACTGGAGAGGCTGCAGAGGAAATTCATTGGAATGTTGCCTGGTATGGAGCACTTGAGCTATGAAGAGAGGCTGGATAGACTTGATTATTTTATTCAGAGCAGAAAGGGTCTGAGGAGGGACCTGATTAAGAGATTTGGATAGGATGATTAGCAAGCAGCTGTTCCCCTTAGTTGAAGGGTGAGTAACGAGGAGACTGGAGGTTTAGAGAGATTTGAGAAAAAATCTTTTCACCTAGAGGGTGTTGGGAGTCTGGAATGTGCTGCCTGGGAGGATGGCCGAGGCAAGAAACCTCATAATTTTAAAATAGTAGTAGATGAGGACTTGGAATGTCATAACATTCATGTCCATGGGCCAGATGCTGGAAAGTGGGATTAGTGAAGATTCAGTGTAGATTTGGCAGCACAGACTCAATGAGCCTGTATTGGATAACTGTGATTATATTGAAGTAGGTAGTTTTCTGCTGTTCCTCCAACTGCCCTTCCTCCCATTGCCCTTTGCTTCCTTGCTCCCCGCTGCCTGCCGCCCCCTTCGTCTTTCTGTTTCTATCTGCCGCATCCTCTCGTTGCTTTTTGCTGATCTTTTTCATTTCAGTCAACCAGGCGTTATTTGCTCAAGAATTTTAATAGAGGGACTAATAGCATAAAAGAACAAATTTTCATCGGTGGAGTGATTGCTTTCTTGGGGAACTTCAATAGCTCACCCAGTGAGCCAGTGTAGAATCATTAGCAGTAACTTCAGGGTATTTGCATTTTGCTGTGCAATTATGGATTCCAGAAATTGCTGTGCATTTAATGACTTTATTATCATTACTCCTACGAAATGGACAATGACCTCTGGAGTCCATACACCCATAATTAAATACAAATTTCCATGTAATTCAATACATTTCGATTGTGAGACAATCAACAAATTGCCATTTATGTAGGGTGGCACATGTTGGACTGCAACTTCTGGATTTTTGCACCTGTTGTTGGCCCATGTTGCTTTAGCATGCGCTTATGAATAACAATAAGTGCCAATAGTCTCCCTATTATTTAGACAGCAACTTATAAGTCATTGTATTAAAACATTTTTAACAGATGACATTATAAATGAATGTTTACCTAAAACGCTGACTAAGTAACAACGCCTAAATGGAAGGTATACTGGAAATTTTGAACCAATCATGTGTCTTTAAAATAAAAGATACCCTTTTAAATGCATTGGAAGCATTAGGTTAACCGCAGTCAAAATAGTATATATTTGTGGCAGCATAGTTTGCAAATGGATTGGCTGTTCAGTGGAAGATGGTCAGTGCTCTGTAAAAAATTTGGCTGCTTTTCACATGCAGGAATTTCGCTGATTACATTTCGAATTAGTTTTGGCAAAGTGTTTGTGGATGGCTGTTATTGGGATGGAATGAATATGCTTAAGGAAATTTTATGCAAGTATTTACATGGTGAAACTTTGCCACAAAAATGTAAAACTTTTTTCCATTCTGTCTCTCCAGTGGACCTTAATCACTAGGTTGAAATTTAAATAGTTTGAAGCATAGTTTGAATTTTTGGAATCATGGTCACAAATAAATGAACAGTCAAGTTATTGAAAAAGCAGTGTTGCTTTTTGTATTTTTATTGTTCAGCATTGTGACCAGCAATCACCTTGGATTGTGCAACAGAGTAGACGTTAAAATGTTTCCTGAAAAAAACATTGTTCAGTACTCTATTTTAGAATAAGTTAGGAAGTCCTATATGAAGGAATATTCTATTCCTTTCCCTCTTGCTTTTCCCTCCGCCACTTTTAATTTTTATTTTCATTTATATTGAAGTCAAACTGTTTATAATAGCCATGCATGTCGCTTTATGTTTTAAGATGACAGCGTTTTAATCGATATGTCCAGTTTCACTTATTTGATATGGAAAATGTCCCCCCATGCAAATTATCACAATTGGCTGATCAGATAATTGTACAGCATGCTAAGAAGCTGTCAAATTCAATCTAATCGGTTTTAAGGTAGTGCGAGAGGTAACAGAACCAATCCAGCTGGCCAGCAGAACAGAAACTGTTTATGCACCAAATAGACAATTTAAATGAAGCTTTTTAAAACATTTTTTTCATCAACGTGATGCTCAATTGGTTATTTAACAGATTTATTTTCATCAAGCTTAATCGCATTTTCTTGGTATGAATGCATACTTTGGTTTTACATGATTATCCCTGTTATTAGATTTGAGAAATTCTCCGGAGTTTCCTCCTTAAACCTGCACCTTAAGATCCTCCTTCAAACCCATCTTTATGACCAAACTTTTTGTCATCTCTTCCTCTATGGCTTTGTACTCTTATTTTTCTGAGAATTCCACTTTAGAAATGAGATATCCATATCATATGATATTACATAAATGGAAATTCTTTGCATATGTTGAGAAAAATAATACGGATTATTAGCAATAGATGAAAAATCTAAAAGCATATTTGTTGCTTATGATGACGTACACTTTGCAAAAGACATTGAAATTGGGGTTGTTTAGAATTGGAATTTAAGGAGTTTTTTTTAAATTTTAAGTAATTTGCCATGTCCATATTGTAAATTATGCAGAAATATGATAACTGTAATTAAATTAAACAGTTGGTTAATCATGTAACTTTACAATGCAGGATATTCTGGAATATCTTATTAAACAGATCCACTCCCATGGAGGCATTATAATTCTCTCGTATGACTAATAAAAGAAACAGACTAAACTATTGAGCAAGAATAAGGAAAAAAAAAGTGTTACTTTTATCTGATTTTTTTTTCTGCATGTCTCCTGTAGCTTTTCTTTCACTTCCTGCACAGTATTAATCTGTTGTCCTATAAATCATCTTGGATGTTTTGCTGCACGAAAGGTAACATCGAAGTAAAAGTTGCCAAAAAAAGAAGTCCAAAGACTAAAGGAGGAAATGGAAATGTGTGCTGTTATGGAAGTTGAATGTTGCAATATGAATTTGTTCTAATAAGAGAATTGTCAAAAATCTAGCAGTGAACTTCCAAGCTAATTTAGAGGCAGTCAGGATTGACCCATGAATGTGAGTCCACAGAAATGAGTAACATAATGAAGTAGCATTGGGTTTGAAAGACTGTCAGAGATTAATATGGATGAAGGTTTAAATGCGGAGGTGAATTGCTAATGTTGGGCATTACTTTAATTGCAGGGAGCAGGAAAGGGAAAGGTTGTGTGTTTGAGGCTATATTTGTTTCTAGGAGTGGAAAGTGCAACTGGAAAGAGAATGAAAGGAATGGAGAAAGGACACTCTTGGTACTTGAAATCTTGGACATTACCATAAATACTTGTTACAAATGTAGGCTTTTCATAACACCTTTTCTTGTACAGTATCACTTTTCTCTCCTATAAACAAATCCTACATCATTCATGACCATTTTACATTGATCGCTTGGTATCCTGTCATATGACAGTGTAAACTCTCACAACACTAGGTTTAAGTCCAACAGGTTTACTTCGAATCATGAGCATTTGGAGTGCAGCTCCTTCATCAGGAGCAGCGCTCCAAAAGCTTGTGATTCCAAATAAACCTGTTGGACTTTAACATGGTATTGTGTGAATCGTTTTACTGTACCTACCCTAGTCCAACACCAGCATCATCTCCAGCAAAAAAAAATGCCTTGTTGGATGAACTAAATACTGCTCAACCTCTCACTTTGAGGTCTGACTGAGAAATAAACCAAGATCATTTATAAGCTAACATATTTCCAAATAATATTTGGACAAGTAGAATGCTTGTAGTGATTTTTTTTTTTGTTGATTTGTAACACTTCACAGTATAAAAATAACAATAAATCCCATACAATCTTAATTAGAGGGTTAAATTCACTTTGAGCCTGCAGTTGGTGCTAAGCTTAATGAAAGGGTTCTCTCGCATTGTTTCAGATTTCTGTAGTCTTATTTACCCTCCAACTAAAAAGAAGCGACATAGTTGATCATGATACTTTTTCAAAGGCTGTTAAACTGTCAATTAAATTTGCTACTGCCATCCTAAGTGTGGTCTTAGTAATAGATCCATATCTCTTCCATTTTCTGCGAGCAAATGAATGAAGTTCTTTCAACATAATGCATATGAGTAGTTACTGGAATGTGTTATCAAACCTCCATTGTCTGAAACCGATTGTATTGATTAAGAAATACCATTCTAGACAGAGATTTGAATGCAATCTAAGTTACGGTTCTAAAATGCTCTGTGGATTTAATCTCATGAGCTAACTAATATTAATTACTGGTAATTAATTATTCCTAGCCAAGATAGTCAAAACATTTGGAAATGCGATTCTTGTATTATGATGAGGATGATGAGTTATCATGTCTTGAAGATGATGAAGTTAACTGATGGTGAAGTTGAAGGAAACAAGATAATCCATAATGATGAACTAAAATCTAGATGAAATTGCAAGCAAATGTTTTGCCGCTGAAGGGAAGGGAGGAAGATAATTTCAGTAAGGGAAAGCTCTGGAGGACTGCTAGACAATAAATGAGTTGAGAAAGGTAGCAAAGATATAACATGTTCAAAATTTAAAAAAGGAAGATATGTGTGTGTGGAATTAAGGTAGATAGCCAGGACACCATGAACTTGATATAGAGCAGTACCTCAGCATTGACCACAAAAAAGGCCAAAAGAGGGCTCAGTTAACTATAACATATGGGATAATATATGGGATCCAATGGATTGGGGGTTATAGATAGGTCTATGGCTGGGTAGGTTTTGATGTGTTCGGCACAACTTGTGGGCCGAAGGGTCTGTTTGTGCTGTAGTGTTCTATGTTCTATATACTATCTGTTCAGGATACAAACAACTTGTTTCTTCAGGAGTTGTAAAATATTGTTAGATCATAATCTGCATGAAGAACTTTGCAAGTTGATGGTTGTTGCAATAAAATGCCTGGCCTGATTTTAAGATTAATTCAACGTGTAAGGTCAGAGGTTACAAAAGTAATAAAAGGACAAAACTTAAAACTTTGTATCTGAATTCATGTAGCATTCAAAACAAATGAACTGAAATTGCAAATAGAGATAAGTAAGTGCGATCTAATAACCATTACTGAGTCATGGCTGCAAGTCAGCATAGATTTGAACTTAAGTATTGAAGTGTACATGACTTTCAGGAAGAATAGGAAATTTAGAATACATTGAGAGGTGGCTTTGTTAATTAAAGATTTTCGCACAGTCGAGAGGGATGAGCTAGTTCAGGACACGAGGATATAGAAATAGTTTGGGTGGAGACAAGGAATGATAAAGGCAAGAAGTTGCTGTGGTAGTGGCAAAAGTGAGAAATGTGACCAGCTTTGAGCAAGTGAAGGGATGGAAGAAGGATGAGAAGAACAAAAGGGAAAGGTCAGTGATAGAATGGAAGGCAGGAAAGATTAAGTAACTGCTGCTTGAAAGCGCATGAAAAGAAATAAACAAGAGTGAAATCAGAAGCAGCAAAGAAATAATGAAGGTACTGAGGGCAGAGGTTGTGTCTGAAATTTTTGAAGTCATTTCCAAGTTCAACACACTGCAAAGTGCCTCATCAAAATTTAAGGTACACTTCCTTGTGCTTAGTTGAAACAGTGCAGCAGATTAAGGCCAGAAAGGGAACTAAGTGGAGAGTTAAAGTGATGACTGACTGGAATCTCATGATCAGGCTCACGGACTGAAAGCAGTCACTCAATCTGTGTTTGATCATCTCAATGCAGAGAAAATTGCATTGTGAGCAAGTATATCGTTTTTGCTGTAAAATGTGTTTGGGGCCTCGAACAGCGTGGAAGTAGAAGAGTAAATATTGCATCTCCCGTGTATTAATGGAAAGGTGCTAAAAAAAGACTGATTGAGGACAAGATCGAAGTATTGAAGAAGAACTTTAGAATTCTCTTTCTGAAATGGTTGTTGAGGCAGAATCCTTGAATATCTTAAATGTGGAGATGTTAGCGTTGGACTCGGGTGGGCACAGTAAGATGTCTCACAACATCAGGTTAAAGTCCAACAGGTTTATTTGGAATCATGAGCAACGCTGTGAAAGCTCATGATTCCAAATAACACCAGGTTAAAATCCAACAAGTTTATGAATACCCGTTAAGGTAGAGGTAGATAGATTTTTAACAAGCGAGGAGGTGAAAGGTTATCAGGCCATGTTACCATTGAACTACAGTAGAGGAGGAGGCCATTTGGCCCATCGAGTCTACACCAACTCTTCGAAAGAGCATCTCATCCAGCCTCTTCACTCCTCCTTATCCCAGTAACCATGTGCATTTACCATGGTCAATCTACCTAACCTCCATATCTTTGGACTGTGGGAAGAAACTGGAGCACCTGGAGGAAACTCAAACGGACAGCAATCCAAAGCTGGAATCAAACCTCGATCTCTGGCACTGCGAGGGAGCAGTATTAACAACTGTGCCACTGAAGTTAAAATCACACCAGTCTTGATCTTATTTAATAGTGCAGCAGGAAAAAATGCCGAGTGGCTTACTTACGCTCCTAATTTGTACGTTCGTATTTGAAGGCTCATTGCTAATTTCATTTCATTTTTGGCAGTACAGAGGCATAGTGGTTAGCACTGCTGCCTCACCACTCTGGGGACCTGGGTTCAATGTGTGGAGTTACAGGAAAGGATGGGAAAGAGGGCCTGGATAAGATGCCCTATCAGATGCTGAACAGTTTCTTCGACACTGCAGGAGTTCTATGATGAATTGATGGTTTTCTTTTTATCATTTAAAGTAATACTTTTATTGGTTTAAGAATCTTGTTATAGCACAGTAATTAATATTCAATAATTGTTAGTTTTAGCTTGTGGGAAGTAGAATAAATTTAAACCATTCTCCAGAACCTGATGAAACTTTGTTATTGAAGTACCTAGGAGTTTATATACTTGTATATAAGTTTTAAATATGCAGGTTTGAGCTCTTCACAAATGTCTATAAGCAACCACATTATTTGTAGCAATGTTACTGAAAAATGTTGATTTATGTGACGTTTGAAATTTGTAGCCTTTAACTGCAGAGGTACAGTTG
The DNA here is from genome assembly GCA_024679065.1 of Sphyrna mokarran. Classification (NCBI taxonomy): domain Eukaryota; kingdom Metazoa; phylum Chordata; class Chondrichthyes; order Carcharhiniformes; family Carcharhinidae; genus Sphyrna; species Sphyrna mokarran. The sequence goes on from JAGIQG010000005.1 coordinate 73,445,307, forward strand.
GTACATGCCTTTTTTTTCAAAAAACAAAGAACAGTACAGCACAGGAAACAGGCTCTTAGGCCCTCCAAGCCTGTGACACTCATTGGTCCAACTAGACCATTCGTTTGTATCCCTCCATTCCCACTCTGTTCATGTGACTAACCAGGTAAGTCTTAAACAATGCCAGCGTGTCTGCCTCCACCACCCTACTTGGCAGTGCATTCCAGGCCCCCATCACCCTCTGCGTAAAAAAAAAAGTCCCTCTGTGTATAAAAGCATGCATTCAGGGATTTGAAATCATTTATGCCATATAAGAGGATTAAGTATGACACCTAGTCAATTTCTGACTCGCATAGCACCATGGGCAGTCATAGCATGAGCAGCTACTTTATTTTCTATTAATGTGGCAATTTAACAATTAAATTATAGCAATAACAATATAATTATCTCTTTCCATTTCAGCATAGAAAACAAGTATATTACAATATAAAATGTTTATTCTCTATGGAATTAGTTTTCCTGAAGGAGATCTTGTGACACTGTCCTCATATTTTGATCTGTAGTATTTCATTTTGTTTCTGCAACTGATCATAGTTATTTTTCCTTTAAAATATTATATTAATGCAAACTTACTGAAGGCCAGAGAAATAGAACAGGACCAGCTTTATATTATAATAAAAAACAGAATGTTGGAAGATTATTGATCTGAAACATTAACTCTGTCTATTCATGGATGCTGCCAGATCTGCAGAGTGTTTCCAGCATTTTCTATTTTTATTTCAGATTTTCAGTACCTACAATATTTTGCTTCAGTGCCAGATTTGTGAAGTTCATTTTAAATTAGTCATTGCTGCAAAGACTGATGAGTAAAAAAAAAATTACAATTTTCAGTTGCACATTTCTTGATGAAGCTTTCATCTACTGTTTTTCAGAAATATTAATTGAGTATTGAGATGATGCTCAAAAGGCATCTTACATCAATGTCAGAATTGTTAAAGTGCAGAAGGAGACCATTTAGCTCACTGTGTCTGCACTTGGTTTCCGGAATGAGTGATTCACCTCGAACCATTTCCCTGTTTCTCCCCAAAACCCTGCACATTCTTCTTTTTCAGTTTACATTTGACTGCTCACCTAGAAGCATGGGAATTGCTGAATAGAATCATGCAGTGAATTTCCCTTCACTACACAAGAGAGATGCTTTCTCATCAGTTAACTGCAAGCATAATTTCACTCATAGGAATACTTGATTCCTCACCATCACTACATGTGTTGCTGTTCTAATTATGCAGATACGTTATTTGGCAAAAGGAAATTCTGTTCTTCTAAATTTTTAGTAGCTTTCAAACAGAATCCTGATAGGCCAGTTTCCAAGTGTGAATTAAAAATAATTTATTAACATATGGTTTTTATAATTCCATACTTTACATAACTTATGCCATTTGGAGCTATTTGTACCTAGTTCACTTGATCTCAACAAGAAGAAGGAGTCAATATCCCACTGGTCAAGCAAGAGTTAATAATCAAACTCATTCTGAAGTAAAAAGTTAGTTACATGCAGTTTAATGTGAGTGGTAAATCAGCAGAGTGAAAAGTTAGCATTCAGTCGTTTGTGATGAGATACTGAAAGAGCGATGCTCAACATAACATCACCAAACAAATCTCTTCAGGGCAAACTGCAGTGGCAGTTGGAATTGGTTTTATGCTTTGATTCTATTCCCTCTGACCATTGTTTTGAGATATAAGTACTCCCTAGTAGATGATTGTTTTTCAGCTACTTTAAAAAAACAATGCTAAATGGGTCCTGCTTGTTTATACAGAGTTCCGTTAGGACAAGTCCTAATTTGAAATAAATGGCACTAATAAGTTGGTTGGTTAACCAGCCAGCAATTTAGGGGCGGAGAAGCATTTCTAAAAGGCATTCAATGTTTGTTTACCAAAGATTTTGTTCAGGGTGAACATGCAGTGTGCTATTAATTAAGTCTCAAGTCACTAACAATCATTGTTATGGTTTGAAAGAATAGTTGAAGGATGTTTTGAAAAGTTTTCTAAAACTGATGTATAATAAAAATAAAAACTGTGGTTAATTACAGTATCTATGAAACTAATTTGTCTTTTGATTTAATTGAAAATACTCCTTGTTGCTTTTACTTTTAATCTTTAAAGCTGAGATTTATATTTGAATAAAGTGAACTTAGAATCTAGACGGTACAAAAAGAGGTCCTTATGTTGTTTGGTGATCCCTGATGTGTAAGGTTGCCTTCTATTTTTCATTGACAGCTTGATTGAAAACATTCATCTGCTACAGGGAATCAGAAAAGTAGTAATGTGGGAAAGAATAATTGGAGATTATCATCTTGAGTCTTTCTCTCACTTTATTGGTGATGGAAAGTTATCTGCACATTGCAGGACTAACAACAGCATAAGGAGACAGATCCTCTTTTGTTGACTTTCTGATTTTCACTTTGAGTGCTAGGAAGCAAGCAGCAAGCTAGTATATCTTTGGAAGAGGAAGAAACATTTTGGATGAGGTAATCTCCCTCCCATGCTCACTCCTTTTGTGAAGAGATGAAGTGTGGCACATTAGATTGGTTGATAGTATAGGGGAAAATAAAATGCTTTGTATTGAAAACATCAGAGTTTGTCTGTTGATACCAGCTTGAATAAATTTAGTGCATGTTGCATTAAGTTTGTGGGGGGATGGTGAGAGCTTGTATTCAATCCCTCATCTTTGCTGAGTTAGCTGTATAGTTTACAACAGCATTCTGATTACTTTCCATTTGCTATTACCAGAAATGTTTTTTGAGTCAGAGCACATTTGAGCTCAGCTAAAATAGTCTCCATGATTGCATTAGCTGCTGCCACCCACTGCCTGGATTCATGAAGAATAGTCACTTGGGTGAGCATAGAGATTAAATACTGACTGGGCAACCTTACCACAGTCGTGAGTCATAATCTAAAGAAGTTTTTGTAGCTAAAGTAGAGGAAGAGAAAATTGGTAAACTTTCAGTTGGAGGTGAAGGACATTAACACTCAAATGGTATCAGAACCCATGATATTTTTAAACTGACGTTCCAAGAAGTGGACAGTTTGAGCAATTCTAAAACATCAGGTGATGTATTAAGAAGACAGTAGTGACCGTTTGCCTAGCTTTGTGAAGCAATGTAAAAAAGAAAATGTGGTGAACAGAGAGTGCTCATTAACTACATAATGTTCACTGAACAGCATGAAATGTATCTTTTTATTCCTTTATGGATGTGAATGTTGCTAACAAGGCTATCATTTATTGCCTATCCCTAATTGCCCTTAAGAAGGTAGTGAGGTATTGTCTTGAATATAGCTGAGTGGTTTGCTTGGCCATTTTGGAGAGCAGTTAAAAATCGGTCATATTGCTGTGAGCCTCGAGTTACATAAAGAGCATAATGAGTAGCAACAAGCAGATTTCTTCCCTTAAGGGGCATTGTGAACTAGATTGGTTTTGTCAGTGAAATATTTTCATTTAATAACATTTACTGTTTTCATTTAGTAATATTTCTAAAACCTAGATTAGGAAACAAACACTTGGGTAAGAATAATTATTGCATTATAAAGTTTAGATTAACTAAATAGAAGAGCAAGGAATAAATATGTGTCACTTTTAAATTGAAAGAAGGCTAACTTCATAGGATGTGAAAAAATTGAGCCTGGTAACATAGCTGAAGATTGATAAGAAAATCTGTAAAGAGCAAAGGGTGACCTTTTAAGGAAGTGATCTTTCAAAACAGACTAGATAAAATCCAATAAGGGTGTAAATTAAGGGAACTGAAGTTTGGGCCCTAAGGTTGCCAACAAAAATTGAGAAAAGTGATGAAAAAGAAGGTGAATGTGCATATGCAAGTGAGTTCTTCATGTGAGAAGTAGGTCAAATGTAATAGTTGAAGAGGAAAGAGAAGAGAAAATATGAGAAAAGAATGGCAGTCAACATATAAGAGTATCCTAAATCTTCTACTGCGTAAATGATATGCATGTAGTAAAAGGTGGAGTGGCTTATTATGGGCAAAGAGGGTGAACTATGTTCAGGAGCACAGCACAATGTTTAAATCTTTGTATTGGTGCTCCTAAATGGACATTGAAAATATTGATAGAACAACATTGAAAGAAGAAGTAATGGTTGGAGTGAAAATTGGTAAGAAGGATGCCTTGAAAGGCTGGTTATGTTACAGTGGATAATTTGATCTGGATGGCTTGCACCCAGTGATGCTAAAGGTAGTGTGAGTGGAGATAGCAGAATGGAAGACAATAGCAAGCCAATCTAGTTCTCCTGTTCTAGATACAGGAGAACTGCCAGAAGATTGGTGAATGTTAAATGTGACACCTTTATTCAAAAAAAGAGCACAAGATGACTAACTACAGTTCAGTTATTTTAAGATCACTAGTGAGTAAGATTTTTGAAATAAAGATCAACGGAACTTTGGAGATGTCTGAGTTAATTGAACAGAGTAAACACAGATTTGTAGAATGCTTATTTAATCTAATTGGCATGGACTGCAATTGTTCAAGAAGGTAACTCATCATTACCTTCTTGAGGGGAAATTAGGGTTGGGGAATAAATGCTGGCCCAGCCCATGATGCCCATATCTCATAAATCAATTTTGAAAAATTTAAATAAAGTAACATGCAATGTATGACGGAAATGCAGGGGATGTTGTTTATATGAATTTTAAAAAAGTATTTGACAAATTACAGCGTAAGATGCAGGTTAATGACATTGAAGCTCACAGGATAGGGGTCATCTCAGATAAAAACTTGTGTTAAGGACAGAAAATAGTGAACATAAGAATGTATATAAGGAGCAGGAGTACAGCATCTGGCCCCTTGAGCCTGCATCACCATTCACCATGGCTGATCTTTTCGTGGATTCAGCTTCATTTAATTGCCCACTCTTAATTCCCTTAATTCCTTTACTGTTCAAAAATTTAAGTATCCTTGCCTCAAAAACATTTCAATGAAGTAGCCTCAACTTCTTCACTGGGCAGCGAATTCCATAGATTCACAATCCTTTGTGTGAAGACGTTCATCCTCAGCTCAGCCCTAAATTTGCTATCCCTTATTTCGAGGCCAAGTTCTAGTTTCATCCGCCAATAGAAACAACTTTCTTGCTTTCATCTTATCTATTCCCTTCATAATCTTATGTTTCTATAAAATCTCCCCTCATTCTTCTGAATTCCAATGATGCCCCAGTTCTACTCAGTCTCTTATAAGCCAACCCTCTCAACTCTGGAATCAACCTAGTGAATCTCCTCTGCACCTTCTCCAGTGCCAGTATATCCTTTCTGAAGTAAGGAGTCCAAAACTATACAGAATGCTTCAGGTGTGGCTTTACCAGCACCTTATACAGCTGCAACATAACCTCCCATTTTTAAACTCCATCTCTCTAACAATGAAGGACAAAATTCCATTTGCCTTCTTAATTACTTGCTGCACCTGCAAACCAATTCTTTGTGATTCTTGCACAAGGACACTGAGGTCGCTTTGCACAGCAGCATGCTGCAATTTTTTATCATTTAAATAATAGTCCATTTTGCTGTTGTTCCTACCAAAAATGGATGACTTCATGTTTACCAACATTATATTCCATCTGCCAGACTCTCGCTCACTCACTTAGATTATGTACGTGTCTTTGCAGACTTTGAATGTCCTCTACGCACTTTGCTCTGCCACTCATCTTAATGTCATCTGCGAATTTCGACAGCCTATGTTAGTCCCCAACTCCTAATCATCTACGTGAATCATAAACAATTGATCCTTGAGGCACTAGTCACTGATCGCCAATCAAAAAACACCATTTACCCTCACTCTTTGCTTTCTGTAAATTAACCAATTCTCTATCCACGTTTATACATTACCTGTAACACCATGCATATTATCTTGTGTGGCACCTTATCAGTTGCCTTCTGGAAATTCAGTAATACCAAGCCCACAGGTTCCCCATTATCCAGTGCACATGTAATGTCCTCCAAGAATTCCACTAAAATCGTCAAACCTGATCTGCCCTTCATGAATCTATGCTGCGTCTTACCAATGGGGCAATTTATATCCAGATCCTAGCACTGAACCTTGGGAAACATCATTATCTACTATCTTCCAGCCTGAAAACCAGCCAGAACTCAGTCTTCACAGTGGAAGACACAAATAAGAGATACTGGGGGAATGTGAGGAAGAACTTTTTTATGTAGTGAGTGATACTGTAGATCCTGATGGTGCTGGAAACCAGGACATTAAAAATTCCAAAAGCAAACAGTTGGATACTTGAGAGAAATAAGTTTGCAGGGTTAAGAGCAGGGGAATGGGTTTGATTGGATTGCTCTACAGAACATAACCTCCTTCAGTGTGTTTATAACTCTATGACAAATCTTCCCCTTAAGGAATAACATCAACAACCCAAGTGCAATGAAGGCTGGTCTGCAGCTTGAATAACAGTCATAGAAATCCACTAAAGTTGATGTTATTAAGGGCACTAATGTGTAGTGCAAATTTCAGTACTGATGGCAACTATAGGCTTCAGTACTGTATTAAATTAAAAGTGTTTTATTTTATTACCTTGAAATACTGAAAATGCATGTGTACAATGTAAACTTTAAATTGGCCAGTATAGCCAATATCAGCTTATCAACATTGTGAAATTGAAAATTAAGTTGTGGAGAAATGAAGAGAAATGCTTGCCATGGTATGGGATAGTTTATTATTAAAGTGGCATTGTAGAGACACAGATTTGGAGTCTATTGTCCCATTTTAACATGGAATCATTTTTATGTGAAGGATTTTTAATGGTTTGGCTTTAATTCAGTGTCATTAAACTATAATAAAATCCACAGGCCCACAATGCATTATGCAATGATATGTTTTTCGTCTAGGTTATTTTTCACTCCTCCAAGTAATATGATTTATACAAATTTGTAGAGCTGGAGCTGCTGTGGTTTGTGAATCATCTCTTAATTCTTCTCCAAACAAAAGCTTTTTTTTTGCAAGGGATCTAACCAGAATACGAAATGAAACCTCATTAGAGCTGTGAATAAAACAGTGAAGAGCTCTAAAAACCCACACTGTCTCTGGAGACAACAGAACAGTTATATGGGTGAAATACATAATCTTGCTCTTTTTTTGCTTGTGTGCCCCAGTGTGACAAACAGTTGGTCTGTTGTCTCACCACGATGATTCACAGTCACTTGAAAATAACAGTTTGTAACTTGACAGTCTTCCTATCTTCAGTTTGAAGGCCATGTACTTACACAGAGTGTAGATTACCAAAGTAACTATTGAGAGCTTGTATTGAAGATGAGTCAACTTGACCTTGTGAAATCATTCTTTATATAAATTGAAGTGGCATTAAATTTCGATTGCTAAAAGCACTGAAAGTAATGCAACTGATAATTTACTGTGTTTTAGACTATAAATATGCAGTGAGAAAGGAAAGCACTGGATATTTTTCTAATTTGAACTTGGTTGTTAATAAAATCATTTTTATATAAAATTGCTTGCTTACAAAAAATTTAGCCAATGGCCATAGATTCTGTTTAGATGACTAAATGTTTTATCCATGTCCTCTTGTTCAAGACTCTTCCCCCTAGTGATAATTCACCTTTGTCTCACAAAACTAATCAATCTCTGTTTTGAACTATTCGACTGACTTAGGCTCTACAGTTTTTGGGGCAGATTGTCTCCAATTTCAGCTACCCTTCTTGTCAACCTGCTTCCTATTATCATTCATAACTGGACCAGTACTAATTTGAAGGTTATATCCCCTTGTTCTTGAGCCTGTCACCAGAGGGAATAGTTTTTATTTGCTTTATCAAATCCTTTAATCACCTTAATCACCTCAATTAAATTCCCCCTTAGTTTTCCATTATCAAAAGAATGCACAGAAACTTGTGAGAACAAGTTTTGCTTGCTCACAAACAATTTAGTCAGTGGCCATAGAGCATTATAATTGGAGTTTGAGCAATTAGAAATTGAATAAGTTAACATTCAACTTATAAGTTTGTTTCATAAAAATGCAAGCAAAGGGGCAATGCTGGGGTGGGTCCAAATAGGATCCCCAGGGGTTAGGGAAAAGGGTGTTCATTTATTTATGGTATGTAGGACAAGAGGGGAGGTGGGAGAGCGAGCACTGACAGGGATGTCAGTGGTGATGGTGATGCAGGAGAGGGAGATGCCAGTAATGATCATGGGGAGCAGAGGAGGTGAATTCTGGTGATGATTAGCGGAGGGGGTGAGTATTGCTGATGATTTGATAATTCTGCAAGGGAAGGGAGAAGTTATTTTTCTTTCTGATCAAGGTGCCCTGATCTCTGTACAGCCAGTCTTGCTGGCCCTGAGAGTACACATCAGAGTGACAGTGTAAACCATGCCCACTCATTTCTTTTAGTCCTAGAAAGGATCAAAAGCTTCAAGTTTTTAGGTGTCCAGATCACCAACAACATGTCCTGGTCCCCCCAGGCTGACACTTTTTAAGAAAGTCTACCAAAGCCTCTATTTTCTCAGAAGACTTTGGCATATCAGTTATGACTCTCTCCAACTTTTACAGATGCACCATAGAAAGCATTCCTCTTGGTTGTATTACAGCATGGTATGACTCCTGATCTGCCCAAGACCCCAGGGAATTACAAAAGGTTGTGACTGTAGCCCAAACAATCACACAAACCAGCCTCCCATCCATTGGCTGTCTATACCTCCTGCTGTTTTGGAAAAGTAGCCAGCATAATTAAGGACACCACACACCCCGGACTTCTGTCTTCCACCTTCTTCTGTCGGGAAAAAGATACAAAAATCTGAGGTCACGTACCAACCTACTCAAGAACAGCAGCTTCCCTACTGCCATCAGAATGGACCTATCTTGCATTAAGTTGATCTTTTCTACACCCTAGCCATAATTTCACACTACATTCTGCACTCTTCTTGTTTTTTTCTCTATGAAGGGTATGCTTTGTCTGTTTGGTGTGCATGCAACAGTATTTTTCACTGTGTTAACATATATGCCAAAAATAAATCAAAGGGGCTGGAGAGAAAACTTGTCAGTGGTGCTGGAGAGCCTCATGCCAATTTTCTATCTGAACATTGAGCAGAATCTTACCAAAATTCATCAATGTGTTTAAGCTTTAGATTCTGGAAATTGAAACTGGAAATTAAGTGAAACTCAGCAACAATATAACATGGTTGAGTGTCTAACGTTAGAAATAACGAGATGACGCCAGGAGATCATCCATTTGGCTATGATACATAACTGTTTTTCTCTTCCTGTCCAGTTGAACACCGCCCCGCCCCCATGAAAAGAAGAGAATTTTGTTACCTTGTAAATGTCAGCTGACCCTATTTGTTTAAATCAGTTTCCAATGCTAAGCAATCCTTTTAATAAACTATATTGATTTGACTGTAAGAAAATAATAAAATTTAACATTGCCAGGATTGTTGATGTATCCTTGTACTCTTGCAAAGTTTAACATACTTTAAGTAAACTTCCAGTAGCTGTCCTGAAGAAGCTGTTTTCACTTTACAAGCCCAGAAAATTCATCCTATGATACATTTCAAAGCAACTACAATGAGCTTTTTTTATACCATGGCAAACTTAAATAACAGTAGAGAGTTGATGTAGTGAATGCAATAAATTTAGAAATACAACCTATTCAGAAATAACAAAAGTTGCCCTGTTTCATTAAAAGGCCAATTTATTGCCTGCGGACATTGTGAGGCACATTCTTAGCCATCTCTGTACTGGTACAGTAACAGATGAAATGTGCTAATCGACTTGAAAGCTAGAGACACAGTATAGTGCTGCTTTACACTTCTGTTTGAAACTTGTGGGTGTTCTTTTGTGCCCTGAAAGGTAAAGTTACAATGTTTGTTCAAGCATTTACAGGTGCTGTCCTCTGACTCAACAGGAAGAAGTAACAAAGCAATTTTTGCCATTCGGGATGTAATAGGACCTTGGTGTAAAGATTGCCTCTATGTAGCCATAGCTAAGCAGCTTATGTACTCTGCAGTGTTTGATATCTCTGATCAAATATCTTCTTCCTAATACATTGTAAAGTATTTATGTCAGTACATCATAATCTGTTGTAATGTGAATTTTGTACTCTGAGTAAACTTCAGAGTTAAGGTTTCAACTGTATTTCATTGCTTCCTTTATACATTTACAGACTGATATGGAAAGAAAAAGACATAAACATGCACATATTTATCACAAGCAAAAAAAAAACAAATATTTTGAATTTCACTGAATGCTTCACTGATTTACTTTTGGATTGATTCAGTTGTGATTTTATGTTGACTCCAGCTATTGTGCATTTTAGTGACTAATGAGTAACCTTCAATAACTATTCTTGTAGTGTAGAACATTGTACAAACTACTGTTTGTAAGATATGCCCTCATGACATACATACATTATCAAACCAGGTCTCTCATTCACCAATCACTGACATTTGTGTATTCAAACAGATATATGCAAGTAACTCTGATTACAGGCTAGCATAATAGATGATTAAAGGTGCAAGCAGACATTTGGAATCAGTAAGTATCAGTAGATATTCAGTGGAACACTGAATGGAAAAATATGGTCTAATACTACTGATAGGGCACGTATCCACGACGATGAGATAATCTCCAAGAGATTTTGCCTCCTCTTTGCTTCATACCTTTGTAGCAATAATTATTGTTGGTTTATAGTTTGCTTTTTAATTATTTTTATTTGAAAAAAACTTGATTTCTTGCATTTCTATTTGATTGGTTATTTCATGATTTCTTATGAATCACTAGGAAGCTAGTTATAGATCTATGTAAATGTATTTATGCATTTCAGTGTGCATATATAGAATTCTACTGTCCCCAACACTATGCAATAATACAAGCCTGCAGCCTTTAACATTCATCAGTGTTGAAAGGTACAGTCGTTAAGTCATCTCAATACTCATGTTCCATGGGGTACTCAGTGGGCCCATATAAGATGAGGCATGTGGATTGTTTAGATACGCTTATGTTTCCTTTCTGTTCAGCATGTTTTTATATTCTTTGGAATTTTTTAGAAAACTTGCTGTGTTCCTCAACTTTATGTCTGCTGTTAATGAAAGTGATCTTGGAATTTGTTTACAGACCTTACCTGCCTCTCTTTTTGTGAACTGGTTGCTGTTGAAGCGGGAGTCCTACTGTTAAATGATTTAATTTCATAGTACTTAAAATGTTACAGCAGTGAGTTATGATGTCAAGTGCTTTACATACAATATACTTGATGTATGTGTCCAGATTGCTTACAGCATTTTTTAAGATGGCTATGTTATAGTGCTATAATCTACTTAAACAAGGAGAGGTTTGAAATGATGCCACGTACACTAAGAATTGAGAATTTGCCTTCTGCTATTTATATTCTTAAACTTATTTAGTTGCATTTATGTCAATGATTGCTGATCGTATGCACCATTCCTCAATTGTGATGCTTTTCAAAAGTGTACTAATGTGCCTTTTACTTCATCTTTATGTTTGTTTTTAATATAAATTTGTTTGTCTGATTTGATGTTGGTTTTTGCATTCTGTGGGCTTTCTATACAGTAGATTTACATATTTGCAGTAATATATACAAATTTGCCTGAACATTCATTATTTTTAAACAATTTAATTTTGCTGTTATGCATTTAATTTTGACAAGGGGGAAGAAATGTATTGAATAATGAATCTAAAATCAGTCAAAATAAAACATTTGCTTTTTAAAAAAAAGACAGCCACCAAAATCATCAAATTGCTAATTCAAAGAGCAACACAGTACGGAAAACAGGCCCTTCGGCCCAACGAGCCCGCGCCGCCGTCATAACTCCGTCAATTTAAATCATCTACTACAATAAAGCTTAACATGTTTAACAGAATCACAAAATGATCTTATGCAGGAGAATGTGAACATTGTTGCTGTTCAGAAAAAAAGTGCCTCTTGACAAATAGTTCTTAATTTGCTATCTTCCGAGGAAGTACTGTTTTCTTTTGAGTGTTATTGCAAAATTGTGATGAGGATGTGCAGTTGCAAGCATTGGCATTCCACTGTTAAAAATTAAAGAGAAAAAGCATACATGAAGTTGTTTAATTGCACAGCAGGATCTCATACATTGCTTTTCTACTGAAAGGCATCTTCAGACTTTGAACTTCTTGCCTTGCAGTTTAACAGTGAAATACTCAGATATTAGGGGTTATTTTGTAATACTTATTAGGCATGGCATTCTAATTTAAATTGACAGTTAGCAAAAGTAATGCGTCTGTGTGGCTATGAAGTGCTTTGTTATAAGATTCCCTCTGGAACTGATACCATCAATGACCAACCCTGCCCAAATGCTTGCTCAGGTTCAATCTGATGAGTTAAAACCCTTGGACCAATTGTGATTTAACTTCATACACAGTCTGTTGTCATATATAGAAAGTTATCTGTGTATAACGCTATTGGCAAACTTCCTCATCTGTAACTCTCAAAGACTTAAGGTAATGTAGAACTGTGCAGGCCAAATCCATTCTAACACAAAATCTGTGCTTTGATCACCCAAGCTTGTCAAGAGGCACTTGCTTCATGTGCCCAGCAAATTGATATCAGAAATCTTCTAAATTTTTTCTTGTGCCATCTTGTTAGAAAATCTTCTCCAGTTTTACAACTGTTTCTGGAATACTGCTTGCTTCTGTAGTCACTGCTACATCAACAAAGATGAAAATATTTCCTGCAGTTTGATTGGAACAGGCAAGCACAGAATTAAGCTCATATAATTTTCTTGTTCATTCATGGGATATGGGTGTCATTGGCTGGCCAGCATTTATTGCCCATCCCTAGTTGCCCTTGGAGGGCAATTGGGAGTCAACCACATTGCTGTGGCTCTGGAGTCACGTGGAGGCCAGATCAAGGAAGATTGGCAGATCTCCTTCCCAAACGTTCGCAGATGACACGAAGGTTGGTGGTGTTGTGGATGGTCTGGAGGGATGTCAAAAGTTGCAGCAGGACATCGACAGGATGCAAGACTGGGCGGAGAAGTGGCAGATGGACTTCAACGCGGATAAATGTGTTGTGGTCCATTTTGGCAGATCCAATGGGATGAATGAGTACACTATCAAAGATAGGAGTCTTAGCTGTGTGGAAGAGCAGAGGGATCTTGGGGTCCGGGTCCATAAGACTCTCAAATCGGCCTCCCAGGTGGAGGATGTGGTTAAGAAAGCTTACGGTGTACTGGCCTTCATTCATCGAGGGATTGAGTTCAGGAGTCAGGAGGTAATGCTGCAGCTTTATAGGACCCTTGTCAGACCACACTTGGAGTACTGTGCGCAGTTCTGGTCGCCTCACTATAGGAAGGACGTGGAAGCTATTGAAAGGGTGCAGAGGAGATTTACAAGGATGTTGCCTGGATTGGGAGGCATGCCTTATGAAGACAGGTTGAGGGAGCTGGGACTGTTCTCCCTGGAGAGACGAAGGTTGAGAGGCGACCTGATAGAGGTTTACAAGATGTTGAGAGGATTAGATAGGGTGGACTCTCAGAGACTATTTCCCAGGGCTGAAATGGTCGTGATGAGAGGGCACAGATTTAAGGTGCAGGGAAGCAAGTACAGAGGGGATGCTAGGGGAAAGTTTTTCACTCAGAGGGTGGTGAGTGAATGGAATCGGCTGCCGTCGGTGGTGGTCGAGGCGAACTCGCTGGGGTCTTTAAAAGACTTCTGGATGAGTATATGGGATCCAATGGGATTGGGGGTTATAGATAGGTCTATGGCTGGATAGGTTTTGATGTGTTCGGCACAACTTGTGGGCCGAAGGGCCTGTTTGTGCTGTAGTGTTCTATGTTCTATTATTTGAGACCTATGTTTCAGCTCTCCTCCAAAACTACTTTCCCTTTTTTAATTTTTTCTGTGCCTCCAAAATGTCATTGAGAAATATAGCCTTTACATTATGCCTTTTTATGATAACCTTGTTCCTCACTGTTTCTGTGCCCACTGGTTCCCGATGAAGTGCTGTTGAGCTTTTGCCTGCAAGGTGAAGTTCATCAATTTAGTTAGTTACGATTGCTTTGTCAGATTGGGGCTAGTGTATTGAGATGGATAGAAAACTGATTAGATGACAGGAAACAAAGAGGAGGATTAAACAGGTCTTTTTCCAGATCAGAACACTGCATTTGCCTGACGAAGGCGCATAGCGTCGAAAGCTCGCAGATTTACTATCAAATAAATTGGTTGGATTTAAAATTGGTGTTGTAAAACTTTACTGCTTTTTCCAGGTGGCAGACAATGGCTAATGAGATTATAGGGACAAGTGCTGGGAACCTAGCCATTCACACTATATATTAATGATTTAGATGAGGGAGCTAAATGAAATATTTCCAAATTTGTTTATGACACAAAACTGTGTAGGAGCTGTGAGGAGGATGAGAGATGTTTCGGTATAATTTGGACAAGCTGGGTGAGTGCGCCGTTGTATGGTATGTGCATTTTAATGTGGATAAACAAGAGATTATCCAGTTAGTCACAAAATTAGGAAGATAGATTATTATCTGAATGGCTGTAGATTGAGAGAAGGGAATGTGTAATGAGACCTGTGTGTCTTTGTACACAATCGTTGAAAATAAACATGCAGGTGTAGCAGGCAACAAAGAAAGCAAATGCTACGTTGACCTTCGTAGTAGGAGGATTTGAGAACAGGAGCAGGAATGTTTTGCTGCTATTATACAGGGCCTTGCTGAGACTACACATTGAAAAATGTGTGCAGTTTTGGCCTCCTTATCTGAATAAGGATGCTCTTGCTATAGAGGGAATACAGCAAGGGTTTACCAAATTAATTCTTGGGATAGTGAGACTGACATGCGAGTAGAGATTGAGTTGGTTAGGATTTTATTTGCTGCAATTAAGAAGAATGTGGAGGGGGGATTTCATAGAAGCCTATAAAAGTTTGGCAGTATTGGACAAAGTAGATGGAGGGAGCATGTTCCCGATGGTGGGTAAGTCCAGAACCAGGGTGACAGTCTGAGAATACCAAGTATATCATTTAGGACTGAGATAAGAAGACTTCCGGAATTCTTTACTGCAGAAAACAGTTGAGGCCTATGTTTTAAAGAAGGAGTTAGACACAGCTCTTGGGGCTAAAGCAGTCAAAGAATATGGGGGAAAGTGGGAAAAGGTTCTGAGTTGGATGATCAGCCTGATCATAATGAATGGCAAAGCAGGCTCAAAGGGCTATTCCTGTTCCAATTTTCAAACTTCTATACATCTGTAAATACTGACACCAATTTTAGTTCCTGCATTCTAAATCCAATCTGACCAGCATCCTTTCTACGGTATGATGATAGTCAGTAACTGAGAACTGTGAATTGAAACAGAAAATGACATTTGCCAACCCAGTAAATTTAAAGGGGTCCACCTAAAGCAGTGTTCTAAAATGATGACATAGTAATTGAAAACCATCAGTTTGCATGAATCATGGGACATGTACTCAAATATAAATTGGTTTGTTTGTGCTCATTTAATCTAAAGTACACTTTAACTGCTTGGCAGTCGCGTAGTGCTTAACACCGCTACTTCACAGCACCTGAGTCCCGGGTTCGATTCCCAGCTCGGATCACTGTCTGTGTGGAGTTTGTATGTTCTACCTATGTGCATGAATTTTCTCCAGTGCTGTGAGTTTCCTCCCACAGTGCGAAAGACGTGTTGGTTAGGTACATTGACCCAAACAGGACTGTGGCGACTAGGGGAATTTCATAGTAACTTCATGGCAGTGTGAATTACTTGTGACTAATAAATGAACTTTAAAATAATTTTGTTAGTTTTCAGATGCAAAAGAAATCATAAAATTATTATTTTTAAAAGCCTCAGCAAAAGGGAAGCATGGTGGTTAGCACTGCTGCCTCACAGTGCTACGGATCCAGGTTCAATTCTAGCCATAGATGATGTGTGGAGTTCACACATTCTCTCTGTGTCTGCATGGATTTCTTCATGGTGCTCTGGTTCCCTCCCACAGTCCAAAAGCAAGCGAGTTAGGTTGATTGGCCGTGCTGAATTGTCGAATAGTGGCGTAAATATGGGGGATTATTGTTGGTGCGGATTCGATGGATTGAGTGGCCTCCTATACTCTAGGGATTCTGCAAAAATGCATTCTTAGATTTCAGTATAGGCGTTTTATTTTGTATATTTCGTACAAATAATTTAAAAGTCCACAAATAATTTAAAAGTTAGTTTCAAACTAACAATTCAAAAATTGCATACTTCAGTGAAATTTAATGCTTGATATTTGTTTATTTTGGGGGATTTGATTGTAACTAATTGGCATTATTATTTTTGTTTATTTATTAATACAAATAAAGATTCTGCCCCTCCTGCATTTTGTAATATATGTGGCAGTTGTATACATTCCAGAGGAAGCCTCACCTTAACTCATTTTACTTTAGGACTGCATCAAATGAATAGAAAAATCTTTTGAACTTGCAGATACATTGCATTTCTTTAAGATGAAGCTAAATTAGTTTTAAAATTAAATTTTTAAATCTGCTATATTCCTGGGCCCCGCCAGTGGCAGCAGTCCGTTGTTTGAGTATTTCCATATTTCATTATGGAGCTGTAGAATGTTAAAATCTCCCCTTCTGCGATCATTCATAATTCTTTGCAAGATACATTATCTGTCAAAGGTGTTAAGGTAGAATTCGTATGTGCTTGGTTCATGTGCTGTAATTATGAGCCTTGCACCTGATTTGGGAAGGCAATATAATCAGCTAAAGATGTTAATTTTAGTTTGTTTTTAAACATTGAAGAAAATATATTAGGATGTGCCAACTTTATCTGGGGCCGGAAAAATGTCAAGAGCTGGAGATATCAGGTATTTTTTAATTCAATTTTTTCAAAAGTAAAAATCACTTACACTGACATTGATCTTTTTGTAGAGTCAACTCACATTGGAGTTTAGCTAATATGGAAAGAAGAACAGTGAATCATAATTTGTTTCCCAGAACGTGTGGTTTTTCTTTGGTACCCCAAATCCACCTTGTCTGAATTCCAACCCTTGTACATTCTACAATAATTTGTCCCACAGAACTACTTGCATATTGAACAACCATATTTTATAATAAAAACTGAAAAAGTTTCAATTACAAAATTAGTGAGGACTTTTGTATTTTAGTACTGAATGCCTTTTTAAAATTTATGCACAGAAACTTCTTTCTGAGAACAGAAAGAGGAACCAGTGAATTTTGAATTAAGATGCAAAATATGCTGTAAAAATTACACAATGAGCTGTGTAACAACAACACTTTCTTTATCTTTTTATAAATAGGTTGAACAGTAAACTCTTCTAATAGGCAGTATAATTTTCAAAAGTTATTAATGTAACTACAGTATTTTAATTTCTGTCAGACTAATTTTATAATTATTTTGTGAATCGGCAACTGTTATGTTTAAATGAAAAGTGGTCCAGCGTGGAATATTTGTGTAATAACAGTGTGAATTGCTTTGTAATTACCTTTCTTGAAAAGCTAGCTAGTTTTCCGCAGACATGCCAATATCCTTCTGAGAGAATGGGTGAAATATAATGGTTGTGGCAGCGAGCCAATCCACTAGCTGGAGAATCAGTGGCAAGACTAGTTTCAGGACCCTGATTGGAATTAAATCTCAATACACGGAAACATAGCTACAAAATAGAAGGATAGTAGGCCCATAGACTCCTGAACTTTCTCCACCGTTCATTAGGATCATGGCTGATCATCAAATTCAGCGCCCTAATCCCACCTTCCTCCATATTCCTTAGACCCTTTAGTCCCCAAGAGCGAAATCTAATTCCTTCTGAAATCTTACATTGTTTTGGCGTGAACCATATTCTGTGATAATGCATTCCACGTATTCACCACTCTCTGGGTGAATAAATTTCTCCTTGCGTCAGTTCTAAAATTTTAATCCTTAGCCTCAAACTATGATAGCTAGTTCTAGGCTCCCCCACCACCAAGAACATTCTTTCTGAATCTACCTGTCTAATTCTATTTCTTCAATGAATAGAACCCTAACTCTCCTCATATGACAGTCGTGCCATTCCCAGGAATCAGCCTGGCAAATCTTTGGTATGCTCTCTGTATAGCAAGAACATTCTTCCTCAGATAAGGATACCAAAACTGCACATAAGACTCCAGGTGTGACCTCACCAATGCCCTACGACTGCAGTAAAGCATCCTTTTCCTATACTTAAATCTTCTCGTTATGAAAGCCAACATACCATTTGTCTTCTTTACTACCTGCTATACCTGCGTGGCTTAATTTCAGCGACTGATGCACAAGGACACCAAGGTCTCACTGAGCAACCACCTTTCTCAATTTAGCTCCATTCAAATAATAATCCTCCTTTCTATTTTTGCTAATTAGATAGCCTCATGGAATTTCTGACTCCACCCAAGGCAATTTCCTGCCAGATTTCCTGGTTAGAGTGGATATCTCGTCCTGATGAGATGTTGGACAATTGGAAACCAGACTGAAGATTATCCCTGGACTAAAGTGGGATTGCTGGGCCAGTCACAGAAGCTTCAGTCAGGTGGGGAAGGTGTGAGGGGCATTGCTTTCAAGGGCTTCTGGTGGGTTCCTCCATTTTTGCTGATGGTTCTCTCTATTAGATTCACATAATTGGTTGCAGGCAGGGTTTAATCTGATGGATTGCTCACGTGGCATTGCCCCGGTTTGCTGCTGGTTGAATAACTTAGGATTTTGAATTGACCCTTGGCCAAGAAGACTGCTCTTGATCCTTTCCACCCTTTATTTAATAAGGGGGATTTGGAAAGATGAGATTGCCCCAACCCACACCTTCCTGCCCCACTATACACCTCCCAGCCCAGCTCAGGAGCATTACATTTTGCCCGATATCTATTGTAAATAGTTACAAATTGTAGCAAAACTTTGATTAATTGGCAGTAAATGCATATGGTTCCAGTGATCTGTTAGGTCAAATCAGACAGAAATTAGTTTAATTCATTTCAGTCATCCAAAGAACAAGGTTATGAAATTTGTTTTGTTGATTGATTTTAATGGAAAAGTGATTGTAAGTGCAAGACAGAATTTTTTTTTGTTCAGCTGCTCAGTTGGCAGCACTGTTACTGTACACTTGCACTATGGAGTTTGTTTTAATTGATCCATTAAAATTTTTTGTGAAAACCACATTTTTAAAAATTATTGACTGATATTGCTGTTCATTTTTGAATTAATAGGGGGATTTATACTTTGAAATAATAGTATTACTGGTAAATTATTATAAACCAATCACGTTAATTTCATCTTGACATTTACTTGTAAGATTAAGGAAAATTTATCTGTCAAATCTTGCGTGATGGTCAGTAATTCACAATAATCCAAGATGATTACCTCCACATATCAAATTTGCATTGAGAACAAAAGCATTTTGAGTTAAATTCAAAGAATAGTTACACAGTTCAGTGAGAACAGAGTGATGCATTAATTGAAACTAGTGAGATAACTGTCTTTATTGTATCCTAGAAAGGATAGTGGGGGAGTTTAGAGAGGTGAGGGCAGATAGAAATAGTTTTCGTGCTAGAATGCCAACTTATTTTCTCTTTAGTTATTCTGTCTTGCATCTGGTGACTTGTTTTAAACCTGTAGATAAATCGCCATCTCTTACAATTGATTTTTCTTCGTGAGAGGCTTGCCAAGGAGTGTCAGTAGGTAATTAAACTGCGAGAGACATCCCAGTGAAATTTGATCCTTGCTTGGCATTCATATGTGCACATTTGACAAAGTTTACCGGATAATAAGAGGGGTTAGGAACCCTGGCTAATTTTTTCCTCTTCATAATTCAGAGGTGCTTGGAGAAGATTGACTATCTTAGCATATATCACAATCTAGTTTGGTTCCTTACTAGACTGTGTAGCTTAATATTGCATCATGTGATGTACATACCGAAGGAGCCATCAAGTTGGTTTTTATTTTTATGGATTTAAAGAAAGAACTGCATACTATTTAAAAAATAAAGTATTTGGACATGACTATCTGAAAATAGTTTCAGTTCCAGATGAAAATGACTGTGAAGCAGTCAAAAGTTTGCTTAAATTATTTATTTTCTCATCTAAGCATCTTCTTTAATTTTTAAAGAAGATTTATTACACTTACTATTGTCTTATAACAAAAACAACTATTAGAATATTTAAAATAATAATGGTGGTCAGTTGGTAATTTTATTATCACTGGAACAATGCAATTATGTCCAGTTTTTAGAGCATATAAATTTATAGGATTAGGATATTGGATTTACTGTGTGCAAGTGCAGTGAGTCAAACCTGGATGACAGGAGGTTGTGGCTATATTGAAAACCTTGACCAATTCCACTGGCTGATAGCAAATCCCACAGAACAATGCCCGTAATAAGCCAACATTCCACGCTCTGCGTATTAGCTGAAATTGTCTCAGCTTGTCAAATCACTGTGCTGACCAATCAGAGTAGGGTTAGATCACATGAATGCAACATCATGGAGAGATGGGGCAAAACATTGTTCGACAGAGATCATTCGTTTTATGATAAGACTTGCGAAACCTGTGATCTTGGCCTATGAGAAAGTTAGTGTATTATCAATTGGAGAAAAGGCTATAAGTGGAAAACCCCAGTGTCAACGAGTGGAAGATTCCACCATCAAGTTGTCCATCATTAAGAAACACAAAGTAAACATTTTAAAGTCATTTGACACAAAGGCATTCCCTCCACCAAGAAAGAAAATGATAATAGCTGTCTATAAGCATGTTGAAGAAGTTCTTCTCATGTGGTTCAAGACAGGGTTCCCACTCCTGATTCAATCCTGCATGAGTGGAGAGTTGCCCTGACAAAGAAGCTGGGTTACCTGGAGTTTACTTCTAGGGATGGATGGCTGAACTGGTCCAAGGCAAGACACAGGATTGTTTTCCATGCAGTAAGTGGTAAGGTTGCAGTAGTAACAGCAGCAATGTCAGATGATTGGCTCCAAAATGGTCTTGTCCACATCTTGAATGAGTGTGCACCAAGGCATTTTTTAATGGGAATAAAATCAGACTGTTTTATGTCTTTTGTCAAACTGCTCTTTATTTAAAAGTGAAGCACATAATGGGAAATGAAGCAAGAAATGTTTCACTGATATAGTCTGTGCCAACATGGATGGCATCAAAGTTGTTTATGATGGGAAGATCCAAGAAACCATGATGGTTTGCAAATGTAAAGACAGTCATATAGTGTAAGTTTAACAAAAGCACCTGGAAGACCTCCAGCAGTTTTGAGGCCTGCATTAAGAAAGTGGACAATAGATATGTGAAAGAAAAGAAAGGTTGTCATCATTACAGCCAACTGCCCTGGTTACCCCAATATTGCTGGCCGCAAGAGTATCAAGCTGAGTCTCAGTACTGTGGAGTTTGCACATTCTGTGTTTGCACGGGTTTCCTCTGGGTACTCTGATTTCTTCCCACACTCCAAAGATGTGTGGGTTAGCTTGACTGGCTATGCTGCATTGCCCTTTCGTGTCAGGGGGATAGTAATTATGGGGTTGTGGGGATAGGGTCTGGGTGAAATTGTTGGTGCAAGTTCGATGGCCCATATTACCTCTTGGCACTGTCGGGATTCTGTGACATTCGGGGAACCCGTGGATCAAAGGCTGATTGGGAACTTAAAACACCACTATCAATGGCAGTGTTCTCTGTTTATTGAGGTATTGGTAAGAAGTAGGAATACAGTCAAACTGTTCTCAAGGCCATTTGCATAAAGATACAATCATGTGGGATTGGGGGCTCATTTGCTATCAAAGCTTCTGCTTAATAAATTTGTGAGTGGACTCTTTGGGATTCAACTCATTGGGATTTTACGCATTTTTGACTATCTTAGGTAGATTGATATGGAAAGAGAGGGTGGAGTCTGTGGATGGTGGAGATGAAATCTTGTACTTTATACTACATTCTTGACGATAAGTTATACTTTGCTGGAAACCTGAAATTTAGTTTTCGTTATTTGTTCTTGTATACAATAAAGACTAAATAGTGCAAATTACAGAGCAGACTTGGATCATCCTTCAGTGTCCTGATACTCACTATAATAAGAAAGATTTGGTATTCTTTCTTAGTTGGGTCTCAGTGCACCTGAGGACTGCAGTCTCACTTGATGCCTTTTTGAAGATTTTGCCCTGCTTGAACACTTTAAGTGTAAGTAAATGGTGAGACAATAAGTAGCTGTGTGACACAGCATAATACTTTAGATCGTTTAAGTAATGGGTGCTCACTACAGATTTCAAACTGAAGAATCAAGCAACATTCTTGTTATTTCAGTGTATTGAATTTATCATTCAGCCTAAAGAATTGGAATTGTTATTACTTGTTTAATAGTCTTCAGCTTTTTAACATGCTCAGCTATGTTAGAGAAGAAAACATTAATGGAGTAGAAGAGACAAAAATCGTTTCATTACTGTACATAATGTAACTTTAGTCATCAAAGATGAAAGATGGTTTTTGTATCAATTCAAAGTTGTATACAGCAATGATGTAGCGTCTCTGATAGTTGTTACACATATACCATATTTGGTAAATTTAGCTTAATATAGTATGGCTTCAGACCATGAGAATAGCCTTGATAATGCTCGTAGTCGTTGTGTGGTCATACTGGACTGTATGCACCATTTTGTGAAGAGTAATTAATGCAAGCCATAGAGCTTACACGCTAATAGAAAAAAGCAGTTATGAACTGGTGGTTACTAAATATAGCATCCGAGGAATTACTAAGCAGCTATAATTATGATGTTTATTGATACATGTCAGGTCATTAAATAATGTGCTCTTTTAAGGTTCTTGTTGACATTATTTACAATAATAAGGCCCTATTCATTGTGAGTGGATTCATATTTGGACTTGTGCCATTCTTGTGTCTGTTTCTTTACCAGTATACTGAATCACAGTCAGGAGTTTAAGATCTACAATAATTTTAGATGGAATGCAATACTCAGGCATAAATATTGGACTTACAGATTGTCATAAGCTCTCTCTTTGGCACAGCGAGTTAACATAGTAAGGAGTCTCACAACACCTGGTTAAAGTCCAGCAGATTTATTTGGTAGCAAAAGCCTCTAGTTTTCAGAACGCTGCTCTTTTGTCAGTTAAGTGGGAATTCTGTTCAGTGTTTGCCCTGTTTGTGAACAGAACTCCCATTTACCTAAAGAAATTGTGTTTACCCCAGTCCAACACTGGCATCTCCATATCATGACTGTTGGTTAAGACAGTGAATTGCTGAACCAAACAGATCTGGATTCACTCACCTGTGCTGATTTAGCTCATTCTTAGTCAGGTTGGTAAGATGGGGACTGTAATTAATTCCTGCACCTAATGAGCATGAAGGGAAAATTTAGCAGGGGCACCTGATCCTGATCAGTACCCTTGCAATCCTGTGAAATTGTATGTCTCTGTGTGCATGAAGATTGGATTGGCTCTGCCACGCTGCACTTTATAGGCAAGTAATTAGTTATCAGGGCCTATCTTGAGTCACAAGAAGAATATGCAGTAGGAGAGATACAGAAGTCACTTTTCATTTAACAAGTGATCACATGTTATTGGTTAAATAATTGATAGGCCTGCACTGATTTGAATTCAGTTTGTACTTAAATCTGAAAATAAAAATTAGTATTTTTGAATTGGATCAGGTTGCTGTCAAATTGCCTCAAAAGCTTGAACTAATCTCTTTCCTAGGAATGGAAACTTTTTGTCTTTGTATAGTTTGGCTTACATGCGACTAATGTTCAATGTCAAGTCACTCAGTTGTTTCAAACCTACTGTTGAAAGGGAAGGCTCACCATCAACTTCTCTGAGAAATTAGGAATGGACAGTGACAACTACGGAAAATGGCGATGAAGGACCTCCCCAAGAGGAGGGAAAAATTGACACAAAAACAGCTACAATGCCGTACAAAGTAAATTGCTATAATTTTGTCATAAGTTTTACCTGGAAAGGTATTACATTTCATTGTCCTTGATGTTGAAAAGCATCATTGTAAAATTCTTTATTTTATTTTGATATTGATGATGAAGTATGAGGAGACTTACATACTATGTGAGCAATGTTCCCACTAGGAGCATTGGCACATTTAATGGGTCATAAAACCAAATAATAAATGTTCTTAATGTTTGCAAATTTTGACAATTTTTAAATATTATAGCGAACTCTTGGATAACTTTATTAGCTCTATAAACTATGTGATTACACCCACAATTAATGTGGAAATAGAGCATTGTATTAATTTTTTTTGGAATGTTATTTGATTACCCATTGGACATTAGGTACTGAATTTGCAAAATTTCCTCCAATTGAATATTGGGAGATGAAGCCCGCCATTGTCTTTTGTTTCCACCACAAACTTTGTTCTCTAGCTACTGACTACACCCCTGCAACTGTCTAATATTGAACCAAACTGTTTCCAGCCTTGATGTGGTGTTTGATTCTGAAGTGCATTGCCAATCACACCCATGCCATCACTTGGACTGTCTTTGGCTTGTCTGTAACATTGCCCATCCTTACTTAAGTTCATTTACTGAAACACTCACTCACCATGTTTTTTTTAACCTCTGGACCTGACTATTCTAATGCATTTTTGACTGGTCTCCCTCATTTTTCCATTCATAAAGAGGTCATCCATGTTTGCCACTCATGTCCTTGCGTGAAGTCCCCTTCACTTATTATCCCTTTGCTCACTGATCTACTCCGGTTCCTGGTGAAACACTTTAGCTCATGGTAATCTCCTCTAGCCTCTCAATCCATCATGGTATTTGCACATAACTAATTCTGGGTTGTTTAGCACTCCTGATTTTAAGTGTTGCACCATTGATGTCTTTGTCCACAACTGCCAAGGTGGTAAGCTCTCGAATTCCTTCCCTAAAAGTTCTTTGTTCTGTACTTCTTCTTTCTTCCTTAAGACAATCCTAAAAATCCACCTCTTCGACCAAATTTTTGGCAATCTGCCCTAATGTTCCTTTGAAGTGGCTTGGGCCATTTTATTAAGTTAAATGTGAGGTACAAATATAAGTTATTGTTGTTTGTCAGTCTTTAATTTGACTTCCGAATTGATTTGAGGACCAGCGTTATAAGAAGAGTCCCAATTTTGGGTTTCTGCCTCACTCCATTTGGGCTTTGCTCCAAGTGGAGTAAAATTGTAAGCTATAAATACACAGTTGTGTGAATATTAATTAGATTCTTTGTAAATCTGAAAAATGTTCAGCTTTACTGTTGATTAAGTGTTGGTTCTTCTTCAGTGGTTCTGACTTTAGGAACTTAATGGGATCATTATTGACATTTATATGGAGCCAAGTAGAGGTACTGCTTGGGTGGGAACAAGAATTTCTAGGACCTCAGCAATGCTGTGGTGAAAATCAGAAACCACACTCCAGATTTGGGATCATCTATAAGCAGTGCCAAAAGAGTTCCACTAGTATTTCTTAATAACTCAGATTTTTTTTTAACTTCCATTAGTTAATTTTATGATGGATTGCTACAGATGAGCTTTTAAAAAAAAACTCATAGCTCACAATTTCTGTTACTGTTAGTATTTTGGTGTGGTCCAAAATTATATATAAAGCATACATAATTTTATATGTTTATGTACATATTTCTGATTTGCTATACAAAATATTCTGTGGCAAATTCAGTGAATGCTAACCATCTTTTAAACATTATGTTTCATGACACATTGCATGTAACACACCTCTGGAGCTCTGTAATTCTTTGTGATATTGCAAAGCTGTACATTTCACTTCAAAACTCATTTCTCAAGCCTCCGTCTTCATTGATTGTCTTTTAAATCGAGTCTTCAGGACATGATCTTCACTTTTGGGAAGACAGTAATATAATGGTAAAGTAGCTGGACTAGCAATCCAGAGGCCCAGGCTAATCCTTTGGGAACATGGTTGCAAATCCCATCATGGTAGTTGGTGGAATTGAAATTCAATGAATAAACCTGGATTGTAAAACTGGTCTTCATAATAGTAACCATGTGAACTATCATTGTTGTAAAGAACCCATCTAATTCGATGGTGCCCTTCAGGGAAGGAGATCTGCCATCCTTACTCAGACTGACCTATGTGTGACTTCAATCAAACAGCAATGTGATTAACTCTTGACTGTTTTCCAAAATGGCCTAGCAAGCCACTTGATTCAAGGTGGTTCAGGATGCTGACTTTGAAAGTGGAAGAGTAAAGAAAGCAAAATTATGAAATAATCTATTTTTTGCAATTTGCATACAATTTGCAGGTTTCTACTTTGCTATCATTTCCACAAAATAGAATGCATAAAATCACTGTATCTATGGGGGAAAAGAAAAGGACAATGTTTTTCTGTTAACATCACAAAAGCCAATTATGACCAAAAGACTGTAATGCCAGTTTAAAAGATAGAAAGAAAATATATAAAATATGGATTTTTTTTCCTCAGCTGATTACAGAATTATTACTATATTGGAACACTAAGATTCTAAATTCAACTTTTATAAATCTCCTGTTCTGAAGATTACCTTCCAGGCTTCAGCGACAACATCAGCCTGTTTCTTCAGCTACTGTGTCCTCTAGTTGTCCTTTTTAAAAAGTGAACTAAATGAATGCATAAAGGCTTTTTTGATCTCTTTTTGATCTGAGCCTATGGGAGAAAGTTTTGCTGACTCTTTTTGAGGATTAGCAATAACGCTAACAGTGGTTAGCATTATTGCCTCACAACACTAGAGACCCAGGTTTGATTCCCAACTTGGGTCACTATCTCTGGAGTCTGCATGTTCGCCCTGTGTTTGTGTGGGTTTCCTTCAGATGCCCCAGTTCCTCACACAGTCCAAAAGACATGTTGGTTAGGTGCACTGGCCATGCTAAATTCTCCCTCCATGTATCCAAATAGGTGTTGGAGTGTGCTGACTAGGGGATTTTCACAGTAACTTCATTGAAGTGTTAATGTAAGCCTACTTATGACAATAAATAAACTTAAAAAACTAGTCTATATATGAGATGACAACAAGATCAACAAAAAAATGTTGTTGAGGTTTGGGGTCACTGAAGAAACTAAACAATGTGCCTTCCAAATTTTAATACCGTTTTCCTTGCTGTCTAGTTGCAAGTTGACATCTTGATATAAGGTTATTTATATACAAGTGGGCCAGTGAAAGGCGCTGAAATCCACACTGCTTCAAAGAATTAGGTTTATGCCTTCTGGGAAATTTGTCAATCCATCGTTGAAATGTTTTCATCTCCTACTTGTACTCGTTTCTTTCTACCTGATTTTCCCAAAATAGGCATAAGTTCACATATTATGTATGTGCATCATATTTATATATAGTGTATCTAATATATTTGTATAATTAAGTAGAATGTAAGCTTATGTTATGTACACTATATGTATTAATTGAAAGTTTGAGTTGGATACTTAAGTACAAACCAACTAGCACTTTGGACACTTGTGTGCTTATCTTTTTTTTAAACAGCCCTCAATCAGATGAAATAACAGCATTAATTTACTTCACAAGTATTTTGTTTAGATAAACTATGCACAAGCAATTTGCAATAAAATGTTAATTCTTGTGCCAAGACCTAAGAGGGAAAAACACGTTAATGTTGAAGACCTATCTTTTCCACTAATCCATGGAACATCAAGAAAAGCATTAAAACTTTAATCACAAGAAATAGTTGACACGAATTGCATGAATGGAATTTTAAAATATCTTGGTTTCATTCAGGATGCTGCGAGAGAACTGAAGTCACTGAAGACATCTGATGCAATTGGAATTTGAGAGGTATCTCAAATGTCACTTCATAGTAATTTAGTTTGGGTAGGAATAAATGAAGTGCTATTGGAGATAGTATTCAACACATCAAGAGTGTTCAGTACACTAATGATTTATAAAAGTTTGAAATGGCACAAATTCTCAATTATCACCCATACAGAATCAGAAGAACCAGATGCTAAACATCAGTCAGTTATTTTATTTAACCTTGCACCAAACCGTATCTAATGGTTTCACTGTAAGGGATCAGTTAATACTTCTTTAAAAATACTGCAAAACTTTTGTTGTAAGTTCAAAGGTGTGATGTGTATAAAACCAGATTAATTATTAATAAGATAAAAGGTCGCTTAAACTATTTCTGGAATGATAATTGTGATTTGATGCAATTGCAATTAATATTTGCTTTAATCACTCCTGAATGTCCCAAATAGTACTTCACCAGCAACATCTGTGAAGAATAATCATTACTGTCAGTAATTACTACCATTACTGTTTTGCTCTTCAGAAGTGTCATCAGTGATGTGTGATAGCTATGCCCTAAAGTAGAGCTTGCTGATTGCACATGCATCACAGTAGAAATTAGAAATACATTATTATTGTTGTTGCAGTGGCATGAATTGCTGATTTATTTTCAACTTGTGTATTCTGTTAAATTTAAGCTAAGTAATACATTGCATGTTCAGTCACAGTTTTTAGAGAAGCCCTATACTACGACGGCTGGATATAGCACTTCGAGCAAATGGGATCAAAGGTTATGGGGAGAAAGCAGAATTAGGCTATTGAGTTGAATGGTGGGGCAGGCTTGAAGAGCCAAATGGCCTCCTCTTGCTCCTATCTTCAGTGTTTTTATGTTCTAATTCTAGATGTGTTTTGGCTTAGTGAATTTCCTGTACTAAATTTCTGTCACTACCTTAGAAAAAATAATCTTAATCGTTTCACATAAAACTGCACATTTTTTGATTGTAACATGGCTCAGAAAGCAGTGGTCACCTTTTCTGATACTCTCTAATACTGAACATGTATTTTCTCTAATGAATATGAAACTAATAATAATAATGATTTTAGCATGCAGTTCCTGACACGTGATATGCAAGCCTGATGTGACTTGTTCCTTTTTTTGTAGCCCAATTTAAAATTCATTCATTGAGATAACCAGAAAATATATAGGTCATGATGAAGCTGAAGAACTATGCTCCTGGACTAAACGTGTTGGGCTGACGATCAACCCTGTTCATACTATTTTTGAGCATTGCTGCTTTAGATATCATAGTGGCATTTTTATTGCTAATAATAGTGTCACAAGAAGTGCCAGAGATATGTGAATTTCACTTAGAAAATAAGGCTCTCTGCACAATAATTCTAATTAAAATCCTTCCAGAGATATGCAAGTTAGGTTGATCGGCCATGCTAAATTGACCCTAAAGTCAGGGGGATTAGCAGGGTAAATGTTTGGAGTTGTGAGAATAGGGCTTGGGTGGGACTGTGGTCAGTGCAGTCTCAATGGGCTCAATAGCCTCTTTCTGTACTTAA
The DNA here is from genome assembly GCA_024679065.1 of Sphyrna mokarran. Classification (NCBI taxonomy): domain Eukaryota; kingdom Metazoa; phylum Chordata; class Chondrichthyes; order Carcharhiniformes; family Carcharhinidae; genus Sphyrna; species Sphyrna mokarran. The sequence goes on from JAGIQG010000005.1 coordinate 73,474,562, forward strand.
GGGATTCTGTGATTGTGTTTGTTATAGTTTTGTTACATGAAAAATAAATTAAAACCTGCTTCACTGTGATGTGACAAGGTTGTGAAAATTTAACATTTAAAATTTGAACTCATGTACACTAACGTTAGCAATGGAAATTGTGATGACATATGACCTGAAGCAAGTTATGATATTTAATTTTTAGAAAATCTGCCATTTTGTCTCAGTCTTGAAATCACCTGTTTTTGCAGCGGTTCAAGTAAATGTTAAAGATTTGGTGCCTTATTCAAAGAAGATCAGAGAGTTTTCTGAGTGATTATTTTCCTTTTGAGAATGTGGTACTCAATGCCATACTGACTAGTTGACACAATTAATATTGACAAATTTAAGGGGAGGTACATGTGAAAGAGAAGGGAATGAAATGATTTTGAGGCCGAGTGGACGAAGTAACTGGAATGACGTGAGGTTTATGGAAATGATGCGGACATGCTTGGTACGAAGATTCTGTTTTCGTGTTGTAGATTTTGTGTGCCTCTGGCCAATATTTTTTGCTTAACCAACATCAATTAAATCATATTAACTGTTGTTCCTCACTTGTGGAATGTTGTGATATACAATGGCTTCCAAAAGGACCTGCATAAAGTCACCCAGTGTATTTCAGAATAGAAGTGCTTTGAAATGGTGAAAACTTAAAGTGCAGAATAAATGCCAGTCTTTTTTGATGCTGACTCAAGACAAAGGTATATTAGAGTTTATCTTCCACATTAAAGTGTAATAAAGTCATAACTCCTTTCAATAATCAGTTCAATTCCAGCCTTGGGTCACTGGCTGTATGGAGTTCTCACATTTTCCCTGTGTCTGTATGGGTTTTCTCTGTGATCCAGTTTTCTCCCAGGGTCCAGAGGAGCGCACAATTAGTATTGACATGCTGGGCCATGCTAAATTGTCCTGTAGTGAACCAAGATGCGTAGGTTATGTGGATTAGCCATGGTAAATATGTGGGATTATGGGGATAGGGTGGTGTGCTTGATAAGATACTCTGCCAAAGAGTTGGTGCAAACTCATTAAATAGCACTATAGTGATTCTATGAACAATCTAAAAAATCAGTTAATTCTTCAAGATGATAGTAGAAGCATGAAAAGTCAGAGGATTCTCATTCGGTGAACTGAAAAAAGTTGAAGATTTCTCATGATAGACTGACTGTGGTATTACCCCATGGTAGCTTTTCCCGTTGAAGTTATGGTTAAGCGCTGGTTATGGTTTTGCCTGCTGTAATTCTGCAGATAAAATGAATTGGCAGAATAGACATAGATGCTAGATATAGTTTTTAATTTTGCTAGGCAAATTAGCTTTCCTATTTGAATATATAAGGCATTTCTTACTGCAAGCCATGTCATGTGATCGTTGCTGTTTCTATTGTCCACAGAAATAATCTGATGAGCTAGGCAATTTGTCACGCAATGGGGAGTGTTTTCTATATCAATCAACATTCCAGTTGAAAAGCATCCGAATAGTTTTATTTGCATGTCCATCTCCATAAAACTGGCAAGTCTATCAGATATTGTTACTTTAACTCATTTTAGTTGCAAGGGAGAGGGACGATCATCAACATGTGGGATATTTGCTCTTAATATCTTCCCAAGGGTAGGCCTTAACATGAGGCAGATGCTGTCAGGAAACATAAAAGAAGTCCCCTTTGCCCTGGAATTCATTTTGTCAAAGTAAATTGTCCATAATGTGTGCTGTCTTTTAAAAGTAAAATGTTCATCCTCCTCATAAATTCATGGGCAGATGACTTTGTGTAACCTAATATTTTGGACTCATCATAGACAGAAGGGCTCTGATGAAGGGTCATCCAGACTTGATGTGTTGGTTCTATTCTCTTTCTACAGATGCTGTCAAACCTGCTGAGATTTTCCAACATTTTCTGTTTATGTCCCGGAAGATTAGCTGAGTTTCTGGATTAATAGCGTAGCGATAATACCTATGCCATTGCCTCCCCTTGGATGTCACACTTGCCATTCTCCAATACTCTGGCACCACTCTCTTATCTAGGAAATATTGAAACTGTAAACCATCTCATTGACCACTTTCCTTACCAATTTGAGAAGCAAGTCATCTGGACCAGGCAACTTATCCATTCTGGCCCATAGCCAACTTTTCCAGTACACCAGTCAATTTTCACCTGATATACCTTGCTCATCTCAGCTTCTATCAATATTTTGTCAGCACCTACTTTGCTTTAAACTGATGCAAATTACTCATGACGTTTTCTAGCCTTATCTTGCACTTATATTACCATCATTGTCCCCATACATCTCTCTCCACCTTTTGCTACCTGCTTACTAGTAAATGCAACGTTTATTCTATTTTGTTTGGAAAACCAACAGAATTGCTACATGTCCTACATCAACATCATTTTATGTAGTATAACTTGAATAATCAGGATAACATGTTGGTAGATTTTTGGGTTACCTTTCATGTTATTCTGTTCTCATTGTCTGTGTTTCCTCTTAATTTTCCTTTTCAACTTATTATATTTAACTTAGTTTTGGCTTGAAAAATTATCTGACATGCATCATGTACTTTTTTGTTTCATTGTCTTCTTTCTCTCAAATCATTTAATTAATGAATATGGACTCCCTTAGCATTAAATTACTTATTTGATTCTATGCTTCTATTATCTTTAATTTTTAACATGGAACTTTTCTTTAGTAATTGATTAATCAGAATATAGAGATACATGTCTTGCAGAAGTCACTTTGACTTCAAATTTATTTTAAGCTTAACGTAGATAGGAAGAAAAATTGAAGATGATTGACTTTAATCAACAAAAGCATCGTCTTTATTCTTCAGTAGTCATTTTACAAAAAATGGTGGTCATGTGGGAAATGGTGCAATGTTAGCTTTTCAAATAAAATGGTGATGAAAGTTGACTCACTAGTTCTCTTCTGACTGGTGAATGATCTATGGAAGAGGAAGCTATTTGGTATTTAACATTATTCTGAGTGCATGTTACTTGGCTGTTTCATTTTCTAAATTCTAGAGAAATTCATAAAGAGAATGACAAGCAACAACTTTAAAGGCCTTAGCAGTGCATCCTGTATTGCATAGTAGACCAATGGATATGTATTATTGATTCAGTGTTGATTAATTTTGTGTTTCTCTTTTATGGTTTGAATAGTAGCACAGACTGTTTCAAGCTGAAACTGATTAGAAATGTTTGCAATGTAAAATTATGGCTCTGAAAACACTATGAAAATGTTTTAGTGAAAATGTTGGCATAGAGAATAGATAATGATAATAATGGCACTGTGATTGATTTAAAGAAAGATACATAATTTTCTCTCAATAATTTTATTTTTTATTTGACAGCTGTTTTAAATTGAAACTTAATTGTAATGTTACCTCCCAAAGCTGGTTTGTAAATGTTAGCACTTTTCAGAATATGTTAATCATCTATATATATTAAAGTTTAAAATCTATATTTGCAAAGATTTAGAGTTCTATTTAAAACCCTGATTTATTACTGATTAAAGCACGACAGTAAATGCACAATGTTTTACGAATCTGAAATGAAATGAAGTGAGCTTCTGCAGAAATATGGTTGCTGCAATTTAGGAGAGGGGAAATCAAGACTCATTGCATTTTGTTTTATTGTAAGATGTCAGTTTTATTTTAAAATGGTATGTAGATTTTTCTTTTAAACATTTGTAAATATATTTTTTTCAAAATAATATTAAAAGTTAACATCAGTGGCCAGTTCTATTTTCCTGCTGTCATTGGAATGTTGAATGCAGAAAACTTTACAAAAACTAGGATTTTGATAAACTTTATTTAATGAGGTAAATCATCTGTTTTTGTTAGGCAATTCCAAATTTTCATTTTAGTAGAAAACTTGTTGAAAAACATTTTTCCTTAATTTAAATGCATTGGCTTTATATAAAAGGAAATGCAAACTTCTGATTGAAAACATAAGTTTGTAAAGTTAATAATCATTTGGAAATTACTTAAGCCTCATGTTTTTCTGTAGCTAGCCAGACAGTAAAGCAGCTATGACAGTGTTGCAATAAATTTGAGATATTTTGAAAGCTTTAAGGAAAAAATCTAACCTGGATTGTTATAAATAAAAATTAATTGAGTTAAAGTGTCTCAACGTAGGCATATAGTATTAAATAACTCAACTATGAAATGCCTGACCTCCAGCTGAAATTGTGTAAACCTACCTCATAGTGACAAACACATGGTCCATGTTTTAGGTTCAAGGATGCAAAATTTATTGGGTGCCCCAATACGGCTGATTGTATTTTTGACCATGAGAAATGGAAGGGGAAATTTTTTTTTATTCATGACTAATGAAGAAAATCCATCTGGGCTGCTTTGTGTCCAAATGTTCTTTGTGTGCTAAAATAGCCTTGGAAGTTTTTTGCAATTGATTTTAATATGCCTCCTGTAAATAAACTTAACAGTTCGTAGGTAGATGAAAAGAATGGGTGAATAATCAAGTAGTTTTATTTGCCACCATCTGGTTTCTAATTATATAGCACACGCCTAACTCACTAACCCAGTCATTAAAGTAGTTTCTTGTTGGGGTTTTGTGGTAAAGGGAGGATGTCTGGCTGGCTTTGTGGATACCTTCTGTCATGGACAAAAGTCCGTGGTCAGGTTGCAGTCATTGACTCATTTAAAGCGAAAGGGCAGTTTCATTTAAAGCTACAGAAAAGGTTGAAACAATCGGGGAATACAAGTTGCCCATTTAATTCAATTGTTTTGCTTCAACAAGAAAAACATTTTTCAGAGGACTAGTTGTAGCTACTTCATACTTCCCTTGTCCTACAGACAACCAAATCATAAATATAAAGTTCCAGTGTTGTTTGAATTAAAATGTATGTCAAGGTCACTATTCTCCTTGGCATAACAACAATATTCAGTGAATTAATGCAAGCTATATGGAGGTACAAAACTCTTTTTTGCTTTTATTATTAGGAATTTGGAAGGTAACAAGGTTAACTTGAAATGGAAACAAAATAACAGATAAGCAACAAGATTAGCAGGAGTCTAGAGGAATAATGAAATGCTCCAACGAAGGGTCATCCAGACTCAGTGTTGGCTGTATTCCCTCACCACAGATGCTGTCAGACCTGCTGACATTTTCCAACATTTCCTGTTTTTGTTGAATGAGATGCAATTTGTTGAGTTACAGGATTAGCAGGCATCTGGAGAAACTGAGGTGTGAATTGCCATATCAGAAAAATTGTTTACCAGAGATTAGGGGGCTGTACAAATGATAACTTTTAAAGACAATTAATTTGAGAGATGTAGACAGCCGAATCTGCAGAGTGGATTAAAGAGACTGAACAATACAACTGCGAACAGTCTTATTGAGGAAGCAGGCCATCTCATCGTAGAATCCGTATATAGAATGCCAACAGAAGACAGCCATTTGACCCATTGAGCCTGCACTCACTCCCTGACAAAGCACCTTCTCAGGCCCACGTAACCCAATGCATTTACTCCACCAATCCCCTATCTTGGAAAACTAAGGGGCAATTCAGCATGACCAATCCACCTAACCATATCTTTGGTATTTTTGGATCTCAATCTCTTCTCTATCTATGATCAAAGCCACAGAAGCCTGTTCCATTTAATATTTAGAACCTAGCCAGATTGTAGATATTCACCTCTGAAAGATGCAGTTTTGTGACTTCGCTGAATCAGGAAAATACATTTTCCCAGATTTGCTTACTGAAACTGTATTGCATGATAATATTAGCAAGATTTGACTTTGAGTTACTAAATTGGATGTTAATTGGGGAGAGGGGTGTGTCATTGAGTTCAGAAAATGTGAGTATGGGTGCAAGATCAGATAGAAAACAAAATTTGAAATACTGAATTTGTGTAAATACTGTTTTTTTTAGTGGGATTTTCAAAATGAATCTTCCACTCTGTACTGAAGAGTGCACTAGTATGGATCTCATTAAAAATTGGTGAGTGGGGCCTATTCCTACAGGAGAGACTATAGATCTCAAGATACTGCTGAGCAGGCCATTGCACATGGGCCGATCTGTCATAGCAGAGATCAGCATATACACAGTAGCCAGTACTACTGACCTGATGCAGGGGGAGAGATTAATGGAAATCCAGTGGCCAGAGCTGTGCAAAGGCGTGGCCCCAGTGGGAAGCCAGCTACATGGCTTCCATTTGAGTTTCCCGGCTGAACTGGAAGAATCTCACCCTATTTTATTGGAACAAGGGGTGATTTCAAATAACACCGTGTGTGTAGTTATTAATGTAGTTAAGTGTCATCGTGTACGTTAGCTTTGTTTTTCTTTTACTTTAATAAATGCTTTTTATTAATTGCTTTCACAATGATTGGACTGGTTCCTCACTGGGTTGTACACTGTTTCTCACATCATTCCAAACAAATATACACCATTAAGAACCACTGTTTCAAGTTATAATTCGGGATTTTGCAACATTTACAGATAACATCAGCGAATTCTTAACGATAACTTTAATAGCCACCATAACTGAGGTAAGCTAAATTAAATTCCATAGCTAATTTATTTGGGTGTCTTGTCTGAAAGATGCAAGATCAGATGGAAAACAAAAGTGCCTTTTCAAGTGAAAGATTATATTGTAATTACATTTTTATTTAAGATGATTGTTAAATTCCTATTGCTGAGTGTCTACCCAAATGGATACTAACAGCTAGATTAGAATGAGAGGTTTCTGTACAAAAAAAAACCCTAACATGCAGCTGCTTGATCAAAAATCTTTATTACTGATGGATTTAGTCTCTGCTCAATTTCAACCCTCCTGTTTTCACAGACTGAGACTAAATCAGCCTGTTCAAAATCTTAGTTCACACTATCAACCACAAACCAAGGTCATTGCTAAGATTGCCTATCTCCACATCCATAAAATCGTTTTGACTTTAGTTCTGGCTCATCTGCTGAAACCTTCATTCATGCTTTTGTTACCACTGGATTCAACTGTTCTGATGTACTCCTAACTGGTTCCCACATTCTGCCCTCTGTAAACTTGAAATCTATCTTACCTCGCACCAAGTCCTGTTCTCCTATCAGCACCGTGCTTGCTGCATTGGTTCCTGGTCCAATCATGTCTTGATTTTAAAATAACTATCCTTGCTTCCAAACCTCTCCATGGGCTTCACTCCTTTCTGGCTCTATAATCTACTTCAGCTCTACAACTTTCCAAGTTATTTGAATTCCTCTAATTGGAGCCTTATGAGCAACCCATAATTTAATCATTCCACCATTGGTAGTCTTCGACTGCCTAGACCTTAAATTCTGGAATTCTCTCACCACACCATTCTACCTCACTTTCTTCCTTTACTTTACTTGCCTCCTGTAAAGCATTCCTTAAAATCTACCCCTCTCATCAAGCTTTTGGTTATATAACATAATATTTTCTTATATGACACTGTAATTTTTTTATAGTGCTCCTGTGAAGTGCTTTGAGATGCTATATTATGTTAAAGGCCCCAGATAAACGTAAGTTATTGTTTATTTTAATGGTTGTCTAATTTGTCTGATTAATTCTAGCAATGAGCTGAGAAAGAATTCACTCTGAAAATTTGATAGAGTGCGAGTTAAGATGTTGTAAATTAAAATTTGGCACCACAGCGTTAATGTCATAATTCCATAGAGGTGTTTTATCCTATGGGCTGCAAAAATGAGAACACAGTGGGTGCTCTGCAAAAGCAATGTCTGATTGTGTGCAATGACTGAAATGCATTTTTTTAAAAAGCTATCAAAGGTTTGCGGAGGCAATTATTTTCTTGCACAAATGTTTATCTTTTCTAAATGATCATTTTCTCCTCTCCCAGTGCTTGTGGAAATCCTAATGCAGCAAACCATTTCAGAGAAAGTAAAGTATGCATTTCACAATCACTTTTTTGAAGTGCAGTGATTGTTATTATGTTGGTAAACACCATTGTGAAGTGTATTGATTGGTCTATTATAAAAGACAACATCATGTCCTAAGGACAGAGCACCTGTGTAATATTGAAGGAACTTGGATCAATTTTTCATCAGTCGTGATTTATAGTAATTCACCTGTTAATATTATGTTCTTCTCAATTGTACAGTTTTTAAAGGTGATATGATTTAGTTTATAGAGACATGTATGAAATCACTCAATTTACATTTAAAATACTGTAACTTATTGAATTGAATTACAGTGTCACTTTCTACCATGCAAACTAGAAATATCTGAAGATAACATCTCCTTGAATGTTTCTAATTCCAATGCAAGTAATTGCTAAATAAAGTTCTAAAATTTTTATTTATTATTATTGTCCCACAAAGGTGCTTTATTGTTGGTTGGGTTTTCTGTCTATAAATATAATGTTTGGTTGATACTGTACAAAGTATTTAGCTTTCACTTCATTTAAATGGTCATTGGTTGATGTGTTAGCTTTTATATCACAAGTTTTATGCTGAACATGACATTCTTTTAAGGATGAATGATTCAGCTAATAGAGTTAAGATTACACTGATGTTAAAATCTCAGTAGCATACACATCTAGAAAATAAGAATCTGCATAAACATGATTTCATTTTAAAGGAAAATACTTTGAATTTCATACAATTATTTTGAAGGCAGATTGTTTTCTTTAAGAAGGTACAGTTGAGCATTGTTACTTACAAGATGAATAGTCCAGCAGAATTACTAATTAATGTCCCTTTCATGGCATTATTATGTGCCTAATAGAGCTCAAAATGCCACACAAAGTGGTTGAACAAAACACAGCTAGTTTTCAAGCTTTAAATTTTACCATGCTGTACAGTGTGGAAAACATGTATGAAATTAGAAATCTAAGCAAGACTACCTGAAATTTTCATTAATGCGTATTGTAAGAGTACTTACAGTTTTAGGCAAGTAAAATTTGATCTATTTGAAGAGGAGCAGGGAAGTTTTCAGAGCATCCTGGACAATTTTCATACCTGAACCAACATCAGTAAAGCAGGAGGTCTAGCCATTTATCATTTACTGTTTATGAAATCTTGCTTTGGGCAAATTTATAGCCATACTTAGCTACAATACAATAATGAATACACTACACTAAGTACTCAATTGTCTGTAATTTATTTGGGATAAGTCCCATTTCAGTTTTATTTCAGGAATTTTTGTGCAAAATGATTGAAAATGTTCAAGGTAACCACAGATGTGTACTTAAATGTATGGTTTTTGATTTGGAGTAACTGATGTGTTCAGTTGTGTGAATTTTATTTAATTGACTGGAATTTACACAAGTATTTGGAAGCGAAAATAATTTTGACCAAAATTGATACCAGGATCTTGGTCACTTTTAAAGATATACAATATCGAGTGCTAGATGTATTCTTTCTGCATTTTTGTAATTTTGGTATCAAAATTATGTACATTTCATCAACAAACTTGAGGAACTATTAATTATGCATGAAAGAACTCAGAATTGTAAAATATGCATTACAGTAATTTATATTCAGTATGATCTTTACTGAACATTGGTGTTGGTGAAAGGGATAAATAATTATATATAACAATCCCGGAATGGTTCCACTTATAGGATTGTGTCTGCCTTTGAATTTTAACAGAAGTTTTTGTATTGTCTTCTATCCTGCTATTTTCAATTTGAAACTAGTAGACAAACTTTGCTTCTCAGAAGTTCAGTCTGAAAAAAATGGATAAATGTGTGCTTTTAGTTGTCTGTATGGCAGAATGGGAAAGTCAAAACTGATCCACACAGGCTGAGTTATCTTATGTATTTTCTCCACTGTATTTTTGTAAAAATAGTTTGTTTCAGAAGCATTTTAGTGCTGTGATTTAGCAAGCCTGCTGAAATGAAATGCTCTTTTCATGACTATGCCAGGAAGCAAAGGTTCGAAAATTATCCAAATGCAACATGTATGTAAATTGTCCACCGTTTTGGGTGCTATTTTTACAATGGCACTTGTACACATCATCTCCGCAGTTCACTAACGACTAAAGGGTGTAGTTGGAATGCTGCATTTTCATTGTTATAGTGTATTATTAGAAATGAATCTGAACTTTTAGATTCAGTAAGTTAAAAGTTGCAGCTTTCGTGTAATTTTTTTTGTTGTTTAGGATATTGGTTAGAGGTTTGCATGGATTTAGTCTACTGAAACCTTACACAAGCACTTCCTAGAAATCAAGGTGGGTTTTTAACAAAGTCTCATGTTACAAAGTGTTTCTGTGAATTTACTAGCAGTTCATTAATAAACTACATTCTCCTGTTTTTCATTTAAAAAAAAAATGGACTTTTAAGTTTCATAATCATATCATAATCATTGCCGAACTCTCAAATCAATTATTTGTTTAAAATTTCAGTTATTTTTATTCTATATGGCTTATAAGTTTCAGATGATATCAAATGAGTACTGTATATTGGCATGAAAGTGTAAGTTTTTTGATGGTAGTGAAAATGATTAAATTATTGGCTTTTAGCTGAACAAAAAATGAGTAAGCATTATAAAGATTAAATCTTTTAATATGTAGATTGTAATGAATGGTCTTTTTACATTGAAAAGATAATGGTACTACTGGGTTTAAAGTTTGCTGGATGTATTTGTAATTTGAACAGTTTTTAAAAAATAAATCATAGACTAATGACTAGATGTCTACTACACATTAAACGTATTTGAAGTTTTGACAGAGTAAATTCTCATGTAACTGTTGTAAAGCTGTATTTTTTTAAAACTGCAAGTTGTTAATCTGGCTAGATGCAGGAATCCATGACCCTTTCCAACTGCTGTTCGGAAGTTCAAGCTAAATAGACTATTCACAGCTGTAAACCTGCATTATCCGTTATAAACATTTAAATGATGTGGTCCAGCTACTCAGCGGATGTTATTCCTCATGATTTACAAAAAGCAGCTTATACTTTGGTGTAGATTTAGCACCTGTTTTTACAATGAATGATTTCCTTAATAGCATACAACTAGACAAAAAAATAATTTTTGGAGTTGCTACTTTGCTAGTGATACCATGTGTAATTCTGTGATAGAATTATTTAAAGTATTTTGATGAACTAACTAGAAGGAATATTTTCTTTGTCCATTCTTTATAGATTATGGCAGGATTTGTGGAAGTTGCTGCAGGTCTTAATTGTGCATAAATCTAATATTTTGAATGGATGTACGAGTGTAAGGCCAGTGGAGAGGCATAGAGGAAAAGAAAGATTATTTAAGCATTGTTCATCGTTACTAATTTAATTGATTCATGAATTGTCTGGGTTACTCTCTGATTTTCTTGAAGTAGCCAACAATTTACTTGTGACATTTTACCATCTGTTTTTCTAACTGGGTATCTTTGCTTTGAAGTCAGACTATAAATTTGGAAGTGCAAAGTAAGATATGTTTTTGAGATTTGATTTTTTTAAACATTTTTAAATGTGTTGTTATGCATGCAGAGCCACACTTAAAATTTCAGCTGACCACTTGTAAATGATTATGAAAAATGAGTTTTTTTTTTGTCTGCTGTATTAAGTGATTACTAATGGCCATTTACATTAGCTTATTACAAAAGTAAATTACTTTTTGAAATTTTGGATGTTTTTCTTGCTGATCTCTAAAAATTGTGCAGTATGTTTTCTCTATGGTCTGTTATTTGGAAGACAATAATATGATGATACCTGCATGAAATTAAAAGCAATACAAATTCTTTCAATGTGAATATACTTTATGTATCTGTAATGCATATTTTAGCAAAACCTTGTTCAATATTTCCATTCGTAACCGTCATTTGTTAATGTAAAACTTTTGATGATTCACTGATCTTACCAATTTGCTCTTGTTGATTTTTATCAATAAGTTTGCTCAATGGACTCAAGTCAGATAAATTAGAACTACTTGCATTCATTTTAATTAGTGTGACTCCAAGTAGGATTACTATAAATGGCAGCTCTGACGCGAAGAAATGCAAAGGATTTAAATACAAATTCATATGTTTTGGAGACATTGGTTGTTTTATTTTAATTGGATCAATTTCTGTCATAACCAAGTCGAATTGCATGTGTGCAAAACATGTCACTTATTCTAAAAAGAAAATCCGCTCTTTACATATCTTAGTGGTCAGATAAGGCAGTGACCTAGCTGTTAGGGGTTGGCAGGGATATTGCATTTTTAACAGTAAAACCAGGTTAGCCGCATACCCACAAATCCACAATGAAAATATCAAGAAACTCCTATATGCTTCCTGTACAAAGCTGTAATCAATATAATGTGTTACTGTATTTGAATAAAGTTTTAAAAGTAGGATGGCATGTTTTTTTTCCTTATCAGTCTTTTGTGAAATACAGAAGAATTAAAACCAAGACATTATCAGTTACGTATTTTACAGACCATCTTCAGTTTGTTTGCAATCTGCTGTTTTGTTTCTTTCCTGTGAAAGAAATATATGCCACAGGAATGTTGGGCTGGAAAAGATAGGTTGTAGTCCTCTATTGTCATATCGGCATGACCTTATTTCTGCAATGTATTTTTCAAACTTTAAATTTTTAAATAATCTTATAATACGTCTAAATTTGACAAAACAGCATGCTATTTTGGACTAACTTTGTTTTTATTGACGAATAATCCTGCTTGGTTTCCTCTGCCTTTTGCATTGCCTCAGTTTTACTACATAAACAAGCTGAGGAGACAAGTTTTTATATTAGCCAGTCAGCAAATTAATTTTCATAAACATATACCAAATGGAAATATTTAAAGTAAAATTTCACTTCGTGTGTGGAAATGTATGTAATATTTGTACTTACCCCAGAAAAAGTTTTGCTGACATGGTGTGACTGAACTGAATAGGCTGTTAGAAGCCATACTTCTTCTTTCAAATATACTTTTTGCTTGTGGTTTTGGTGTCCTTCGAAGTCTTAAACTGAAAATGTAACCATTGCAGAGGAAGTTTAAGAGCTTGCCAGCAGTGCTTAGGTGAGCTGTTTGATGTCATTAACTTGTTTGGCCACAAAATAACATACAACATGCAAAAAAGACAAATAAACATTTGATGGACAAGTATTTACTGTAAAGGCTGTGGTTAGCAGGCACTTACTGACAGAGTTGGTCTTGGTGGCTGGTAGTGACCTGCGGAGATTAACCATTTAGAACCAGAGGTTCTCTTGTCGTCCTGGAGAGAAAGTTGCACCGCACTTGTGGTTCTGTGGTTGTTTGTGAGGCGAATGAAGCATTCACACAATCCAAAAAGCATAAGCTTTAAACTCTTCATGTGCTCTTACTGGAGAAGCTGTATCACATGGCTTGTGACATCATGATATACAAAGCAAAGTGGGACAGCCTATCCCTGTGGGTTTCTGACAAAAGACTCGTGGTAGACTCTTCCTGGCATAAAGGACCAGCTTTAAGTTGTATGACTCATGGGGATTTGGAGAGCATTACAAATGCAGGGAAGGAAAAAAGAACAAACTCATCCACAGATGAGGCATATGGGCAGCAGGAGTGACTCGCAGTGTTCAGTTTAGTCTTACTAATGCAATGTCATATCTGCAGGAAAGTGAACATAACTTACTGACATGTTATGTGAAGTTCTTTAGAATAGTGATGACTAATAATAAAACAGTGAATTTGTCCATTATTGAGAGAATACGATTTTATTTGTGCTCTCTGAGTGTATAATATTTTTGATTGCAATCTTGCTAGCATCATGCTGCTCCTTTTTGAAAGTAAGTCACCTATGTTGACTCTGGTTTCCAGAAGGTTGCTTATTGTACATTCTAAGCTATAGCTGCATTTCCTTGAATTGTGTAAGCCTTGGGATTCCAATTCAAGACTGAGTGGAAATCACATTTTTTGTTGCTGTCTGAGAGCTTTGTTTTGAATAATGAAATTAAATAATGAAAATTAAGTTCAGCAAATCATTTGCTTATTTCAGTGAAATGCAGCAGAATTTTTCATTCATCATTTATTAGAATTAAATAAAATTAAATCAGAGTTGAATAAAATACAACATTTTCTGTTTCTGTTTAAAACTGTAGAGCAGCTTTTGTCACAGAATCTAATGTAAATTTCCTCAGTGGGCGTGGGATTAGAGATCTTGAGTAAAGTGCATTGTTTTTTCTCAACTTTTGGTGCAGTTTATGCTTGTGAATATATACTCATTCATCTTATTAAAGCATGTTCTTTTGAGTGATTATAAAATACTGTATTTTGAAAATTAAATTATCAGTAATAGTTTAATTGTAGCTGGCTGTAGATTTTGGTTTAGTCTTTAGATTTATATTTTATTTAAATGGCAGAATTGTGTAACAAAATGTAGGCGAGGTTAAGGTGCTCAGGATACTTTTTTTAAAAAACGTTTCTTCATGTACTTAATTTTGCAAAGAGTCGCTGATGTCAAAATTGTAGGTTTTGTTCGCACTGGGGAATTTTAAACCAATCCGTATTGAGATAAATCGGTTTGAACTGAGGACCTCTAAAGCAGAAACACATTGAAATCAATCTTTTTAGAAATCCTCCATGGAGATAGGTTTAAAATTAATTTAAAATTGATTTCTGGTACAGTATTACTCATCTGAACAAGAAAGAGTTTAAATACATTTAAAAGTGTTGCCCACCTGTAGTACAAGAGTAAGTATTAAAAGTTTCTGCTTGTATTCCATTAATGTCCTCAATTTCATAGTGAAGATAGATGCACAATGGGAACTGGTGGAATATGAGAAGTAAGTTGAATGGTTTGGGCCGTGGTGTGTGTGAGTTATGTCGGTTGTGTCATAAGTGGTTTCCTGAACTCACCATTCCTGACGCATGTTGCATTTTGAGATTTTTGAATTGTTTTAAACCAGTGATATTGACTAAGCTTGAAATGGAATTATCATTGTAGATGTCATTAGAGAAGCTGTTGAGTGATCTCAGTTTGTGAGATTATGATAAAGATTCAATGATGAAGATATATAAACCAAATTTGTTTTGGTAAATAAAATTTGCTTTATGTTACCATTTTATGATGTGTAATTTCTAGAGTACGAGGGCAAAACATACAGGTTTTACAGCAGATTTTATGCAAGTAAGTCTAATATCTCAAATGAAAAGCAAATTAAAATTTCTTCTTTCTATCATTGCCCATCATTAACACATGAATATGACTCCATATTGTATCAAACCTTTGGGTCAATTAAAGAAGGAAAATGGTTTTTATTGTCTGACCCATTGTCATTAATATAAAGTTGTATATGAACTGTAATAGGAGCAGAATCAAATTGGTGTAAATGAGCAGTTTAAATTGTTTGGAAGGGAACCTTGGCCATGTGGGATGCCCATCCTGTAACGTGAAAAGTTGTGAATGCTTCCTTTGGCCGAGGTGAGCACATGCAGGAAGTGTCATAATCTGTAGAACTTGAGCTCCAGATTTTGGAATTGGAACTTGAGAGATGGCTGCAGTCACTGTGGTGTGAGGCTGAGAACTATATGCATGGCATGTTTTGGAAGGTGATCACAATGCAGGTTACAATGCAGGCAGAGGACAAATAAGTGACTACCAAACAGTCTAGCAGAACCAGTTAGAAAGTGCACAAGTTCCCTGATACCACTTTGGATACTAGAGATGATTATGATTCTCGGAGCAATGCAGCAGAGCCAATCCTGTGCCTCCACAGATGGCTCAGCTACTCAGGAGAAGAGGAAGTAGAGTGGGAGAACAATAGTGGTAGGGAATTCAATAGTTAGGGAACAGGCAAATGTTTCTGTGGTGGTAATGAGATTCCAATATAGTATGTTGCCTTCCAGGTGTCAGGGTCAAGGATGTTACCACGTAGCTGCAAGATGTTTTTATGGGAGGGTGAAGAGTCGTGA
Source organism: Sphyrna mokarran (assembly GCA_024679065.1). Lineage (NCBI taxonomy): Eukaryota > Metazoa > Chordata > Chondrichthyes > Carcharhiniformes > Carcharhinidae > Sphyrna > Sphyrna mokarran. The sequence goes on from JAGIQG010000005.1 coordinate 73,490,369, forward strand.
TCCACATTAGTACTAATGGCATAGGTGGAAAGAGGGATGAGATCCTGAAAGCAGATTTTAGATTACTAGGACTTAAAAGGCAGTAATCTCAGGATTTTTACCAGTGCTACATGCTAGTGAGTATAAAAATGGAAAGATAGAGCAAATTAATGCAGGGCTGGAAAGCTGGCTCAGGAGGAAGGACTTAGATTTCTGAAGCGCTAGGAATGCCTCTTGGACAGGTGGGACAAGTTACACCTTAGCGACACTGGGACAAATACTCTTGCCTGGAGATTTGCGAGTTCAGCCAGGGAGAGTTTTCCTTACAGTGACCAAAGCCGGGAACTGAATACTCTTGGTATTTAACTTTTAGAAAGGACAAAAGGAAAAGAAGGTAGCGTTGTGATGTTAATTAAGGATGAGATCAGTACATTAGTGAGACAGGATCGTTCTCAAAAAAAGATCAAAATATAGAATCAGTTTGGATGGAGCTAAGAAAGAACATAAGGCAGCAAATAGTGGTAGAAATTATTTATAGGTTACCAAACAGCAGTGGTAATGTAGAACACCGTATAAATCAGGAAATTAAAGTTGCATGTAGTAAGCGTAATACAGTAATCATGGGGAGTTCAATCTACATGTAGACTTGGTAGATCAAATTAGCACTAATGCAGTGGAGGACGAATTCTTGGAATGTATACAAGATTGCTTTCTAGAACAGTTTATTGAAGAATCTACGAGAGAAGGGACTATTTTAGATCTCATATTATGCAGTGAGAAAGAGATCATTAATAATTTCATTGTAAAGGAGCTTTTTGAATGACCATATGATAGAATTTTGCATTAAGTTTAAAAGTAATGCAGTTGAGGCTTTGTTCAGAAACTAAGGTTTCTGAACAAAGAAAGCCACAAAGGTGCGAGGGACAAGTTAACTGTGGTAGATTGGTGTGGGGATGCTGGTGTTGGACTGGGATGGACACAGTAAGAAGTCTTACAACATCAGGTTAAAGTCCAGCATGTTTATTTGGTAGCACAATCTTTCAGAGCACTGCTGCTTCATCTTACTATGGTAGATTAAGAAATTATATTAAAAAGAATGATGCTTAAACAAATATACATTACTTTAAGAAGCAAAAATCCAACTGAAAAAAATGAACTAACCATGCCAAACAACACGTTTTAAGATTTTATTAGATGAAAGGAAGGGCTTATAAAATTGTCAAAATATATAAAGCCTAGGGATTGAGAGTTTTTAGCATTTTAACAAAAGAGGACCAAGAAGCCTATAAAGAAATAGAAAACAGAATATGTGAATAAACTAGCGAGAAGCATAAAACAAGATTGTAAAAGTTTTCTTAGGTTGCTAAAAGCAAAAGATTGGAAAGACATATGTGGGTCCATTACAAACAAGAGAATTTACAATAGGGAGTAAGCAACTGGCAGGGAAATAAAACAAAATACCTGTTTTCACATAAGACAATGCAAAAAATCTCTCAGAAATACGAGGGAACCAAGGGACTCGTGGGAATGAAGAACTGAAAGAAAGTAATTTAGTAAATAATGGTACTGGAGAAGTAAAACTGGACTGACATTTGCTAAATTCCCTAGACCTGATAATTTACATCCCAGAATGTTGAAAGAGATGACTATAGAGATAATGGATGCGTTAGTGGCCATCTTTAAAAATTTGGTAGATTTTAGAATGATTCATGTGGATTAGAAGGTAGCAAATATAACACCGCTATTTAAAAGAGTGGAAATGGGAAGCTACTGACTGACCTTGTTAGATCAGTACTGGGAAAAGTGTTAGAATCTATTATGAAGGATGTGACAACAAATACGTAGAAAATAATGGTAAGATTGGGCAGAGTTGATATGGATTTATGAAAGCAGTATTCATGTTTGACTTGAATATATAACTTTTGAATATGTAACAGGCAGAATAGATAAGGGGGGAACCAGTGAATGTGTGTTTTGAATTTCAGAAGACTATTAATAAGATCCCACACAAGAAGTTAGTAATTAACATTAATATACTTGGGATATACTAGCATGGATTGACAATTGGCTAACAAATAGAAATAACGAGTAGGAATAGACAAGTCATTAACAGGTTGGCAGGCTGTGACTGGTGAGGTACTGCAAAGATCAGTACTTGGAGTCCAGCTATTCACAATCTATGTGAGTGATTTGGATGTGGGGTGTAAATGTAATATTTCTAACATGAAAATGAGCGTTGTGAAGGGGGTGGAGTGGATTTAGACAAGCTGTGAGTAGGCAGGAACGTGACAAATGGAATATAATGTGAAAAAAAGAATGAAGTTATGCACTTTGGCAGGAAAAACAGAAATCTTAAATGATGAGAGATTGTGAAGTCTTAATGTCCAAAGAGCCTGGGTGTCCTTGTTCATTAGTTACTGAAAGCTAACATACAGATTTCTTTATTCTTTCGTGGGATGTGGGTATCACTGGCAAGGCCAACATTTGTTGTCCATTTCCAATTGCCCATAAATTGAGTGGCTTGCAGATGGGTGGCAGATTTCTTTCCCTAAAGGACATTTGTGAACCAGATGGGTTTTTAACAACAGCCGATGGTGGTTTCATGAGCATTTACTGAGACTAATTTCACAGTTATTTGTGAATTTAAATTCAAATTCCATCAACTGCTGTGGTGGGATTTAAAGCACATGGCTAGATAATTCACCTGGATCTCTGGATAATCTGGTGACATTACCACTATGCTACCATCTTCTTGCAGAAAGCAATTAGAAAGATAAATGATATGATTACCTTTATAATAAGGGGATTTGAATACAGGAGTAAAGATGTATTTCTGTAATTATATAGAGCCATGGTGAGATCGCACATGGAGTGTTGCGCATAGCTTCGATCTCCTTATCTACCAAAAAGGGATTGCAACAAAGATTCATCAGACTGATTCCAGGGATGGCGGGATTGCGGAGAGATTGAGGAGATTGGCTTTGTCTCCACAATTCCAATGAAATGAAATGTGCAAAATTCTTACAAGGACAGATTCCCCAGCCATTTAAAACAGAAAAATAGGAGTTTCTTCATTTCGAGGATGGTGAATCTTTGGATTCTCTATCCCTGGAAGGCTCTGGAGGTTTAGTCATTGAGTATGGTTGAGACAGAGATTGATGGGTTTCTAGATAGTAAAGAAATCAAGGAATATGATAATCAAGGGAAAATGACAGTGAGGTAAAAGATTAGCCATGATCTAATTACATATTGAAGCCAACTTGAGGGGCAAAAAAAGCCCACTGCTGCTCTTATTCCCTATGATCCTATGTTTGGAGTTTATACATATATTTTTAGCTTTCAGATCTGATCTCTTTTGACTTAGAAAATATTCTCTGGCTTCACAAAGTGGTTATCAGCATGCAGTGATTTGTTTAAACATTTGGAACTTCGTTTCAGTTTCACATTTGGAGTGTATTGTTAATTTTCTGTTGACTTTGAATGCAACTGTTGAATTTTGATTAATTTACTTTTGCGTTCTGCAATGCTATGAGAGCTGTTAAGCGATAAAGAAAGAGGACAGAAAACTCCTTTTCCTGAATCATTTAACGTTTGGGGATTTTGGGATGATGAAATAGAACATTTTGTAGGATTTTTGTGATTGGATTAGTGTCATACTATGCCTTGAAACTCATCATTCACCACAAAAACCTGATTGCTTAACATGAAATAATTAAAATTTGGTTACCACAAAAAAACCCTTGAAAATCATAGCCCGGATATTATGGTCAGCTATTGACCTCAAGGAAAGCTGCCCACAAAGATTTAGAGGAATCCAGAGCACTGATTTTCTTTGTATTTTGCAGTGACATTCAATCTGGCATCATCTATAGAGAATCTGTCATGTATGAACAGTAATACCATCAACAGGCTAAGTAGCCGATCAGATTGAAGTTTCCTGTTAGATAAGCAAATTGAGAAGTAAAAAGCACGCGCAATTCATTTTGTACTGTAACTGCAAGTGAAAACATTAAATTTTTGAGACCAATTTTTTTGGCAAAAAATTAGGGGGTCAGCTTTTATGTAGCTAATGTATTTGACGGACTTACTTCCAACTAATCCCCCACTAGCATGGTTCTCAAAAAAAATCAGCGTAATGGGGGAAATAGCACCCTCGCCAGCCACTTCTTGTCTGTCTCTTTTTCTGTCCGTCAGATGTACATATTCTCTCTCCCCAGCACCCCCATTCACCTCTTCTCTCTATCTCTCTCTCTGTTTTTATTAAGAAGCTTTCAGTATTTCTGACATCAGTTGGGTATGGACTTTCATTGGTGCTCAAGGAAAGGGAAGAACTGCACAATTGGATTGATGTCATAAGGACTGCTCCCACCACTGCTTAAGGCCTCACTGTAGACGGATTGCACTGAGTTGACATTTTCCCAATTGGTAAGGCCTGAACTTCGGCTCCTCTCCCCAGCAAAGCTTAATGGTAATGCTGGAGGACAAGACACCCAGGCATTCATTCGTTTAAAGTTCATTCTAGAAGTAGGTCCCTGCATCCAGTTTCCAGGTGCACTGCATATTACTTTTCTGTCAGTTTCTTGTCCCAGAAATTGATCTGTTGTTCTCCTCTTTTAATTGACTACTAAGAGCTGGATGCAATATGGTAAGTGTAACTTTTTCATGAATTGAGGTTTTTGATAAGGTTGTACAGATTATACTTTGGTTCAGAAATTTTTGTGTTTGATTCTTGAAAAAATAGTATTGACATTTATATGAGGCATTTGAAAAACCACATTTATTTTGGCCAAAAGTCATGGGGTCGATTTTAATATGAAATCTACTTTTATACACATGCATACAATAATTTTACAAATGGTGAAATAAAGATTGGAACTTGCTTTTGGGATTAAAATGAAAGCTAAATTTTAATGAGCAAACTTTTAAAATAAAAACAACTATTAGCTTAATTACAAAAAGGAGGAAATGACACTTCACACTGAGCAAATTCATTTTCAAGCTAATAATTATGACTTAATACACAGTTTAAAAAACAGTTACACTTCATTCAACAAGGATTAACAGTTTGTGATTTTTACAGTGTAAATAGTGCTTAGAGTGTTGAAGTTCAAGCCAAACTGCTGATTGTGATTGCATCTGTAAAAACTGCAACTGTACAAGTTATGGAGGTACAGGATATAACTAAGATTAACCTCTGTATTTTTGTGTTTAATTGCACATGTGCGGATGCCAGAGTTATTGCCAGTTTGATGAAAGTAATGCTGGTGAGTGCTGTCTGTTGTGCCATCATTACAATCGCAAGTTCTGAGTCAAATTGTCTGGTAGTAAAGCTTTCCAGTAAATTTTATTTGTGCTGTCCTTGCATTGTACATAGAACATAGAACATTACAGCGCAGAATAGGCCCTTCGGCCCTCGATGTTGTGCCGACCAATTAGGAACAAGCAGTGACCCTCTAACATAAACCATTCCCTTTTCATCCATAAACTTATCTACTAACCTCTTAAACGCCACCAAACTTGGCGCATCTACAACTGCAGCAGGCAGGGCATTCCATACCCTTACCACCCTCTGGGTAAAGAACCTAACTCTGACATCTGTCCTATAACTACCACCCCTTAATTTAAAGCTATGTCCCCTCGTGCTAGCTTTCTCCATCCTAGGAAAAAGGCTATCACTGTCCACCCTATCTAAACCTCTAATCATCTTATATGTTTCAATAAGGTCTCCTCTTAGCCGCCTTCTTTCTAACGAAAACAACCTCAAATCCCTCAGCCTCTCTTCATAAGACCTGCCCTCCATACCAGGCAACATCCTGGTAAACCTCCTCTGTACCCTCTCCAATGCCTCCACATCTTTCTTATAATGCGGGGACCAGAACTGTACACAATATTCCAAGTGCGGCCGCACTACCAATAAAAGCTAAGACTCCGTATGCCTTCTTAACAACTAAGTAGTTAGTAAGTAGCCAAATATCAGGTGTAGGTTAAAATGAGTTTCAACCTGGTAAAGCTACAATCCAGAAGTGCTTGCATCCAAGTAGAGGAAGAAGCATGTAACTTCACAACCAACAGATTAAAACAAAGCTCTGCAGTTCTGCCATATTCAATTGTGAATGATGGTGGACAGTTAAATAGCTAACTGGAAACAGTGATTCCACAAATATCTCGATCATGAATTATGGTGGAACCCTGCAAATCAGTCACAGGTCAAGGCTGAAGCATTTGCAACTATCTTCAGCCAAATGCGCTCAGTGATCCTTCTCAATCTTCTGCTGAGGTCCCCGGCATCACAGATGCCAATAGTTGAGGAGCTCAGACAAGAGACCACAGTTAAATTTGAAATATATGGAAAATTGAGTTTGGAATTTACTTTCAATGTTAATGGCTGAGGCAGAAACAATGCCAACACTTAAGAGTTGATTGGATAGATGAAAGAAGGAAAAGGTGTCTTGGAGTATTGGAGCAAAGTGGATCAATGCTTGAAAGACTTGGGCCTGTACTCGTTGGAGTTTAGAAGGCTAAGGGGGGACCTTATAGAGACTTACAAGATAATGAAGGGGCTAGATAGGTAGAGGTGGAGAAATTCTTTCCGCTTAGAAAGGAAAACAGAACTAGAGGACACAGCCTCAAAGTAAGGGGGGGACAGTTTAGAATGGAGTTGAGGAGGAACTCCTTCACTCAAAGAATGGTGAATCTCTGGAATTCTCTGCCCGTTGAGGTGGTGGAGACTACTTCATTGAGTGTATTTAAGTCATGGGTAGGTAGATTTCTGATAGACAAGGGAATTAAGGATTATGGGGAGAAAGCGGGAAAGTGGAACTGATCCATGTCAGATCAGCCATGATCTTATTGAATGGCGGGGCAGGCTCAAAGGGCTAGGTGGCTACTCCTGCTTCTATTTCTTATGTTTTTATATTATGTTTTTATGAAAGTGGAGTGTTATTTTGATGAAGCTTAATCATTAACCTGAAGTGTTACCTCTGTACTTTCCACAAATACTGCTTGACTTGATGAATATTTCTAGGATTTTCTGTCTTTATTTCTGATTTCCAGTATTAGCAGTTTCTGGTTTTATGCAGATTGGCTAGATGATTGATTCCTTTCCATTTTGTATTCTGTAGTTCTTTCTTTCTGTGATAACATCTGTGTCTTTATTTCCTTGCCATTTTCTTCATTTTCTGTTACATTGTCCAGTTGAACAATTCCTTAAGAATTCTCTGTTCGTCTGATTTTGGCTGCTTGCATATGAATGTTTTCTTCCCCCTGCCCAATGTTTCTGAATGATATCACTGCCAACTGTGCTCTTGGATACCTAGTTTCTATGCACTGGAATTTTTCCATTTCTCTCTCATCTTTTCGGATCCTTTTGTGAAATAATGTTTTGGTCATTTCTTGTATTTCTTTAGTTTGGTCCTCATCTTGTCTGATAATGCCTCTGCGAAGTGTTTTGGACTATTTTCTCTTAAATATTTTTGTTTTCTGTGTGGCTTAAAGAGCACCATGTTGGGGACTTGATGTTGTGCTATATTTAGTGTTTATGCAATTATTTGGCAAATACAGAAGGGATGTCATGTGCTCATCAACTGTCACCCATTTTGAATACTTCTAGCATTGTAACCTGCTTCCAACTTTTGGTTCACGTCTGTACTTTTTGCATTGCCATGGTCTGTTTCTATCTCAGCACAACATTTAGGCTTAGGTTTCTTCAGTGGCAAGAAACATTTGTGCTGCACAATTGCCAGGCAATGACCATCTCCAATAAGAGAGAATTTGACCATCTCCCATTGGCATTCAGTAGCATTACCATTGCTGAATTCTCTTTTATCAAAATCCTTGGGGAGTTACTATTGACCAGAAACTGAACTGGACCAGCCATATAAACTCTGTTGTGACAAGAGCAGTCAAATTCTGCAGAGTTATTCATCCTGATCGTATCCATCATCTACAAGGCATTAGTAAGAATGGGATATTCTCCACTTGCCTGGGTAAGTGCAGCTCCAGAAACACTCAAGAAGCTCAACACTACCCAAGACATAGCAACCCATTTGATTGGCATCCTGTCCATCACCTTCAGTATCTATTCCTTCCAGCACTAATGCACAGTGTATACAATCTTCAAGATGCATGACAATGTTTCACCAAGGCTCCTTTTACAGCACCTTCCAAAACCACAGTTTCGCTAAAAGAACAAGGGCAGCAGTGCATGGGAAGACCACCACCTCCAAGTTCCTTTCTAAGTCACACACCATTCTGACTTGGAACTATATCATTATTCCTTCATTGTCGCTGGATTAAAATCTTGGAACTCCTTTCCTAACAGCAGTGTAACGTCCTTCCTGCGTGGACTGCAATGGTCCAAGAATGCAGCTCACAGCCACCTCAAGATCAATGGAAGGTGGCAGCTAAAAATGCTGGCCTAGCCACTGATGCCCATGGACTGAAGGAATTAAAAAAAAAACTAGGTTGTTCTGAGTCTCTGGCTTTTATTAAAATAACAATTAATTTTCTTGCACTCTGCTTTTCAGTTTTTGCCATCGGCCAGGGGCCTGAATTCTGCCTGCAGCAGTATCATAGCTGATAGCTAGGGACTCATTGGTGCTCTCTTGCTCCTGGTGATCTAAATGGGATTGTTGCTGCTGCATGGTTAACTGTCAGTGAATTATTTCTGATCTCTTCTGTTACAGTTGGGTAGTTGAACAATTTATTTTGCTGGTTGGCTTTTGGTAATAGTTAGCTAGGTCTTACTTGCTTGTTGGTGCAGCTGGCTGGATGAAAGCTGATGAATGACTGAAGTGGTGGATAGGCTAGCACTATTCGTTTGGACTCAGCTACTCAGTAGATAAAGATCACTTAACTTAACAAGCGAGTATGTTTAATGTAATTTAATTATGAGCTTTTTTTTAAGTAGTTAAACGGGTTATAAAATATTTCAGAACTTTCTTTGGTAAGGGAGTCAAAGGCTATGGGGAGGTTATGCAGGCAGAAAATCATAATCAGATCAGCTATGATTCTGTTGAATAGTGGAACAGCTATGAGGGATCAAATGGCCTCCTATTTCTTATGTTCTTCCACAAGGGAAAAATGTTCACATACCAAGAAAATACACCATATAAAGAGCCACAGATTTGGTTTTTCAGGAAGTGAGCATATTTCAGAACCCTTCCATACTCTATGAGGTTCAACATACCCATTACACTGCTGAACCTTACCTTATTATTACAACAGAAAAATATATATTTGCAGAACTGAGTGGTTGGATCAGTTTCTCCATGGAAAAAAATTACAGACAATAAGTAGTAAAGAAAATTGAAGGAATTTGAATCCTATTGGAAATTTTCAGTTGCCAATGGGAAACCGTTGATCAGATCAGTGATGTAATTAATCATCAATAGGGCTACTACGGACGTATATTTTTGACCTGATGTAAAGAGTCAATAAAAAGCAGTAGTACATTGTGCACAAGGCATAATGCATTAGCAGCAATACAACTTTCCTCGTGTATCCATTTTATAACAACCTGAACAGAGATTTTAAAACTGGTTGTTTATAGACATGAGCTGATTACATCTTCCATTTAAGTAGTGTATCAGCTCACTTACAGCTTAACTGAACATCAAAACTATAGTTTGGACTTTGAGTATATAAAAATCCTCGTGATTTGTTTGCTTTATATATGTGCATGTGGAACATGGGGAAGGAGAATAAGGAATGCTTTTCACAGTACACCTACTTCAGTGCTTAAGTAGCTGTATCCCATGTCTTGAAAATATAAGGCTGTGTAGCTTATGGAGGTCTGCTGTTTCTTTTGTTCCTTTTTACTTCAACAATAAAGAGAGGTTATGTATGGGAAAATATGAAAAGTCATTTTGAATTACTGCAAAGGATGTGGACAGACAGAGACAGGAAATGGTTACTACCAGTGTGCCAGTCATATAGTACCTTATTTCAAATCATGTGTAAAATTTAGATTTGGTTTTCAGGATCCCCCTTTGGTTTTTAAATTTCTATTAACAAAATTTTACTGAATCAAAAAAAATAGAAAGATGAGATTTGTATCTACTTCAGACAAACAAGTTGAATGATGGGTGGAACAAGTTCCTGGAGTAAAATTGAATTGTCTTCCTACCCCATCCCAATAGCATGGATGATTCTCAGATCTTCAATAAGTAGAATAAATTATGCATTCTGCATTTATTGACTGGAAGAAAGCAAATTTAGACTAGATGTAGTGACAAATTCACCATAACAAGTGGGAAAGAACTTGCAATGTAGCTTTTTGTCATGCCTTTAGGATATATCTAACAACTTTATGATCAACTAATTAGTTTGGTAAATCTGGCAACCAAGTTGTGACCATGATGTGGAGATGCCGGCTTTAGACTGGGGTAAACACAGTAAGAAGTATCACAACACTAGATTAACGTCCAACAGGTTTATTTGGTAGCACAAGCCACTCATTTTTGGAGTGCTGCTCCTTCATCAGTTGAGTGCATCAAATTGTGCATAGAAAGGTTTGGCTGATTGCATAACTTTTTTAATATGAGGAAGAAAGTTAGCTAGAAGATTTAGAGGCTTTCAGAATCTTATTTTAGTAGCATTAGGCATCTTTTATGTAAACCTAAGCAATAATACTGGGCCATTGATTAGAATTTAACTTAAGAGATGGCAGTTATGAAATACAGCATTTATTTGGGTCTGAAAGGTCATTGAGCTTAAACTCTGTTTCTCTCTCCAGCTGTTGCACCTGCTGAGTATTTCCAAAATGAGGGCTGAGAGGGGTAAGGTATAATTTGGATGTTAGAGGGAATTTTTTCACGCAGAGGGTGGTGGGGGTATGGAATGCACTGCCAAGTAAAGTGGTGGAGGCAGGTACTCTGGAGTTATTTAAGAAATACTTAAGCACATGAACAGAATGGGAATGGAGGGGTATAGAAAACTGATTTAAAATAGGGATCATGAGCCTTGGGAGTTTCTGGGAAGTGTGTAAATAGATGATGATATTGATGTACTTGTTTTTATCCTACAGGTGCTTTGGTCCACCTTGTTGTCTAACAAGGGGCATACACGCGATGGGTCGTGAGAAGGCTGCTCTTGGATTTTTTTTCGAGAGTATCCTAGTGCTTCACGTCGTTAGTGTACGCTTGACCTGGACCATTTGATGGGCAACACGACAGCTCAGTGACTATCGCTGTGCTGTGCAGATACATGGATTTGGGCCTGTGTCTGTGGGAGTTTGCACATTCTCCCCGTGCTTGCGTGGGTTTTCTCCGGGTGCTCCGGTTTCCTCCCACATCCCAAAGATGTGCTCTTAGGCTAATTGGCAAAACAAATTCTCCTAAATTGTCTCAAATTTGATTTTTAATCCATACATCTATAAACATAGACAGGGATCACGGGTAGAGGTGGGAACATTGGGGTGGTGGTGCAGGCTCGTTGGGCCGCAGGACCTGTTTTCGTGCTGTTTTTGTTCTTTGTTCTTCTTTGTTTTATATTCTATATTTGCTTCTTTAGTACTGCACACCATTCTTAATAGCCTATTGTTGCAAAACACAAAATAACATACATTGTTAGATGTGATTCGTAATTGTGCAGCACTTGTGAAACAATTATCAGTGCTGTAAAGACACCAATAATCAATTAAGTGAATAAATCGAGCTCGTACCATAGTTCACTTATGCTTGCTTGAAGTGACATACATTCATATGCAGGGTCTTGTTCTCTGCAAACAAAAGGAATGCATTCAAGCTTTGTGCTATTTTTGAAATACCTGGCAGCTTGGAGAACCCACAATTCCTTGTTGCTTCTCCATGACAACTTATTGGCCAATCAAAATTGACTTGCCAACCAGTCAGCCATGCTTTCCTCTTGTAATATAGATTATTGTGATTGTTTGAAATTGGACATTCTTGCATTTGTTCTGATGAGTCCATGGCAAAAAGCTTTGATATATTTCTCTCTTGTAATACTCAAGTTCTGTTCAACCAAGCAAAATGTAAATATCTGGTAAGAGACAATTAAAACGCTTCTTTGGTGCGCTGGACTCTATGTGCTTATATTGCCAAGTATCTTCAAAGTGTGCTGACTTCTATTTTGAAATCAGAATTTTATTGCAGGTGCCTTGATGTGCTCTGAAGACTTTCCTTTCATGTACTTAATTAAAAGAATGTCCTTGCCCAACTCACTTTAATTCAATTTTTCCTTGGTACCTAAACTTGAAGATTCTTATTCTTACGTGCTCTTCTAGGCATTTGTTTCGGTCAGTTTCTTATGTGAATATTGATTTCATTACGATACAGTTCAAAATACCAAGAAGCATCTGTTGGTGAGCTCTATTTACTAAGCTACAACGATCAAGTAGTCCTTCATTTCTACTGCAGGTGATTTCAGTGTTTTATCTATGGCAAAAAAAACTCCTTCCTTTTCCAGATAAAACACTTTTCATCCTCATTTTTAATTTATGGATGCTAACTGTATAATCTATTATGGTGATAGAAAACGTCATTCAACTTTGAACATCCTCTTACAGTGGCTAGGAATTTCACTAGAGCTGTTTTTGCTCTGCAGAACCCCTTTTTAAATGTATAAATGGGGTTTCCTTCAAACTTGTTTTGAATATGCGGCAACTGAGTCAGAGCAGCTCTAAGAAATTTCTTAGTCTGTGACTAAAGGATTTTGGGGCATCTTGAGGTTGCACTGAGGTGCCACGAAAGTGAGAGTTGTTTATATGTTATTTCAGAAATAATTAGTTTCTTACATCTGACAAAGTTAATATCTAACAATTAGAGATTTGGGAAAATGAGAGTGTACTTCACTTGTTAAGATTGAAACCTTTGCACCTTCAAGAGGACATCTTTGCATTGTTTGCAGTTGAAACTGCCGTACGAGTGCGACCTGTATTCTGAAATGCCAACTAAACAGTATCTATGTTTGCCAGACCAAAAGGACTGATTCCTTTCAATCAAGGCAATACTAAGTTCATGTATGTGGAGTAATCAGAATAAAGAAACTTGGATATCTAGTTGATAGGATTACTTTTTAAAATGGAGCAACCGATATCCACCATCAGCCCTGACGCCCTGTTATTGCTAAATATTGTAATTACTGTTACAATTTGTCATTTTCTCTTCACTGGAAAAAAGGTCCAACTGTTCCCTTGAGAACAGTCCCTTATATGGGAAGATCATTTTGCGCTCAGACATGAATACCTCAAACAATGCCTTTATGAATTTTCTTTGCTTTGAAGAATAGAATGCTAATGTGCAACATTCTCCTTGGAACAATGCAGAAAATTCTTCTTCAATGGATTCCCATTTAGAATAACATTAAAATCCACCCTAGAACATAATCAGAAGCATGGTTTCACTATTTCAAATATTTTTCATAGCAATCATCTGTGAAGATATGCAACCTGTGTTTTTGTTAATCTAGGTTCTTTGTTAATTAGGCTGTTTACTCAGAAGGTAGTAAGGGCATAGAATGCCCTGCCTGCAGCAGTTGTGGACTTGCCAACTTTAAGGGCATTCTAATGGTCAGTGGATAGGCATATGATAATATTGGAATAGTTTAGGTTAGAGGGTCATTAGATTCGTTCCACGGGTTGGTGCAACATCAAGGGCCAAAGGGCCTGTACTGCGCTGTAATGTTATATGTTCTGTGTTCTATCTGTTTGTAGATCTAGCTAACCTGCATTGGTAAATTTATAATTGAAATTGAAGAAGTGAATATTCTTCATTATGCCAGCTGGACCCAAGTTGAATTAACCTTAGACAATACAGATTCTGATAAAGTGAGATACGTCATGCAGTAAGAGGAGGAAAACACATGGTTAATATGGCTATTGCATAGGATAAGAGTGTTTTTGAGATTTACAGTTACATTGCCAAAGCATAAAGTGTTATCTCTTGCACGTTATTCAATATCTGGAAAGAATACAAATCAGAACATGCAAGTGCGTGAGATGAGGATTTTGTAACTTGTAAAAGCACAAGTGATGAATGCATATTTTGAATTTTAAATTTTCTTACGCATATTGAAAATAAGCATGATAACTTGGTTTACACTGAACATAAGAATGATATAGCCATGATTTATATTTTTTTCTTTTAAATTTACCCTTTTTAAAAGACTGTAGATTTTGAATTACTTTCTCCTGTTACCTTTCCATCTTTTCTTTGTCCTCGCTTTACTGGGCTCCATGCATCCACTCACCATATATGAAGACTATTCATTTATCATGAAAATGCCATGTTGCTTTAATATCATTCATACCTCTGGTCTTTACTTTCTCCTCTTTGTTCATTTTTCTTACCTCTCTATTTCTATCCTCCTATAAAGTTTCCATTCCTTACATTCACTATTTCCACATTAAATCACTTATCACCAATCTGTAATAATTGTTCTCATCATGTGCAGTTCTCTCCGTCTTACTGTTTCTTTTCCATGGGTGAATGGAGTGAAATATCCAGGCTTCAGTTGTTTTCTGATACAAACTTTCTTCTACACTCAGAGTTTTCAATCAGTTGTCTGCCGTGTTTGCTTGGCATGTTGCCATACTGAGAAAGGAAAGAGAATTTTATTCTTCATTGTGTCTGATCTGGGAACAATACTGCCCAGTAGCTTTTTTAAACAAAAATGCGTTGCCGCAATCATGTTCTCCCTTATTCATTAAGTATGCATGACATTGTGGGACACTGGGAAAATGCTCAGCTTGCCTGAATGCTTTAAGCCTTCTCCCAAGTTATTCTAAGCTTTCTGAAACCAAATTCTTACAGGGACTTGTGGCGAATTGAGATTCCTTACGTATTACTTCAGCTTTGTTGCTGAATTGCTTAACTATCTCGAAACTTGTTTTGAATGTAAGAAACAGCAATTATGTAGTCGTAAATGTATTTACTTATGGAACTTTACATACAGTGAAAGTACTTTTTTTACACTTTTTTTGCAACATATTATTGAGAACACAAGTAAAGTTCATACTGTCTGTACAATGCTATATGTTAGCACTGATTCCATGAGTGCTCAGAAACATTTAGTTCCTGAGTTCATGGCTTTGTTCTTCCAGAGAGTCCTGTACGTTGAAACCGTATTGCCATTCGGATTTCGTAGTCACAGTTAAGGTTTGTATTTCCATAGGCATACTTTTTAAACACTTATTCAGTAATGGTACTGACTTCCTATGTCTTAAATATCTGGTTACATTTACTTGTGGGTTTCAGCTTTCCTTGTAATTAAAAATTTGAGTTCAGTGTTTAGAGAACTTTAATTTCAAAGTGAAAATTTTATTTTTGCATGATGTTCTTACAATTATAATTCTGATGTAGTTATTACAGCTTATGCTGTTACTTAGCAATTGCATCTGAAAGCATGAATATTTGTTTTGATGTCATCAGTACTTGGAGTGTGTAAGAAGCAATCATATTTATGGTGCGCTTTATCTTCCAAAGACATACTTTGTTCATAAAATTTATAAAAGTACATTACATGATTGTTCAAAGTTAGAATTCTATAAAATGCAAATGAAAATCTAATTCTTCCAAAATTGTATGTACTTGTGCTTTATCACACCTTTCAAACATCCAAAGTTTTTCACAAACTATAATTAACTTCTAAACTACAGTCATTATTTGATAGGTAAATACAGCAGCCATTTTTACGTTGTGACTCAGATTTGGTCCATTTAAATAAATGCCTGCATAAATGTTTACATCTGCAGGATATCAAAACAAATATTCATGTTTTCAGATGTAATTGCTAATTAACAGCATAAGCTGTAATAACTACATCAGAATTATAATTGCCTGCAGTCAATTAAATAATTTTGAAGCATAGTCACTATTGTCCTGTATGCAAATACAACAACCAATTTCCACACAAATTAGTGCCCTAAAATTAACAGTGGTGTGTGACCAGTTACTTGGTCTTTGATTGAGGGAGGAATGTTTGTCAGGACACAAGAATGAATTTGGGGCATGTTGTCGTGTTCCATCCACCACACGAATCATAGTGAGCAAGGAACACATTGTCCTGTTCCATCTGCCATGAGGATTATAGTAGGTGAGGGATGGAGCATGGAGAGGTCCATTGACCTTGGGCAGGATTTTCTGGCTTTGGAGTGAATGCAGCTGGAAAATCTGCCCTACGTGTTTTTCACAAACAGTACCTTTAAATTTTAGTTTCATTCTATCACTGCAGTACTCAGCAACAACATGGATGTGCACTGCTAGCAAAAAGTAAAAGCCAAATGTATTAAAATCTTCTCTAGAATGCATACCTTCTTTTGAAATATAACATTGTGCTTCAGATGAATTTATGTGATGTCTCAAATATTAATTTTCTCTATGGTGTCAGATTCAAAGAAGGCACGTTTCTGAAAGTTTAAAATTTTAATTTTACTCCCTGGACACGAGCAAATACAAAGACAGCAGCTCATCTGAATGCTACTCGATACAGAATGTAACTTGGGGATTTGGTAAGTAAGGGAATTTTAACAGTTATTCTTTTTTCTAAAATTTTGCCAAGTTTGCATTTAACTTCAATTTCTTGTTAAAACGAAGTTTATTTCTGTTTTAGTCAGAGATAAACAAACTCCCTGATGGAGAGGCAATTACAGTTAGTTAATTAGGAAGTTAGCTAAAGCTGGCTTCTATGACTAGCCATGCCTGACTCAACTCTGGAGAATTTCAGTTTGTATCGTTACAGGTGGCCTTGCTAAGCACTTAAAGTAAGCAAATACAATGGCAGGAGCCATTGACTAAGTGCAGCCCTAGACAGAGTGTAAACTTAGGAATTTGCTAAGCTTAGGAATTTGATGCAGTGGTGGAGCAGGTGCAGTTCTGGCCTGGAAGAGACCAGCAGGGGGACAGCCTAGAAGCATTAATTTGGTGAGTGGATAGGTAAGTAGTTGATGAATTTTAAGTGTATTTTCTCCCTATGAATGGGGACAGTAAGAATGAATGGAGAAAATTGATATTGGGCAGATATAGCTTTTGAATTAACTACATAGCTTACCTAATTATTTAATAAAAAGTCATTCGTGGGATATAAGCATCACTGGCTAGGCCACATTTATTGCCCATGCCTGATTTCCCTTCAGAAGGTGATGGTGAGCTGCCTTCTTGAACTGCTGCATTCTATCTGGTAAGGTACACCACAGTGCTATTAGGGAGGGAGTTCCAGAATTTTGACCCAGTGACAGTGAAAGAGTGGTGATATAGTTCAAAGTCAGGATAGTGAATAATTTGGAAGTGAGATTCCAGAAAGTGGTGTTCCTAGATATATGCTGCTCTTGTATTTTAGATGGTAGTGATCATGAGTTTGGAAGATACAAAGGATGTATGATGAATTCCTGCAGTGCATCTTTTAGATGGTATACGTTACTGCCACTGTGAATTGGTGATGGAGGTAGTGAATGTTTATTTGAGGAAGGGGTACCAATCAAATGAAATGTTGCCCTGGATGGTGTTGAACTTGTTGGAACAGCACTTATCCAGGCAAGGGGAGAATATTCCATCATAGTCCTGACTTGTGTTTTGCAGATGGTGGACAGGCTTTGGGGAATTAGGAGGGGATTATTTGTTGCAGGATTCCTAGTCTCTGACCTCCTCTTGTAGCCATAGTATTTATATGGCAAGTCCAGTTCAATTTCTGGTCAATGGTAATCCCCAGGACGTTAATAGAAGATCCATCAAAGATACTAAAAGACAGTTCCGGACAAAGCTAGAGTCTCAGGCGAGTGTCACCAACTATGGCAAGGTCTACAAGACATAACAGGCTATAAAATGAAGTCATGTAAAACCGCCAGCTCCAGTACACCTCTCTCTGATGAGCTCAGTGCATTCTACGCCGGTTTTGAACAAAAGGTCAGCAAGAGCATACCTTGGAAGCCCTGGATAAACCTGTATCTAGGGTCACCATTGTAAATGTCAAAGCAGCCTTCTCGAAGGTAAACCCATGGAAAGTGAATGGTCTGAACGTGGTACCCAGATGAACACTCAGATCCTCCTCGGATCAGTTGGTGGGGGTATTTACAGACATTTTCAACCTCTCTTTATAACAATCTGAAGTCCCTATCTGCTTCAAGATGATGACCATCACCCCTGTACCAAAGAAAAGCCAAGCAGCATGCCTTAATGACTATTGGCCGGTGGCTCTGACATCCATCATTATAAAGTGCTTTGTTAGGCTGGTCATGGCATGAATCAGTTCCAGCCTCCCAGACTACCTAGATCCACTATAGTTTGCCTACCACCATAACAGATCCAAAGCAGAAGTCATCTCCTTGGCCCTGCACTCACCGTTGGAACGCTAGATGACAAGAACCCTTATGTCAGACTCCTATTTATTGACTGTAGCTCAGCCTTCAACACTATTATTCCTACAAAACTCATCTCCAAACTCCATGGCCTAGACTTTGGCACTTCCCTCTGCAATTGGATCCTGAAATTCCTAATTCTCAGATCACAATCAATAAGGATAGGCAACAACAGCACCGCCACGATCACCCTCAAAACTGGTGCCCCACCATGCTGTGTTCTCAGCCTTCTACTATACTCCTTATACACCTATGAATATGTGGCCAAATTCCAATCCAATTCAATTTTCAAGTTTGTTGACGACACTACTGTAGTGAGTCAGATCTCAAACAGTGATGAGACAGAGTACAGGTATGAGAGAATCTGGTGAACTGGTGCAGCAACAATAATCTGTCCTTCAATGTCAACAAAACGAAGGAGATTGTCATTGACTTCAGGAAGCGTAAAGGAGAACATGCCCCTGTCTACACCAACAGGCATGAAGTAGAAGGGTCAAGAGCTTCAAGTTTTTAGATGTCCACGTCAACAACTTGTCCTGGTACCCC
Organism: Sphyrna mokarran; assembly: GCA_024679065.1. Taxonomy (NCBI): domain Eukaryota; kingdom Metazoa; phylum Chordata; class Chondrichthyes; order Carcharhiniformes; family Carcharhinidae; genus Sphyrna; species Sphyrna mokarran. Next base: position 73,509,204 of record JAGIQG010000005.1, read on the forward strand.
CAAGTCGACAGCGTAGTTCAGAAAGCCCACCAACGCCTTTACTTTCTCAGACGATTGAGGAAATTTGGTATGTCACTATGACTCTCTCCAACTTTTACAGAAGCACCATAGAAAGCATTCTTTCTAATTGTGTCACAGCTTGGCATGGCTCCTGCTCTGCCCAAGACTGTGAGAAACTACAAAAGGTTGTGAATATAACCCAATCCATCACGCAAACCAGCCTCCCATCCATTGACTCTGTCTATACTTACGGCTGCCTCGACAAAGCAGTCAACATAATTAAGGACTCCATGCACCTTGGACTTTCTCCTACCTTCTTCCATCAGAAAAAAATCCAAAAGTCTGAGCTTACGTACCAACCAAATCAAGAACAGCTTCTTCCCCGCTGCTGTCAGACTTTTGAATGAACTTATCTTGCATTAAGATGATCTTTCTCTACACCCTAGCTATAACATATTCTGCACTCTCTCGTTTCCTTCTCTATGAACAATATGTTTTGTCTGTTATAGTGTGCAAGAAACAATACTTTTCACTATGTTAATACATGTGACAATAATAAATCAGATCCTTAATAGTAATGCCATTGGACATCAAAGGTTAGTTTCTTTCACTGGTGATGGCCATTGCCTGACACTTGTGAAGCATGAAGGTAAACCATTTGATAGAACCCATCAAATTGTTGAGTAATATTTCTAAATCTAATATGATAAACACCGTAAACAATCTGTAGCAATTGTAGCATGTGGTTCGGTGGACACCTGCACGACCCACAACAGCCATATCTGCATTAGTTGTCTGGTGCTTAGGAAACTTTGGTTCAGAGTTGATTAGCTGAAGTCTGAACTTCACAAACTGTAATGCATCAGGAAGGGAGAACATTATCTGGACACTTTGTTCAGGAGACAATTTAGGCACCTGAACTTTGTCCATGATCAGAGATGGGAAGATGTGACTTCTCGAGAATCTTGGGAGTGGGAGGGAAGGGATCCAATTGTTGTAGTCCATGGCATCAATAATCAAAGTAGGACTAAAATGATCCCCAAAGGGCATGTGAGCAGTTAGGAAATAAATTAAAAAACCACAAAGGTAAACTCTGGATTGATGCTTAAGCCGCATGCAAATTGGCATAGGATAAATAGGTCAGAGAGTTGAATACGTGCAAAAGATTGGTGTGGTTTGAGTTTCAATTCATTGAGCACTGGCACCAGTAGTGACGAAAGTGGGAGCTCTACTGTTGGTTCGGTCTTTAGCTGAACCATGTCAGGACCAGAATATTAGTGATCGTATAATAAGGGCTGTAGAGAGGGTTTTAAATAGTGGGGGAAAAGGTTCACATTGTGAAATTTGGAAACTTAGAGCAAGGAAATTGTGTAGAGTAATGATAAAGTAGTGTGTGACAGGAAAGTACAGCGTGTATAAACATGTATGCTCCTGCAATTTAGATCAGAGTAGATTGAATTAAAAACTTTTTAGCTGAATGTTCAGAACATTTGTAACAGGAAGGATGAATCGATAGCACAAATAACTTGCTGATTAAATACATTGGCCATGCTTAATTCTCCCCTCAGTGAACCTAAACAGGCGCTGGAATGTGGCGACTGGTGGATTTTCACAGTAACTTCATTGCATGTTAATGTAAGCATTCTTGTGATGGTAATAAATAAATTAAAGAAAAAACCATATATAAATAAATGAGTATGATTTGACAGCTATTGCAGAGATGTGATTGCATGGTGATCAAGACTGGGCCCAGAAGATTCAAGGGTATTTGACATTTTATAATAAAGGATGAGATCAGTACAGTAGTGTAAAATTATCTTGGTTCAAAAGATCGCGGTATAGAATCAAATTGGATAGATATAAGAAATATAAGAAATAGTAATGGAAAGAGATCACTGGTGACAATAGAATATAGAACATTACCAGTGGAGTACAGGCCCTTTGGTCCTTTTTTTTAGAGCAACACAGCACGGGAAACAGGCCCTTCGGTCCAACGAGCCCGCGCCGCCGTCATAACTATATAGTACCAATTCCATTATCCTATTCTAATTTTAGGTTATTCCTAATATGGAAGAATCTCAATGTAGGGACAATTTGTTTCCCAATCAGCCTAAGAGCGAATTTTTGGGATGTGGGAGGAAACCGGAGCGCCCGGAGAAAACCCACGCAACCACGGGGAGAACGCGCAAACTCCCGCAGACACCGGCCCAATTCCAAGTGTCCGCACAGCTACAGCGATAGTCACTGAGCTGTCATGGTGCCCTTCAGATGGTCCAGATAAAGCACTCATTTACGACATGAAGCACCAGGCAACCCATGAATCAACATCCAAGAGCTGTCCTCGCACCACCTGCCTTGATGTTAACGCCGACCTATGAACCCATTCTAAAGCCCATCTAACCTACACTATAATCCATATGTTTATCCAATGATCATTTAAATGCCTTTAATGTTGATGCGTCCACTACTGTTGCAGGCAGGACATTCCATGCCTTACTACTCTGAGTAAAGAATCTACCTCTGATATATGTCCTATATCTATCACCCCTCATTTTAAAGCTATGTCCCCTTGTGCTAGCCATCACATCAGAGGAAAAAGGGTCTCACTATCTAATCCTCTGATCACTTTGTATGCTTCTAGTAAGTCACCTCTTAACCTTCTTCTTACTAATGAAAACAGCTTTAAGTCCCTCAGCCTTTCCTCATAAGACCTTCCCACCATACCAGGCAACATCCTGTAAATCTCCTCTGCATCCGTTCCAATGTTTCCATGTCCTTCCTATAATGCAGCGACCAGAATTGTTCACAGTACCTCCAAGTGCGGCCACACCGGAGTTTTGTACAGCTGCAACATAACTTCATGACCCTGAAACTCAATCCGTCTACTAATAAAAGCTAACGCACTGTATGCCTTCTTAACAACCCTATCAACCTGAGTGCCAACTTTCAGTGATCTATGCACATGGACAGTCTGCTTATCCACTCTATCAAGTATTTTACCATTAGCCCAGTACTCTGTATTTCTGTTACTCCTTCCAAAATAAATCACCTCACGCTTTTCTGTATTAAACTCTATTTGCCACCTGTCAGCCCAGCTCTGCAGCTTATCTATATCCCTCTGTAACCTGCAACATCATTCCGCACTGTCCACAACTCCACCAACTTTAGTGTCATCCGCAAATTTGCTAACCCATCCTCCTATGCCCTCATCCAGGTCATTTATAAAAATGACAAACAGCAGTGGCCCCAAAATAGAATCTTGTGGTACATCACTCATAAGTAAACTCCAGGATGAACATTTTCCATCAATCACCACCCTTTGTCTTCTTGCAGCTAGCCAATTTCTGATCCAAATCGCTACAAATGCTACACCTCCTCCTCTTTTACCACTTTGTGATCTTACTGAAACATCTAAACCCTGGAACCTGCAACAACCATTCCTGACCCTGCTTGAACCATGTCTTTGAAATGGCCACAACATCGAAATCTCAGGTATCAATCATGCTGCAAGTTCACCTACTTTATTCCAGATGCTCCTGGTATTGAAGGTAGACACACTTCAAATCAACTTCATGCCTGCCGGTACATCCTTTGACCTTGAAACCTTATTCACGACCTCACTACTCGCAACCTCCTGTACACAGGAGCTAAATTCAGGTTCCCATTTCCCTGTCGAATTAGTTTAAATCCTCCCAAGGAACACTGGCAAATTCCAACACCCCCCCCGGCCCCCCACCTCGCCGCATGGTATTGGTACCCCTTTGGTTCAAGTGTAGACTATTCCTTTTGTAGAAGTCCTATCTACCCCAGAATGAACCCCAATTATCCAGGTATCTGAATCCCTCCCTCCTGCACCATTCCCTGTAGCCACGTGCTCAACTGCTCTCTCTCCCTGCTAAATCACCCTCAATCCCATGCCTCTTATTTTCTGCAATAGTCTACCATGGGGAGTCTTATCAAAAGCTTTACTGAAATCCATACACACCACATCAACTGCTTTACCCTCATCCACCTCTTTAGCCACCTTTTCAAAGAACTGAATAAGGTTTGTGAGGCATGATCTACCCTTCACAAAACCGCGTTGACTACCCCTAATCAAATTATTCCTTTCTATTTTATTGTAAATTCTTTCTCTCATAATCTTTTCCAAAATGTTGCCCACGACAGAAGTAAGGCAAGCTGGTTTATAATTACCAAGGTTGTCTCTACTCCCCTTCTTGAACAAGGGAACAACATTTGTTATTCTCCAATCTTCGGCACTATTCCTGTAGACAATGACGACATAAAGGTCAAAGCCAAAGGCTCTGCAATCTCCTCCCTAGCTTGTCAGAGCGTACTAGGATAAATCCCATCTGGTCCAGGGGACTTATCTATTTTCACACTTTCTAGAATTGCTAACACTTCCTTTTATGAACCTCAATTCTGTCTAGCCTAATAGCCTGTATCTCAATATTCTCCTCAACAACATTATATTTTTCCTATGTGAATACTGATATTAAAAAAATCATTTAGCACTCTCCTATCTCTTCAGATGCCAAATGTAACTTCCCACTACTATCCTTGACTGACCCTAATCTTACCGTAGTCATTCTTTTATTTTTGACATATCTATAGAAAGTTTTAGGATTTTCCTTGATCCTACCTGCCAAAGATTTCTCTTGTTTCCTCCTGGCTCTTCTTAGCTCTCTCTTTAGGTCCTTCCTGGCTAACTTGTAACTGTCAAGTGCCCTAACTGAGCCTTCATGTCTCATCTTGACATAAGTCTTCTCCCTTCTCTTCACAAGAGATTCAACTTCTTTAGTAAACCTCAGTTCCCTCGCGTGACTACTTCCTCCCTGCCTGATAGGTACTTAATTATTAAAGACATGCAGTAGCTGTTCCGTGAACAAAGTACAAACTCCACATTTCAATTGTGCCCATTCCGTGCAGTTTGCTTCCACATCCTGTGCATCCTAAATCTCGCCTAATCGCATCATAATTTTCTTCTCCCCAGCTGTAACTCTTGCCCTGTGGTATATACCTATCCCTTTCCATTGCTAAAGTAAACATAACCGAATTGTGGCCACTATCACCAAAGTGCTCACCTACCTCCAAACCTAACATCTAGCCTGGTTCATTTCCCAGTACCAAATCCAGTGTGGCCTCGTCTTTTGTTGGCTTATCTACATCCTGTATCAGGAAATTCTCCTGCACACGTTGGACAAAAACTGAACCGTCTAAAGTACTCGAACTATAGTGTCTCCAGTCAATATTTGTAAAGTTAAAGTCCCTCATAACAACTACCCTGTTACTTTTGCTCCTATCCAGAATCATCTTTGCAATCCTTTCCTCTGTATCTGGAACTTTTTGGAAGTCTATAGAAAACTCCCAAGAGGGTGACCTCCTTTCCTATTTCTAATCTCAGCCCATATTATCTCAGTAGACAAATCCTCATTAAACATTTCTGTCATCGTAATACTGTCCTTGACTAACAATGCTACACCTCCTCCTCTTTTACCACTTTCTGTGATCTTACTGAAACATCTAAACCCTGGAACCTGCAACAACCATTCCTGACCCTGCTTGAACCATGTCTTTGAAATGGCCACAACATCGAAATCTCAGGTATCAATCATGCTGCAAGTTCACCTACTTTATTCCAGATGCTCCTGGTATTGAAGGTAGACACACTTCAAATCAACTTCATGCCTGCTGGTACATCCTTTGACCTTGAAACCTTATTCACGACCTCACTACTCTCAACCTCCTGTACACAGGAGCTAAATTCAGGTTCCCATTTCCCTGTCGAATTAGTTTAAATCCTCCCAAGGAACACTGGCAAATTCCAACACCCCCCCCGGCCCCCCACCTCGCCGCATGGTATTGGTACCCCTTTGGTTCAAGTGTAGACTATTCCTTTTGTAGAAGTCCTATCTACCCCAGAATGAACCCCAATTATCCAGGTATCTGAATCCCTCCCTCCTGCACCATCCCTGTAGCCACGTGCTCAACTGCTCTCTCTCCCTATTCTCACCTTGCTAGCACGTGGCACGGGTAACAAACCAGAGATGATAACTCTGTTCTAGCTCTAAGCTTCTACCCTAACTGTCTGAATTTCTGCCTTACATCCCCATCACTTTTCCTACCTATGACTTTGGTGCCTATGTAGACCATGACTTGGGTCCCCTTCCTCTTAAGGATCCCGAAAACATGATCCGAGACATCATGGACCCCAGTACCTGGGAGGCAACACATCAACCACGAGTCTCCCTTGTTTCCACAGAATCTCCTATCTGTCCCCTAACTATGGAATCCCCAATACCTAATGCTCTACTGCTCTGCCCCCTTCCCTTCTGAGCAGCAGAGATCGTATCTATGCCACAGACCTTTACCGCATGGTTTAATCCTGATAAGTTTCCCCCCCTCCAACCCCCAACAGTATCCAAAACTGTGTACTTGTTATACAGAGGCAACAATTAACAGTCACAGCAAGGTTGGATAGATAATATAAGCAGGACTTCTCATATATTATCAGGAAATAATGGAGGCTTGCAAGAATAGTGCTTCATTCATCATGGGTGGCTTTAAGCTCTCATTGGATGAATCAATTGACAACGATAGTTTGGAGGATGAATTTATGGAGTGTATTCAGCATGCTTTCTTAAAACAGTATGTTCTGATACTTGCCAGAGAACAGGCTATTTTGGACCTGGTCATGTATAATGAGACATGAGAAATTAATGCCTCTTGGCAAGACTGACCATAACATGATAAAATTTCATATTCAGTCTGAAAGTGAATGAGTTCATAACTCGTTCTAAATTCAAATCAAGGCAATTATAAGGGTATGAAAACAGTCGACTAAAGTGGACTGGATAAATAAGTTGAAAGGGAAGGTAGTAATGAAGCAGAAGTGGCAGAAATTGAAGGAGATATTTCATAACTCTCAATAAGCTTTCAAAAGGGAAAAACTTAGTGCATATCTGTAGCTAACTAAAGAAGTTGAGGCCAAATGAAATTGAAGGGAAAGATATAAAATGCCATGAAGATAAGCAGTGGGCCAGAAGATTGACAAATTTTTGAAACCAGCAAAGGATGCCTAAAAATTAGCAAGAAACATAAACATAGAAAATAAAACTTTTGTATTATATAGAAATGAAAAGAGTAGTTCATGTAAGCATTTGTCTCTTAGAGGGTGAAAGTAGGGAATTAATAATGAGAAAAGGCTTTGAACAAGTATCAGATACCTGTCTTCATAATAGAAGACAAAAAAGAAAGTATCCCATGAACAGTAGAAAATCAAGAGGTCAATGGGAGGTAGGAGCTTAAAACAATTACTATTGCTAGAAAAAACGTAATGGGATAACTGATGGAACTTAAGGTGGCAAGTTCCCTGGATTCTATGGGCTGATTCCTAGGCCTTAAAAGAGGAGCTTGCATGGTTAGTGGATTCATTGGTTTAATCTTTCAAAATACCCTCGCCTAGAAAGCGGATCGGAAAACCACAAACGCTGTTCAAGAATAGAGGGAGACAGAAAGCAGGAAATATAGACTGGTTAGCCTAACTTCTGAGATTGGAATGAAATTAAAATCCGTTATTAACAAGATAGTAGCAGAACGTCTAGAATATCATAAAATGATCAGGTAGTCTACATAGTTTTGTGAAACGGAAATTGTGTTTGACAAATTTATCTGAGTTTTTTGATGACGTAATAAGAAGGGTGGATAAAAGGGAACCAGTAGATGTCATATAAATGGATTGCAAAAGGCATTTGATAAGATGCAACATAAATTCTTGCATACAATAAGAGTTTCTGGTGCTGGATCTGATTTTAACAGGGATAGACGACTAGCTAAGTATCAGGAAACAAGTATGTATAAATTGGTCATTTTCAGAATGGCAAAATATAACTAGTAGAGTGCTAGTACTGGGGCTTCTTCTATTTAACACCTGTGTTAAGTACTTGGATAAAGATTTTGATTGCAATGTAGCCAATTTACTAATAATACAAAGGTACGGGGGAAGCAAATTGTGAGGCAGACAAGAATCTGCAAAGGGACATAGATGGGTTAAATGAATTAGACAATAATTTACAGATGTGAGAAAATACGAGGTTGTCCACTTTAGTAGAATGAATAGAAAAACTGAATATTGTTTAAATAGAGAAAGATTACAGAATGCTGGTGCAAAGAGGGATCTGAGTGTCCTTGTACATAAATCACAGAAAGTCAACATACAGGTACTCGAGTGATTAAGAAAACACATAGAGTGTTGACTTTTATTTCAAAGGGGTTGAAGTATAGAAGTACCAAAACTTCGCAATGCAATAAAAAATCCTTCTTATTTAACGAAGGATTGCATTGGAAGCAATTCAGAAATGTTCACCAGGGTTGATTCCTCAGGTAAGAGATTCATCTTATGAGGAAAGGTTGAGCAGGTAGGGCTATACTTATTGGAATTTAGAAGAATGAAAGGTGATCTTATTGAAGCATATAACATTCTGAGGATATATTTCCTCTCAGCGGAATCTAGAACAATAGGATACAGTTTAAAAATAAGTGGCCTCTCATTTAAGAGGTGATGAGGAGGAACTTCATCTGACAGTCGTTAATGTTTGGAATTCTTCCCTGTGAACAGTAGAAGTTGGGTCATTGAATATGTTCAAGGCTGAGTTAAACAGATTTTTGATTGAGAAGGGTGTCAAGGTTTCTGGGAGTGGACATCAAATAAGCGTTAAAAGCTTCAATCTGATTAATCTTGATCTTATTGATTGGTGGAGCAGGCTTGAGGGGCTGAATGACCAACTCCTATCTCTTATACTTTAGCAATACAGGGAAGGGCAGGCATGTTTGTTGAATATCCTTGTTCCATTGGTAAAGTGATGATGGTGTCACTACTTATGTTAGATACAAATTCCTGGTTACTGACTCAGTGATAATAAATGAACTCCACTGTGTGCCCAAATGAGAAAGATTTAGGCCTTGGAGACAGACTTGAAGATGATTTTTGTTTTCATACTACTGGTCTTATCTGTCTTGGTGGTGGAAATTGTTTGGGAAGGAGCTATTTTCAAAATAAACTGGTCAATTGTGCACTATATCCTGCAGATTATATATAGTGTCAATATTGATTCCAGAGACAGGTTTCTTGCGAGCTAGTCTTCTTTGCTCTGGATGTTGTTGTAGTTGCAAACATAGAGGTAAGTAATGTGTGTCCATTGCACTCTTGCTTAAGCCTCATTATGGATAGAGCTTTTGAAGGAATTAGGAGGTGAGACACTCATTGAAATAAATTCTGTCTGCACTGCTCTTACAGCAACAGAATTGATTTGATTGTTCCAGTTCAGATTTTTGACCATGTGAACCTCAAGAGTTTGATGAAGAGCAACTTGGCCATTGTGGTACATTTAAGAGTTAAGATTAAGGCCTTAGATTTTCGCTTAAACCTGTGTGGCACAAATGTAACTTTACACTCATTAGTTTAGATTTGATGCTACTTAATTTTTGGTATAGTTTTGAAGAGCTGCTTAATTGTTGGCATAGTTTTGAAGAGTTGAATTCTGGACATAAGTGAATATCTCTGTTTCTGACATAATGGAAGGAAAGTTACTGATGAAGCAACTGAAAGGCCAAGGATTCTTTTCTGTAGTAATATCTTGGGGCTGGGATTGTTAACTTCCCACAACCATGATCATCTTTCTTTAAGTGAGGTTAGTCTGCGACTACAACTAGGTTTTCATTTTGTTTCCCATTGACCTCAATTCTGCTGGAGCTTCTTGTTGGGAATTTTGATGAATGTTGTCTTTGGTTTTGAGGACAGCTAGTCTTACCTCTTCTCTGGCATTCAGTTCATGTGCATGTCTGAATCAAGGCTGTGATGAGATCTTATGAGATGAGGTTTATTAATAAATTGAACGTGGACCTATTACAGGGAAAAAGAAGCATTTTTAATAAGACCAGTCAGTCACTTGTGAATAATCATACTTTAAAGAACTGAAAATGACATTAAAACTTTATGCAGATCCACTGCTAGTTTCATTGGTATATATCATAGAACCCCTACAATGTAGAAAAAGGCCATTCGGCTCATCAAGACTGCACTGACCACAATCCCACCCTTATGCTATTCCCATAATCCACATATTATATTCATTCCCTGACACTAGGGACACTTTAGCATGGCAAATCCACCTAACCCACACATCATTGGAGTATGGGAGAAAACCAGAGCAGCTGGAGCAAACCTATGCAGACACAGAGAGAACGTGCAAACTCCATACAGACAGTGATCCGAGGCTAGAATTGAACCCGGGTCCCTGGCATTGTGAGGCAACAGTGCTAACCACTGTGACACTCATAATGTAGCTTTCTTAGTAAATGAACTTTTTTTCATTTTAAAGTTGCCTATCTGTATTGTGTTTAAAAAGTAAAGTTCAATTTTAAAAGCCTCTTCAAAGGGCCAGAAATGGGAATATTGATATGGTAATTAATTTTATTGGGGGCGTGATAAGTTCTGTGGGCTAGCTTGACTTCTAGCCCCTTGTTGTTTTAAACCAGTCACAAGGACTGGAGAAACCTGATTTGTGCTGCATGTAATTTGCACTAATTCAAGCAGTGGTTTGTCTGATTTTGAACGATTGTAACCTAAAGCAAACGCCAACCTCAACCACTTAAGTACACAAGTTTCTTCCTGAACTTGCTTTCAGTATGGGTAGTGAAGGAAGTGTATCTTTACCGATACACCTAAGTTCTGCCAACATGAGTTCTCTTTGTCCTGGAGCTACTGCTACTGCTGCTGAGAACTTCTGCACTTTTTATGCCACATGTTTGAAAATAGACCCCACAGGAGTAGTTAGACTCAGCATTATATTTCCTAAGTGTTCCACAGGTAATATATGCTCAAAATGGATTGAAGTAGTAACTATGTGCTGCAATTCACCAAATGGTTACTCGGGTTGATTTGTCAACTTCAAGATCATAAGTGGGATCTGTTGCATTTACTTTAAGGCTTGTATCCACTAGTTTTTTTTAATGCACACTTTTGGCATTTAGCCCTTTTCTACTTCAGATGAGGCCAGGAAAATATCTGTTTTGTTGGTCCACAAAGTGTGTATTTTCAGGTCATGCGTTGTGATACTACAGCTAATGTTAGCATTGCAATTACATTCAAATAGTACCAGCATCCAATGCTAATAAAAATTAACTTAGCCTATAGACATAAGCACCTAAAATACTGTTTGATCTCAAAAATAAATAAAGTAGAAAATCTATTAAAATTATTTTTTGTTTTGTTGTCAGTAAAATAATACCTCTGAGACTGTTAGTGAGTCAAAATACAGTGGTTTTTATTTCAAAGCTCTGGTATTCATTCAAGGGTTTTGGGAGAAGCAGGGACAACAAACTTCTCATAGAACACAAACACAAGTGGGCAATTATACATTACGAGTCTTAGTATCAATCACTACACAAGTTTCCCATTCTGGCCAGAACTCCGGGTCTTCCTTCCTTGGTCATGATACAGCCCCAGATTTAATCACAATTCACAGTCCAGCTGGCAGCTGCAGTCATGACAGAGGCTCAATTTGGCCACAATTCAAAACTCTTTCTGCAGCAGTACCGGCATCCCTGTCTTTGAACTTACTTGTGCGATCGTGGCTGTCCCAGCAGGACTCTTCCGGTTAAAAGCCGGTATCGTGATCTGCCATCAGCAGCTGTCAGAAGCTGGTATCGTAAACTACCATCTGTGTAACAATGTCCAACTAATACAAATAGGTAAGGTTTGCAAAGTCTACAAAATAACAGTCTTTATAAAAATGACAGTTAAAGCACGTCAGGCATGAACAAATAACTTATATTAATGCCAGGAGCAATATAATCTAAAGGAGATCAGTCATGAGGAAGGGTTATGTTTGTGACACATTCTAGATACAAAATCCATTAACCCTTTCCTTTCAGGTACAAAATGCATTCACCTTTTCCCTACTTCAGTTTCTATACCATATTTCATTCATGAAATAAAACAAGATTTTTTTGCCTATCACCTGGCTCCAATTGGAGATGTTAGAACATTTCCAAAACTTAATTTTCATTGTTTTGAAGCTCAATTTCAGCCTTTTTCTCTCTTCAGCTTAGCATCCAAACGGAAGGAATTGTGCTGAATAAATATCAACATTACTGGCTGCTGGAATTCAATAGCCAGCAGAGAAATGGTGGTGTAGTTGTAATGTCACTGGACCAGTAATCCAGGGGCCCAGGCTAATGTTCAGGTGACGAGGGTTCAAATCCCAGCAAGACACTGGTAGAACTTGAATTTAGTTAATAATCTGGAATTGAAAAGATTGTCTTAGTAACCATGAAGCCGTTGTTGATTGTATTAAAAACTCATCTGGTTCATTTAATTTCCTTTAGGAAAGGAAACCTGCAGAGATGTGGTTGATTCTTAACTGCCACTTGAAATGGTGTGGCAACAATTCAGTATGGGCAGTAAATACTGGCCTTGGCAGCAATGCCCACATGAAAGAATAAAGTATAAAATATACTAATAAACTTTTCTATCTCTGGTCTGTTTTGAATATTTTAACAACTTTAAATAAAATCACTGAACTTAGTACTTGCTGAAAAAGCTTAAACTTAAAAATACAGATCTCAGAATCTATAGGTCTTGGGATCATAGAATTCCTATAGTGCAGAAAGAAGCCATTTGGTCCATCGAGTCTGCAGATCCACAATCCCAGTCAGACCCTACCCCCATATTCCTACACATTTACTAGCTAATCTCTCTAATCTACACATCTCAGGACACTAAGAGACAATTTTTAGCATGGCCAATCAACCTAACACGCACATCTTTGGACATCATGGGATACTCTCCCATGGGATGTTTTTTAGTGGTTAATGGATTAAGTCTGCAGAATATTTAAGAAAAATGTTTAGTTACTTTATGACATTTTATTTCACTTGATCAAAACTTCTTTCCAAATTGACATCTATATCGATTTCTCATTCCGTGTGCTGTCAACCTATGGAGCAACATTAGTAATTTGAAACCACGGAGAAAGCTGTAAAGTATATACTTTGATGAGAAGAAATAAGGTGCAGTGATGAACAATAGGAAATGTCTGTTGAGGAAAAATTAAGGAAAAATAATTACAGTAGTTGAAAAGCTGTGTTAAATATGTCTCTATTTTGCATGTTGCCCAGGTTTCATCATGCATCCTTCCCTGGTAGACTTTTGGAACACTTCAAATTGTGCTCTTTTACATTCCTGCTCCTCTTACTTGAATAAGTCAAGTTTTCCCTACTGCAGCACACTGAATTTTCTGTGGTGATCTAGATAGTTTACATGAGTTAGATTGGAATAATTCAGTTCATGTTTTCTGCTGCAAATTTCAAATTGCTTTTTTGATGCTGCTATCTAGCATTATTGTGGAATAATAAGAGCATAAAACGCGGAATGTAGAAAAAGCATTTTGGTCATTGACAGACCATCTCTACTCTCCCTGTTGCAAACTCTACCAATTCCAATTAATCTCTGGAGAGAGTGGTCAACCACAGGCAAGCCTCTAAGAAGCTAAAGCACTGTTGAGTTAATTGAGCCAAGCACTTAAATGTCAATCCAACCTCTGAACAATTTCATGCTCTGATCAATTGTACTCTATAATTAATGGACAATATTTTTGAGAGTCTGGATTTGGGCACACTAAATATGAAATTTGGAAAGGTTAAAACAGACCTGAGGAAGTAGAAAAAATAGAATTTGATGATTTTAAACTGCAGTAGACCTTGAGCAACCGCTTTCACTGTTCCATTTTTACTTTTGTTACTAAACCAGTTTAGAGTCCAGGCAGTTAAAGTACTATTTTCATGAATTATAATTCTCTAAGTTGAAATTGTGGAACTTTTATTAGATGCCTTGGAAAATCCTGTCAATAGTTACTAGTTACTCGTACCCACTTCAAAGAATTAGTCGATTTCTAATGCATGACCTGTTTAAAACCATATGTTATGGACTTGACACTTTTTAATAATTTTCAAAAAAGCATTGATAGATCACATTAACGCTGTTAAGCATTTTCTGCACTATTGATGTTAGGTTAACTAGCCTGTAATTACTTGATTCATGATGATCCTTTTAAATAAGTTAATAATAAGTAAGCTGTAGCCCTTAAGCAAAGCTTGTGATTTATGGCTCTGGTTTTAAAAAAAACCCAAGCCTCATTTGCTTCTTTACATAGTTTAGTGAGAAATGCTCAGCAGATCCAAGAGCCCTTTTTATTTAATGATAAGATCCTTCTTTTAATTTTAATAGAAGTTTTATTTCTTCATTTTAGTTTTGTTTCCATTTTTTAAATTAAAAAAAAAAGAAAATAAATGAATTTCAGACAATTAATTCCTTGGGATATTTTTGTAGTATATTTTGGTGATTGTATACATTCTGACATAAGTTCTGAAATTCGTATGTTTTCATTTCTTAATAGTGCAATTGACCACAGAGATTACATTTGGTGAGCAGCACACTACTTTGCTGTCATGAGTTCAAATACATTTTGTTACAAAATATTAATAAACAATATGTTAATCATAATGCTTTGATATTTAGCAGAACACACCAGTTTTAAAACAGGAGTTCTCAGTCCATTTAGGGTTGTCTGATGTAGGAAAGCTGACCTGTGAGTCATTTGCAGGAGAAAATTTAATCAAATCGATTTGATTTTATATGAACTTAAACTATTTACTGTGGGAACAGAAATTAATTAGACCCAAGACTGCAGGTCTCCCTTCAAACCATCTTGGAATTATATTGCTATTTCTTCGCTGCTACTGAATCAAAACCCTGGAACTGCCTTCCTAACAGCAAAATGGGCATACCTTTACCACATGGACTACAGTGGTTCAAGAAAGCTGATTGCTACCACTTTCTCAATTGGGATGGACAATGAATGCTGGCCTTGCATTGAAATGCGCAACTTGTCGAGCTATCAAGTAACTATACCATGATTGAAAAATTATATTTGCAAAAGTATTCATCAAATTTCTGCAGCTACTTGTCAGCAATGCAAAAAATACAAGTCAACTGATTCTTGCGTTGAATTTGGACTTGCTTGCACTAGAATATTAAAATTACTTGTAGCTTTTGGAACACTCTATGCAAGAAACAAATGTTGAAAGGCTTTGGTTTCTGGTACCAGTCTGTTGGATTTGGTATTGTTCTTGTATGTGCCAGCCAAAGAACAGAAAATCTGTGATTTTTTTTTGTGTGTTGTAAATATTCTTCTGGTGACTCCCTGTACTTCATTTTGTACTGACAATGGCATTGATTCCAGGCCAATGGGATTGACCTAAAGTTAATATAGTATCAATACACAAGTAAGTGTCTGACATGATAATCCCTTTCTTAGACTTCAGTGAAGATGTTTAATGTAATAATTACAGCTTTAATGCAGTTGCGCATAGACTTACCATTGTGTTTCACTAAAAGTATTTTATCCTCAAAGAATATGAAGCTATGCAGAGCGCTTACAAATTGAGGAAAACAAGTAATTTAGATAGAAATCAACATTTGTTGTCAACAACCGTATAATAATCATGACTTTATAAGCCTGATTTTGTGGTTTGAAGTTTGATTTGTCACTCTGTTGCATAATGTACCACTATATGTAAAAGGTCAGATTAAACATTCAGCCTTTGTTATGGTGCACCATGAGAAGTAGTGTTTCTGCACAGTAGTTCTTAAATTTAACTTGGTCACATGAATTCATTTCACAAAGTGGATGTAAATTTTTGTTTGAGTAGTCTAATTTTAGATCATTTATGTATCAAGGGTGGAAAGTATTCAAGCCTATTCTCAGCTGACAAATCTATTTTGTGATTTTGTTTTGTAAGCACTTCACCTTTATATGTGCTGAATGAAAATTCTTCTGAAAAAGACGAGTGCTATCATTGTTTTGTTTTGTGATATGTACTTCATGAGAGTTAATGAGCTGGAATACCACTTTAAAACATCAATATTATCCAGCAGTTCATAATAAATTTCTAAAATAACATTAAAGCATTACTAAGGATTATCAGTGTGATTTTTGCTGTTTATTTTTAGACTAAATAACATATTAATACACAATTCAAAAATTAAACATTTAAAACACCATATAATTGAATAATTGCATTTGGAAAAACTTACAGGTCTGTTGTCCAGGGTAGTTTCTGATTGAGTGAGGAAGGAGAATTAAATCTGGAGAACTGTAGAAAGCTGTGGAGAAAATTAATTTAAAAATAATTAAAAAGCAGCAGTTAGGTATAGCTGGAGAAACTGTGCTCACGATACAAGTGACCAATTATTTGCACACCCCCTCATGACTTTGACCCCCAAAACTAGAGGGCATAGGTTTAAAGTGAGAGTGGGAAGATTTAAAAGGGACCTGAGGAACAACTTTTTCCACACAGAGTGTTACATATATGGAATGCACTGTCAGAGAAGATGATGGGTGGAGTACAATTACAACATTTAAAATACATTTGGGCAAGTACATGGGTGGGAAAGATTAAGAAGGATGTGGGCAAATGGGACAAATTCAGTTTAGGGAACCTGGTTGGCATAGATGAGTTAGGTTGAAGGTGCTGTTTCCGTGTTGCATATCTCTATGACTCTACTCAATGAGGTAAATACGTAATAAAGAAAGAAACCAACTTATTATGCAGTACCTTCCAGTTACTGCCAGTTACAAACTAGATAACATTTATAGGAAGAAATTATCACTTTAAACTCCCTCACTTCCCAAACTCTGCATCCAGTCCTCGGCTGCATTTGTTTACCTTTTTCGCATTAATTTATCCTGTTAAGTACTGTGGATCTGTCCCATGTCACCAACTCTAATTCAGAGACATTCTTGCAGTGTCCCAGGGGAATTGCCCGTTGTCCAAATCTCCCAGACAATTCCCATGTAGATCTGGGTATTAGGCACTCCTGACAGCCCTGACACACATCTTCCATCACATATCTAGTCTCCATGATGATTTTTGGGTCATGTATCACCACAAATATCTAACTGAGCTAGCAGTCAAGCTATTATGGGAAGAATACTGACATATAAAATTGAAAATTTCTGTAATAGTTTAAACATAGGAAAAGATGATGTGAGTCAGAAAATCTGAAAGGTTTCAATATTCATTCATCCAGACTTTCTTCAGTATGGCTTTTAAAACAATGATGATCCAGAGATTGGAAGATTTGGGCCAATGTCTCTTTACTGATTGAGTCTTTGTATGTTCGAGTTTATTGCTGCTTCAAGCTCTATTAAAAGCTTTGATGTTTATTTGCTGAAGCTTACTATTGCTAGCTAAATAGGTTTCAGCTTTGTAAATATGGTAAATCAGTTTTTTAGGTGCATTGGGCTTGCTTGTGTGATTTTGTTTTAAAGACCCATACTGAAAAGAGTCTGGAAGGAAGGAATATTGAAATCTTTCAGAATTTCTGACTCACATCATTTTTTCCTATGTTTAAACTGCTATTACAGAAATTCTTAATTTTAAATGTCAGTGTTCTTCCCATAATAACCAGACTGCTAGCTCAGTTAGATATTTGTGGTGACACGTGATCCAAAAATCAGGATTCAGAATAATATTTGCTGTGTGAGTTAATTATTTAGTGATTATATTTGTTGCTAGGTTTCAGGACTATTCTTTTCCCTTCCATACCAGGAGTTTCATTTAAAATTTTTCAAAACCAAGCTGATGCACTACATTTAAGCTCCACAGAACTGTTAAATTAACACAAATAAAATCCTTCAGGCAAGAGAAATTTGTAATAAAAAGTGCGAGAAAGAATCAGTGGGTCAGGCAGCATCTGTGAAAAGAGATGTTACTACATTACACTTAATTTATATGTTATGCTAAATTTACAATTCTTTCCCGTTTACATTTATTCAGATGAATGAAAGTTGTTCCTCATTTCTGTTCAATGCAATTCATTAATTCTTGTAAATGGGGTTCAGCTGGATGGATGATTCCTGAGGCAGAATCAACAAAATTATTTATAGACAAAATTTTATTTCATTTGGAATTTTTCTCGTGAACATTTAAGTAAATGTACTTTCACTGAAGTGTCTTACAATTGTATTCTCATGTAAGAACCAAAGTGGTCAAAGTTGAGTTCCTTGCATTTTGATAATTCTGCTTCCTTTCTCTCCCCAAGACCACAGAGATGAAATAATAAATTCATATATAAAGGTACCGTTACATCACATCAGGTCTGTGTAGGCAAATCAATATCCTTTTTCCTCCTTTTGGATCTTAATGTTTTTAAAATGCTGAAGCAAACTTGCTTTGTTTTTAAATATGTTTTATTTTAGTTTAATGTTTTAAAGCATGTTGTCAGGATCCCTGAAAATCAAACAGATGTTTGAGAAAATTGCCATGATCACCCTGGCATAATTGTGCAAAACTGACACATAATTTAAAATGTGATATTTCCCAATTTTTAAAAAATTTCTTTTGACCTCTGTTGATTATCAGGCAGAGTTCAAACAACCATATTTAAATATTCTATTGGGAATTAAGTTGCTAAATGTTTTACTGTGTGATGCAGTGGGTAAATGCAGTAATCAAAATTACTATTACAACAGATAAAGAATGTCTGAAATTCAGTCCTTTGCCTGTGCAAAGTAGGCTAATTTCAGGATGCACTGGAGCATCACAATTGGCCTCTCACTGCTCTCGTGCACCAGGGAGTGGAAAATAGGATAAGATTCTTGCTTTTGATACTTGGTTAAGAAATCATAATTGCCCTTTTACATAAAGAATTTAAAATAGACACAAACTACTAATTATGCTACAGCAGTTGCTTTTAATTTCTAAACTGACAATTACTCACTGCTGGGAAAAGTAGCTCCTCAAATAAGACAAAGAGCTTAAAACACAGACACAAATAGAATAAGCATCTGATTTGTCAATATGCAACTTTGAAAAACAACAAATTAGTGATCATTTTAAATGGCAGCTTTACTTCTTGAGTCCTTTGCATCATATTTAGTAAAAATATTGTCAAGTTGGTCAAAGTTAGGTTGTTTTCCCTTTAACTGCTTTAGTGCTTAAAATAACTAAAATCTTTAAATACTGCAGCTTTTCTATTAGCAAATATTTACAAAAAAATGCTGCAAATATTTGTTTAATTCTATTTTGACAGAAGGGTTTATTTTGCTCATGAGGTTAATATTATAATCAAGCCAAATCAAAAAAGCAATACACAAGCAATACAAAATGCACAAATGGTCAAAGTACTCATATTTTTGATAGATTTTATTTTGCTTTGCCAGGAAGGAATTGGATAAAAGTTATTGAAACTAGGATCTTCTGTGTAATGCACAATTGCCAGCAAAAGGACATGCAATTCCAAGACTTCTGCCAACAATTGACCTGTTACAATCAGGTACCTGAGTGCAACCTCCCTCTGCTTGTTGTGAAGAATAGATATTAATGGCTTCATATCCATAATTCTATACTGTGTTCCTGTTCTCGGGTGAATCGTCAGATGTTGAACAGAAAATAGTAGTGATTCGTTTCTGACAGGAAGAGCAGGAAAAATTGGCTATTTAAAGCAAAAGGCCGTCAGTTTGAAGGAAAATAGAATAAGCATCTGTATTCAGTGACTTTTTGTGGAAAATGTTGATGAATGAAAATTTTCTACATACTTTCTAATTAAATAACCACCAACAAAACTATATATGTGCATGAAAAGTTAATTAAATCACCAATAAACGTTGGAAATTCTTGGAGAAGGAATAGTAATTGACTTCATTGCTGTTGGCCTAGAGTGAAGGAGACAGTGTTCTTGCTGCTCAGTTTTTTTTTGTTGGCTACTTGCTCCCTTCTCTCCTTTTCTGCTCTGATGTTTCCTGTTCTCATTTTAAAAATGACTGCTTATTCCCCTGCCGATGGCTTTCCATTTCGTTTTGAGTCACTGGCTTAGCTATCAGCTTATGACACAGCCAGCTATTTCTAACTGGGACAACATTTAGGTTTCTATTAAATTCATTATTTTCTGAAATCTGTACGTGACTTTTGCACACAAAAACTAATGCTGCAATTTATTTTGCAAAACTTGCATTCGTTTCATTTAGGATTAGGAATTTGGCTGAGAGCTGCATTAACTGTGCAAAGCAGTGTAGTGATCATGGAAGTCAAGTGGCAATTGCTTTTCGGGATCAAATGGAAACTCTGGTGATAGCTGAACGTCTGGTGAACAATAACTGTTGTTCAATAGGTCCTTTTAATTTCAGATGAACTAGTCCACAATGGCTGAGATTGGGATACCCTCATTAACTATCCATATAAGCTTAGTTAATGATACCCTTCTCTGAATTGTTTCTATGTTTAAGAAATCACTCTCACACTTAGCAACATGAAAACGCTGAAAGGCACATTGGAGACATTAACATATCTTAATTTGTTTACCTGTTTGCTTTCATGATTTACATATCAACAAATTGTGAGTGGAAGGAGATTATTTGTATTGATAGCAGTTCTTAGGTGAATTATGGGAAATGAAAATTTTGACTGCACTTCACACATTGAAAATAAATAAGCCATTGTTTTAGGTCAACAGAAATATAACAATGTAATTCAGAGTACTTGTCACAGTTTTTTTATAAAGGTACTGATGGTGATGTTGGGACTGCATTTCTTGGAAGTGAGTAGGCAAATGTGGGTGTAACAAAATTAGGCACCAACACAATGATTTAATGTGCAATGCTTTCCTATAAGACCAGAAGAAATAGGAACCAGAATAGGCTTTTGGCACCTTGAGCCTGTTCGTCCATTCAGTAGGATACGACTGATCCTACCACCACTGGGACTTTACCCATAACATGGGAAATGAAATGGTCAGTTAATGGGTTTATTCCTGCTGACACTGGAAGTTTACCTGTGGTGGTGAGTGCTTGGGGCCAAATGTCCAGGCTGCCATTTAAATCCTTGTTGGATGTGGGCATGCCTCCTGTTCACACACTCTGGCCAAATGAAGCCCCCTTCCTGACCTGACAAACCTGAGCCCCCAAACCTTTTGCCAGAACTGCGTAGTCTGATTCCAATGAAACCCCAGACTTATCTTTAATTTCAGATTCATAGCCTCTCTTTTTGGGGGACAACAGTGAGAAGTCTGACAACACCAGGTTTAAGTCCAACCGATTTATTTGATAGTAAACTAACAAGCTTTTGGGGTTTGTCCCTTTGTCAGGTGAATGGAGAGTTCTGGCCTCAGACGGGGCATATAACAGCTTCCCAACAGTGGCCATTGCTCCCAGCTATGCTACTGGGATTGGAGAACTGTCTATTATCTGATTGCCTGACAGCTCTTGCAGGTAGGAATGGGGATGGAAGTTTCACTATATATTGGAAATAGCTTTATTGACAAAGCACTGGTTAGGTTTTAAAAAACTAAATAACATCATTTCAGTGACTTAAAACAGCAGCTTCTAAGAGGACTAAATATTTGCATGATATACCTCACAGGTTTGAAACCTATTAAAATGATGTCAGCTTGTCTGGGAGAACTGATCAAAGATGTTATCTGTTTCTTTACCCATTCACAAGACATCCATACTTTGCTTGTATATGCAATTTGGTGGGGACCAAAGGTACAGCACAGCAGTAGACCCTTTGGCCTGCCAAGCCTGCACCAATTATGATGCCCTAACAAAACTCAAAAAAACCTTCTGCCCTTTCTTGGTCTGTATCCCCTATTTCCTCCCTGTTTATGTCCCTATCCAGATGCCTCTTAAATGTTGCTAATGTGCCTGCTTCTACCACTTCCTTTGTCAGCGTGCTCCAGACACCCACTATACTCTGGGTGAAAAATCTCCTTGCACACCTCCCTTAAACTTTTCCCCTCTCACCTTGAACTTGTGGCCCCTTCCAATTAACACTTCTTCATGCATCCCGTCTATGTCTCTCTCAATTTTGTCAACCTGTATCAGGTCACCCCTCAGCCTCTCTTTCCAGTGAAAACAATCCTAGTTATTTAAACTGTCCTCATAGTCAACATCTTAGAGATCAGGTAACATCCCAGTGAACCTTCTTTGCACTCTCTCCAAAGCTTCCATATTCTTCCAGTAGTGTGGTGACAAGAACTGCAAGCAATCAAACCATTAGATGTATTCACTTTGAACAATGGAACCTGGCTGACAAATGAATTTACAATCTAATCATGACTAAACTGCGGACCTGGAATCAAGTATGTTATGCATCTTTGGGTAGCTAGTCAGTTGGTGAACTAAGTAAATCTCTGTGTTTAAAGAACAGAAGAAGAGATACCAAAAAAGTAGTTCTCTAGGAGGCACTCTTACTCTCTCTCTCTCCATCCATCCTGCAAACATGAGCCCTGCCTATTGTTTGACCAATTTTTGCACTGTGTGCAGCATCTAAAAACCAACCTGACAACTGCTGACTCCAGGAGATCAACTAGAAACTGTTTGCCACCATTTCTAAATTATCCCATCTCAGAATTTGGAAAGATCACTGGTCCCAATATGAAACCATCTAAGGCACTAATTGCCAAATCTGTATAGACCAGACTTTTGACCTTCTAAAAGCTGCTCAATCTACCCTCCTATTTTATATCACGTGTGTGTGTGTGAATGAACTCCTGAATGCATATGACAGACAGTTGGAGCATTTTTTAAATTTTACTTGGATTGTGTGTTAAGTATAATAAACACCATTCTCGTTACTGTTAATAACTTACGAGAAAACCTGTCTGTGCTTGTCTTTTACAATAACAGCACTGAAACAGTTGAACATTCACTGAATTAGCAAGCACAGTCTGTGATAGCTAATGTTGTACCGTTGTTTAAAAAGGGTAATAGGGATAATCCTGGAAATTATAAGCCGGTGAGTTTGACATCAGTGGTAGGGAAGCTGTTGGAGGGGATTCTTAAAGATAGGATGTATAAGCACTTAGAGCGTTGCGGTCTGATTAGGGGTATGTAGCATGGCTTTTTTAAAGGGAGGTCGTGCCTTATGAATCTGGTAGAATTTTTTGGGGAGGTGGCGAAAACAGTCGACGAAGGGCGAGCAGTTGATGTTGTCTATATGGATTTCAGTAAGGCGTTTGACAAAGTCCCTCATGGGAGGTTAGTTGAGAAGGTCAAGGCTAATTGAATTCAAGGACAGGTAGCTAGATGGATAAGTAATTGGCTTGGTAATAGGAGACAGAGAGTAATAGTGGAAGGGTGTTTTTCTAGCTAGAGGTCGATCACTAGTGGTGTGTCGCAGGGCTCGGTACTGGGACCTTTTCTATTTGTAATATATATATATAAATGACTTGGAAGAGGGAGTAAATGGAGTGATCAGCAAGTTTGCAGACGATACAAAGATGGCTGGACTTGCGGATAGTGAGGAGCATTGTCAGGCGATAGAGCAGGACATAGGCTGGTAGCTTGGGCAGATAGATGGCAGATGGAATTCAATCCTGATAAATGCGAGATGATGCATTTCGGGAGACAGAATGTAAAGGAGAGATATATGATAAAGGGTAGACCTATTAAGAGTATAGAAACGCAGAGGGACCTGGGGGTGCAGGTGCACAAGTCTCTGAAGGTAGCAGAGCAGGTGGAGAAGGTTGTGAAGAAAGCATATGGTATGCCAGCTTTTATAGGAAGGGGTATAGAGTACAAGAGCTGGCCTTTAATGTTGCAATTGTATAAAACATTGGTTAGACCTCATTTGGAATACTGTGTCCAGTTCTGGTCGCCTTGCTACCAGAAGGATGTGGAGACTCTGGAGAGAGTGCAAAGGAGGTTTACCAGGATGCTGCCTGGTTTGGAAGGTCTGAGTTACGAGGAGACGTTAGGCAAATTGGGGCTGTTTTCCTTAGAAAGACATAGACTTAGAGAAGATCTAATAGAGATGTACAAGATTATAAGGGGTATAGATAGAGTAAACAGGGTTAAGCTTTTTCCTAGGGATGGACTCAAATAGCGCGAGGGGTAATGGGCTTAGGATGAGGGGGGTAAGGTATAATTTGGATGCTGGGGGGGGCTTTTTCACACAGAGGGTTGTGGGGGTATGGAATGCCTTGCCAAGTAAAGTGATGGAGGCAGGCACAGTGGAGTTATTTAAGAGATACCTAGATGGGCACATGAACAGAATGGGAATGGAGGGATATAGAAAACTGATTTAAAATAGGGATCATGAGTCTTGGGAGTTCCCTGGGAAGTGTGTAAATTGTCGGTGATATTGATGTATTTGTTTTATCCTACAGGTACTTTGGTCTGCCTTGTGTAACAAGGGGCATACACGCAATGGGTCGTGAGAAGGCTGCTCTTGGATTTTGAGAGTGTCCTAGTGCTTCACATCGTTAGTGTACGCTTGACCTGGACCATTTGATGGGCAACACGACAGCTCAGTGACTATTGCTGTGCTGTGCAGATACATGGATTTGGGCCGATGTCTGTGGGAGTTTGTGCATTCTCCCTGTGCTTGCGTGGGTTTTCTCGGGTGCTCCGGTTTCCTCCCACATCCTAAAGATGTGCTCTTAGGCTGATTGGCAGAACAAATTCCCCCTAAATTGTCTCAAATTTGGTTCTAATGCATAGATTTATAAACATAGACAAGGATCGTGGGTAGAAGTGAGAACATCGAGGTGGTGTTGCGGGCTCGTTGGGCCGAAGGGCCTGTTTCCCGTGCTGTTTTGTTCTTTGTTCTTTATTAAAAAGCTGCTGCTAAACAAATACAGAGTGGGAAAAGACAGGAGCTACTTCACACCTGACTGGCTCAGGATGAGTGTAACAATCAACAGCCTGATATCACTAAATTGCTCAGGATGACCTGGCCCTTTGTTTTGTTTGTGTGAAATTCTTCAACAGAAGTCACTTGATAGACAAGAATTCTACATAAAGATAGGTAAACTAATGAATCATAAAGACTAAACTTGGACTAATTTTTATGGTACCACCTCTCCTTTAACAAAATGGCATTGGCAGAGTGCAGAGGGGAAGTGGTTTCCTCATCTTTTTAATGAAAAGTGATGAATGGAATGGGAAATTAATAAACAGAGGTAAGTAGAAAATTAGATCTTTTTGATTTTTGCCTGCACTATAGAAGAGGCATTGGAAAGATGGAATATTTCTTCATCTGAATCCAGATTAGTTCCATACTATATATTAGTGCTGTCAATAGCAGAGTCCTAGCATTTTGTTACCTGCCTGTCAATGTAGTTTGGGTGATTAAGAAAATTAATCAACTTGAATGATCATTTTACCTTTTAATGTAAGAGAAGAAAGTTGAGGGTGAAGAGACTACAGTTGATCTTAGCCAAAAAGCAAACTATGAGAAATGTTTGATTTTATTTCAGCTAACTTGTTGAAGAAATCCCTATACTATCTTATCTGTTGGAGAAATAGCTATGCACATGAAACTCTTCCATTACAACCTGAAAATTCTTAAGAATTATAATGGTTTTAAAGATGGTGTTGGTGCAGAATAGAGAGCAGAAGGATTTGAATCTGTTCCATCATGGCAAATTTCATCACTATCTAAATTTTTTTCTGCTTTGGTAGTCAGCGAAAAGACATCTGTTTGTGTTCAGATTTTTGAAACAATCCTGGAAGATTAGTGCTCAAAACTCTTGGCTCCAGTCTAATATGGAATCAGGCTTTGTGCAGGCTAAAGCATCTTCCCTTTGGAATCTACGGTTTTGTGATTCAAAATTGTCATGAAAAACTGGTGTCTTGGTGTCAGCCACACTGAAAATAAACTGAAGACCACTTCCATTTGTTGTTAACTATCTTGGCTTGATTGTAGAGTGGCACTTGAATCTCATTTTAAATATGACTTCACAGTTGTGTTAGAATTTCGCATGGTGTTACAGCCAGTCTCCAGTCATAATTTGTTAAGTTCCTGCATGGAATTCTGTTATTTTCCTGGGTGAGGAGGAATTAACAGGCTCTCTTTCTTTATTCAAACCTCAACTTTTAGGCTGGCAGGCACCAAACTGATCAGGGTGGGGAGCAGAAAAATTTCAGGTGGGATGGATACCTCCATCAGAAACCCCTCTTGACTGGAGGCACCTCCGTCCCGCCCCAAAGCCTCAGCTTAACACTGATACCCTAGTCTCTCTCCTCATGGTTCCCCCAGGATTCATCTACCCTCCCTCCTTTCCTAGAATCCCTGCCACCAACCTGGCCTCTATGTCCCAACACATACCCAGGCATGTTGCTGCAGTGTCTGTTGTGGCCACTGCAGCCAGGATGGGCTGGCGAGCTGTTGGCTATTCTGATTGGTTGGACTTTTATCCCAGGTGAGGACAGAAATCCTACTTGCTGCCAGTCAATGTTCATTAAAACTAACATGGCAGTGGGCCCATTAGAGTTAGTGGGGCTGTGTGCATTCCCCCCCCCCTCCCAACTCTCCTAATGGCAGAGTTGAGCCCTGCCACCCTCAAAATTTATGCCACAAAGTTAACGTGAACATACCACATGAGTATAGCAAAAATTCTTAAAAATCCAATGGTTGCTTTCACAAAATAATTGTGATACCCTCCAAATAATAATAATCACCTCTTAATTCAATTCTTCATACTCTCATCCTGACCCCTCTTCTGCCACCTCTACTATTCCAATGAAGCTCACTGTAAGCACGATGAACAGCATCTCATCTGTCAAGTCAGAACTTTACAATGTTCCAAGTTCAATATTGAGTTGAATAATTTTAGACTATAACCACTGTTCTTATTTTGCTTCCTTTTTTCTTTGCAGTTTTTAGTTTTTTCTCCTTTTTCTCGTTTGTGTTTTCAGATGACCGCAGTTCACATTCTGCTATTTACACCTCTGGACAAACCTTTACTTGTTGCATTACCATATCCTTTGGTTTTGCACTATTAACTCTTTAGTCATTTTCTTGTACCTTATTGCCACCCTTATGACTTTCACTTATTTAAAACACACTGTTTCTAATTTGGGGTTCGTCAAGTTAAAATGTTAACTGTTTCTTGCTGCAGAAGCTGCCTGACTTGCTGAATTTTTCCAGCATTTTCTGTTTCTATTTAACTTCTAGAAACAATAATATTGGACAAAATTAATTGTCACTTGGCCAAATGAGGGTTAATTGAGGAGAGTCAGCATGAATTTGTTAAGGACATAATGTGTTTAACTAACTTGCTGTAGTGTTTTGAAAAAGCAATAGAGAAGGCTGTTGAGGATCTGTTGTGTTATGTTCACGGACTACCAAAAGGCATTTGATGCACTGCAGGACAACAGAGTTGTGAGCATTCTAACATTACCACTATTCCAGGTGATCAACCCAGGTTCAGTGAAGAGTTCAGGGGGGCATGCCAAGAGAAACACTTGGCATATGGAAATACGCTTGTCAAACAACTTAGCAGTAAATAATATACAGCTGAGTGGTGACGCAACCAATGGATCAGATCAAAGCTCCGCAATCCTGTGGTATCCATCCGTGAATGGTAATGGACAATTAAACAAGTCACTGGAGCGGAGGATGCACAGTTATCTCATTCCTCACTGATAGAGGAGCCCAGCACATTATTGCAAAAGATAAGGCTGAACGATTCGCAGTAATCTTAAGGCAGAAGTTCCAAGTGGATGATCCATGTTGGTCAAAGTCAGGAGGTCCCGAACATTACAGAGGTCAGTCTTTGGTCAATTAGATTCACCATGTATTATTAAGGAAACACTAAGAGAATTGGGAAGTGCAAAGGCTATGGGCCCTGACAATAGGACTGAAGACTTGTGCTACAGAACTTGCTGTGCATCTCGTCAAGCTATTCCAGTACAGCTACAACATGGCGTTTACCGGGCAATGTGGAAAATTGCTCAGATATGTCCTGTACATAAGAAACAGGATAAATCCAACCTGGCCTATTGTCATCCCATCAGTCTGCTTGCAGTCATCTTTAAAGTGATGGAAGGGTCATCAACAGTACTATTAAGCGGCATTTACTCAGTAATGACTGGCTCACTAATGTTACACCAAGGTTACTGAGCTCCTGACTTCATTACAGCTTTGGTTCAAACATAAACACTAGAGCTGAACACCAAAGGTTCAGTGAGAGTTATAGCCTTTGATATTAAGGCAACATTTGACTGAGAATGGCATAAGAACATGAGAAATAGGAGCAAGAATAGACCATACAGCCCCTCGAGCCTGCCTCGCCATTCAATAAGATCATGGCTGATCTGTAGTGGTTCAGTACCACTTTCCTGCTTTCTCCCCATAACCCTTAATTCCCTTGTCAATTAAAAACCTATCCACTCTTGACTTGAACATATTCAGTGAAGAAGCCTCCATCACCTCATCAGGCAGAGAATTCCAAAGATTCGCCACCCTTTGCGTGAAGAAACCCCTCCGCAATTCCGATCTGACCACCCCCCCGCCTTCCAATCTTGAGGCTGTGCCCTCTAGTCCTGCTATCTTTGCTAAGCGGGAAGACTCTCTCAACCTCTACCCTATCCATCCCCTTCATTATCTTATATGTCTCTATAAGATCCCCTCTCAGCCTTCTAAACTCCAAAGAGTACGAACCTAGCCTATTCAGTCTCTCCTCATAATCCAACGCCCTCATCTCCGGTATCAGCCTAGCAAACCTTCTCTGCACCTCCTCCGAGGCCAATATATCCTTCCTTGAATGCGGCGACCAAAACTACACACACTACTCCGGCTGCGGCCTCACCCTATACAGCTGCAACAGAACCTCCTTACTTTTATATTCTATTTTTATATTCTAGGGCATCAAGAAACCCTAGCAAAACTGAAGTCATTGGAAATCTGATTGCAGTCATGCCTGGCACAAAGGATTAGAGGACAATCATAGCTCCTCGATATCGCTGCAGGAATTCTTTAGGGTAGTGTCCTAGCCCCAACCATCTTCAGCTGCTTCATCAATGACCTTCTTTGCTTTATGAGGTCAGAAATGGGGTTGTTACTTGATGACTACACAATGTTCAGTACCATTCAGAACTTGTCGGATACTGGAGCAGTCCATGGCCAAACACAGCAAGAGTTGAACAGTGCTTAAACTTGGGCTGATAAGTTGCAAGTAACAGTTGCATCATACAAGTGCCAGGTAATGACCATTGCCCCTTGTACTACCAATGGCATTATCATCACTAAATTCCTCACTATCAACATCTGGGAGCTTACAATTGGAGGAATATTTGTTAATGAGTTCCATATATATTTTTTTTTATATAACCTAGTCTTTGGATACAGGGCACAATTTCAAAAGTTGCAGATGATTCAAAACTTGGCAGCATTTTGAACTGAAGAGGACGGTGTGGAACTTCAAAAGAATATAGATGTTTTGGTAGAATGGTTGAATAATGACAGATAAAATGCAGTGCCCTGAAGTGTGAAGTGAGTGATTCATTGTGGCGTAAGCACATAGAGAAACAATATCAAATCAAAGGTACAACTTTGCAGCTGGTACAAGAGCATAGGATCTGAGTGTATTTGTGCATTATTCACTGAAGATGGCCAGACAGGTTGAAAGAGTGTTTGAAAAAGCATACAGTATTGTCAGCTTTTGGGCATAGAGCAAGGAGAAGTTATGTTTAACTCGGAAAAAGTACTGGTTCAGCATTAACTGGAGTACTGTGTTCAGTTCTGGGCACCACACTTTAGGAAAGGAAACTTTGGAAAAGATGTGAAAGCATCGGGAAGAGTGCAGATAGGATTCATAGAACAGTTCTATAGGTGAGGAACTTCGGTTCCATAGGTTGGAGAAGTTGGAACTATTTTCCTTGGAAAAGAGAACTTGAGACTAAATGTGATGGAAATATTCAAAGTTATGAAGGGTCCAGCTGTGGAAGTATCAGGACCGAGAGGGCACAGATTTAAGGTTACTGGCAAAAGAAGCAATGGAGGTGTGATGAGAAATCTTTTCGTGTAGCAAGTGGTTTGGATATGGAATGCATTTCTTTAGAGTGTGATGGGGGCAGATTCAATGAAAGCATTTAGAGAATTGAATTATTATCTCAAAATAAATAATGTACAGAGGAATGACAGTAGGTGAATTACTCATTTGAGAGCCGGTGCAAAAACAATGGGTTGAAAGGCCTACTTCTATGCTATTACAGTTCTGTGATTTTTAATAATAGATGTGTTTATTCAATGATACTAAATGGCATAAGATCGTCTCTTCATTGGTCAAATTGAGACAGTCCTAGAGCAATAGTAACCAATATAATATCCAAATAAATATACAGGAAATATGAGCAGGCAAAGGCTATGAGCCTGCTTTGCCTTTCAGTATGATTGTGGCTGATCTTGAGCTTAAGCTGTACTTTTCCACCCGCTCCCCATATCCCTCGATTTTCAAAATCTGTCTTTTCTCGCGTTACTAGAGGTCTGGAACCCAGCTTCAATTCTCGTCTCAGGTGACAATGAGTCTGCATGTCTCCCCAGTCTATGGTGTTCCAGTTTCTTCCCATAGTCCAAAGATGTGCATGTTAGGTTGATTGGCCATGGTAAATTGCTGCTTAGTGTCAAAAGGATTAGCAGGCCTGGGTGGGATATTGCAGGCTTGATGGGCCAAAAGGGCTTCTTTCTGCATCGACAGGATTCTGTGAAATTGAAATGGAGCCACAAATGGCGATGTTGCCGACATTTGCGAAGTTGGTAATACTTAAATAGTTTTGCATTTTGTTTTAATACGTGTAATCCACTGGGATATAGGTGTGAAGGCATTCCTCTTTGTCTCATCTGTCTCTCTCTGTGATTGATCTAGTCTTTACCACAGTTCTGACACAAGCAGATACTACTAGTGTCCAAAGCTACATTGTTGTGGTGAATTGTGTGCATAACATCAGCTTTTCAAATAGTAGCACTTTTATCTGAGTCCAAAAGGAGCATATTTCGTCCCCACTCCAGAATTTGAATCTACAAGCAGGCATCTTAGTGCAGAGGGAGCATTGTATCGTGAAGATGGCATTCTTAAATCTATCGTATGCATCATTTATAAGTTCCCTTAAGTGTCAAAACTATTATGCCCTGAGAAATGTTCTCTCAGACCAAAAATAGATTGACTACTCATTCCTCTTTCTTGCTGATGCGAGAGTTTTCTGAATACAGTTGTCTGCTGTGCTTTGCTTCACAACAAGTGACCACATTTCAGAAGTAACTAGTGTGATAAGATAATGTGCCAATATAAGGTCTTTCTGTTGTATATTGAAGGTTGTGATTCCAAAAGAACCTTATACAAATAGTGGTTTTTAATCTTCACCCTTTGTGTGGGTGCAATAAGAATGGATTCAAATGAATAGTTTTTGAACATTATGTTTGCACTATTCTTGCAATTTTAAATACTAATTTTAAAATTGTTGCTTATTGAACCTTGTTCTTTGTAAAGACGTGCTGTTTGCTCTATCCTGGTCTTAATCCAATCTCTTAAATTCCAAGAATAAAGAATCTGCAAAGAATCTTTTCTTGCACTAGGAGGTAGTTCAAGTAAAATGATGAAGAATAGCTTATTAACCTAAATTACACAAAATTGCAGCTTTTTAAATGGATTTTGTTAACTTTGATCTTGTTAATATGGTCAGCCAATTGTTTACGCTAAGTTTCATTTGGGAGATAATTTTTTTAGTTACATATGAAATATCAGCAGTACTACAAAAATTACAGGAATGAATCAGTGTATGTTTGTGTTCTTTTTTAAAAATCTGGTTTTGTATATGTTGTGAATGAAAATTTCTTAATGCTCATTTTATCATATATATTAAAAATCTTTAAATATGTTGGCACTTCTATGTCCACAATTGTGGTGGTATAATTATTCCAACATGCAAGTGGAAACTGATTTTGCCACCATTAGTGGGATAGTGGTTTTATCAAATAGCAAGTTTGCATATAAATATGAACATAGGAACTTACAAGGAAAATATTAAAATGAGAGAATGTTCTATTAAATATTGGGGACTGAATGAAGTTTGTTAGACCATTATACCCTGTTTTCTTGATGCCACTTCAGCCTTGTCTTTTCATGTGCAACTCTCTAGTAGATTGGCTTTTTATTTAAAACAAATACTGATAAGTTACTTCAATACAAAGCTGATTCCTCCACTGTGCACTACTTCACAGAGCTCAAAGCAATTCAAATGAAATGTTTAAGTGATTTTAGGTTTGTGACTGATGGGCCAAATGGTTTACTTCTGTGTTCCATTCTTCCTTTGTTAAAACCAGTCTAGAAACATGGAACCATAGATACTTTGCACAATGACTTATTTGTAAATAGTGTCTGGAATTAAAGTAAGTAAAATAATGTTGATGGATGCATTACCTGTAAAATTCCATTCTTATGTGCAGCCAATTTTCTGAATGCATGATACTCTGAATATCTTTTGTGCAGCATTTTGTGTGGAACAAAGCCTGCGTAGGACTATCCAGCCTGCTATAATACAGCTTCGTAGGAACATTAATGAGTGGGTAAATTTCAACCTTCAAAGATTGGTGTTGAAAACATTAATGCCAATCAGTCAGTGTTTTTTTTAAACCACAATGAAAAGAATGGTGCAGGATTCTCTAACCTTCACATTTAAATTAACTAAGCTTATACATAAACTTCAGGTAGAAAAGTGGAGACAAAGTGTGTTAATTATGTGTACATTACAAAGTAATCTTACCCCACTGAAACACATTGAATTAGATCCATCTTATTGTTTACTTTCTCAAATAAAAGTACATTTGAAAACTTCATAGAAGAAGATCATTGAAGATAGTTATTTCCAATGCAGTAAGTATTGATAAAACCCAATGTGTCCACTACAACTTGGTTTAGAATGCTTTAGGAAGCATTTCTACTGAAACAGAAAGAAAACTAACTTTATTTTCCGACTTTCCTTTTGAAGACTACCTTTTCACAAACCAGGGAACTAAAGCGAAGAGCCAAAATCCAAATTGTGGAATGTTATACTTTTGTATAATCTTCCACTGTAAATTACTTTGGCTCTTGTAATTTGGATAAGTTCCCTAGTGCCTACTGTCTTTCCAGTCTAGAGATCTATGCAAGCTTTCAGGAACGTTGATCATGAACAATAAACCTGTTCAGAGAATATAGATTGTATAATAATGAATTAGAGACATGGTGGTGGGGGGGGCAAGGAGGAGGAGGAGAGAGACAAAATGATAAAGAGGGGGAGGAGATATGGAGTCAGGTGAAGGTCAAAATAACCATTTATTACATTACATGCTGCTTCTTATATGCTCCTGGAAATGTAAGCAGTGTGTCTGTTTTCTTACTCTTTGCAGCAACAATCAAATGTTAGGATGAACTTGAGCATTACAGCAAGTTAAAGCATTTAAAAAAGGATATTAGAATTTGAAATAGAAATTTACCATGTCCCAAATAGAACATTTTCTATTTTTCTCTCAAATACTGAGCCCATATTCAGCCTCAACAAGTAATTCCTCAACTGCACTTGAACATTAAACTTTCTTACTGGTCTTGCATGGAATCTTGTTAAATAGTTTTCTGAGGGGAACAATTGTTTAAAATGTTTAAAGAGTAAATGCTGATAAAAGTGAAGATAGTTGCGGCAGTTACAATTAGAAGCCCGAGGTCTAAAGAAAAATTTTGTAAAATGCCTTGAATTATCTTTAATAGATGAAGTTAATTATCAATGCAGTATGCTTCAATGATTTGCCTTTTTTGAAGTGTGCAGCTAAGTCAGTAAATCCTCCCAATTAACTCCCTTGTTGATGTGCATCCTTATTTACAATTTAATTAATGAGTATAACAAACTTACCAAAAGATGGTTAAAGCTAATGCTTAGTAACGATTTTAAGGGAGCTATTGATGAACTCACTTAGTAGTCTCAATTAAGCTTGACTGAATATACATTCTTTAAAAGAAACTTAAATATATCATACACTAAAATATCTTCAGGGTGGCATACATCTGGTGTTGAGTTTTTGTTGCTATCTTTATTTTGTGCATTTAGTACAATTCCTTTCTGTGTGGCATTCAGTTAATGAAATGCAGATGAAAATATTGAACGTCAATAATTAACTGTAATCATTTCTAAAACTTGGCTTAAAGTAAACGAGTAATTTCAATTATAACCTCATAACATCTGCAGCATACTATAAAGAGCTTTTCAGTAATGTAGTTTATTGTGGAATGACACAGACCAACTGAATGTTAAATGAACCAAATGGGATAGCGGAAGAATAGAGAGTTATTTTCAGTGTTGAGAAGATCAAATTAGTAACACTGAAGAAGGAGGACAGTGATGTTGCCCATCCATTACTCTAACATTTGTAAATTCTCTTCACTCAGTATTAAGGAGATTGGCTTAGTTTTAGCTTCTTCACTGATGTTGGAATGATCATGGTAGGGAAGACTGGAAAAGCTGAAGGACGAATGGGAACAATCAAGGAAGTTCAGCCTTGTTTCTTGTCATAGTTTTATCTGCTCAGTGGTGGAATATCAAAGCAGTATTTTGTAGACAACTGAAGAAACCTATTCTTAAGCATGAAATCCATAAAGTTGATAGATGTTGTGTTAAAACCGGTTTATTCTCTGTTGGCCCGTACTTTTGGTCGTTGAGAAGTGTGGCTAAGAGAGTAACTCTCTCCCAGATTCTGGTGGTTGCAACAACACTAGAGTTCAAACTCTTAAGTCAGATCTCTGATTATATTAGGAAGGCATTTAGAGCTGGATCTCAACTTTCTGCATCATTCAAAATTTGTGAGACAGTATTGGCAATGAAACTTTTTTGTTTCTCCTTTCTGTGGCATTCACTCCAAAACAAAATTCTCATCTGGAACATTTTCTTTAATTCTGAAGTTGGAGTACATATCTACTACAATGATTTTTTGCTGGATTATATACATCTGGACATATGGAATTGGTCACTTCTTATCGAGTGTCACGTCTCCAAATCCTTCAGTTTTCAGTCAGAAGACTGTTATATTAACTAATTTATAATGTTGACTCAATTTGCCAGCTTAGCCTCACTGAAGAATTGGACATATACTCTCTTACCTTCTCCTCCACCCCCCCATGCTTATTCACATTTTCTTTCCCAAAAAAAAGTATTTGGGTCTTCCTGCTACTGTTGATGTATTTTGTTTCCCCCTGATTGACTGTAATGGCCAATATCTAATCTTGCCTGAGTCCACTAGTCCATTGATGAGTTTTACCATTTGTAATAAAAAGGTTGAGTGATTGAGTAGTGTTTTCCAGTGTCACTCAGAACACTTAAAATTCTGACTGCAGCATAGTGTGGAATATCTAGAAAAGAGACAAGTGATTTCAAATACTTGGAGATCAGAATTCACCACACTGAGAAACATGGGGAAAAATAAGCAAATGTTATATTTTTGTATGTTGGGATGTGAACTTTGCTGTTTAACAGAGCAGCAACGGCACCTCAAAGTGGAAAATTTTCCCATTAATTTGTTTATACTAACCATTATTTGTTTGAAAACTATTTACAGACTGTTGTCTAACCAGGGGAATGGATTCCTTTCAAATTGAAAACTTTTTTGTTTTTTTAAAAAATGAAACCATTTAGAAGCAAATAAACATACAATAGTTTGTTCCAGGATAGAAGGGTTACAAAATATACTGATCTATCATGCTGATGAATCCTGACCCTTTAAGTTGCAAGCACTCATGTCCTGTGTTGTGATGGGGGAAATACTGGATACACTAACAATCAGATTGCTTATATATTTCCTATTGTATACTGTTGATGTAAATTGCCAAAATACATTTTAGCAAACTAATCCCAGTTTTTAAATGTAGACCCTTCACTGTGTTTCAGTGTAGCCATGTAGCAGGTGCTTGAATTACATCACTTCAAATGCTGTAATATTTTGGTCCTGACTTGGCAATTTGCTGTTTCTGAATCTGTGCCCTTCAGCTGAATATGCAAGATTGTGTCAATTTTTTTTCACTCAGGGAAATATTTTAAAGAGACATTGCATTCAACAGCTCAGGATTTTCAATTCCCTGAAAAAGAAGTAATAGTCACCTTTAAACTAAAATAGTTGTTCACCTCTGTACAGTCCAGATTAAATGTCTCTGCCCAAAAATCAAAGCCAGAAATCACTGGAAATAGATCAGTAACTCAGCTGATAAAAGCTTCTATCTTTAAGAGTTTTGCAGCTGATAAGCTGCTGAGTTTGTGTATTTCTGGAGCTTCTTGAAGTGCTTGAATGCATATGAACAACAGCATAATTTATTAATAAACTTAAAATGCTGCTTAATGAACTCGATTCCGCACTGAAATATGAACATGACATTGTACTTTTCCATACTGATCCTCACTTAACCTATATGACAGGATATTAAAACATACTCCTACTCCACTGTGTTCTTTTATTGTGTATTGGATCAGTTGGCTGTAATGCTTTGTGAACTTTTTTGTTATATTGTTATAGAGGCATGGCAGTATTAAACTGAATTACAATCTATTCAAAGATAATGGTCAACCAAGTATGAAGACTCCATTCAGCATCATTTGTTTTACTTAATAAATAAAAACATGTTTCATATTTTTGGAATGTACCAAAGCACTTCACAACCAATGATTTGTTTTTGAAGTGAATTTGCAGGCATTTTACGCATAGCAAATTTTCTGCAACAACATGTGACATTAGTGAACAGTTAATCTGTTTTTCATAATGTTGATTAATGGACGACATTGGTTGAGACTGGAAAGACCTCCTAATTTGCTACAAAAAAATACAATGAGAAATTATGCATTTACATAAATAGCCAGTGTTATTGTTTAATATCTTATCTGAAAGATGTTTTGAAAGATGGCTTCTGAAAATGCAACACTCAGTCAACATTGAAGTGTTAACCGAAATTATGCTCTGACGTCACGATTTACCCATCAATAAAAGTTTGGAAAATCATTTCAGGTATGATGATGAAATTACCATTATCTCAAGCCACACATTCATCACTTCCTATTCCTACTCTCACTAGCACGTGGCACCATGGTAGTCCAGAAATTACTACCTCTGAGATCCTGCACTTTAACCTTCTGCCTAATTCTCTATATTAACCCTTCAGGACCTAATCTCTTTTCCTACTTATGTTATTGGAACCAAGATGTACAATGACCTCTGGCTGCTCACTCTCCCTCTTAAGAATGTCCTACAATTGCTTAGAGACATCCTTGACCCTGACACAAGGGAGGCAACACACCATCCTGGAGTCTTGACTGTGGCCACAGAAATACCTGCCTTTGCCTCTAACTAGCGAGTCCCCTATTACTAACTTGCTGTTTGCCTGTCCCTGTTCTACAACATAACACAGGCCTGGCTGCCACTGGTATCGCTCCCTCAACAGTATCTGAAATGATATATCTGTTTGAAAGGGGGATAGCCACAGGACTGTCTCTCCTGACATCTACCTGTGTGAACCTGTGGTGTGACAACTCCCAGTAACTTGTATCTATAATGCTGTCTGTCTCCTGTATCGTCCACAGTGCATTCACCTGCCACTCCAACCAAACAATGCAATCTATGAGAAGCTGCAACTGGAATAATTCCTGCAGACAATGTTGGCAGGGAGACTAGATTGCTCCCTAATCTCCCACTGTCCTAACTGCCATACAGCCCTTATATAGATAAGAGAATAAAAGAATTGCAACTCACCTTTCCCTTACTTGTGGTCCTCCCGACAATTTTTTGGTTAAAGGAAGAGGTAGGGAGGAAAACACTGAAGTTGTGTTTAGAGTTTAATTGTCGTTTCACAATAGCTCTTCTACAAACCACCTTCTGGTCACAGTGACTTCACCTATGCAAATATTATCTCCAACCACCAATCACCTTCACTGCTCTGCTGCCCTCACCTGTACACTTGCCTTCACATGAAGAAGGAAGGTGTCTCCTGGAAACTCACCTTCTGGTCGCAGTGACTTCACCTGTGCAAATGCTATCCCCGACCGCAAATCACCTTTGCTGCTCTGCTGCCCACACCTGGACAAAGGTGAAGGCAACAAGTGTTTGGAAAGTACTGATGAAGGAGCCTTGGCAAATTGCAATAGTGTATCTTATATAAGGTACACACTGCTGCCACTGTGTAATGGTGGTGGAGGGAATATGATGAAATATTGATCAAGCCTGCTGCTTTGTCCTGGATGGTGTTGGACTTCTTGAGTGATATTGGAGTTGCACTTTTAAAATCATAGAATCCCTATAGTATAGATGGCTTGGGCCATCGAGCTTGCATCAACAACTCCAATAATGTCCTATCCCTGCACTAAGATGCAATTTGCCATGGCCAATACACCTAACCCGCACATCTTTGGAATGTGGGAAGAAATTGGAGCACCCAGAGGAAATCCATGCAGACACAGGGAGAATGTGCCAACTCCTCACAGGCTGTCACCCAAGCTTGGAATTGAATCCAAGGATCCCTGGTGCTGTGAGTCAGCAATGCTAACCACTGTGCCACTGTGCTGTCCTCATCCGGGCAAATGTCTGAGGGAAGACAGATGAGCTAGTAGCAATAACAAAGGATGCTGGAAAACTTTGGCGTGCCTGCAAGTGTTTATTAGGAGGGAAACACAGATGAGATGGTAGTTGGCTGGATTGGATTTGACCTTTTTTTGAAATGAAAACATACTTCGGCAAATTTTCACATGTCAGACAAAAGCCTGTATTGTGGCTGTATGGGAATGGCTTGGCCAGAGGCACAGTTATTTCTAGAGTATACATTTTCAGTATTACAATTGTCAGGACCTATAGTTTTGCTGTACCTGGTGCCTTCAGCTGTTTTAAAGTCATGTAAAGTGAATCGAATTGATCAAAGTCTGGCTTCTGTAATGATGGACACATTTGGAGGAGGTCAAGGTGGATCATCTACTCAGCACTTCTGGCTAAAGATGTTTGTAAATGTTTCAGCCTTATCTTTTGCACTGATATGCTGAACTCCCCTATCATGAAGGATAGAAATGTTCATGATGCTTCCATCCCCTGTCAATTGTTTAATTAACTACTACTATTCCTGGCTGGAAATAGCAGGAACGCTGGGCTTTAATTTGTTCTCTTGGTTGCTTTTCTCTGTCTATTGCATGCTGCTTCTGCTGTTAAGTGCACATATGGTCCAGTGTTGTAGCTTCATTTTTAGGTATGCAAGGTGCTGTTTCTGGCATCCTCCCCTAGATGTTCTTCCCTGCGTCTATGTGAGTTCTTTCCACGTGTTCCAGTTTCTTCCCGCAGTCCAAAGATGTAGGTTGGATGGATTGCCTATGATAAATTATCCTTAGTGTCTCAAGATCTTTGGATTGGGGGATTAGCACAGTAAATTTGTGGGAAAGAGCCTGGATAAGCTACTGTGTTGGAGAGTTCACTACAGACTTGATGGGCCAAATGGTCTCCCCTGCACTGTAGGGATTCTATGACTTCTGATTAAACTAATGTTGTTGACCTAGTTTGATGTTCATGGTACAATGAGGGATCTGTTAAGCAATGAAATTGTAGTTAAATACAATTCTGCCCAATATACTTGATGGATGCCAAGTTTTGAGCTACCACATGTGTCCTGAATCTATCCAATTTAGCACTTGATATTGTCTGTCAACCCATTAAGGAGGATATCCTTAATGTCAAAATAGGACTTCATCTCCACAGGGACTGTGTGGTGACCATTCATACTGAGGACCAGATGCATCTGCAATGGGTAGATTAGTGAAGGAGAGATCAGTGAGATTTTTTCTTCTCTTTCAAGCATTAAGCTGGAGTAAATTTGATTCATCAGCTGAGGGAGAGTGAAAAATAATATTTCGCAGGATATTTACTTGCCCTTGTTTGGCCTAATGCTGCGAGATGACTTGTGGTGAGAACTCCCAGGGCAACTCCTTTCTGACTGTTTATCATTGTGCCCCCGCCTGTAATTAATTGTTCTATTATTGCGACATGACATATATGAGACTGTGATGGAGGACACAGGTTGTACTGATTTCAAAACTTTTCAAAACGTAGTAAGTATGTTGCTGATTGATTTTGATGTAGAGATGCCGACGTTGGACTGGGGTAAACACAGTAAGAAGTCTGACAACACCAGGTTTAAGTTCAACTGATTTATTTGATAGTAAACTCACAAGCTTTGGAGGTGTTTCGACTCTTCGTCTGGTGAATGAGGTGTTCTGGTCTCATAACAGCACAGACAGTTTACAGACTACTGATTAATATGCGAATCTTTACACCTAACCTGCTATTCAAGTCTTAAAGTGAAAATACAGATGCATGGGATTGAGGGTGATTTAGCAGTTTGAATCAGGAATTGGTTAGCTGATAGAAGACAGAGGATGGTGGTTGATGGGAAATATTCAACCTGGAGTTGAGTTACAAGCGTGTAGCTCAGGGATCTGTTTTGGGGCCACTCTTGTTTGTCATTTTTATAAATGACCTAGATGAGGCGTAGAAGGATGGGTTAGTAAATTTGCTGATGACACCAAAGTCGGAAAAGTTGTAGACAGTAAGGATGGATGTTACAGTTTGCAGAGGGACATAGATAAGCTGCAGAGCTGGGCCAAGAGATGGCAAATGGAGTTTAATATGGAAAAGTGTGAAGTGATTCACTTTGGCAAACGTAACAGAGTACAAGATATAGGGCTAATGGTAGGACTGTTAATAGTGTTGATGAGCAGAGATCTCAGTGTACATGTGCATAGCTCCCTGAAAGTTGGCACCCAGGTTGATAAGGTTGTTAAGATGGCATATGGTGTGTTAGCTTTTATTAGTAGAGGGATTGAATTTCGGAGCTGTGAGGTCATGTTGCAATTGTACAAAACTCTGGTGTGGCCGCACTTTGCGCACAGTTCTGGTCGCCGCATTATAAGAAAGATGTGGAGGCATTGGAAAGGGTGCAGAGGAGGTTTACCAAGATGTTGCCTGGTATGGTGGGAAGGTCTTATGAGGAAAGGCTGAGGGACTTGAGCTTATTTTTATTAGAGAGAAGAAGGTTAAGAGGTGACCTAATTGAGGCATACAAGATGATCAGAGGGTTAGATATAATGGACAATGACAGCCTTTTTCCTCGGATGGCTAACATGAGGGGACATAGCTTTAAATTAAAAGGTGGTAGTTATAGGACGAATGTCAGAGGTAGGTTCTTTACTCAGAGGGTAATAAGGGATTGGAATGCCCTACCTGCAGCAGTTGTAGACTCGCCAACCTTGAGGGTGTTTAAATGGTCAATGGATAGGCATATGGATAACGTTGGAATAGTTTGGGTTAGAGGGTTATTAGATTGGTTCCACTGTTTGGTGCAGCATTGAAGTCTGAAGGGTCTGTACTGCGCTGTAATGTTCTATGTTCTACGTAAAGTGGCTAACAACGTGAGTAGAAGGAGCACTGCGCACGGGTTAAAGAGATGTGTATTGTCTCCAGATAGTACACTAAGTGAGGTTTTGCAAACCCAGGCAAGTGATGGGGATTACAGATAGCGTGACATAGAACATAGAACATAGAACATAGAACAATACAGCACAGAACAGGCCCTTCGGCCTTCGATGTTGTGCCGACCAAAATAAAAAGAATGCCCCTCCAAACTAAACCATTCCCTTCTCTTCCATATACTTATCAATTAACCTCTTCAACGCCACCAAACTTGGCGCATCTACAACAGCTGCAGGCAGGGCATTCCACTCCCTAATCACTCTTTGAGTAAAGAACCTACCTCTGATATCCGTCCTATAACTCATACCCCTTAATTTAAAGTTGTGTCCCCTCGTGCTAGCTTTCTCCATCCTAGGAAAAAGGCTATCACTGTCCACCCTATCCAAACCTCTAATTATCTTATATGCTTCAATAAGATCCCCACTTAGCCGCCTCCTTTCTAACGAAAACAACCTCAAATCCTTCAACCTCTCTTCATAGGAACTGCCCTCCATACCAGGCAACATCCTGGTAAACCTCCTCTGTACCCTCTCCAATGCCTCCACATCTTTCTTATAATGTGGCGACCAGAACTGCACACAATACTCCAAGTGCGGCCGCACTAGAGTTTTGTACAGCTGCAACATGATGCTGCGGCTCCTAAATTCAATCCCCCTACCAATAAAAGCTAAGACTCCATATGCCTTCTTAACAACTTTATCCACTTGACTGCCTACTTTCAGGGATCTATTGACACATACACCAAGATCCTTCTGTTCCTCAACACTATTAAGAGCCCTACCATTAGCCCTATACTCTACACATTTATTGTTCCTGCCAAAGTGCATTACCTCACACTTTTCCACATTAAACTCCATTTGCCACCTCTCGGCCCAGCTCTGCAACTTGTCCAAGTCACTCTGTAAACTAAAACACCCCTCTTCACTATCTACCACACCACCAACTTTAGTATCATCTGCAAATTTACTGATCCATCCCTCAATACCCTCATCCAGATCATTTATAAAAATTACAAACAGCAGGGGCCCCAAAACAGACCCCTGAGGCACACACTCGTCACCGAACTCCACGATGAATATCTCCCATCAACCACCACCCTCTGTCTTCTATCTGCCAGCCAATTTCTAATCCAATTAGCTAAATCACCCTCTATTCCACACATCTGCATTTTCTGTAGAAGTCTTCCATGGGCCACCTTATCAAAAGCCTTAATAAAGTCCATATATACTACATCAACCGCCTTACCCCCATCCACCTCTTGGTCACTTTCTCAAAAAACTCAATGAGGTTAGTAAGGCATGACCTACCCTTCACGAAACCATGCTGACTATCCCCAATCAATTCATTTCTCTCTAAATAACTATAAATCCTATCCCTAATAATTCTCTCCAATACCTTGCCCACCACAGAAGTAAGACTCACTGGCCTATAATTCCCAGGAAGGTCTCTCTTCCCCTTCTTAAACAATGGGACCACATTCGCCATCCTCCAGTCCTCCGGAACCACACCCGTAACCAACGAGGACCTGAAGATCAGAGCCAGAGGCTCTGCAATCTCCTCTCTTGCCTCCCATAGAATCCTAGGGTAAATCCCGTCCGGCCCAGGGGACTTATCCAACTTCAAACCCTCGAGAATTTCTAACACAGCCTCCCTATCTACTACAATACTCCCCAATTTGCAACCCTGTACCTCAGTGCTCTCCACAGCTACATTTCCAGCACTCTGCGTGAATACCGAAGAGAAATATTTATTCAGTGCCTCGCCAATCTCTTCAGGCTCCACGCACAACTTCCCACTGCTATCTATGACTGGCCCTAATCTTGCCCTAACCAATCTTCTATTCTTAACATATCGAAAGAAAGCTTTAGGATTCTCCTTAATCCTATCAGCCAACATCTTCTCGTGTCCCCTCTTAGCTCTCCTCAATTCACTTTTTAGCTCCTTCCTGGCTAATCTATAGCTATCCATTGCACTAACTGAGCCTTCAAGCCTCATCCTGACATAAGCCTCCTTTTTCTTCTTAACCAGCAAATCAACCTTTTTCGTACACCAAGGCTCTCTTACTCGACCATTTCCTCCCTGCCTGACAGGGACATACTTATCAAGGACTCGCAGCAGCTGCTCCTTGAATAAGCACCACATTCCAGATGTTCCCCGTCCCTGTAGTTCCCTAGTCCAATCTATGCACCCTAATTCTCTCCTGATGGCCTCATAATTACCCTTCCCCCAGCTATAACTACAGCCCCCAGCTTCATGCCTATCCCTGTCCATCACTAAGGTGAACGTAACCCAATTGTGGTCACTATCACCAAAATGTTCACTAACTTCCAAGCCTAACACCTGGTCTGGCTCATTGCCCAGCACCAAATCCAATGTAGCCTCACCTCTAGTTGGCATGAACCCAGGATCCCTGTTGAGACCATCCTCGTGTGCAGAACTTGGCTATCAGTCCCTGCTCAACAACTCTGCGCTGTCATGTGTTGTGAAGGCCACCTTAGAGAACGCTTATCCGAAAGTCACAGGCCAAATGCCCGTGATTGCTGAAATGTTCGCCAACAGGAAGGGAACAGTCTTGTGATTGTCGGGCGATGTTTAT
This sequence comes from Sphyrna mokarran, assembly GCA_024679065.1. NCBI lineage: Eukaryota > Metazoa > Chordata > Chondrichthyes > Carcharhiniformes > Carcharhinidae > Sphyrna > Sphyrna mokarran. The sequence goes on from JAGIQG010000005.1 coordinate 73,553,149, forward strand.
TCATCCGCTGTTGTAGTGTCTGCATGGTCTCCCCAATGTACCATGCTTCGGGACATCCTTTCTTGCAACGTATTAGGTAGATAATGTTGGCCGAGTTGCAAGAGTATGTACCGTGTATGCGGTGGATGGTATTCTCACATGATGATGTCATCCATGTCTTGCAGAGGTTGCTATGGCAGGATTGTGTGGTATTGTGGTCACTGTTCTCCTGAAGCCTGGTAGTGTGCTGCGAACAATGGTCTGTTTGAGGTTGCACGGTTGTCTGCTCCACTCACATTGTTAGCCACTTTAAGACTTGAATAGCAGGTTAGGTTTAAAGATTCGCATTCTAAATCAGTAATCTGTAAACTGTCTGTGCTGTTATATGTGCTGTCTGAGAACAGAACACCTCATTCACCTGACAAAGAGGTCGAAACACCCTGAAAGCTTGTGAGTTTACTATCAAATAAATTGGTTGGACTTCAACCTGGTGTTATCAGACTTCTTATGCTGATTGATTTTGGCAGAGGTCCTCAAATGCAGAGTCGAATTATCCCTTCATCTTTTTATATTCCTAGGTGAAGACTGTGAAGGGTAAGATCCTGGCATGGATAGAGGATTGGTTGACTGGCAGAAGCAAAGAGTGGAGATAAAGGGGTCTTTTTCAGGATGCAGCCGGTGACCAGTGGTGTGCCTTGGATCAATGCGTATACACTAACGATTTGGAAGAAGGAACTGAAGGCACTGTTGTTAAATTTCTAGATGATATAAAGATATGTAGAGGAAGCAGGGGCTATAGTGGGATTTGGACAAGTTAGGAGAGTGGGCAAGGAAGTGGCAGATGGAATGTGTGAGGTTATTCACTTTGGAAAGAAGAATGGAAGCATAGACTATTTTCTAAATGAGAAAATGCTTCGAAAATCAGAAACACAAAGGGACTTCGGAATCTTTGTTCAAGATTCTGTTAAGGCTGCCATGCAGATTCAGTCTACAGTTGGGTAGGCATTCATGTCGAGAGAGCTAGGATACAAGAGCAGGTGTGTACTTCTGAGGTTGTGTAAGGTTCCGGTCAGACTCCATTTGGAGTATTGTGAGCAGTTTTGGGCCCCATATATAAGGAAGGATGTACTGGCCTTGGTTCACAACAATGATCCCTGGAATAAAAAGCTTATATGAGGAACGGTTGAGGACTCTGGGTCTATATTCATTAAAGTTCAGAAGATCAGAGGGGATTATTAAAACTTACAGAATACTGCGAGGCCTGGATAGAGTTGACGTAGAGGGGAGTTTCTGTTAGAAGGCAAAACTAGAACTGGAGAGCACAACCTCTGGCTTCAGGGACGATTCTTTAAAACAGATGAGAAACAATTTCTTCAGCCAGAAAGTGGTGAATCTGTGGAACTCTTTGCTACAGAAGACTGTAGAGGCCAGGTCATTGAGTGTCTTTAAGACAGCGATAGATTCTTGATTAATCAGGGGGTCAAGGGTTATGAAGAAAAGGCGGGAGAAGGGGGATGAGAAAAATATCAGCCATGATTGAATGGTGAAGCAGATTCGTTGGGCCGAGTTGGTTAATTCTGCTCCTATGTCTTATGGTCTTATGACTGGTTAGCTCATCCAGTTTTGTTCTTAATAGACCTTTGATACAACTGAGTTCCTTGCTAGGTCATTTCAGAAAGCAGTTGGGGGTTAACTACTGTTGGAGTCACACGTAAGTCAGAAAGGGTAATGATGATAGATTTCCTCCCATAAAAAGCATTATTAAACCAAGTGGGATTTTATGACAATCTGGTAGTGTTATGATCATCATAACTAAGATTGCCTTTTTTTCCCGTTCTGAATTTGTTAATTAATTGAATTGTTGGCAGTGCAGCTGCTGTGATAGGATTTGAACTTATGGATCCAGATCATTCAGTGCATTACAAGTCCAGTAACATTACTATTATGCTACTGATCTCTATAATCTGCGAAATCGGCTGCAAAGTTTCTCTACATGATGGTGATTAAGTTCATTCAGGTCATTAATTGCCCGTGAATTCAAACAAAGACATGAAAGCAACTTTTGTGTATAAATGGAAATGTGTTCTTTCTTTCTGCTATCGAAAAATTTGATGTACATCCTAATTGAGCTAATTGTCAACACTAAGTTTTACAAGAAAAAGTCCAGTATTTTGAGAATTTCTGTAACAATAGTTGATCTTCAGCATTTCTTAACATTGTTTGGCTATCCGAAATGTTGCTTGTAGAATAAATTTGATAAGATATACTTTTCAAATAATATTTAGTCAGTGTACATATTACTGACTGTGAAATTGATGTTGGTTGTCTGTCATTTCCCAGAGCTTGAGGATATCCTGTTTGTATAATTGCTGGTCTATATTGAAAATATGTAGACGTGATTATTACCAGTAGTATGAATAATTGTACCAGCCGGCTGGTCTGTGGTCAGGCACTGTCTAGAGTAGAAATGTAGAACTGTTGACACAGAAGTTCACAGAAGTTACTGAATTCCAGAGGTCTTGCTTTAATTCCAAAAGCAACATCATAATTTTTGGATTGGAGTATAAATACTACTATTAATAATTATATAATTTTATTAAACAATTTTGTTATGTTAGCTGTGTTACATGGCTCCCTTACAATGAATAAGATTTGTTGTTGTCAGCAATGATGTTTTGTCCGGTAGGAATAAACTGACTAAATTTATTGGTAGTAGAGATTGGACAAATAACAAGACTAAATACTTTATGATTAATTGAGAGCAACATCTGGCATTAAATGCCGACAAAGAAATACTAGCAGTTCTTAGTTATATATTAGTGGACAATAGCATATTACATTGTCATCAAAACTCCAAAATCTTGTTTTCATTTTGTTCTAGGACATAAGAGGCTTAGTGTGATTATTTGCTGGCATGGAGTTGGAAGGCTGCATAATGTTATACATTTCAAATCACATAATTGAATTTTTCTTTAACCAGTCATATTCATGGTTTTAGTCCAAGGCTTCACTGAAAGAGATTGTTAAACAGTTATCTAATACTTGATAATATTAGAATAGATAACATTTCTTAAATGTTATGCTTCTTAAAGCAGAACAGTTTGATGCATTTTTGCACAGATTTCACCACGCTAATGGATAACAGGATGAGCAGATATTTGCTTTGTTTTACCACGAACCCTTTTCCTCCTTTGGCCCTGTCTCTTTTCTGTTTTTAAATCGGTTCCTTCCAAATGTCCTATTGTCAATTTTCTTTAATTTATTAATTTTACCTGTTTTGAGTTTTAATTAACATTCCAAATTTGTTTTTTCCTCTATCATTTTTGTTTTACTTGACCTCATTTTTCTCATTTTACATTTACCTTTGGAGCAGTGAGATTTCCAAAAATGATTAAGAGATATGGATAAAGACCATTGCCCTTCTGAAGAGCAATTAGGACAGACAATAAATGAATAAAAAATGTGGTAGAAGATTCAAAGCTTTTCTTCATAAATAATCAGGGTAATTCAAATAGGAATGCCATTTTGGCCATCTTCAGTTCACTCATCCATAAAATTCCTAAAGTTCGTTGTATATAGCCGTTTATTAATGATTCATGAAAAATGATTTGGCCTCCACAGCACAATGTGAAAGTTTGCTATATCTTTTGAAAAGTCATTAATATGAAATTTTATTTCTGTTTTTCCATTAATGTTGCCTGACTGTTAAGTATTTCTCACATCTTGTGTTTATATTCAGATTTCCAGCATCTACAGTATTTTGCCTTTTGTGGAGATTGTTTAATCTGTTGATCTGTATGAATATGAAATGCTTGACATTGTCCCTAAATTTGCTTTTCATTAGTTTGAACTATTGTTTTCCCTTGTTCTGCTCGAATAGTTTAGTTCTGGTTCTACCTTTTGTATACAATTTACTATTTTCCGTAAATCTGTAAGAGCACCATGAAAGCTGGTGGAATTTGAATTCCGTTAATAAAACTGGACTATAAAACTAGCCATGTCAATGGAGATCATGAAACTATCATTGATTGTTATAATAAGCATTAAGTTTACAGAAGACTATGGATTTGTCTGCATCCAGATACACACAAGCAAATAGAGAGGGCAAAAGAGGAACAAGAATGATAAAGCCTTTGTTGAAAAAGATGACTAACAATTATCAATGTTGACCAACCATTTCACACTGCTGCAGAATGGTTGACTCTCTTAGGACTTTTGAAGGGAAGATAACTACTGATTCGGCTTTCTGTTCTTCCACATACACCTGTGCCAATCTTAAAGCAAAATTAAGAAATAGCGATAGAGAAAGGAAGGATGTGTATTATGCAAATCAAGCCAGAAACTAATCAATATCATAGAATACCAGATTTACCAAAACTCCAACTTGGAGAATCACTCTGATTTAGAACCAGAATTACAAAGGTCAAACTCTGGGTTGAAACTCTACGTCTATGACCTTATCTTTATAGAGACTGTAAATGGAATAGTGAGAAGAAACAGAATTGCACTTGCATCTATGAGCAGATCATCAACAGAATGGATCAACTATCCAGATAATCAGGAAGACAATCTGAGCAGAGAGCTATTGGGCTCTGAAGATTCACATACAGCATTCAAGAGAGATCATAGGAAACTTGAATCCTCTTCATCCTCAGAGAGAACTAAGCACAAGGTTGAGGAAATCGGTTCTCTGCTAAGTCTTGTACTATAAGAGGTCTGACAACATCAGTTTAAATCCAACAAATTTATTTGATAGTAAACTTGCAAGCTTTCGACTCTATGGCCTTCATCAGGCAAATGAGGTATTCTGGTCTCCAACAGCACACACACCAGCATAGACTGTTTACAGATTACTGATTTAGAATGCGAATCTTTACACCTAACCTGCTATTCAAGTCTTAAAGTGGCTAACAATGTGAGTGGAAGGAACACTGAGCACAGGTTAAAGAGATGTATATTGTCTCCAGACAGCGCAGTAAGTGAGGTTTTTTGCTAACCCAGGCAAGTCATGGGGGTTACCGATAGTGTGACATGAAGCCAAGATCCCTGTTAAGACTGTCCTCATGTGTGCGGAACTTGGCCATCAGTCTCTGCTCAACAGCTCCGGGCTGTCGTGTGTCGTAAAGGCCCCCTTGAAGAACGTTTACCTGAAGGTTGGAGGCCGAATGCCCGTGACTGCTGAAGTGTCGCCAGTAGGAAGGGAACAGTTTTGCCTGGTGATTGTCGAGCGATGTTCATTCATCCGCTGTCGTAGTGTCTGTATGGTCTCCCCAATGTACCATGCTTCGGGACATTCTTTCTTGCAACGTATTAGGTAGACAGTGTTGGCCGAGTTGCAAGAGTATGTACTGTGTACCTGGTGAATGGTATTCTCACGTTTGATGATGTCATTCATGTCGATGAACCGACATGTTTTGCAGAGGTTGCTGTGGCAGGGTTGTGTGGTATTGTGGTCACTGTTCTCCTGAAGGCTGGGTAGTGTGCTGCGAACAATGGTCTGTTTGAGGTTGCGCGGTTGTCTGAAGGCAAGAAGTGGGGGTGTGGGGGTGGCCTTAGCGAGATGTTCATTATTATCAATGATATGTTGAAGACTCCAGAGAAGATGTCGTAGCTTCTCTGCTCCGGGGAAGTACTGGACAACAAAGGGTACTCTGTCCACCGTGTCCTGTGTTTGTCTTCTGAGGAGGTCAGTGCGGTTTATCGCCGTGACACGTCGGAACTGTTGATCGATGAGTCAAGCGCCATATCCTGCTCTCATGAGGACATCTTTTCAGTGTCTGGAGGTGTCTGTCACGATCCTCCTCCTCTGAGCAAATTCTGTGTATATGGAGGGCTTGTCCGTAGGGGATGGCCTCTTTAACGTGTTTAGGGTGGAAGCTGGAGAAGTGGGGCATTGTGAGGTTGTCTGTCAGCTTGTGGTACAGTGAGGTGCTGAGAAGGGGCACCTTCTCATTGGACACAACCAATGTTGTCTTTACAACGTATTGGACCAATACGTTGCAATAGGTCCAACGTATTGCAACCTAATACGTTGCAAGAAAGGATGTCCCAAAGATTGGTACATTGGGGAGACCATACAGAAACTACGACAGCGGATGAATGAACTTCGCTTGACAATCACCAGGCAAAATAGTTCCTTTCCTGTGGGCGAACACTTCAGTGGTCATGGGCATTCGACCTCCGTCCTTCGGGTAAACGTTCTTCAAGGGGGCCTTTACGACACACGACAGCGCAGAGCTGCTGAGCAGAGACTGATGGCCAAGTTCCGCACACATGAGGACAGTCTTAACAGGGATCTTGGCTTCATGTCACACTATCTGTAACCCCCATGACTTGCCTGGGTTAGCAAAAAAGCCTCACTTACTGTGCTGTCTGGAGACAATATACATCTCTTTAACCTGTGCTCAATGTTCCTTCCACTCACATTGTTAGCCACTTTAAGACTTGAATAGCAGGTTAGGTGTAAAGATTTGCATTCTAATCAGTAATCTGTAAACAGTCTGTGCTGGTATGTGTGCTGTTGGAGACTAGAATACCTCATTTGCCTGATGAAGGCCATAGAGTCGAAAACTTGCGAGTTTACTACCAAATAAATTCGTTGGATTTAAACTGATGTTGTCAGACCTCTTACTGTGTTTACCCCAGTCCAATGCTGGCATCTCTACATCAAGCCTTTTACTGACCATAGTTCGTAGAATAGTCAATAAAAAATAAAGTTTGCCAATGGCCTAGCTTCCAGCTGTTTCCTGACAAAAGACAACCTAATCTCAGAGCCACAATGATAGTAGCAAAGAAGTTGCTAATTTAAATAAAATGTGGTTTGATTCCATAATCGAGGACAACTACATCCAACTTGTACTCCTATGCCCTGACTTTTTTGCTGTTTCTCCCTTCCTGTTGCATTTATCCTGATGGTGACTCAATGTATTACTTCTTGCCTCCTCTTACTGTGTATGCAGATTCATGGCTTTGGGGGAAGATTGCTTGTCTGCCACTTCCTGTCTTTTCTCCACAGCATGCTGGTAATTTTGCATTGATAATTGAAATCAGTAACTGATAATAATTTGAGATAATTTAGGGAGAATTTGTTTTGCCAATTAGCCTAAGAGCACATCTTTGGGATGTGGGAGGAAACCGCAGCGCCTGGAGAAAACCCACACAAGCATGGAGAGAATGCGCAAACTCCCACAGACACAGGCCCAAATCCATGTATCTGCACAACACAGCGATAGGCAATACGAAAGCTCAGTGACTATCAGATGGTCCAGGTCAAGCATACACTAACGACGTGAAGCAGTAGGATACTCTCAAAAGATCCAAGAACAGTCCTCTCACGACCCATCATTGTATGCCCCTCGTTAGACAACAAGGTGGACCAAAGCACCTGTAGGATAAAAATATCATCTATTTACACAATTCCCAGGGACTCCCAAGGCTCATGATCCCTATTTTAAATCAGTTTTCTATACCCCTCCATTCCCATTCTGTGGTAAGTCATACTCTCCTGACTTGCTGGCAGAAGTTGTTGCAACTGATGCTGCTTTTTTTTTTTGCACCGAGTGCACCACTGATATCAAATATTTAAAGAAATGTCCTCTTGTACAATAATATGGAAAAAAAGCTGTGGATGCTGTATACTTGAAATAAAGTGCTATAAATGCTCATCAACTCTACCTGCCTCTGGAGAAAGAAATGAGTTGTTGGATTTGCTGAATATTTGCAACACTTTTTGCTTTTATTCCTTTAGAGTACTATAGGATTATTACTGATCTTTTCCTTGAGGAATTTACTGATATATTTGCCAGTCTGCTGCACTCCAGATTGCACTCTGACATTGCATACATTGTTTTTGGGACATGAATCCCAAACTATGGTATTACGTTGCTAAGCATCAAATATGTTTCAATGCCATTTATTGAGATGTGTGTGTTGGATTACACTAGAAGTAACAATTGCTTTTGGCTATTTTGCATCTGCCTTAGTGTATTCTGAAACTCCTGGATGCTGTCTTAATTTGTGGAGGTATCAGCTATTGAGGAAAGTGCAAGGGCAACTAATGTCTGAGCAGTAAGAAGCTGTCACTATGGGATTTGACACCATTGGGCCCTTTATCCAGGATCTCATTGGTATAACCAGTGGCAGTGGTTGCTAAATGAAAAATTGTGATTCTCCTCCAGTACGCGCCTTAGTTTCACAACCTTGCGCAATGTTTTCTTGCCTGCTGACTAGTTTGCTGTTGAGATATTAAAAATAAAAGAATAAATAATGTTTATTCCCAGGTAGTCATTTTGTTCCAAATAAAATTTGGCAATTGAATTTGCTTCACTAGTGAATTTGTGAAACTCACTAGTGGGAATGGACTAAACTTTAATTTTGGATCTGAACTGATGGCTTCTGGAGCACCTTGTTGTTGAATTCCATTAACACCCTTTGATCTATGCTGTTGATTAATGCAGTGTGTTTTTCCTTTTGGATGTGATGAGAGCCTTACCTTTTACATGATTGCACCCACAGCATGGTTTGTTGCAAATGATGTGTCTAATCAAACTTGCGAAAGGTACCAGTGAAACTTGATGAAAAATGTTGATGTTCAGAAACGCTTGAATATACTCTTACAAAGGACACGGTTAGAATGGAGACATAAGAAGTAATGGGGAAAGCAAATGACTTGTTGGAGTTTTATTGCAAGGGGGATGGAATACAGGAATGAAGATATTGTGCTACATTTGTATGGAACTTTGCGCCAAATCTAGAATATTGTATGTAATTTTGATTTCCATATTAAAGAAACATAGAAAAATGGAGCAGGAGGAGTGCTTCACGTGTGACCTGCCATTCATCATGATCATAGCTGATTGTCCAACTCAATAGCTTAGTTCTGCTTTCTGCCCATAACTTTTGATCCCCTTCACCCCAGTGGTATATCTAGCTGCCTCTTGAATATAGAAGCATAGATTAGGGAAGATATACTTGCATTGGAAGTGGTATAATGAAGGTGCAAAATTGGTTCCTGTGATGAGAGACTGAGTAAATTCTCTCTCTCTTTGAAGTTTAGAACAATAAGAGGCAATCTTATTGAAACATTCAAGATTTTGGAGACTTGACAGTGCAGATATTGATATTGAGTTATTTCCTCTTGTGAGGAATCTAGAGCAAGGGATCATCATAATTTCAGGATAAAGGGATGTCCATCTAGGACTGAGATGAAAATAAATTTCTTCACTGAGTTGTGAATCTTTGGAATTCTTTACCTGGAGGATTATTGGATGTATTTGAGGCTGAAGTAGATGGACTTTTGATCTCTTGAGAAATTGAAGGATATGGTCGGCGCAACATCGAAGGCCGAAGGGCCTGTTCTGCGCTGTAATGTTCTATAACACTGATGAACAGGTGAGGATATTATAGTCAAAGTCATCATCTTTCTCAAAGCTACAAACCAGCCATGTTTAACATTATAGCATTCCCCTCTCTTTCCTGTAAAGTAGATGTTATTTGCAGGCTATTTGTTGAACTTCTTGTTACTGGCAGCATTTCTCACATGATAGACAGTGTTTGGATTAAGATATCATTCTGGTCAACCTGGCTGTTATTCATACACGCCTACCTGGAGAAAACTGACAGCTTTGTACTGACCTTGAATCTCATTAAATGAAATAGAACAAATATGAAAAAGGGACTTTAACTTAAGACCATTGTTTATATTGCAGTACAAAATTGAATATAAAATCCTGACGCATGGTTGACATTGGTGATGTAAGTTTTATTTTCTGCAAAGACCTGAGGGAATGCTCCTCCCTGCATTGTTTAGTAAAGTTTCTCCTGTTTGTATTTGCAGTGACCATTGCATTTTTGACATCAAAAATGAAGGAACATCTGATCAGTTTTACTAAAGCCTTTTAGCCTTTTACACTTTGATATTTATATTTAGCTTAATGTTTTCTGTTGTTCTACCGGGTGGCAGATGATCTGTTATTTAAATAACAAAAACAACTTGCATTTAAATAGGAAAATATTCTTGCCATTTCCGAGTTTAGTCAAACAAATATTTGACATTTAGCTACAAAAGCTTGATCAGAGAAGTAGGGTTTTATAGGAACATATTTAAAGGAGAAGAGAATGGGAGAGAGGTTCACGGTAAGAATTCCTGAGTTTAGGGCTTTAGGCAGTTGAAGCTACAGTTGTTAGTGGAGAAGCAATTTGGTAGTGACCTAGGGATCAGCATTGGAGGGGTATATGGGGAGAAGTTTTGAGGCTGAAACAGGTTTTTATTCATTAATGGGATGTAAGCATCGCTGGCTGACTAGCATTTATTGTCCATTTCTAGCTGCCCTTGGAAAAAGTGATGGTGAGTCGTCTTCTTGAACTACTGCAGTCACCCACAATGCTATTAGGGAGGGACAATTCCAGAGTTTTGACCCAGTAACAGTAAAGGAACAGTGATATATTTCCAAATCAGGATGGTGAGTGGATTGCAGAGGACTTCAATGTGGTGGTGTTCCCAGATACCTGCTGTTCTTATCCTTCTAAGTAGAGAGTAGTGATTGTGGGAGCTGCAGTCATCCAGGCAAGTGGAGAGAATTCCATTATGCTCCTGATATGCCCTGTAGATTGTGGACAAACTGTGGGGAGTCAGGAGATGAGTTACTTGCTGTGCAGTTCCTAGCCTTTGATCTGCACTGATAGCCACAGTATTTATATGGCTCGTTCAGTTTCTGGTCAATGGTAATGTCATTAAGTTTCAAGGGCAATGGTTAGCTCCTCTCTTGTTGAAGATGGCGAATGCCTGACAAGTGTGGCGTGAATGTTACTTGCCATTTGTTAGCTTGGGCCTGGATATTGTCCAGGTTTTGCTGCATTTGGGCATGGTCTGCTTCTGTATCTGAGGAGTCACAAACGATACTGCGTGATCTTCAGCACCAAGAGGTAGTTGGAATACTGGATAGCATGAAATTCAATAAAGAGGAGGTGTAAGAAAAAGCTGTCTGTCATTAAAAGCTGAAAAGCCATCAGGACTGGATGAAATGCATTTGAGAATTCTGATGAAAGGATGAAAATTGGCCATAATCTTCCGGTCCTCCTCAGATTCTGGGGTGTTAGCCAAAGACTGAAAATTGCAAATGTTTCACTCTTGTTCGGAAAAAAGTGCAAGGATAAACTCAGCAACTGCAGGCCAGTGAGTTTAATCTTGGTTGTGGGAAAGCTTTAATCCAGTATAATCCAGGATAGAATTAAGAAATGCTTGAATAAATGCAGATTAATTATGAAACAACAACAAGGATTGTTGAAAGGAGACTCGATCGAGATGTACATAATTGTGAAAGTCCAGACAGAATAGATGGAGAAAAATGGTTCCCAGTGCTGGAAGGGTTGAGAGCCAGAAGACTCAGATTTAAAGCGATTTGCAAATGAGCCAATAATGTCATGAGGATAATATGTTTTACACAGTAAGTGGTTGTCTCAAATGCACTGCATGAGTGTGTGAATGCATACACATTAAATTCAGGTTTTCCAAAGGGAATTGAAGAAAACACTTGGGAAAAAATTTGCATGGAAGTGAGAAAGAGGCGGAAGGGGGGGAACCAATAAAATTGCTCTTTCAGGGAGCTAGCAAGGATTCATCAGATTGTTTGGCAGCTTGTTTGCACTGTAACTATTATGTGATTCTATGCTTATTCAACTGGATTGAATAAGCAGTACGAAAATCAGATGCAGTGGAAGGCTGAGACAGGTGGTGGTATGGTAGAGCTGGGTGTTGTTAGTGTGTAAATGCAATCTGATGTGTTTCAGGATGGCGATATTGAGAGGCAACATATAGGTGGCTATACATATATGCTGCTAAGGCTATATAGCCAAGGATAGATCCTTGAAGAACTCCGGAGATAATGGATGCGGGAAGAGAAACCATTGCAGATGATTCTTGCAATGATTGGACTGATACAATTACATTGAGGCAAGTACAGTCCATGCTATTTGATGGTGGAGGAAAGACGTTGGAGAAGAAAGAAGGTCAGAATCCCTCCTTTCTCCTCCCCTCCAACATCCTCCCACTTCAGAGAGGCACTTTCCCCTTCAACAACAGTTCTTAGAAAAAATTCCAGCTCCTATGATTGCACTTGTTTCTCTGCCCTCTTAGTCCATTTAACCATTTTCCAATGTTAAGCTATCACTTTTAAAATACTGCAGATGTGCAAACTTACATCCTTCATCTCTTGCTTTTCTGATGCCACTTGGTAACATCCACCTTTCCTGCGTTGATCTTGGAGAGCTGGAGGTTGTTTTTCCCTCCAGGCCTTTGACCTGTAACTTTTATGTTTTCCTTCTCTTACCTTCGCTCTCAGTTATTGCTCCCAGGATTTTGTGCATCCTTCCAACCACCAAAGCCATTGTTTGTGTCTTACAGTGTTCAGTTGGACTGTGATCCAGCCTCTTCCCTTCATCCAGACGTCGTGACACATTTGGACTATTGGACTTTCTCTCTCTATCTTGTGAGCTTCCTTCGCTATCACTATGCCTTCCACCTTCACTCCAGCGAAATGTCCTCCTTTGCCCCTTTTCCTGTCTTCCTTCTCCACCAGCCTAGCACCAATCCTGAATTTTTTCAACCTTCCTTACATATTGCAACTGATTGGCCTCTTATTCACCAACATTTGTCTCAGAATTTGCACCTACTCCTGTTGTATTTACCAAATGTTACTGTCTCTCTATCAATGCTACTATCAAACATTTCACCTGAGAATGCCAATATATCTATTTATATTATTAGGAATGAGTCAGATTATACTTAAAGAAGCAACAAAATGGAGGGAATGTTTTTGATACATTATAATATAAAGATAAAAATCATCAGAAGAAATGCTTTTCATGTGCTGGAATTTCCTCCAATGACATGGAAAATTATGGTAATTTTCCAATGTCTGAATACACTCAGATTTCCTGCCTATTACACGAACATATCTGTAAAGTAAAAATAAGTATAAGCAAGTTAAAATCACATAAACAAATGGACCAATGAAAAATACCAAACTCACACTTAGTATCTATTATTTAAGTATTCAAATAGAAGTTTGATGATTTAAAACTATCAGTTCGTGCACATTGGTAGCCCTGGGTTGAAGGTTTGTGGGTGATGCTATGGAGGCTGGGAGTTGGGGAAAGGGATTTTGGAGGCGTTAAAGAGCAAAGCAACATTTTTGTCAGGAAACCTAAAAGATTAGTCTCTTCATATACTACAGAGTTTTGCTTTGACAAAACTGGTAGATTGGTAGATTCCAGTCAGGCAGAAAGCACAGTAGAGAAGGCAGGAGCCACAGATGAATAATGCTGCTAGTGGGTCGGTGGGAGAGGGGACATGGTGAAGGAGGGAGGAGGTTAGGTCCCTGGCTCAGGATGGAGAGCATGGTTTATTATCTGATTTGGCAGAGGAGTGGGAAAACATCCCTTTTCCCCAAAGGTGTCCTTCCCTCCCTTCAGATGCCAAGTAAATAATTGATGTATGCAAAAACGGAATGGCGATAATTATGGGGGATTTTAGCCTGCATATTGATTGGTCGACTCAAGTCGGACACGGTGGGCTTGAGGAAGAGTTTTTGGAATGCTGTCGGGATAGTTTCCTTGAACAGTATGTAACGGAATCTATGAGGGAGCGAGTTATCTTAGATTTGGTACTCTGTAACGAGGCAGGTAGAATTAGGGATCTTCTTGTGAGGAATCCTCTTGGGACGAGCAATTACAATATGGTTGAATTTCTGATGCAGATGGAGGGTGAGAAAGTAGGGTCCCAAACCAGTATCCTCTGTTTGAACAGAGGGGGAATACGATGAGATGAGGGCGGAATTGGCTAATGTAGATTGGGGGTGCAGACTGGTTGTTAGGACAGCTGAGGAACAGTGGAGGATTTTTAAGATTTTTTTCAGTACTTAGCAGAAACATATTCCGGTGATACAGAAGGACTGTTTAAAACAAAAGGGATAACCAGCTGTGGATATCGAAGGAAATAAAGGAGAGTATTAAATTAAAAACTGATGTGTACAGAGTGGCTAAAAATAGTGTGGAATTAGAAGATTGGGAAAGATTTAAAAAACAATAAAGAATGACTAAGAAAGTGATAAAGAAAGGAGAGAATGAAACTAAACTAGCTGTAAATATAAAAAATGATAGTAAGAGTTTTTACAAATATATAAAGAGGAGGAAACTAGCTAGAGTGAACATTGGACCCTTGAAGGACGAGGCAGGATTTAATGGTAGGAAATGAGGAAATGGCTGAGACTTCAAATAAATTTTTTGTGTCTGTCTTCACGGAGGAAGACAAATAGCTTACCTAATATTAAAGATAGCAGTCCTTAATACAATTACTGTGACTAGGAAGGTAATGCTTGATAGACTAACGGGACTGAAGGTAGACAAGTTCCTGGGACTGGATGGAATGCATCCCAGGGTTTTAAAAGAACTGACAGAAGTAATAGCAGATGCGTTAATAATTATTTATCAAAATTCACTGGACTCTGGGGAAGTGCTGGCGGATTGGAAAACAGCTACTGTTATGCAGCTGTTTGAAAAAAGTAGCAGACAAAAAGTGGATAACTACAAGCCAATTAGCTTAACGTCCGTAGTTGGAAAAATGCTAGAATCCATCATTAAAGAAGAAATAGCAGGACACCTAGAAAAGAACGGTTCAATCAAACAGATGCAGCACGGATTCGTGAAGGGGAAGTTGTGTTTGATGAATTTACTGGATTTTTATGAAGATGTCTCTAGTGCGGTAGAGAGATGTGGTGTTTTTAGATTTCCAGAAGGCATTCAATAAATTGCCTCACAAAAGGTTGCTGCACAAGGTTAGGGTACACGGAGTTGGGGGTAAGGTGTTAGCGTGGATTGAGGATTGGTTATCTAACAGGAAGCAGAGAGTTGGAACTAGTGAGTGCTTTTCTGGTTGGCAGTGGGTGACCTTGGAGTGCTGCAGGGATCAGTGCTGGGGCCTCAACTTTTACCATATACGTAGACGATCTGGAGGAGGGGGCTGAGTGTAGGGTAACAAAATTTGCTGATGACACGAAGATGAGTGGAAAAGTGAATTGCGTGGAGGACGTGGAAAGTCTGTAGAGAAATCTGGATTGGCTGAGTGAGTGAGCAGATGGCAGATGGAGTATGTTGTTAGCAAATGTGAGATTATTCACTTTGTAAGAAATAATAGTAGGATGGAATATTATTTAAATGGTGAAAAGTTGCAGCATGCTACTATGCAGAGCCACCTGGGGCTCTTGTGCACGACCTGCAAAAACTCAGCCTGCAGGTGCAGCAGGTGATCAAGAAGGCAAATGGAATGTTGGCCTTTATAGTGAGGGGGATAGAATATAAAAGCAGGGAGGTCTTGCTGCATTGTACAGGGCACTGGTGAGACCGCCACTGGAGTACTGTGTGCCGTTTTAGGCCCCTTATTTGCAAAAGGATATATTGTCCTTGGAGGGAGTACAGAGAAGGTTCACCAGGCTGATACTGGAAATGAGGGGTTAGCTTATGAGGAGAGATTAAATAGGCTGGGCCAGTATTCACTGGAGTTTAGAAGGCTGAGAGGTGATCTTATAGAGTCTTACAAGATAATGAAAGTTAAAGGTAGAGAGATTCTTTCCGCTTAGAATGGAAACCAGAACTAGCGGGCATGGCCTCAAAATAAGGGGGAGGGGTGCAGTTTAGAGCAGAGTTGAGGAGGAACATGTTCACTCAAAGGGTGGTGAATCTCTGGAATTCTCTTCCCATTGAAGTGGTGGAGGCTACCTCGTTGAATATGTTTAAGTCACGGGTAGATAGATTTCTGATACTCAAGGGAATTAAGGGTTATAGGGAGCAGGTGGGAAAGTGGAACTGATCCACTTCAGATCAGCCATGATCTTATTGAAAGGCGGGGCAGGCTCGAGGGGCTAGATGGCCTACTCCTACTCCTATTTCTTATGTTCTTATACTGAGGACTAACACAGATTTAAACCTATAAAGCAGGTTAAATCAGAGGACGCCAACCTTATTGAAGTATTCAATTGATGAATCCATCTCCTGGAACCAGAATAGGTCAACCTGAAAATGGATGTGTTGGTGTTTTGAGTGTGAGATTTTTAAATTTTTAACACATCAACTGACCAAAACCCACCAGTTTTTCAATTTCAGCACAGTAGAACTGTTTAAAAAAAGGCAATTGTGGAAAATTCCAATTTTTCATGTAATATATTAATGCTATAAAATGCATTTAGAGAAGCCAAGTATGGTACAGAATGCAGGACAAATGAAAAAAAATCAAAATTTACAATGTAATGCCAGATAAATCTACTCTCTTTTTTACTTTGCTGGAAATTCTCATCCATTATAATATTATGTAAAATTTATAAAGCCAACTGGGTTGCTCTGATATCTTTACTGTGTTAATATATCTATTTTACATTTGAATATAAACAATATTTGGCTAAGAGTTATTACAAAATTGCAAAGTTGGCATTTAAAATATGCCTTATTGTAATGTTTCACAAACAAAAATACAGCTTTACTTTCTGCACTTCTAGAAACTGTGTCGATAGAGTTTTCTTTTTGTGTTTGAATTTAACCACCTCTTGTCCCTACATCTGCTTTACTTTTTTTTCCTCTGCCAGAGCAAAGTTGATTCCATAGTTTCTGATATTAGTTCTACGTAATAAATTGGCTGAAATTTGTCTAGGTTGTAATGATTAACATGCAGTATTGGCATGTTGTAATATGATAATTCACACTAGGTGATCTTAATTGAGGATGGTTAAAACTCTTGACACTAAAGCTTAATCATGAAGGAATAGAAATTCTCACTGTAGCAGAGTCCCAGTTGTTGAACTTTCTCAGAGCTTTCTTTAATTAATTTCTCATCTTTATTATTGTAGTAAAACGTTGAATCTAATTTGTATGCAAAGAACAACATACAATAATGTTGGCTGCACATAAAAATCACTGAAATTTCTTCATGCTATGACTACAAAAGAGCGAGTGTATCAAATTATACCAGATATGCCAGCCAGGCTATGTTATTCAGATCCTGTTTTATAAGGGAATGCTTTAACTGTGCTATCATGTCTTGAAGCTAGCTTGTAGCTTCTGGACAGAAAAAGTGTCATTTCATTAAACAAGCAAATTATGACTTAATGTAACCTAACAGAAAGCAGCATTTGAAATTAAAAAAAGTATTTAAATAACTCACAGATTATCAGATGAAGTATGGTGTGCTGGAACTGCATAAATCCATTGCCTGAAGGGTTGGACGGGTTTGAGTTTACAAACCAAACCAGAGTTGTAACCTTATCAGTTGTTGGCTCACTGATCTTCAATTGGAGCACAATTAGTCTCATGAGTGTCATTGATTGAGGTTACCATTTGTTGGACTATTGATGACGTTTGTATTTGAGGGAAACAATGTAACTATTTAAATACCAGTTTCAACAAACTGAAGCTTAGACCTCAGTCAACTGAAAAACAAATGAAGGTCATGGGGGTGAGGTGGGGGAAACACCTTGTGAATGCTTATAGGGACTGATTTGGTATGTGTTTGAAGTAGTGGTTTTTGGCTAGCCATCCAGTGATAAATCTGTGTTAGCATAATTTATCTACTAATATTTACCTTTCTGATAACTTGAAAATTAATTTTCGTACAGATTGCAAAACCAGTTAAACTTTTTGGGTTGGCATGTTGTCATCCAGAAGTCTAGTAGTTTAGTAGAAGTGCACATTGCTGTTGGTTAACCTGGCAATAGAAAAAAAAAATGTATGTTTTTGTCATTTGCACATTATCTCTTACTCAGTAGAGATGCTGCGCCAATTATATTTTCATAAAGGTGACTTTATATTAAGCCAAAATGGTTTGTGACATATTAGACCAAATCTTCAGAGATGAGGGTGCATTCAACTGGAACCCTATTGACAATGACAGGATCAGAGGCTCCCGCAGCTGGCCAATGGTGGGCCGCATGCAGCAGTGCACGTTGTATATCTTGCCCACCTGTCCTAGTTCTCTGCAGGAACACCTATTTTAGACTACTCAGCTGCTTTTCCCCCATTGTCCTGCACTTCTTTGTTCTCCAGATAACAATTCAATTCAATTCTTGAAACTTCAATTAAATCTTCCTCTATTATACAAGCAGTGCATTCCAGGTCCTTACTGCTGGTTCTTGATCCTTCTGCTGTTGGGAGTGATTTCTCTCTATCTACCTTAAGACCCCTTGTAATTTTGAAAATTTCTATCAAATTTCCCCGTAATTTTCTGTTGTCTGGAGAATAGCCCCAGCTTTTTCAATCTATCTATATAACTGAAATTCCTCATCCTTGTAACCATTCATGTGAATCTTTTCTGCATGCTCTCTAATGCTTTCACTTCTTTCCTGAAGCCCAAATTTGGACGCAGTGCTCTAGGTGAGGCTGGACCAGTGTTTGCTTTGTACTTTATGCCCACCTTTATAAGGCCAAGGATACCATGTGCTTTATCACTTGCTTTCTCAACTGGCTACCTCACCATCAATGATTTGTGTCTCCAAGTCCCTCTCTCCCCACGCCTTTATTTTACATTGCTTCTTCTCAATCTTCCTCACAAAATGATTCACATTTCTCTGCATTAAATTTTAGCTGCCATTTGACCACTGAATACATCAGCTGCATCGGCCTGTTTACGCCCTTTTAAAATTTAACAGTTCTTCAAATTTGAGTCATCTACAAATGTTGAAATTGTGTACTTTGCTGCACACTCAAATCTAGGTCATTAATATATACCAAGAAAAACAGTGGCCATATGACCCACCCTGAGGTAATACCACTATATTCCTTCAGTCTGAAAACCAAGCATTCACCACTGCAGTTTCTTGGCACTGAGCCAATTCATGTTGCCACTGTCTCTTTTATTTTATGAGATCTAACTTGCTCACAAATCTAGCATGTGATCTTTTATCAAATGCAACCAACTTAACTTGTAGCTCTTCTTTATCAATAGTTAGCCCATCTAATCTCTCAACCATCTTATGACTTTTGCAGCATATTCTTCCTTGGTAAAGATCAATGCAAAATACTCTAATGGTACTTCAACCATGCCTGTATGTAGAAATGTCATTATTGGTTCTTAATCAGCCTCACTTCTCTTTTTACCACTCCTTTCCTATTTACATAGAACACTACAGCACAAACAGGCCCTTCGGCCCATAAATTGCACCGATCACATCTATACCTACCAAGCCATAGACCTACCTATAACCCCCAACCCCATTAGATCCCATATACTCATCCAGAAGTCTTTTAAAAGACCCCAGCAAGTTCGCCTCTACCACCACCAACGGTAGCCGATTCCATTCACTCACCACCTTCTGAGTGAAAAACTTACCCCTAACATCTCCTCTGTACTTGCTTCCCTGCGCCTTAAATCTGTGTCCTTCCGTAGCGACCATTTCAGCCCGGGGAAAAAGCCTTTGAGAATCCACCCTATCTATTCCTCTCAACATTTTATAAACCTCTATCAGGGTCGCCTCTCAACCTTTGTCTCTCCAGGGAGAAGAGTCCCAGCTACCTCAACCTGTCTTCATAAGGCATGCCTCCCAATCCAGGCAACATCCTTGTAAATCTCCTCTGCACCCTTTCAATTGCTTCCACATCCTTCCTATAGTGAGGCGACCAGAACTGCGTACAGTACTCCAAGTGGGGTCTGACAAGGGTCCTATAAAGTTGCAGCATTACCTCCCGACTCCTAAACTCAATCCCTCGATTAATGAAGGCCAGTACACCATACACCTTCTTGACCACATCCTCCACCTGCGAGGCTGATTTAAGAGTCCTATGAACCCGGACCCCAAGATCTTTCTGCTCTTCAACACAGCTAAGACTCCTACCCTTGATATTGTACTCCTTCATCCCATTGGTCCTGCCAAAATGGACCACTACACGTTTATCTGTGTTGAAGTCCATGTGCCACTTCTCCGCCTAGTCTTGCATCCTATCTACGTCCCGCTGCAATTTCTGACATCCCTCCAGACCATCTACAACACCACCAACCTTCGTATCGTTGGCGAACTTACTAAGCCATCCCTCCATTTCCTCATCCAGGTCATTTATGAAAATGACAAACAGCAGGGGTCCCAGAACAGATGCCTGGGGCACTCCACTGGTGACCGATGTCCATGAAGAAAAAGACCCATCCAGAACCAGTCTCTGCCTTCTGCCGGCAAGCCAGTTCTGGATCCACGAGGCCATACCCCTTGGATCCCATGCCCTCTCACCTTCTCAAGAAGTCTTGCATGGGGGACCTTATCAAATGCCTTGCTGAAGTCCATGTACACCACGTCCACCGCTCTTCCTTCGTCAATGTGTTCAGTCACATTTTCGAAGAACTCAACTAGGGTCGTAAGGCACGACCTGCTCTTGACAAAACCATGCTGACTATTTCTAATCATTCTAAACTTCTCCAAATGCTCATAAATTCTGTCCCTCAGAAGCCTCTCCATCAGCTTACCAACCACTGAGGTCAGACTCACCGGTCAGTAATTTCCCGGACTATCCCTGTTCCCTTTCTTGAAAATAGGAACCACATCCGCAATCCTCCAATCCTCCGGAACCTCTCCCGTCTCTATCGACGATGCAAAGATCATCGCCAGGGGCTCTACAATCACTTCCCTCACCTCCCACAATAACCTGGGGTACATCCCATTCGGTCCCGGCGACTTATCTATCTTGACAGAATTTAAAAGTTCTAACACATCATCTTTCTTAACATCCACATAATCTTTTCAGTCTGCGCAAACCTGTAGTACAACCTCCCAGATCACTTTCCACCGTGAATACCGAGGCAAAGTACTCATTAAGCACCACTGCCATTTCTTCCAGTTCCACACAGACTTTTTCCCCTTCATCTTTTACAGGTCCTGTCCCTTCTCTTCTCATCCTTTTACTTTTCGCATATTTGTAGAAGGCCTTGGGATTCTCCTTAATCTTACCTGCCAACACCTTCTCATGACCCCTTCTGGCTCTCCTAATTTCCTTTTTAAGCTCCTTTCTACAAGCCTTATACTCCTCTAGATCCCTAACGTCTCCTAGCTCTCTGAACCTTTTATACACCTTTCCTGTCCTCCTGACTAGGTTCATCACAACCTTCGTGCACCACAGTGCCCGCGGCCTACCAAAACCTCCTTGTCTCATCGGAACGTTGTCGTGCAGAGCTCCAGACAAACATTCCTTGAATATCTGCCACCTTCCTTCTGTACTTTTCCCCAAGAACGCCTCCTTCCTTCTTGTCCAATTATCTGCCTGATGTCTTCATACTTCCCCTTACTCCAGACAAACACCTTCCTAGCCTGCCTGATCCTATCTCTTTCCAATGCGATTGTGAAGGAGATAGAATTATGATCTCCGTCCCCAAGATGCTCTCCTACCGAGAGATCCGACACCTGTCCTGGTTCATTAGCCAGCACCAGGTCAAGTACAGCCTCTCCTCTCGTAGGCTTATCCACGTGCTGTGTCAGGAAACCCTCCTGAACACACCTAACAAACTCCCTATCCAAACCCCTTACCCCTGGGATATTCCAGTCAATGTTTGGGAAATTGAAGTCTCCCATCACGACAACTCTGTTATTTCTACATCTCTCTAGGATCTGTTTCCCTATCTGCACCTCAACTTCCCTGTCACTATTGGGCGGCCTATAGAATACACCCAGCAAAGTTATCGACCCTTTGCTGTTCCTAACTTCCACCCCAGAGACTCCGTAGACCGTCTGCCCACGGCATCCACCTTCTCTGCAGCCATGACACTGTCTCTGATTAACAGTGCCACTCCACCGCCTCTTTTGCCCCCCAACCCTTCCTTGATGAAGCATCTGAATCTTGGCACCTGAAGTACCCAGTCCTGTCCCTGAGACATCTGTAATGGCCACCACATCACATTCCCAAGCAGCAATCCACGCCCTAAGCTCATCTACCTTATTTATTACACTCCTGGCATTAAAATAGACACACCTCAGCCCCTTGGTCTGGACATTTCCCTTCTCCATCACCCATCTAACTCCCTCTCGTACTGTCTACAGTCCTTCCCTACCTGGGAGCTAACCTCCTTGCTCTCAGTCTCCTCATCACTATTCCCTCCCCCCAACCTTTTTAGTTTAAAGTCCCCCCAGTAGCCCTAGCCAGTCTTCCCACCAAGATATGAGTCCCCCTGGGATTCAAGTGCCACCCGTCTTTACTGTACAAGTCACACCTGCCCCTAAAGAGGTCCCAATGATCCAGGAACCAGAATCCCTGCCCCCTGCTCCAGTCTCTCAGCCATGTCTAAGACTGGACACATATCTGTTCTTATTTTTTTACCAGTGACATGGATAGATCAGATGATTTTCATACATTCTGGCAATTTTTCTTTGTGCTTTTTGTATGAAAATATTCTTCAGTGCACGTTGTTTTAAAATAACGTGAATCATTTGCAGACGATGCATATAGCAGCCTGAGCGTTAAAACCAAAGAGAGTAATATGCAATCAGATGGGTTTTCAATGCTGTTTGGGGATTTTCCTATTTCGCTATGGAGCTGTACAAGTCATAAGCAAATGAGGAACTCTCATTGTTTCAAATGAAATTGTAAAAGGTTAAGCGCTTCAGCTTCTGTATAATATTTCTAATGAATATGAGATACTGTTAGTGTGGTGGTTCTTTTCTGTTGGAGAGATAAGGAGTAGTTAAAGGGTTTTTGCTGCATTAAAGATGCTATGGAAATATATGTTGTGTTATTAGCAGGATGTTTTGGATGGTGGAGTTTCCTGTCTCCTTCACCTGAAGTTTTGGTGAGGAATGCATCCCAACCAATCACAGCAGCTCCACAAACATTTAACCCTCCATGAAATGTGAATTAGCTGGAGACTGGACATCTGCCCTTCACTCAGGCAGGTAGTCCTGTCTCAAAGAGCTCTGGACAGTCTGGCTGGCTTCTCTGGAGACACAGCAGCAGCAGTGGCCGAGATAGGGACTGCAAGTACTTCCCAGATTCAAAACTCCAAAGTCCAGAACCAAGTAAGTTTGAGGCATCTCATCTAAGAGAGGAGAGGTGAGGCTGGAAATGGGAAGAGGAGGGTGGAGGTTTTGATGGAGGCCAAAGGGCAGGAAGCACCCATGGGTGGTGGACCTTGAAAGAGAGGTGCCCAATGTGGAAAATGGACACCCGAGGGAGGTGCTCTCCCTTTCCCTATACAGGTCCAAAGTAGGTCAATTGTCGAAATCCCTATGTCGTTTTGATGCCATGTCTGATGTAAAAAAGTGTGTGTTACCAATGGGGCATGATTCTGATAGGCAGAGGAGGTCAAAGATAGGGTTGCAACATTATAGCCCTGATTCTCCTTTTAATTGACTCATGCATATTTGAAAATATATGCTTCTTAAGTATTAGTTGGTTAGTATCCCTTCTAAATGTAAGATCTTTTGTAAGGTTTTGAACATGGAATTAGAAAATCCTAAATTATGTAAATATGTTTAAGTTCCATCTGTACATTTGTCAAGCAAAGACATCCTCTTTCCTTTGGAAAATGTTTTAAGTATAGCTCTTAAGCAAAATCAAACTTAGGTAGCCTAAAGGACATAGGTTAGATGGAAAGAAAATAGAAAATTTATGTTCTGTGAATAGCTTGAAAATACAACAGCTTGAAGTTTTGAATCTGTTATCTGTTCTAAATGTAGTAACTAATCAAATGTACCTTGTGTGATACAACAGAATGTGTCAAGTTTTGGTCTTTATCACCTATGTTTGTACAGATTTTGCAAGTTCTTTGCTTCCAGTATCATCAAAGACATTTTATGAAGGAACCCCTGGTTTCAAAGCTTGTATTTTTTGAGACAGATCCCAATTGAAATGGGAAACAGAAAGAAAACTGACGCTTAAGACTGAAGCTGAGGTTGGAATACAAAACTTTGGGAGAGATTGAAGCTGGTTGATCGCACGTAAAAGGACACAGAGTCCCACAGGAGTGTCAGGCAATGACCGTCTCCAACAAGGGAGAATCTAACCATTGCTCTTGACAGTCAATGGCACTACCATTACTGAATTCCCTCATATCAACACCCTGGGGATAACTATTGACCAGAAACTGAAGTGGACTAGCCATTTAAATGCTGTGGCTACAAGAGCAGGTCAGAGGTTAGGAATCTTGTGATAACTATCCCTGATTCCTCAAAGCCTATCAAAATCTGTAAGGTACAAGTCAGATGTATGATGGAATATTCTCCCCTTGCTTGGACGAACGCAGCTGCAACAGCACTCAAGAAGCTTGACTCCATTCAGGGTGAAGAAGCCTGCTTGAATGGCATCCCATCCACAAACATTCATGCTCTCCTGATGCATGATGCATAATGGCAACATTGTGTACAATTTAGAAGATGTACTGCAAGAACTACCAAGGTTGCTACAAGAAATCCATAACTGCCACCATCCAGAAGAACAAGAGCAACATATATATGGGAACAGTATCACTGACAAGTTTCCTTCCAAGCACTCAGCATTCTGACATGGAAATATACAGCCATTTCTTCACTGCTGTTGGGTAAAAATCCTGGAACTCCCTCTCTAACAGCACAGTAGGTGGGTGTATCCATGTTACATGGAGTGCAATAGTTTAGGAAGATAGCTCACTATCACCTTGCCCAGGATAATTAGGGATAGGCAATAAATGTTTCCCTATCCAGTGAAGCCCACTACCCTTGAATGAATATTTTAAAAATTGCAAGCCCCAACAGGCAGTTACATGGGTAAGATGGGTATAGAGAGATTTGGGCTAAATGCAAGTAATTGGGATTAGCTTAAGGGTTTAGAAAAAAGGGCACCATGGATAAGTTGGTTCAAAGGGCCTGTTTCCATGCTGTAAACCTCTATGGCTCTATAACTAGTAGGGAATCACATTGATTACACTTACCTGTTCTACACCATCTGTCAAGATGGTTTTCTGGGTTGTAATCACTGATGTGTTTAAATATGTACTTGCTGTAATTCATAGTGATTTGAATCAGATGTGGCATATTTGAAATGCACTGTCCTCTACACCAACAGGACCTTTTAATCCCAATCTTAAAATAGAATCGTTTACAATTATAGTTTACAATTTATAGTTAACCGATTATATCTGTTGGCTATTTGCCAGAGCAATCTGAAATTAATCAGCCAGTTTTGCACTCTCCCATAATCTTTTGTCCTATCCTTGCAACCCTGTGCATTTACCATGGCTAATCCACCTAAACTACAGATCTCTGCACATTAAGAGGCAATTTAACATGGCCAATCCACGTGTCTTGCACATTTAAGGACTGTGGGAGATCATCGGAGCACCCGGAAGAAATCCACGCAGACACAGGAAGAACTTGCAAATTCCAAACAGTCGCCCAGGTTGGAATTAAACTCGGGTCCTTCACATTGTGAGGCAACAGTGCTATCTTCTGTGTGACCCTGCTCCATTGATGGATGCTCCAACATTGAATATTTTACAGCTGAAAAAGACAGATGTGTCAGAGAATCAAAGACATGGGAAGTGGGCAGGAAGATGGAATTGAACTCTAAGATCAGTCATGGTTGTATTGAATGACAAAGCAACTACCTGCCCTATTTCTTCTGTTCCTCTTGTTAAGCTTAAAAATTCTGAAAGAATTAAAATTTCAGTTTAATATGTAGCTAGTATAAATATTATGAATTTAATAATTTAATGTATTTTGATCCATAAATTTAAAACAAATCTTTATGTAATGACTGCTGGAGGCAACTATTCAAAACGCATTTTTATGAAATAACTGTGGGAGAAGTGGATGACATTTTTATGGATTCATACTTTTGCTGAATCATAAAGCTTGCTTTCATGTTCAAAAGTGTGAAATGCATTTGAAAGTTTTCCTCATGTCATGCTGCATTTAAACATTTAATTATTTTTCTATTTAGTTTTTGCTTAGATATGTAATTTAAAATAATGGAATCAATATGTGCATGTCATACAATAACCAAAGTTTTCTTTTGTTTTGTAGTTTGAGCACTTCCCATTAGTAAACCCAGACAGACAGTGGTATTTAAGGTTAGACAAATAAGACCAGAAAAGTATCAAAAATAGAAAAAAGGATCTAGCATGAGTTTAATAGGGTGTGCGTGCTTTAATGTATGGAGATAAGGAAGTGGTTGAAGAAGGCTGGAGATGGATATGACTTTTTAATGAAACAGACTTTGTACGTACAGACCACTTTGTTCACTCCTAACCTAGGTTTCCAATTCAGTGTTCTTTTGATCATTAATACCATTTACCTCTACATGTGTATCGCTTCCATTTCAACCCATCTGATGGTGAAATCCTTGTATATTATTTGCCCCTTCTAGACTTCATTAATTCACTGCCAGCCTGGCTATTCTCTTATCCATCCAAGTTTCTTAAACTTCAATTGTCAAACACTTTTATTCCACACTGACTAGCTATCTAATGTTATTCTCTATTGATTTGATTTGATTTATTATTGACACATGTATGAGTATACAGTGAAAAATATTGTTTCTTGCACGCTATGCAGACAAAGCATACCTTACATGGGGAAGCAAAGGAAAGTGAGTGTAGAATGTTGTGTTACAATCAAAGCTAGAGTGTAGAGAAAGATTAATTTAATGTGAGGTGAGTCCACTTAAAAGTCTAATGGCAGAGGAAGAAGATGTTTTTGAGTCTTTTTTTGTTTTTTCTGTTTTTTTTCTGTTCTTTGTTTCATTGAAAACATTTCATGTCGAACTTATTCAAATATTTATTGAAATTTAAAGTCAGTTGTCACCTGAATCTCTTCATCCTGAACTTTTTCAAAGATGACAAAAAAGGCTTGTCAGGAGTTATAATCATGGAATCATCATAGAACCTCTACAGTGCAGAAGGAGGTTTCTTGGCCCATTGAATTAACACCAACTCTTCGACATTGCCTATTCCTGTAACTCCATGTATTGACCTTGCTAATCTCCCTAATCTACATATCTTTGGATACTAAGTGGCAATTTAACATGGTCAATCCACCTGCCTGCACATCTTTGAGCGTGGAAGTGAACTGGAGTACCCGGAGGAAACCCATGCAGACACGGAGAGAACGTGCAGGCTTCACACAGGCAATGACCCAAGCAGAGAATCGATCCTGGGTCCCTGGTGCTAGGACGCAGCAATGTTAACCCTTACACCATTCCTCCATCCACAAATGTCTTCTGTTTTTGAATAAAATAAATGTTACTGCTGATAGTTGCAATATTTACATCATAATAAGATGACTTAGTATTTTGCCACATCAGCTTGGCTCGCTATCCATTTAAAATTGTTATGATCCTAGGCTAGATTCCTGAGTTGTTGGTGAGATCTGGTTACAAGCCAATAACATTTTGTTTAAAGTAAATCAAGTTTGAGATTTAAGATACTTACCAAGTAATAAAGTGACAAGATTCTGCGTGTTTTGAACAGACAAAAGATTCACTATAAAAGTTCAGAAAGACCAATTTACAATATTAATCTTATACTCTTAACATTCTGAGTAAGTATGAGGTACACATGAATTAAGAGCAACCTCTTGGCAAACACACAACACAATAGAATAAATGCCAAATTTGACCAAAACAGATTCCATGAATTTCTCATAACCCACCCAGACATTCAGAGCGCTGTGAGTCAACCTTTCTCATTGAAGCTTTGTCTCTCGCATGAGAGTTTCCAATTTCACCTTCAAAGATCTTGCCTTGGAATTTCTCTAATGGTTGCTCCAAGTTGGAGCACTTTAACAGCAGTCCGCCCTGCAGGGTTTTAATCTTGCCTTCTGAGATTCTGCTCACAACAATTCCTGAGCACAGTTAAGCATCGGCTTACAAGCACAGTTTACCTTTTTGTCATATCAAGAAGAATGCTACTGTTCTACAGGCTACTTTTGCTCCAATAGCCTGCAGCATTGAGTCGCCAATCTTTGGCTGAAATCTGAGTTGCAGGGCTTCTCTTAAACCCTCTTTGATTACAAGTGATTACCAAATCACATAAGTTTGTTTTCCCTAATTGGAGCTAGTTTCCCAGCTTCTAACTTTTTTAAAATAAAGTGGAACTTTTCACTGTCCTCTTTCTTGTACCTTATCTGGGACACTTAGTGTGTAACAGTTCCCTGCCCTTTCTCCGGGATGCTCACTGACTATGGACCTGCACACCCAGTCATCTGACTTGGACTTTCACTCCATTTTGCTCGGCACAAGTGTACTGGGCCCTAAAGAATGGAGATGTATGCAGCCCACTCCCATTTTGTGCATGTGCAAGAGGTCTGAGGTTTGTTGGAACTTGGAATTCCCAACCTCTGAGCTCAAGATTAAGGTAAAGTGGGTTTTATAATGAAGTGAGCAGACATGGATTCAGTACATTATACTCCTAAGCATTACATTAGCCTGATCAGTAGATTTACTGTCTATAATTCTATCTCTGAAAAATGGGTTTCAATTCATTGCAGAGTTGTAGTTTTAAGTGAGATATGTTTGGATAGGCTGGATATAGTTCCTAATGGAACAAAAACAAACAATGCCGGAAAATGCTAAAGTTTCAAGTCTAGATGACCCTTCATTAGAGCAGGATAGTTCCCAATGGACATGGGCCCATAATTTGTTGGTGAAGGAAAGGACAATACCACTCTGGTGAAATAGACAGTGATTTTCTGGAGTTACAGTTAAAGCAAATGGTTGAGATAGAGATGAAGGAGTTTTGCCCCACATTCATAAAATTCTGTGCAGATTTGGGAATAATTGCAGCTAACGTACAAAATGTTAAATTATTTCTTGCTCAAAATTGTCAATCCTCAATGCACACAAGTATACATCTGCAAAAGTACCAAATTACTTCCTGTCTCAAATAATTTGCAAAGTACATTGTTTCCGATATCCCTGAAAATGATACATTTTTCTGTCAGAAAATATTGGTTATTTTCTGCATTTTGTATTTCAATGTCAGATTTCTGTTGTCCACTTATATTTCTAGTAAGGCCAGTCTTGTTTTTATTTCTCAATTCTTTCCTCATTTGTGTTGTCAATTATGCCCATTCACAAAATACCATTATCTTTTTGTTGACAGAAACACAGGCAAAACACATTAAATGTCAGAGCATTTAATGCAATAGATGCCAAGATATAAATTACCCAAGTGTGACAGGTATGGTTTAGGCTTGCATTTATACACTTGTTTGTACCTATTCAAAACTTCTGTTTTGTTCACATTTTAAAAAATGCAATTCTTATGTTTGTTTTTTGAGTTTCAGTTTTGTCAAAATGATTATATCACCCCTTAATTATACTAAGCTTCAGTACCTTTATCTGAAATAGATTTGGTGTTTGACTGGATTTCTTGTCTATGTATAGACATTGTAACATTTCCAGAGATTTTCTGAATAATTAGCAGTTTTATAGTCAGAATGAATTAGGAAGGGGAGAAAAGCTATTGTGATTGTTAATTTCATTCCAAACATAGTTTGTGCTTAGTTCTGTAGCATAAGTAGGGTGGGGCGTGGGGGGGGGGGGGGGGGGGAGCCGAATATTGGTTTATTGTTGGCCAACTTGTTGATTAATGGCAAGGTCTGTTTGTGGAAATGTAGAAATGTCATATCATGACAGAAAGATTTCTCTCTGAGCTTGAGGCCTCTCACGTCAATACTTCTCGATCTAGTAAGGCAATGGCTTCTGCTTGAATTACCGGCTTTCTGGGACAATTGGACATCTAAGTGCACCCTGAGTAGCACAACAGTGCCAGAGCCAAGCAAATGAAGAGAATTCCATTTGACTCTGTCAACTTTGAGAGGTCTTAGACAGACGAATCCCAGTACTTAATTCAGATCATCAGGCTATATATGTGCACTGCTCCCACCTACTCAAATATGTGAAGTGAAACAAAAGTCCCCCTGTTTCAATGATTAGGGTACCAGTGCCATATTGTGACAATTGATAAATATTTTTTGTATCTGCGTTTCTGTATACTTTCATGCA
This sequence comes from Sphyrna mokarran, assembly GCA_024679065.1. NCBI lineage: Eukaryota > Metazoa > Chordata > Chondrichthyes > Carcharhiniformes > Carcharhinidae > Sphyrna > Sphyrna mokarran. Next base: position 73,583,116 of record JAGIQG010000005.1, read on the forward strand.
ACTTTTTATGATAGAATAGTCATGAAAAATTACGTCATAGACTCCAGATTTTTGAAACTGCACTGGAGGTCAGGAAATAGCATGTTCCAAGATAAAACTATATTTACATGTCCAAATAAATTGTTGTATATTTTCTTTTTGAACTGTTTTGTGTGTGTGTGGTCAGATAAAGAATTCTTGTCATTGTTGTGGGATCAAAGTTCAGTAGCTGTGAATATACTTGGGTGGTCAATGACCGATAGTTTTAAGCAAAACTTACAACTTTTAAGAATAAATTCTTTCAAATTGCTTCCTGCATATAATTATATTCAGTATGTTTCTTGTTCTTTAATCATAATGTATTGTCTGAGCAATTAACTCCTGTTTGAGGTACTTAAATAGGTATTAGATAGTTAGGCACAATGTAACATATCTGTTTCAAGTAGCAGTCAATCTTTAGGTTTTCATCAGCAAAAAATCTTAAGACTATAGAAACATCAAATCTTCAAACATTAAGCCTCCTATACAAATGCATGGTGCCTTAGAAAAGAACAAGTGCACAAGTGGAATGCACTGCGTGAAAAATTGTCTCAAAATCTTTTTCTGTATTGCCAAAGAATGCTGCAGGTTAATTCAAAATGAATTATTATTTATTGTAAACCATAATTTTGTCCAAAATCATGCAGCTATTGTGCATATACATTTCCTATGCAGTCTTTGAGACAATACTATTTCAAATTACTTGTTTTTACTGGTAGCTGTTTGAACAAGTCAAATACAAATACAAATTTGACAGACTGGATTTCCTACTACTAAAAGAACAAAAAGAACAAAGAACAAAACAGCACAGGAAACAGGCCCTTCGGCCCAACGAGCCCGCGCTGCCACCCCGATGTTCCCACCTCTACCCGTGATCCCTGTTATGTTTATAGATCTATGGATTAAAAACCAAATTTGAGACAATTTAGGGCGAATTTGTTTTGCCAATTAGCCTAAGAGCACATCTTTGGGATGTGGGAGGAAACCGGAGCACCTGGAGAAAACCCACGCAAGCACGGGGAGAATGCGCAAACTCCCACAGACACAGGCCCAAATCCATGTATCTGCACAGCACAGCGATAGTCACTGAGCTGTTCATTCTACTCTCCCTATGAATTAACATTGAAAGTTATGAACAAATAGGTCATGTATTTGAGACAATAGAACAAAAGAAAAGTGAGCTTGAATATTTGAAATAATGGAACAGTAAATGATCTTGTCTTCCTTCATGATCATTGGAAAAATAATCTCACACTTCATTTAAAAGAGATTTTCATTTCTCAAAATTTACTTGGTTATCTTCTGATAGATGATCAAGCTATAGTCTCAGAACTTGAAATTTGGATACTCAGTATCAGCCAATATTTATAGCTTTCAGAGGTTGTCAGCTATGATATGTCATGGCTAATTGATGTAATGCCAAGTTTTCAGATCTTCATCTGTGCCACATAATTTCAGTTGATGGAATGATTGCAAGAACTTGTATTTATATAACAACTTAACATAATAAAATCTCCCAAAGCATCTGAAAGAGGTATTATGAGACAGAAAAACACTTATATGTAAGTAGATGTTACTGCAGAAAATCCAAGGCTTGGTTGAAGAGGCAGGTTTTAAGGAGTATCTTAAAGGAAAGAAACAAGTTAAAGAGGCAGAGAAGTTTATGGAGGAAATTGGAGAGCTTAATGCATTTGCAATTAAAGACTAGCCACTGTAATTTATCAGTCCAATTTTTTGAGATGTGCCAATCTCATGCTTGGTATTGCTGAAACATAAATCATTTAATTTGTTACCTTTCCTATTGTTAATGTGGCACAGTGTAGTGTTGAAAATTTGTTGCAACTCTGTTTTCCTTTTGCTAACTATGGGTTTTGAATTCACCATATCAAAGGATGACCTTTCTGGTAAACTGCAGCTTTCACATTCATCTTGTGAGAGTTCTGTTGGAAATTGCAAGTGGTGTCCAAACTGATAAGGTAGACAAGAAAAGATTAAATTAAGCAAGACTGAAGATATGATTTATTTTGTGGTTAAGTCCTAAGAAATGTACCAAATCAATCTACAAGAATTAAACTTCATGTGATCAACGTTGTGCAGAAATTCAAACCAAAACATTGAAGGGAGAGTGTTTCAGTTTGATGCTTGTTAAAAATCTTTTGTTTGACTTCCAATTTAGAATCAGCATAATAGACACTATTGGGGATTTTTCAAATTATATTGATCAAAAGGAAAGACTCTTCATTAAGATGGTTGCTATGTGACTGGACAGTTATATGACCAACCTTTACCCTGACTATTGGTATAATGCCAATTTTTGCTAATGATGAAGTGATGATCGGAATTGTGGTTCCTAGAGCTTAGGAAAAGTACCACTTTTCTTAGGCATGGAAATTATGTCATACAATCCTGCAGGATCCTGCTGCTGAGTTGTACGTGGACTAATGTTGACTTTGCTCCCAACTTTCCCAGTAATTAGGCCTCTTTCCTAAAGGGCCAAAAATTGTTATAACCTTATCCTGTTTCACTTACAAAATCTATATTTACTGAAAAAGAAGTTGCAGATTGGTTTGGTATTAAACGTGTAAAATAGCCAATTTGATCTGAAACATGATCAAAGTCCTTCATCAACTGAATTGATTGTGACTTAGTTCATGTGGCTTTTTAAAAATGGTATTGAATGCCCCTCAAAACCTCTCCTATTGCTATTTTATAACCCTCCCCTTTTATCTCCTTATCAATTTTCTCCCATCCAGAGGAGATGGTACAGGCAGGTGCAATTAGAACAGTTAGGAAACCTTTAGACAGGTACATGGATAGGAAAGATTTACAGTGATATGAGCCTAATGCAGGCAAATAAAGCTAGTTCAGTTTAGGAAACCTGGTTGGCATGGACGTGTTAGGTCAAAGGCCTGTTACCATGCTATATATCTTCTGACACCAGCTGCTGAATTATGACTGATGGGATGTTACTTCACACAACAAGATGTGCCGCAGAGCCACATTTTTTTTCCATTTAGAATACTTTAGGATGTTATTTTCCTTTTCCATGTAATACACCATTGGATTTGCTCAATATTGGTTGAATTTGTCTGTTGACCAGTTATTCTGGTTGATTGAGCTGACCACAATGTCTGCTTTCTTCTCATGTTGCTAGTGTTTCTCTGGAACCGAAGTCTGGCAATTTTACCAATATTGCGCAACACTTCACCAGTTAATCAGTGAGCAGCACTAAGGAAATAACATTTGTACAAAGATCAACAACCACCCGTGCACTTTGTTTTCATCATATGATTTTATCAACAAAAATACAAAATGTTGAAATGCATGGACATATTCTTTATGAATATGAATTGTGAAAGACATATTCAGTTAGTGTCTTGTGCTCATTTTGAACTTATCAGGCAAAAATGCCCACAAATCCACATGCAGTGGAGCTTTAAATGTAAAAACTAAGGTGATCATAGTCCTCAACTTTTATGTGCTTTGATTCTTCCCATCACTCACATGGGGAATTTAGGCAGGGTTTGTCAAGGGCCAGTAAGAGCTTGTTATCAGCTGTGTCGTGAAAATGTGCTTTATGCCAAATAATGACTTTTAATCCACTGGCTGGAAACATGAATTTAACATTTTTTTAAAGAAACAGATTTTTTAAACTATAGAGTGACTTGAATTCAAAGCAAGGTAGCTACTTAATTTTCATTATTGTACAATCCACATCCCAATCTCATTGAGATCAAGATGGCGTGATAAAATCACATGAAGTTTAGGGTGGGCTGACTTGATGGGTACAGAACTGACTTGGTCATAGAAGACAGAAAGTAGCAGTGGAAGAGTTTTTTTCAAAAGAGAAATCTGCAGTTCATGGTGCTCCACAGAGATCAGTGCTGGCACCTCTGTTGTTTGTCATGTATGTAAATGTTCGGAAGAAATTGTGAGTGGTCTGATTAGTAAGTTTGTGGATGACACAAAGATTGATGGAGTTGCTGATAGCGCCAGGGATTGTCAGAGGATACAACAGGATATATATATAGCTAGATAGATTGGAAACGTGGGCACAAATGGCAGATGGAGTTTATTGCAAAGTGATGCATTTTGGAGGATCAAAATTTGGTATAAATGGCAGAACGGTTAGGAGCGTTAACATTCAGAGGGATCTGGCTTGCAAGTCCAGAGTTTCCTAGAAGTCATAATACAGATGCCCAAGGTGATTTAAGAAGGCATATGGCATGCTTGCCTTCATCAACTGAGGCACTGAGTACAAGAGTTGGGAAATCATGTTGCAGCTACATAAAACCTTGGTTAGGTTGCATTTGGAATGTTAGTCCTGGTCACCACACTATCAGAAGACATGGAAGCTTTGGAGAGAGTGCAGAGAAAGTACACCAGGATGTTGCCTGGTCTAGAGGGTGCCAAAGAGCAGATGGATTAAACTGAGGGTTTAAACTGCCTCAATGCTGAATACTTAGAATTACTCAATGAAAGCAGCAAGACCACCAGATTCAGCCTGAAGCCATCTGAGTCACCAGACTACAGACTGTATATTCCTTTTAACTTTGATGGATTCTAATTTGGCCAACCCATTCTTCCCCAGTGGGTAATCTGTGTGAACTTCAAACATGTATGAACTTTGATTCTGTTTGTGTGAAAGTCAGAACGTGTCTTATTATTTCACTTAGATGGGTTTAAGTGTAAACAAGTTAACCTCCTTTTTTGTTAAACTCAAGAAGGTCTGTCCTGTTGGTTCTTTCCTGATTGCAGTGCATGAACAGTTACGTATTCATTGAATTGGCAAGTATATCCTTTTCAAACAAAAAAACTTGTTGCAGTCAGATGAGGAGAGGGCAAAGAAGTGAACCATTTAACCCCTTCTCAACTGGTTGTAGTAGCAGGTAACTGTCCTTTTAAGAAGTAGGAACAGTGGTGAAATTTGGAATATCAGCAGTTGAGCGAAATCTGAGCATTAAGTTTCTATAGGATTGTTAGCTACCCCAGAGAGCTGATTGTGATTTACAGAATGCACATGTTGCTAAAGGAGCTGTGGCTTCTCGATTAGAATCCACAGCTCCAGGAATAGAAAGGGCTACCACTGGTTCAACATTCAGGTGGTTTGTACATTGAAACATTTTGTGAATTACAAATCTTGAAACATTGGTAGGTTTTGGTATCAGCTGAAAGATGATGGAATTTTCCACTCATCTTGAGAAATTATGCCTATAAAGATCTGGCAAGTTCTATGTCGTGGATTTCTCTTTTTCCAATGTTCATCACATTCTGTTTCCAGCAGTAGGTGCTACCCAGGATATGATGACAGACAAATAAACTTGGTCCCTGGAAGGGTTTAGAATTGATCAGGAGGAAGAGTTAAACAGACTATTGGTCCTGAAAGTTGACAAGGTATTGTGGGACTGGATGAGATGTGTCCAAGGGAAATGAAGGCATTGAGAATGGAAATTGCAGAGGTGCTCTAGACTGACAGGAGGTGACAGAATGCTGAAGAATTGCAAGTGTTATGTCCTTGTTCGAAAACATTTGTAAAGATAGCCCCAGCAATTGCAGGCCAGCTAGTTTAACATCAATGGTGGGAAAACTTTTAGAAACAATTATTCAGGATAGAATTAGTCATCACATAGAAAAAATATAGGTTGATTCAGACAGAGGAAATTGTATTTAACTAACTTGCTGGAATTTTTTGAAAAGGTAACAGAAAGAGGATAATGTTGTTGGTGTGATGTACATGGACTTTTGAAGGCATTCAATACACTGACAGATAACATACTTGTGAGAAAAGTTATAGCTCATGGCAAAAAAGAGACAGTGGCAATGTGGATTGCAAGTAGTTCAGGTCTGGAATACATTGCTTGGAAGTGTGATGGAGGCATTAGGTAATTACTTGATTAGAATCAATGTGCAGGAGTATGTGGAATGGGGGGGGCGTGAACGTCACTTAATCATAATGCTTGATTGGAGAGCCGGTGCCGATGTGATGGACCAAATGGCCTCTTCCTGCACTATAACAATTCTGGTTATGGTGCAGACTTTCACACAATTCTGTGACCTTCTGGCCTCGAGCAACAATGATGACTTCAAGCCTAAGCAACTGATCACATTGAAGAGTTCTCTCAGCAAATCAGCCAACAGCAGTTATTTTCACTTTTTATAATTCTCCAGAAAATGAAATAATTGGGACACTGACATGGAATAATGGTAGAAGCCAAAATATAATTTTAAACACATCTATTTATTTAAATCTATTCAATTTTCACCATAATGGTAAAATATAATATTCAACAGTGCATCTTGTAGACGAGTAGAAAATCACCTGACAGCAGCTCCGAATTTCCAGATTTAATTCTGCGTCTGCCTGAAGTGCATTAACAACTTAGATGAACAAAAGTGAAGACAGACAGTGTTGCCATTTTAGAGCAGTAAAATCCCTGACCTACAAATTCAGCGTCAACTGACTCTCTCACAAAATACATTAGAACAGAATTGTAAACTTAGAAATATTTAACAAATACAATTTAATTTGTATTGTCTGTAGATGATAGTGTACAATAGTATGCTAACTCTGCTGCCAACAGCCAATAGGACTGCAAGTACAAAATGAAATAAGTATCTAGTGCAATAACGCTGGTTAAGTGTTTTATTTTTACCTGTATGAGTTGGGCAGTTCCTAAACCCTTATTGTGTCTCCTGTTATTCCTCTGACCTAAAGGGAGTGAGTGAATGTCAGGCAAGCTCTTTTTCTTTTATCCAGAAGTTACCTAGAGGGATGGCAGGGAAGGCAGTGCAGTGTTCCTCCTGCAGAATGTTTGAGGTGAGGGACGCTGTCAGCGTCCTTACTGATTCCACCTGTGAGAAGTGCACCCATCTGCAGCTCCTCAAAAATTGTGTTAGGGAACTGGGAGGCTGAGGTGGTCATAAATAGAAGCTTCAGGGATGTAGTTACTCCAAAGAACGAAGATAGATGGATGATCGTGAGAGAAACTCAGAGGAAGCAGTCAGTGCGGGGATCCCGTGTGGTTGTTCCCTTCGGCAACAAGTATACCACATTGGATACTGTTGAGTGGGGAACGACCTACCAGTGGTAAGCATGGTGACTGGATCTCCAGCACTGAGTCTTTCTCTGTGGCTCAGAAGGGAAGGAGGGAGAGAAGAAGAGTTATTGGGGTCTGGATAGTTAGAGAAATACATAGAAGGTTCTGTGGCAGCGAAAGAGACTCGTGGATTTATGGTGTTTCTTGGATGCTGGGGTCCGTGATGCCTTTGACCTTGTTTTCAGGATCCTTAAAGGGGAGGGGGAAACAGCCATAAGTCATGCTATGCGTCAGTACCAACGGCATTGGTAAGAGAATGGCCAGGGATTTAAAATAGGAATTTAGGGAGCTGGAATGGAAGCTGAGAGCCAGCACAAACCATGTTGTCATCTGTGGCTCGTTGCCAGTGCTCGTGAGTTGAGGAACAGAGAGAGAGTGCAGATAAATACGTGGCTGCAGGGATGGTGTAGGAGGAAGGGGTTCAGTTACATGAACAATTGGAGCACATTCTGGGGAAGATGGGACCTGTACAAACAGGACAGTTTGCACCTGAACCAGAGGGGCATCAATATCCTGAGAGGGAAATTTGCTACGGCTCTTCAGGGAGTCTTAAACTAATTTATCAGGGGGATGGGAAAATGAGCTGTAGTCCAAAAGCCAGTGTTGAGTGTAATGAAGTACTGAGGAGGGTATGAAGGTCGCAGGAGTGCACTGGTAGACAGGAAGGTGGGTTGACGTGTGTCTATTTCAGTGCAAGGAGCATCTGGAATAAGGTAGGCGAACTTGTAGCATGGTACTTAAGACTATGATGTTGTGGCCGTTACGGAGACATCGTTAGAAAAGGGACAGGAATGGTTGTTGAAAGTTCCAGCCTCCAGATGCTTCAATAAGAGTAGAGAAGGTGATAAAAGAGGTGGAAGAGTTGCATTGTTAATCAAGGATAGTTTAATAGCTGCTGGAAGGCCGTTCGAGGGAGATCTGCCTACTGAGGTAATATGGGCTGAAGTTAGAAATAGGAAAGGAGCGATCATGTTGTTAGGAGTTTTTTATAGGCCCCCAAATACTAATAGAGATGTGGAAGAGGAAATTGCAAAGCAGATTATGGATAGTGTGGACGTCACAGGATAGTTATTTAAAGTGACTTTAACTTTCCAAATATTGAGTGGAACCTTTATAGGTCGAATAGTTGGGTTGGGACAGTTTTTGTACGGTATATGCAGGAAGATTTCCTGACACAGTATGTGTAAAGGCTGACAAAAGGTGGGGCCACATTGGACTTGGAACTGGGTAATGAACCATGCCAAGTGTTCAGTTTGTTTGAGGGAGAACTCTTTTGAGATAGTGACCACAATTCGGTATCTTTCATTATTGGAAACAAGAGGGATAGGGCCATATGGTAGGGCAAGGTTTATAATTGGGGGAGGGGTAATTATGATGCGATTAGGCAAGAATTAGGAAGCATAAGATGGGAACAGAAACTGTCAAGGAAAGGCACAAATGAAAATCGGAGCCTCTTCGAGGAACAAATGCTGTGTGTCCTTGATAGGTATGTCCGTGTCAGGCAGGGAGGGAACCATCGTTCACAAAAGAGGTTGGATGTCTTTGTCATGAGGAAAAAGAAGCGTATGTAAGGATAAGAAAATAAGGTTTAGTTGGGTCACCTGAAGATAGCAAGGAATGAGCTACAAAAAGGGCTTAGGAGAACTAGGAGGGTGCATGAGAAGTCCTTGGCGGGTCAGATAAAGGAAAACCCCAAGGCCCTTTACTTTTATGTGAGAAATAAAAGAATGACCAGTGTGAGGTTAGGGCTGGTCAAGGATAGTAGTGGGAATTTGTGCCTGGAGCCAGAAGAGATAGCAGTGATGATGAATGAATACTTTTTTTCAGTGTTTACCAAGGAAAGGGGCCATGTTTTGAGGATGAGGGTGTGATACAGGTTGATAGGCTGGAGGAGGTAGATGTTCGGAGGGAAAACGTATTAGCAATTTTGAAAAACCTGAGAGTCAATAAATCCCCTGGGCCAGATGGGATATATCCAAGGATTCTTTGGGAGGCAAGGGATAAAATTGCAGAACCTTTGGCTTTGATTTTTGGGTCCTCCCTGTCCATGGTGATAGCGCCAGAGGTCTAGAGAGTGGTGAATTTTGTTCCTCTGTTCAAGAAAGGAAATAGGAATGACCCTGGTAATTATAAGCCAGTTAGCATTACTTCGGTGATCAATAAGTTAATGGAAAAGGTCCTGAGGGACTGGATTTATGACCATTTGGAAAGATGCAGCTTAATCTTGGTTTCGGACAAAGCTCAGCACAACACCAAGGGCTGAAGGGATAGTCAGCATAAATTCGTGAAGGCTAAGTGTTGCCTCACAAATTTGATTCAATTGTTTGAGGAGGTAACTAAGTGTGTAGATGAAAGTAGAGCAGTTGATGTCATATACGTGGATTTTAGTAAGGTGTTTGATAATGTTCCCCATGGTAGGCTCATGAAGAAGGTAAGGAGGTATAGGATAGAGGGAAATTTGGCCGATTGGCTAAGTTACTAAGTGGCTCGTAGAAGAGAGGGTGGTGGTGGATGGAAAATTTCCAATTTGGAGACCAATTACCAGCGGTATACCACTGGGAACAGTGCTGGGTCCTCTGCTATTTGTGATGTTTATCAATAACTTGGAGGAGGGGACTGAAGTGTGGGTCAGTAAATTTGCTGATGACACCAAGATTGGTGGAGTAGTGGATGAGGTGGAGGGTTCTTGCAGGCTGCAAAGAGACATTGATAGGATGCAAAGCTGGGCAGAAAAGTGGCTGATGGTGTTTAACCCTGATAAGTGCGAGGTGATTCATTTTGGTAAGACAAACTTGAATGTGGATTAGAGGGTCAACGGTAGGGTTCTGAGGAATGTGGAGGAACAGAGAGATCTTGGGGTTCATATCCACAGATCACTGAAGGTTGCTATTCAAGTAGATAGAGCCATGAAGAAGTCCTATAATGTGTTAGCGTTTATTAAAAGGGAGTTTGAGCTTAAGAGCCATGGGGTTATGCTGCAACTGTACAGGACCTTGGTGAGACCACATTTGGAATATTGTGTACAGTTTTGGTCACCTCATTATAAGAAGGATATGAAAGCATTGGAGAGAGTGCAGAGGAGATTCACCAGGATGCTGCCTGGTTTGGAGGGTAGGTCTAATGAGGAAAGGTTGAGGGAGCTAGGGCTTTTCTCTTTAGAGCAGGAGAGGATGAGAGGTAACTTACGATGATGAGGGGAATAGATAGAGTGGATGTTCAGGGACTATTTCCTCGGGTGGATTAGCTGTTACTAAGGGGCATTACAATAAGGTTCATGGTGGGAGATATAGAAGGAATATCCAAGATAGATTCTTTATTCAGAGAGTGGTTGGAGTGTGGAATGGACTGCCTGGTGTGATAGTGAATTTGGACATTTTAGGAACTTTCAAGTGGTTATTGGATAGGCACATGGAGCACACCAGAATGATAAGGAGTGGAATAGCTTGGTCTTGGTTTGGACAAGCTCAGCACAACATTGAGGGCTGATGTTGTACTGCAGTGGTTGGATATTTTGTGGCACAGTCCGGATTCAAGGTTAAATTTGAATAACTTTTCAGGTGGAAAAAAAATCCATGGAAAGTTTGTTTGTTCACAGCAGAATTCTTGCTTTAGAATATTTTCTTGTAGAATTCCCCTTCATGTAAGACTGAAGAATCATCTTTGCGGAGTCTGTCAGGTGCATCTGGTGAGTATCTGTATATTCTATTTGATGGTAGTCATGATGTGGAGATGCCGGCATTGGACTGGGCTAAACAAAGTAAGAAGTCTCACAACACCAGATTAAAGTCCAACAAGTTTATTTGATAGTAAACCCACAAGCTTTCAGAATGCTGTTTCTTCGTCAGGTGAGTGGAAAGTTTTCAATTAAGTTTAAAAAAAACTTAATTTCACTCACCTGACGAAGGAACAGCGTTCCGAAAGCTTGTGGATTTACTATCAAATGAACTTATTGGACTTTAACCTAGTGTTGTGAGACTTCTTACTGGATTCTATTTGATGCTGATGTTGGTGAGTACTGACTCACCAAACAAACACTGTGCAGTTACATTAGTTACAGCAGACTTCCTAATTTTTCAACCTGCAACATACTGTGCAGGCTTTCAGATGTCAAGTTTTCCTTGTTTTATTTGGCAGCATTGTGACCTTTTATCTGGTGGCTGAAGAAGCTTGTTTAGGCCTCTAGTTGTATACACTGAGATTTTACTTCTGTCAAAGGGCAGTTTAAAATATTCAACTTGTAAGTTTGCACTGAGTTCAGTGCCAAGGAAACTCAAGGTGAAATGTTCCTCCTTTGTGCTAAAGCCAGACCTCTTTGACTCATTTCACCATCAAGTTTCCAGTCATCCAGGGATGATGATTTTTTTAGATGGATGCTGTCTTCAGTTTAAAAATAGCTAATTGCCATTAACCATAAACATATCGATCATGATGACCAGATTGCTTCCCTTGCTGGTTTTCATCCCTTATTTTTAATATCTGCTAGCTGATATGTTCAATGCACATCACCATATTTGACTTTTGAATATGAGCGACTGTGCATCCTGCATCTGTTAAATTATTATTTCCCTCAAAGTGCACTAACCTACATCCAAAATTTAGAGCCAGATTTGCAGACTTAAGGTCTGGGAATGGCCACTTATTCACAGATACTGCTTCAATAACGCTTGGCTTTTTCAAGGATTTTTACAGAAGGAATGAACAGCGTAAAAGTGAAAGTTCATGTAAATTCAGTGATTTCTAATTGATTTGCATCTTCAAGGATTTAAACAATGTACTCTCAGGAAAACTGGGAATTACTGACAGGAACCTTTGGATTTCCACGTTTGACTGCACATGTGCAAACTTCAGAAATTGCTGTCAGTTTCACAGAATAATGACAGCAGACAACTTTGCCATCCTTGGGACAGAAAAATCCGAGCCAGAGATTCCAATTCAGCATTTGCTAATCTAATAATACAAAATAAAGTACAACAGTATTACAAACTAGAAACTAATGATTGATCAGCTGAAACTATGCAGCTCAGTAGTACAGAGCATTGGTAAACTCCCAATATTTGGTCAGCTCAGATTATTCTACCTTTTGATTTGCAGGTTTGTCTAGAGCTGAGTGGTCAGTCTAGAGTTCATTATGTGGTCAAACTGGCCAATCAAATGTTAAACAATAATTCGAATGCACAGACACGCTTGATACACTTGTCTGAATAGTCTGTCACAGAACTTTATTCATGATTCCAAGAAATATGTTCCTCATTGAGGCATTGAAGTTTCAAACAGAACCTCTTTTTCTCTTCCTGTTCTTTCCTTTTTCCCTTCACTCCAAGTGTTTAATTTTTTTCCTCATTCCCTTCCTTATCCCTACATTGTAAATGCTATTCAAAATAAAGTTCATTATTCTGTATAAAATTACATTTATCCAGTGTATTTCATAAAAGTCATGATTTTTCATTTTTTTTCCAATTTGCAAAGGGTACTGGAAAATGTGTTTTCCTTCCCCACCCCCCTTAATGAAATCTATAGATCTTAGCGATTGGTTAAAACGGTCAAAAGTACATTCTTTAAAATGATATGAAATTATACATTTGATAATAGTATTGGAATTCGTTTTTTGCAGGATGATACCCCAGCAATGTTTCTGTTGAAATGCTTAACCTCTATCTATGCTATTCACAATGAAAATCACGAAATCTTCAATGGAACATAAATGATGATTCTTATTACTGCCCTTTGGAAATTCAAGAGAAGAATTGCAAGTAAACTAATCTCTGTCACCTTTTCTCCATTCCCACATACAGTCTATGGCACTGGTGTTCATTATGTGGCTCAACAGCCATTTGCCTGTTACTGGTTGTTAACCATGCTGGGATCCACTAGTGTTGCCTCTCATTTCCTTGCTCCATGAAGAAAGTAAAAGGCCCTACTAAATCAAAATAAAATTTATTTTTCTTTTTATGGTTGGGAAGCACCAACTTCCACTTCAAAACTGGCCACAGTGGCATGATTTGATCTTAGAAGGTCACTTTATAGGGCCTGATTCTATGCTTCAGCATTCTAATGTATGGTGGTTTTCATGCGGATTAATAAGAAAGGTAAATTGGCCTATTTGATAAACTTCACATGAATACAATAAATTTAGGAAAGTATGGTTCAAGCATCTTCATTTTTATGTGCTTCATATTCAAAATAAATGAATTCTTAAAAGAACTTTTACCCAAGATTGAATACTATTGAATAAAATAATGCAGCACTGTTTTTGGATAAAAGACATAAAACATAATTAAAAATTGATTTTATATAATGATGGTTGTCATAGAAACATAGAAAACAGGAGCAGGAGGAGACCATTTAACCCTTCTAGCCTGCTTCGTCGTTCATTATTGTTTTGGCTGATCACCTAACTACTGATTTCTCCCCCTCTCCACCCCATTCCCTTTGATCCCCTTCACCTCAAGTGCTACATCTAGCTGCCTCTTGAAAATGTTTAATGTTTTGGCCTCAACTACTTTCTGTGGTGGCAGATTTCACAGACTGACCACTTTCTGTCATCTTTCTCCTAAACAGTCAACCCTTTATCCTCAGACTGTGACTCCTGTTTCTGGATACCCCATCATCATGAACGTGCTCCTTGCATTTACGCTCTCTAGTCCTGTTAGAATTTTATATTTATTTTACATTGCGTTCATAAAACTGTGCATAAGCAGAGTTAATCTTGTAAATCTGATTCCTGATGTGGAAGATTGGGTGGGAGCAGTTTGCGCGAAAGCTTCTAAAGGAGTAGAATTAGAAGTAGCTCGTTGCGGTTTTCAAAGTTGCTGTGAGGCTGAGTCCCCAGATGTTATGAAACTCTGCCCTATGAATAATGGAAAAACACAAGGTATAGTAACTAGCCAGGACCAGCTAAAAATGATGTACTTTGGTATCACCTGATTAAATCTTAATGTTGTAAATTCATTTATATGTTTTGTGTTGCATTTTGTTGCCAATTTCTGTATCTTCTTAAAACTGCTGAAACGTGCATTTGCTATTTGTGTTTGCAGTATACACTTTTCACAATTTGTGGTTTTAGAAATTGGATAGTGCTAAACATCCTTCTTGAAAACTTAATTTCAAACAGCTGTGTAGTGGTATATTTACTGACGTGAAAATACTTGGAGATAATGAAAACAGACAATGTTGGAAATACGCAACAGGTCAGTCAGCATTTGCTTGGAGAAAAAATATTTTGGGTGTAACCCATTCTTAGAATTGCAAACTAAACTTTGTAATATATATGCCCAGAATTTTATGTTTTTATTTCAGATTTCCGACATTTTCTGGTTTTATTTCAGGTTTCCTGAATTTTCAGTTTTTATTTTGGATTGCCAGCAGACCAGAGTTGTATCGTTTGAGTACGGAATGAATTGATTTTGTGGATCAGTGAAGATGAAAATTCAAAATATTTAATTTAACATGATCTGTTCTAGATTTCTGTATTTCATCTGGTTTTATGCTAATCTTAATTGTTTAATGAAGAGTCTTTTTAGTGAATCTCTGAGTAATGTGTGAGAGGAACAGTTATAGACCAAATGGTGCAGCGGTGAGGTATCAACATTCAGCAGTAAGAGGATGCCATCTTTTTCCAGCATTGTTAAATATGCTGGAGTTTCTTAAAACTCATCCTTTCAACTGAGCTTTTAGTCTACACTCCTAGCTCTCTCATCATGGAGCACTGCCCATATATCTTTCTATTTTTTTTCTCTAAGGTACGTATGAACTTTCTGCTTTGTTACAGATGCTTGTGAAAATTCAATGGTATTGTCACTACGTAAATGTAGATGGTGGATCTAATTTTGTATATTTATAAAGATCAAAACGGCATCAACTTTTGGACCCTTCTACAAGATATTGAGCCTATCCAAAAGAAGCACTGAACTATAAGTATGCCTTCTTTCTAAACTTACCTGGCACTTTGCAAGGTGTATGGGACATTTAAATCTCAGTCAGCTATGTGAGAGATTTGATAACTGACTGGCAAATGTAAAGGCATGGAAGCGAATGTGGTCCTGGATGAAATGGAATTGGAAATGAACCTTTGAATTTGTTCTAAATTTTTGATATCAATCTGGTCACATTCACTGCTTTCAAGCATGTGTACACTTTTTAAAATTAATTCAAGGGATGTGGGCTTTGCTGGCTAGGCCAGCATTTATTGCCTATCCATAATTGCCCTTGAGAAGATGGTGGTGAGCTGCCTTCTTGAACTGCTGCAGTTCATGCAATGTAGCTGCACTCATTGTGCTGTTGGGGACTGAGTTCCAGGATTTTGACCTAGCGAGAGTGAAGAAATGATGATTTATTTCCACAGCATGTGCTGCCCTTGTACTTCCAGATGGTAGTCGTCATGAGTTTGGACGGTGCTACCAAAGGAACCTTCTTGAGTTCCTGCAATGCATCCTGTAGATGGTACATACTGCTATTCACTGGAATGAATGTTTGTGAATGGTGTGCCAATCAAGCGGTTGTTTTGTCTTGGATGGTGTCAACATTTTTGAGTTTTGCTGGAGCTGCACCCGCACCCATCCAGGGAAGTGGGGAATAATGTAATATATTACATTATCGCCCAAATCTTTGCCTTGTAGATTGTGGATAAGCTTTCGGAAGTCAGGAGGTGAGTTACTTGCTGCAGGATTCTAGCCTTTGACCTGCTCTTGTAGTTACAATGATTCAAGCCTTTTATGCATCATTGCATCAAAACGTCTGCTGCATGTGGCTCAGCTTGTACAAATAAACCTGATTCACTAATTTGAAATCTCTTCCCAATTTTTGTGCAGTGTGCTTATATTATTGTCCTGTAAGATGACTGAGTAAAACAAATGCAGTGGGCACTCTCAATCTGGAAATGTGCATCGGCGCAAAATGCTTATGATCAAAAATCTGCAGTTCTGCAACATCTGATTAATAAAGGATATGAGGTCTGCTTCCACAAAACTTGAATCAGGCATTAACATATTATGTATATTAAAGGGACTAGTTTACAATAAATGTACAGCTCAACAGTTACATATTATTAAAGTGTTACAAGAGGGAATAGTTCACTCCAATTGCAAAAAAATGATATTACATCAGTAATGATTGGTTGTGCAAGATTCATCATGTGCTGTGTTGGTTTAATATTCCTTAAGATTTTGCTCTTGCTATCGTGGATTCTGCTGTATTCTGCCAAGACTTTGGGTTTCATTTGTGCAGCTGGGCAAGATGAAGTTTGCCCTGAGTGAGCTGTGGCTTAGTTAGTAGCCTCTGTCTCTCAGGTTTCCAGTTTGAAGTCATGCTCCTGGACTTGAGCACATAAATCAAGGCTGACACTCCAGTACAGTACTAAGGAAATACAGCATTGTCAGAGGCACCGTGTTTTGATTGAGATGTTAATCTAAGTCTACATCTGCCTACTGGGATGGATGTTAAAAAAAAAACTCATAGGACTATACCAAAAAAAAAGGAGACTTATTCCCGATGTCCAGGCCAATATTTACTGGTTAATCGATATTACAAAAAGCATATTACCACGTCATTATTGTGGGAGTTTGCTGCACTCAGGTTGGCTGCTGCATTTCCTATATTACAACAGTAACTACACTTCCGTAGGTGTAGCTTTGAGATGTTCAGCATCTAAGTGCAAACCTTGCCTTTTTAAATGTTGATTTTAATTTCTTCTTTTTGTTCATTCTATGTAACTTTACAAATGCATTTCAATTCATCACAAAGATCTTCCTTGAGGTCCCTCTCACAGCCTTGTATTTATGTTTCTTATTCCTGTGTAATTAGTTTAGTGGTGTCTTTTGTGGGCTTCCATGATTTTCTGATTGAATCATTTGAGAAGAACCTGAATAACAGATAATTGAATGGACAGGTATGTTGTTTTTGCTCAGCTGAAGTTCAGAGGGTTGTCATTGACTGTCCCTTGATTTGAGGATGATGTCTACTTGAGGTCAAGACACTGGATCTTCATGTGACTGAACTGAATAGGCTAATTTTTGAACATTTGAAACAGGATTTCTCACAAGTAGTGCGATCCATAATACAGAATTTGCCTCTTTTTCTTTCCTTCTCAGAAACAGCTCCATCTCATCATTAGGACATAGTGACTTAAAGTGTGATGCAGCTTGATGGACAAGTTTTTGTCATTTTGAATGATTGATATTCCTGGAAATATCAAAATAATTCCCAGGGAAAATCTTGATACACATTCTCCTGATTGGCCTATTTCCAGTGATTGAGGAAATCCTCCCAGAGGCACAAAGTGGCTTTAAACATTCCAGAGGATCTGACATGATCTTTATTGCAAGAAAAATCCAAGAACAAAACCAAGGACTCTTCATTGCATTCATTGATTCAGTGATCTGACCAAAACATTTGACTAAGTAAGTTGCAAGACTCTGTGGCTTGTACTTCAGTTGTATGCCCAAGGAGCTTCATTACAATTCTGCAACTTGTTCATGATGATATGACTGCAGTTGTTCTGAATGGGAGATCAAAAACATATGCCATTAGAATCCAGACTGGAGTCAAATTAGGATGTGTGACAGGTACCAACTGATTTACAATCTACCTGCAAGTGGTTAGTTACCTCATCAAAGATCAACTGCCCTCTGGTGCCGATATTAAATATCACCTAGTTGGCAAACTTCGGTTGCCTCCATGTCGAAGCTAAATTGAGCACTTTAGATACCTATGATTTACCATTTGAGGATGACTGCAGTTTTGTTGCCCATTCCACCAAATTTGCAATCCAATCTCAATCTCTTCAATTCTGCACAGTTCGATGTTGCCAAAACAAAATTCATACATGAGCCCACAGATGGCCAGCCAAATATTTCACCTGCACACAAACCATATTGAGCTTTAATCAAATCAGCTGCATCAGTCCAGCCTTCTCCAAACCACGGCAGCGAGTGCTTGATAACAAAGACGCCCACAGAAGTCCTTGTGCATTTAACAATTGCCATTACCACACTTGTACTGCAGTGAGACCTGGATTGTGTTTCACATAAGAGAACTAGCGAAATTTCATCAGCAGTATTCCTACCTCATTCTCCAGATGCAGTGGGAGGACCAATGAACAAAATCTAGTGTTCATCAACCTGTAAATCTTCCAACACACTTGATGGACAAGGGCATGACAACTAGAGGAGGGAATGAGGAACAATGGAAAAGTAATTTCTTAAATGTTAAGAAACTGGTAAAAATTGCTATTCAGAGAAATTTGGATGTACTATACAAGAAGCAGCTACTACAAGTAACTTGGGGGGGCGAACAGTATGGTGGCCTTTATTGCAAGGGGTTGGAAGAGTAATGTAGTTTTGCTATATTTGTATGGGGCTTTGATGAGACCACACCTGGATTACCATGTGCAGTCTTGTTCTCCATTCCTAGGCAGGATTATTCTTGCCTTAGAGAAGATGCAACCAAGGTTTATTAAAATTGTTTTTCGGATGATAGCATTGATCTTTGAGGAGAGATTGAGTAGAATGTGCCTATACTCTCCAGGATTTGAATGAATGAGACATGAACACATTGAAATGTTGAAGATTACAAAACGGTTTGACAGGTTTGATGCTGAGAGGTTGTTACTCTGCTTGGCTAATCTGGAAGTAGGGGGTCATAGTCTCAGGATAGTGAAATGGATATTTTGGACTGAAAGGAAGGGAAATTTCTTCACTCAAAGGGTTGTGAGTTTTTAAAATTCAGAGAGCTGTGAATGTTCAGTTATTGAATTTGTAAGGCTGACATTGATGGATCTTGGCATTCTAAGGAATCAAAGGTTATAGAAATAGAGCAGAAAAATGAAATTCAGATCCAGGTTCAGCTCTTATTTTTTAGAATGGTAGAGCAAGCTCAGGAGCTGAATGGCCTTCCCATTTCCTATGTTATTCCTTAATTAGCCGTACTGGGCTGGGCTTGGATCTATGTAAACGGAACTGAGAAATCAGGTTTTCTTTTCTACCAAACATGAGCAAACCAATTCCAATCTCTCAGCCCTTTCGCTGGTATCAGCTTCTACTTACAATTTTTAAAAATTCGAATTAATATTCTCAAACCTTCATATCTAAGTTCCGTAACGCTCATGTTAACAATGTTTCAGCAGCATGTGCTATTAGTGTGCCAGAATTGAGAACTTGAGGAATTAATTAGATTTATTCTCGAGCCTCAGCAAAATAAATCATGTGCAGTCATGCAGTTCACTTGTCGAGGCCTTACTAGTTTCACACCAGACCAATGCCTACGTTTGAACATGAGCAGGATAAGCAGGGGAAGGACAAGATCCAGCCTGCGTGATTCACAGCTATCTTGATTCTTCAAACCATAACCAGTTTGGTTATTTTAGGCCTTCATTGAGCATCTTCCAGCAGCCCCTTCAATATAAGTTAGATACAATCATAACAGATTGCATTTACATTCACAGAAGAGTAGTGTTTTTATTCTGAGTATTTCACGTAAAGTGGATGTCAGTTTCTCTCTGAATACAATACCAAATGTGCAACCAAGAGCCCGTGTACTACATGTTTGGAAAAATGGCATTGTAGTTGTACAAGACATTTTTACCAAAAAATCAAAATAATTGATTTGCCATATTCAACCTGTTTAACTACCTTATTTTTCTTTGTTCAATGCATTTTTCAATCTACTTTCATTTAGGTGACATGCATAGCTTGTATTTTGATACAAAGATTACATGTTTGTTAGATTGGACTGTATTCAGCCAACAGGAACGCAATTCTCGTTAAATAAATATTTGCCGTTGATTACTTCCAACAACATGAAGAGTATATAGCATTTTGTTAGTGGAAAAAACTATATGAATGTACAAGACCTCCTAATATCATGTATAAACTAAAAGTAATTTAATTTCATCTTGCGTTAAGAGTATGCCAGGTGCCTAAGATTTGTGGCTTAGGATGTGGGTTTCACTGGCTTCAATAGTCCCAGACATAGGGAAGCAAACTCTGCATGCAAACGAGAGATTCTCTGCATCCCCAGTACTTCTGTTCTGAGATCACGTCTGTTGGTCACATGATCTTTCTGGCTAGCCATTTCGTGACAAGACAGCTAGTGTTCTTTTCCGGAGTTGAGGTTACCACTGATGACAAACTGGACACTTTTAGAAAATGTGTAGATCAGATCGTGAGAAAATAGGGGATAAAAAGCAGAAGATTCACTTTCCTTTTTTGTTTCACGTTGTGTGGCTTCACTTGCATGAGTGTTTGTATGCAAATGCAATGCATCACATCAACAGGGAGATGATGTTGGTGACTGGGTAGAATTAGAAATTAAATGCCTTACCATTATCAGAGTTCCAGCAATTTAAAATTTGGCTTTTTAAAATTTTTTCTGATTACTTGATGCTAGAAAAATTGTTAAATATAAGAAATTTTAACGTGTTGACAATGCACAGAAAGGGATTCTGGTAAAGGTTTCTCAGCTGAAACTTTGCTTGAAACCAAGGATTGGTTTTAAATTTGCAAATTATCCTAAAGCTGATTTCAAATGGACAGTTAGAATTCAAGTGTCAAATTGCAGAATAATTTTAAATCTATTAATCTTAACTCTTACTCCTCTTCTTGTATTCCATCCCAACCTCCACCATTCCCAAATTTCCTTGAGTAAACTCTACTGACTTGCTGGCAAGAGTAATGAAAAGGATACAGGAAATGGAGATTTTGCAATGTATGCAGAACTCTTTTCTTATCCACTATGTAAAGAGCATCTCAAGACTGAAATGAGGACAAGAATAAGGGAAGCTTTGGGAAAAACATCAAAGCCATAGCAATCTCAACAGATGAGATAATGATTGAGAGCCATGTAATTAAGATGAAGGCTAATCAAAGACTATAAATTTGAAAAATCTGTTTATATTAGAATGATAATGGATTAAGGAAGGTTAGCCATAAAATTCACTGACAAACATACAAAACAATAAATTGCTAGACATTTCAAATGGTTATCAATAGAATCCAAGAGCTATTTGTCCAACTTTACTGGCTAATTTGCATTTTTTAATGACCAGCCGTAGATGAATGAAGAAATAAGGGCAAGTTTGAAACTAAAAGACATTCATTACATAGACACCAAAGAAGCAAGTGGCAAAAAAGAAAAATTCCGAAAGGTAAAGAAAGAAGTCAAAATAAAATTAGAAGAATAAAGAGAAACTACATAGTTAAATAGAGAATATTAAAATAACTAGTAAAAGATTTTGCAGACAAACAAATAACAAAAAATCAGGATAGGACACCAAAGGATACCTTGATATACTCTTAGCTAATAAAGGCAAATGGCAGAAATAATTAATAATGTATTTACCTTAGTACTTCTCAGGAAGATTGTCCTGATGGACATAACATTAAAAGAGATTTAAGAGTATACGAAGACACATAACATGGGAAGGGGGCAGAAAGAGGTAAAATGAAAGAGGTGGATGAATTTTACCACACACGTGAAAAGAAGCTTACATATACCAACTTTTCCAATAAGTCCAATTGTACAGCGAACGAAATTGTAGAAATCCCAACACACACAATGACCAATGAAAGTGGGTTTACCTGGTGGGTTGTTGACATGAAACTGTTCTGGCTGCTGCTGGTAGAATATGAATAGAATGAAGTGTCGATTAGGGCTGCAGTTGGCCTCCAGACTGGAAGGCTAGCCCATATTCCAGCTTGCCTCTGGGAGGAGTATTAAATTATGTCAATGTTTCTGCTTGCAAGAGTAGCCAGAACATATGTCTAAGATGGTCTCTAATAAATCCAAAAGGAAATTTAGGAAAAATTTCTTAATGCAGTCAGACAGTGATTAGAACATGGAAGATGCTATCACAAAGAATTCTTGAGGTGAACAGCATAGATGCATTTAAGGAGAAGCAAGTTAAGTGTGACAATAAAAGGAATAGAAAAAATGATAAAGGGATTCGACAAAGAAGGATGGAAAGAACCGTTTGTGGAACATAAATACTGACATGGATCTGTTGCACCACTTGGCCTGTTTCTCTGCTGCAAATGCTTTGTAAGTCTCTGATAAGTTGTCCCCTGCTTCTCTCACTGTTTGACATATGGTATTCCTTCATTATTTCCTCTCTGGTCATAAAATTGAAGTTGGAAACTGATTACGTGGAGAATTGTGGTTTCTTTAAGTGGATTGATTCTCTGACTTTTTAAAGAAGCTTCATGTGTAGTAGACATCACTATTTCACTCTGGAAGTTTAGTGGAGAAGGAGCTCCTTAATAGCATAGATGGCTAAGATGTTGCGCTGTTAGCCACAGACACCAGACTATTAACCAGTGCTGCATAGGTTATTTCAATAGGGATCTGATGGAGGTGCTCCACTGCCCTGGATGAGGAAATTGGAAAAATGGTCAGTGTTCTTTTTCATTATGACAGTCCAATGGTCTTGTTATACAAAGACGTCAGGACCTGGCATAGCTTTAATGCTCCTTGCAGTCAAATAATCTGTTAACACTCTTTGTCTAGGTTGAATTTTGTTGAATTTTTTGGTAAGCTAATAGAGGGTTGATTATGGTAAAGCGATTCATGTGGTGTACAAGGACTTCCAAAATTATTTTTATAAATTGCAACATGATTAACTTGTCAGCAATGTTGAAGACCATAAAATAAAAGGGACAGTGGCAGCATAGCTACTAAATTGACTGACTGTCAGGAATGGGGAATAATGGTGAACAGTTGTTTTCAGACTGAAAGCAAATATATAGTGAGGTTGATAAGGTTAGTATTATGACCATTGCTTTTCTTAGACCATATTGATGACTTGACACAATTTCAAAAGTTGCAGATGCCTGAAAACTTAGAATTTTGGTGAACTGTGAGGAGGGTTGTTGCAGACTTTAAGAACACAGACCAGTTGGTGATATGATTGTTGGGACATATGGCAATTAAAATTCAATCTAGTGAACTAGTGATAAGTTTTGGTAGGATGAAAAAGGAAAGGCAAATTAAAATAAAAGGTACAATGCTAAAGGAGGTTCAGGAATGCAGGAACTTACAGCAAACTGCCAAACGTGGCAGGACAGATGATAAAAGCAATTGATAATCCATATTGGACTTTATAAATAGTGGTATAAAATGCAGTGACAAGGAAGTTATGGCGAATCTTTATGAAACACTGATTTAGCCTCATCTGGAGTATTCTGTCCAAATGTGAAGGATCTAGTATATTAGAGTGAGTGCATGGAAACTTCATAAGAGTGGTTGGGACTTCAGTTCTGTGATTTAGCTTGAAGAACCTGAAGCTAGTCTTAATTGGATAGAAGTATTTAAAATCACAGGGAGTCTGGACAGAGTAGATAGGGAGAAACTGTTTTCAATGGCAGAAAGATCGAGGACCAGAGGGCACTAACTTAAAGTGAATGGCAAAAAAATTAGGTTTCATGTGGAAAAATTTTCTTATACATATTAGGATCTGGAATGCACTGCCTAAGAATGTGGTGGAAGCAGATTTGATTCTGACTTTAAAAAGATAATTCTAAGGGGAAGAAAATTGCTGAACTTTATGGGAAAAGGCAGGGATTGGGATTAGCTGAGTTGACTACCTGCAGCGTGTTGGCATAGATATAATGGGCTGAATAACTTCTTTCAGTGCTGTAACTATCGTATCAATATTTTCAGAAGAGACAAAAGGAAGAAAAATGGCTTGTGGGGGGAAGAAAGGTGGGAAACTGAATGTTTTTAATAACAGAGGCAACGCTTGCTTTGAAAGCAAAATATACACTTTGTATACTCTGATGTGTAGTCAATCTTTGGGTCCCAAGTAGACTTCAGGTTGCAACTTCTGCTTTGTAGTGCTGCAGTGAAATCATATAAATTAAGAAGAAAGTATAAATAAAAAAAACAACTAGAAATATAACACCTATTAATTAATTTCCTTAGTTATAGAGAATGCAGAGAAGCTGTGATTCTCACATTATCCTTTCTGAGAGAAAGTTCATTGTCATGTTTTGCGGTATACGAAGTAGAAATTACAAAATCAATCTGTGTAAAATTTGCCAAAATCTCATGATTGAAGACTCATCAAGCTTTTTATTTTAGGAAAACACAATGGACAGCCTTGTTTGCCCCCAAACCATAAAATCCTGTCTGAAGTCAATGGACCTTCCCATGGTCCGCTCCTCGCCTGCTCCAATTCCCTGTGCAGGCCAGTAAAATTCCGACCAATGTGTTTTGAAGCAACGATTGATTCTTCACATAATGTGGTATGAAGCCATTCGTTACACTAAAGATAAACAAGTAACTAATGCTGAACGGGATCAACTCATTATTCAATTAAACAACAAATACTCAAAAACACAACTTTGTATTCAATTTCAACTTGACATTGAGAATGAAAGAAAATAAAATCGTTTTAGCTGGCCCATCTTTTTGAGCAGCTAATTAGTTTACCAGTTCTACTGGAGTGGGATCTAACAACTGACCATTGAGAAGAATTGCTGCAGTATTATATTCTACGATGAAGCTTCACCATGGATGCTTTGCTGTTGTGAAGCACATATCACTGGATTATAATTATTGATACATACCCAAGGCCAATATCCTTTATTAAACTAAGTAATTGTAGTTGTGATTAAGTTATGAACAGGTGAAGAGGAATGAACTGACTTCCCTTTATTCAGCCCTCTCGGTTGGTCACAACAAAGCTTTTTTTTAACTTCTGTTCCCTGTTAATGCCTTTTGCCAATCCAAAAGTATTTGCTTTTTAATATAGAGCAATTAGAACCAGGTTTTGTTGAGTAAAAGAGTAAGTTTATTGTTGAAAAAGAGAGATATTTCTTGTGAAAGCTTTTCTTGCCCTCATCACATTTGCAAGAATGAAATGTCAGGGAAATCAACAACATTATACTGTAAGAGAAGAGAGTTTTGATTGGTTGGCAAGTGGATATGGATTGAACAAGACATTGCCATGGAAAATGTATCAGTTGATAGTGACTGCCAAGTATTATTTGAAATTTAAACCAGGCAGTTTGACTCTGGTCAAATCATTACTATTAGAAATGAACTAGTGAATGGCTGTCACTGTATGTACATGTTGTTTCTCTCTGCAAAGATCAGGCCCCTATGTATTAATATATGTAGCACCTAGTACATGCAAATATACTACATTGCAGACCCAACTGATAGTCTTAAATTGGTTGTTAGTGTAATTCTTAGTACACTGAGGATTAGTTAGCAAATTTTTCCCAATTGCAGAATCAGATCTAATGCTAAACAATGTTTTGAACTTTGCAAACATAGGCCAGTTAGCTACAATCTCTGTCATGCTGTTGTTAGCATCAAAAATGATATGTACGTTTATTAGTGTTACACAAAAAAAAATGAGACTTAACAACACACGCATCTCTCAGGAGTAAGAAAAATTAAAGTCCAAAATTAGTTAAAAGAATACACCATTAAGTCTGTTGCATGTTCTTGAGGTGAAGATAACAATATTAAAGAACGTTACAGAACAAGTAAACACATTTTTGATTTTTCATCTCAAAAACTTTTGAAGATAATAGAAACCAACAGGAGCTGGAAGTATTCTGTGCTCCACAGGGAATTTTGAGTGTCTGGCTATTTAGCAGTTCCCATTGTCTTGATGAATTACTGTTGTTAAGATTCCAGCACTTTGCATTTTAATGCCTTCCTTTCAAGGTTTTGAAGTGACCTTGACATCCTCCCAATGTCAAATTCTATACTTCCAGTGCAATCCATATAAGAACTTTGAGATATCAGGTTACTGGTGGTACCCATCTTTGGTCAATGTGTCTTCTTTTCTGGAAAATAAATTGAATCTGCTCAACCTCATTTCACACAGATCTCAACAGAGAAAAGAGTTTCCTCCTGGTGGGAAATAATTCAAACATTTATCCCTGCTGAGAAAGGTCAGTTTCTGATATAACTGTACACACTATTTTTTCATGAAAAATCTTGAGACTTTTACATGAAGCGGCATTAAAGCTTTCATTTCTAAATAATCAAGATCAAAATATTTCTTTGTTTATGAAGCGCAGAAAAGCCAGAACTGCTCAGATGATAAATATTACAGCTCATAAACTGAGAAAATCTCCTCCCTCTCCATCAAAATTCCCAGAACATGATTCTGTGGTGCTCAGTTTTCAAACACAAAATACTGAGAATTCTACTTGCACTTTGGCATGAGGTAAAACATACCTTACATCTCTCTCCATTGCAATATTGCTCAGTGTTTAAGCAATGGCAAGTACATTTGGCAACAAATTAGACAATTTATGTATGCACTTACTGCTGTTGAATGAGCTATTCTGGTAGTGCTGGCAAATTAAATTTTGCCACTGCCTGTAGACTCTTGCCATCCATTCACAGGAGAATCCAGTTGGGATGTTGGCAAATGCTATTGCTCAATTAACCACAAGCAGACAGGATGTTGTATATTCTTGCTAAGTTGCTCACAAAATATTTTTCTTTAAAGTTCTTAAAATTTAAAGCAAATTTGAAATGGAAGAAATACTTTTTGACTTTTAGCAAGAAAATCAGATTTTTTTCTTGTGTCTTGATTATTAAAGCAAAATATCTTCATCCTTTGGACTAATGTTGTCCACTTCCTGAAATAGGAAGTAGTTAGAAATGCATGAGTAAATAAGGTAATGACCCCTTTCTGACTAAAATGACTTGACAAACCGAAAGGAAGAAGTTCCAGACGGTTTTGTAATGACAAAGAACCCTGTTTTTCTCTTGTCATGTTAGTCGACACTAATTGTCTGGTTTGTGCTCATTTCCCCCCCCCCCCCCCCCTCACTTACCAAATTTCCTTAGAGTCTTCTCATTACCACTAATGACAGTGATCAGCTACAGTTAGAGAATTGCACAGCAGCAGCAGTTTAAACACAACTGACAAAAGTAAAAGAAGAAAGATGGTTGAAAAGTTGTGGCTGTTGTCTAATGTGGGTGAGAAAGCAGGGGATTTCCATCTCTCCCAGATGGTTATGTGTTTATGGTTAAAGGGGATTTCAACCTCTCCCTTGCATTTTAGGCTATTTAAAAAATTTTTCACCTCTCTGAGCATTTTCTTTAAACTATGTTAGATGAATCGTAACATATTGTTGTCCCATAGTGTTTCCAGAAAGAAATGTCTCATTTCTCACCATCCATCTTGCAGAGCATACTTGTAGTTTGTTATTCATCCCAAATAACTCACTCAAATGTCATATCCTCTCTGAACATTTTACCACTGGCCTTCCTACCTCAAACCCAAAATATCGTTTGAGTAACCAACTAATAACAATATATATGACAATTGAGTTCAGAAGTTGATCAAAAGAAAGCAAGTTGTATATTTATTGCTTTCATTTTTCATCCCTCCTACTTTTATATCAATAATACACTCATTGCAGCAATATTCATTTATTTTTTGTAAAATAAACCACTTACCTATGTCTCAGTTCAGTAATACTGGGGGTTATCCTATTTGTTTGCTTTAAAAAAAGGATTCATATGGTATGTAATACATTCCAATGATTAGTCTACCATAAGAAATAGGAACAGAAGGAGGCCATTTTTCGCTTAGAACCATTTGATAAGAACGTGGTTCAGGTAATACTAACCAAATCCACTTTCCTGCCTGATGTCTAACCCTTAATTCCTCAACTGATCAAAAATCTATCAATTTCAGTCTTGAACATGGTCAAGGACTTGGCCTCCACAGCCTCCTGTAAAACATTGCAAAGATTCATTGCTATGAGATAAGAAGTTCTTCCTCAAATCCACCTTAAATCAGCATCCCCTTATTCTGCAACTATGCTCTCTAGGCCTACACTTCCTAATGAGTGGAAAAATCCTCCCTACATTTACGCTATCTAACCCCCAAAGAATTTTTTATGTTTCAATCGTATCACCTCATTCTTCTGAACTCCAACCCAATCTGTTTATTCTTTCCTTGTATGGCAGTCCCTACATACCTGGGATCATCCTAGTAAACCTGTACTGTCTCCAATGAAAATATATCTTCCCTTAAATTAGAGGACCAAAAGATGCATGCTTTT
The DNA here is from genome assembly GCA_024679065.1 of Sphyrna mokarran. Taxonomy (NCBI): domain Eukaryota; kingdom Metazoa; phylum Chordata; class Chondrichthyes; order Carcharhiniformes; family Carcharhinidae; genus Sphyrna; species Sphyrna mokarran. Next base: position 73,611,263 of record JAGIQG010000005.1, read on the forward strand.
CTAAATGTGGCCTCATTAGTACCTTATACTGTTGCAGCAATACCTCTTTACTTTGTACTCTAAATCACTTGAAATTAAAGCTAGGATTCAATTGCCTTCCCTATTACCTTGTGCTACCTATATGCTAGCTTTCTGGGTTCATGTACAAGGAACCCATGTCTTTTTTGGTACAACTCCTGTGAGTCTGTAGATTTAGATTATAATTCACCTTCTCATTCTTTTTTCCAAGATGAACAGTGTCATATTTTCCAACATTGAATCACATTTGTCAGTTTTCTGCCAATTCATTTAACCAGTAAGTAATGCATATTCTCTGTACAATCTGCCTTCTCTCTCTCTCTCTCTCTCCACCCCCCTTCTGAATCTTCTGCAAATTTGCTCCTTCCTCCAAATGGGAAGAGTTGAATTCTCAGCACTGATCCCTCTGGCACTCCATTGTTTAGTGCCTTCCAACTTGAGAAAGGCCCCTTATTGCTACTTGCTGCTTTCTGTTAGTTTGCTAATCCTCTATCTATGTCAGAATATTATCTCCATCATCATGAGCTCCTATTTTGCTTATTATATATGGCATCTTATCAAATGCCTTTCGAAAGTCCAAATATACATGGGCTGGTTCTTCTCTATCTATGCTGTCACAAACCTCCTCAAAGAATTCTAATAAATTTGTCAGACATTAGAACATTACAGCACAGAACAGGCCCTTCGGCCTTCGATGTTGCGCCGACCAATATAAAAAGCAATGCCCCTCCAAACTAAACCATTCCCTTCTCTTCCATATACTTATCAACTAACCTCTTAAACGCCACCAAACTTGGCGCATCTACAACTGCTGCAGGCAGGGCATTCCACTCCCGAACCACCCTTTGGGTAAAGAACCTACCTCTGATATCCGTCCTATAACTATCACCCCTTAATTTAAAGCTGTGTCCCCTCGTGCTAGCTTTCTCCATCCTAGGAAAAAGGCTATCACTGTCCACCCTATCTAAACCTCTAATCATCTTATATGTTTCGATTAGGTCCCCTCTTAGCCGCCTCCTTTCTAACGAAAACAACCTCAAATCCCTCAGCCTCTCTTCATAAGACCTGCCCTCCATACCAGGCAACATCCTGGTAAACCTCCTCTGTACCCTCTCCAATGCCTCCACATCTTTCTTATAATGTGGGGACCAGAACTGCACACAATACTCCAAGTGCGGCCGCACTAGAGTTTTGTACAGTTGCAACATGACGTTGCGGCTCCGAAATTCAATCCCCCTACCAATAAAAGCTAAGACTCCATATGCCTTCTTAACAACCTTCTCGACTTGACTGCCTACTTTCAGGGATCTATGGACACATACACCAAGATCCCTCTGTTCATCAACACTATTAAGAAACCTACCATTAGCCCTATACTCTACACATTTATTATTCCTGCCATAGTGCATTACCTCACACTTTTCCACATTAAACTCCATTTGCCACCTCTCGGCCCAGCTCTGCAACTTGTCCAAGTCTCTCTGCAAACTATAACACCCCTCTTCACTATCTACCACTCCACCGACTTTAGTGTCATCTGCAAATTTACTAATCCATCCTTCAATACCCTCATCCAGATCATTTATAAAAATTACAAACAGCAGGGGCCCCAAAACAGACCCCTGAGGTACACCACTTGTCACCGAACTCCAAGATGAATATCTCCCATCAACCACCACCCTCTGTCTTCTATCTGCTAGCCAATTCCTAACCCAATTAGCTAAATCACCCTCTATCCCATACATCTGCATTTTCTGCAGAAGTCTTCCATGGGCCACCTTATCAAACGCCTTACTAAAGTCCATATATACCACATCAACCGCCTTACCCCCATCCACCTCCTTAGTCACTTTTTCAAAAAACTCAATGAGGTTAGTAAGGCATGACCTACCCTTCACAAAACCATGCTGACTATCTCCAATCAATTCATTATTCTCTAAATAACTATAAATCCTATCCCTAATTATTCTCTCCAACACTTTGCCCACCATCCGTTTTTTCCCGTTTTTCCCGTTCGTGCAACCATGCTGGCTCTGCATGGTCAGATTATAATGTTCCAAATGCATTACTATTCTCTGCTTAATAATTGATTCTAATATTTTCTCAATAACTGAAATTAGAATAGCTGGCTGATGGTTTCCTGCATTTTGCCACCTTGCCTTTTTAAACAAGGGAATTATATTAGCAATTTTGCAACCCTTTATTTAGCACATAGTATAAAGATTCACTGTTACATGTCCTGAATCATGCAGTTGTTTGGATAGATATTGCGTAGAGAAAAGGTGTACTCCAGATTGTTTGAATGTGAGTTTTGTTTAAGATTCTGAAATCAGCAAAATATCTATTGTAAAAGACACAAAAACTGAGACAACTACACTTCAAGATACAATTTGGTTGCAAATGTGTTTGAACATTCAAAAGATATAGAATCAATACAGTACAGAAGGATCTATAAGACCCTTTGTTAATCAAGTTATTTTATCCATTTCTGTGTATGACCTATAATTGCAGTAGTGCACAACCTTTCATTTTTAACCTTCAAATATATTCAGCCTTCTGTAGCGGAAGATTTTGGAAAAGATTTGATGTGCTTTCATTAATTTCCAAGGAAAATTGTGATATTAATTTTCTCTGTGCCTAAATCTTATTGGTCATATGCATTAATCAGCCTGATATTGAATATTGTTGGTTCTCTTATGTCACCTATTCCTCCTTGCATTCTTTCCACAATGCCCCCCAGTTCACTCTACCACACTTCCACCAGGATCACTATTTCCACTTGTGGTAATCTGTTCCTGAATTCGTAATTCTGATTATTGTGTCCACATAAGCAGGAAAGATTCAATTTTAACAATGAGAAAATACATTTGTTTTGTGATATAATGATTGTAATAAAGGTCCCAAAGTCCACAATTATTGATGGCCTTTTCTGATAGTATCATAGGACACTACAGCACAGAAACAGGCCTTTTGGCCTCTCTTGGCTCTGCTGAACTATTTTTCTGCCTACTCCCACTGACCTGCGCCTGGACCATATCCCTCTACACCCCTCTCATCCATATACCTGTCCAAGTTTTTCTTAAATGTGAAAAGTGAGCCCACATTCACCACTTCTTCTGGCAGCTCATCCCACACTCCCACCACTCTCTGTGTGAAGAAGTCCCCCATAATGTTCCCTTTAAACTTTTCCTCTTTCACCTTTAACCCACATTCTCTAGTTCTTTTCTCCCCTAGCCTCAGTGGAAAAAGCCTGCTTGCATTCACTCTATCTATACCCATCATATTTTTATATACGTCTATCAAGTCTTCCCTCATTCTTCTACGCTCCAGGGATAAAGTCCTAACCTATTCAACCTTTCTATGTAACTCAGTTTCTCAAGTCCCAGCAGCATCCTTGTAAATCTTCTCTGCATTCTTTAATCTTATTAATATCCTTACAGTAATTCGGTGACCAAAACTACATACAATACTCTAAATCCCACCTCACCAATGTCTTATGCAACCTCACCACAACATTCCAACTCTTATACTCAAAACTTCGATTTATAAAGACTAACGTTCCAAAAGAACACTGTACTATCCTATATACCTGTGACGCCACTTTTAGGAATTATGTTTCTGTATTCCCAGATCCCTCTGTTCTATTGCACTCTTCAGTGTCCTACCGTTTACTTTGTATGTTCTACCATGGTTTGTCCTTCCAAAGCACAATAGCTCACACTTGTCTGCATTAAACTCCTTCTGCCATTTTTTTAGTTGGTCCAAATCCCTCTGCAAGCTTTGAAAATCTTGCTCACTGTCCACTACACCTCCAATCTTGGTATCATCAGCAAATTTATTGCCCCAATTTACGACATTATTGTCCAGATCATTGATATAGATGACAAACAACAAAGGATCCAGCACTAATCCCTGTGATACACCACTAGTCACAGGCCTCCACTCAAAGAAGCAATCCTCCACTACAATTTGCTGGCTTTTTCCATTGAGCCTCTCCATGTATACCTAGTGACTGAACCTTCCTAACTAACCTTCCATGCAGGACTTTGTCAAAGGCCTCACTGAAGTCCATGTAGACAATATCCACTGCCTTCTCTTCATCCATTTTCCTGGTAATCTCCTTGAAAAACTTTAATAGATTGGTTAAACATGACCTACCACGCATAAAGCCACGTTGATTGTCCCTAATAATTTCCCTGACCATTCAAATATTTGTAAATCCTATTCCTTTCAATAATTTACCTACTACTGATGTCAAACTTACTGGCCTATAATTTCCAAGATTACTTTATGATTCTTTTTTAAAAAACGGAACAACATGAGCTATCCTCCAATCATCCGGCATCTCACCTGTGGATACTGACATTTTAAATATATCTGCCAGGGTATGGGTCTGTCAGTAAGTGAATGGAAACTGAGCTAGTAAAGGCTTTTAGTCAACAAAACTAAAAAAGTCTTTTTTTCAGTCAACAAGACTAAAAGACAAGAGCTAAGACTAGTTACAGAAGAGTAGCTAAGCACATTTAGTTCAGTGAAATGAGTAATGTTATAAATCCATAACCACTAATAATGCAGAAAAGAAGCAAGTAAGTCTGGCAAAGAAAATCACAATAAGAAGCACTTAGAGCTGGCAGTTTGCAGACAAATAAGATCACTGCAGGTTTATTATCGCATAACTGATATTATCTCATCCTCTTCTCCACATTACTAATTCTTGGTGCTGCTCAGCACATTGGGCCTTTACCTGAATTTGTTAAAAAAAAGTCATCCTTCAATATTGTTCCTATTTAAAAAAAAGAAATACCTGCCCTTTTACCTCCTCCCTTCACATTGTCAAAAGCCCAACACGTGTTCTGTCAATGAAACTGCAATTTACTTGTACCATTTTCAAATGATATACCTTCCCTTTTGTCCTTTCCTCTGCTTTTGCTTCCCTTGTCTCAGGATTAGTTTAAAACTTGTCCCAACTCTAACGTTGTCACATTCTAATGATCATTAATTTCAAACATTTAAAGCTCTGCTTTTCTTTTATAGATGCTGCCAAACCTGTTGAATATTTCCAGCATTTTTTGCTTTTATTTCACATTAACATAGAACACTACAGCACAAACAGGCCCTTCGGCCCACAAGCTGTGCCGATCATATCTATACTTACCAGGCCATAGAACTATCTGTAACTCCCAATCCCATTAAATCCCATGTACTCATCCAGAAGTTTCTTAAAAGACCCCAGCGAGTTCGCCTCTACCACTACTGACGGCAACCGATTCCATTCACTCACCACCCTCTGACTGAAAAACTTACCTCTAACACCTCCTCTGTACTTGCCCCCCAGCTCCTTAAATCTGTGTCCTCTCGTAGCGACCATTTCAGCCCTGGGAAATAGCCTCCGAGAATCCACCCATTGACAGCATCCACAGTATTTTGCTTTTGTCCTTATCAAAGCTGTTACGTATAATACTTACATATCTATAATTGGACACTAGAATGCCCCCTGAAGGAAGCAATTATATGGTCGCCTCTTATTCTGGAACATTATCTTTGAAAGGTTCTGAAATTAGAAGTATCACTACATGAACACATAAATATATGTTTGTTGCAACAAAATTATCTATTCAATATCTAATTTCAAATAGCAAATTAGACCTAAGTGAATACATAGAACTTTTGCAGTTTTGGTAGCATTCATGTTAGTGAAACTGCCTCTCAGTGTATCTGGTTTTGCTATTTTGAGGGCTAATTCCAAATGTGAAAGCTATTCCAAAAAGTGAACATTAATAACCAGCCTTAGTAAAACCCCAAATTAACTCATCATCAATGCTAATGGCCAGCATTGGTAACTGATAGGCCAGAATTAAGTTTGTTTTTGTACTCTATTTGTTGTATTATAACTGGAATGTCTTTCAGACACTTGAGAGAGTGAGGGCTATTATCATACTTAGTATGTTAGTTGGCACTAATACTGGGAAGACAGTACTTCTGCAATTGCTACATATTGCAATTAATTAATTAATTGTATCATTATAATGTTACCTTGAGCAAAAAGACTTATTCCTTGATTGAGAAAACGTAAGCTTTTTAAAAAAACTTCTAAGTCAACGTGAGCCTTTAAAGACCATCAAAGTTGTTTAATCTTTCTTTGTAATTTTACTCCAGTACAAGACTGAACATCATGATGTAGGTATGATAATTCTGATTGTTTGCAATTTAGAGGGGTTTGATATAAGTAAAAAAGATGAGGTAACCATGTATAGATGTGAAGAACACTGAAGGTCATGACTTCTGATAGTAAAAACAAACTGCATTTAAGCTAGATAAATCAATAATTGTGCAAAAAGGTACATATGTTAAGGATTAAATTATAGTTGCTTTGCAATTTTAACATTTTTCCTAATTCATGTAACAATATTTTCAAAGTGAAAGCAGTAGGGCAATTTTGAAAATTTATCTTCTTGAAAGAAAAATTGAAACAGTGACTTGGCCAATTATGATCTTAGGAAGCTTATTCTAAATGAGAGGTATGTTTCTGAACATATTTTGTCTCTTACACCAAGCTCATGGTCTGTTCACACAGCATAGTATCATTGATAGTAACTGTGGGCTAAAAGAATGAAGAAGAAAATGAAAAGGCGATAACAAAAATCTCAGTTAAAATATTTGTAAATTAACTTTGAATTATACCTCATTTAATATCCATATGTAGAATGGATTCAGTAGACAATTATTACATGGAAAACATTGTTTGAATTTTCTAGCGATGAAGTTTCTAGCAGGAAGTATTTTACAGGGCACTCTACGTACCTGAACATTTTGGTATCATCTTTGAGTTCAATGTGCTCAAGACTATCAGCAATTATTTTACATCAAATGTTCCAAGCAGGAATGAGTTTCAGTGCAAATCAGGAGGGCTGGAGAGTGGAAAAATGGGAAAGATGATGAGAGTTGACGGAAGGGAGATAGAAGAGGCTGGGAGTGAGGGAGGGTTGAAGATGGGGAGGCTGTTTGTGCAGGAGGTGGAAGGGGAGGGGGGAGAAAAGGGGGAGGAGAGAGAGAAAGAAACCTACTGAAATGTGAGGGGATGGCAGGGAAAGAGGATAAAACAAAACTGCTTGGGAGAGGGTCAACCAATCCTCTTCCCCACCAGGAGACAGATTGGCAGTTTTTGTTTTATAATGAGATTGGTATCCAAATTAATTCATTGTTTCAAATTCAATTTTGGGCAGTTGAATTTCTCTGGACGTGGAAAACAAAAAGATTACTGGATCCTTAAGTGCCTTTTGCATTATTTTCTGAATTAATTGTGCGCGCAACACCAATCATTCTCCCTGCACCTGCAATTGTACACAACAGCTAAGGCCGCCAGCCTGTTGCTCCTCCAACCCCTGAGCCCAATTTCCCATGTCTTCTGATCCTAGTTACCATACCCCGCCTCTCTACATTGGTAACATTGCATGACTATAAATTTACTTATTAAGAAGGTACTTGTGCTATTAAATTGTATTTCTAACTTTCTGTACCATGTTTATTCAATTAATGTGCAAATACAGCAATTTTGTGAAATGTTCAGAGGTTGATGGAGAGCTATTTTTGCAAGGCTAGCGTTGGAGTGGCACAAATGATCAAACAGTTTTCATAACTTAAATATCTTCGTTACCTCAAGTTGCTGGATTATTTACACAAGTGTCATTTAACAAAGTTATTTTGGCAATAAAGATTGGACTATTGGGTGATTGCAATCCTTATGATAATAGTCCATCACAAAATTATGAATGGAGTAATTCCCTGAGTCAAACTGTTGGACTTGTAGTTTAGTTGTTGCTTGCTTGTTGCAACAGGCTCATAGTCATTACAGTTTTTATGAACCTTGCCGTAATCGCAAGAAGGAATTATTTTGATTTTTGATTTAATTTATTATTGTTGCATGTATTAGTATACAATGAAAGCATTGTTTCTTTCACTGTGTACAGACGATGCATATCGTGCATGAGAAGGAAAGGAGAGAGTGCAGAATGTATTTTAGCAATCATAGCTACCTTAAGCAAAAAGACTTATTCCTTGACTGAGAAAACTTAATATGAGGAAGGTCTATTCATAAGTCTGAGAAGAAGCTGTTCTTGAGTTGGTTGGTACATGACCTCAGACTTTTGTAAGTTTTCCTGATGGATGAAGGTGGAAGGGAGTATGTCCTAGGTGCGTGTGGTCCTTGATTATGCTGGCTGCTTTTCTGAGACAGCAAGATGTGTAGACAGAGTCAATGGACGGGAGGCTGGTTCGCGATCGACTGGGCTTCGTTCATGACCCTTTGTAGTTTTTTGCAGTCTTGGACAGAGCAGGAGCCATACTAAGCTGTAATACAATCAGAAAGAAAGTTTTCTATGGTACATCTATAAAAGTTGTTGCGAGTTGTAGCGGACATGCCAAATTTTCTTACCTTCCTGAGAAGGGGGAGGCATTGAGGGTTTTCTTAATTATAGCTTCTGCGTTGAGGGACCAGGACAGGTTGTGGATTTGGATATTTAAAGAAAGGTGACATCTCGTTGACACCTAGCTTCAGCTCTCAATCATTTCTGCGTCTTCCCTGTTGATATAGATGGGCATATCGTCCACTGTGCTTCTTAAAATTGATGACTTATTTCCTTTGTTTTGCTGACATTGAGGGAGAGATTATTATCACTATACAAGTTCATCAGATTCTCTATCACTTTCCTGTACTCCAACTCATCATTGTTTGAGATCCATCCCCCTATAGTAGTATCATCAGCAAACTTGAAAATCGAATTGGAGGGGAATTTGGCCACACAGTTGGAGGTGCATAAGGAGTATAGTAAGGTTTAAAGACACAATCTTGTGGGGCACCAGTGTTGAGGATTATTGTCGAGGTGGGTTGTTGCCTTTCCTTACTGATTGCACAGTAGTTGCTGCCTTTTGACCATAATCGTTGGTTATGTTATAGAGATTTAGATATTTACAGCATGGAAGCAGGCCCTTTGACCAAGTTGTCCATGCCACCCCTTTTTTTAACCACTAAGATAGTCCGAATTGCCCGCATTTGGTCCATATCCCTCTACAGCCATCCTACCCATATAACTGACTAAATACTTTTTAAAAGAGAAAATTGTATCCACCTCTACTACTACTCTTGTTCACCTTTCAGTTGGGCATCAGTGGATTGTCGGGAACATTTGAAGAAGACCAGTTGGGAGCATTTAGTTTGTCAGAAAGTTTTCCAAATTTGTTAGCATTTCTGATATTATTTCAGCTTTCCTTTCTTATGTGGAAAATAAAACTTGATTACAGTTATTTAACTTAAGGATAATATTTATCATGAAAGATATGCTGTCAAAACTTTTATTATTGTATTCATCAGGACTGATTCAGAGGAATACCAAATCAGAGGAAGCAACAATATATACTGCATGAGAAAAGAATGTTGATTGGTTGGCAGGTGGACTATTATTGATTGAAACATTACCATGGTGTTAATTACCAAGCTTTTGTTTCAGTGGTTCATTCCGCATTGCCATGTGGAATGAACCAAAGAAAGATTGTCCCCAGCTTTTATTGGGTTGCAAAAGGTGCATTGCATGGACATGTTTTGCAAAGCAAAAGAACAGTGTGTTTGAATATATGTAGTTCTGAGCATGTGCAAGTGAGCCACATGTGAACTCGACTGATGAACTTAAATTGATTGTCAATATAGTAGCACAATTAAGTTTGTTTATTCAATCAAATCATTGATTGATTTAGACTTTGCTAGCGCTGCTTTGCTTCCCAAACACACATCCATCTTTGCAGATCTGTCAGCATCTGTATAGAGAGAATAGAGCCAATGTTTTGAATCTGGATGACCTTCATTAGAGCTAAGAGCAAAGAAAATCAGCAGAGATTCATACTATGAGGGTAGAGGGACGGGCATTTAATTAGACAAAGGGAATGTAAATAAGGATAAAGAAGGCTGAGAAAGATACTAAAAGTGTCCATTAAGTGACAAGAATGCTTGAATGATAGAATGGAGGTACAGAGGGTGGCACAATCGCGCAGAGTTGAGGGCAACACAGTGGCACAGTAGTTAGCACTACTGCCTCACAGCACTAGGGACCGAGGTTCGATTCCTGGCTTGGGCCACAGTCTGTGCGGAGTTTGCACTTTCTTCCCACTTAAGCATGGGTTTCTTCCAGATACTCTGGTTTCCTCCCGTAGTCCAAAGACATGTCAGTTAGGTGGATTAGTCATGCTAAATTCTCCCCGCTACTACCTGAACAGACGCTGGAGTGTGGCAACTAGGAGATTTTCACAGTAAATTCATTGCAGTATTAATGTAAGCCTATTTGTGACTGATAGATAAACTTCTAAGATGGTAAAGGGACTGTCTAGGAATATAGCTGCTGCACTAAAGTGAGGGAGGAGGAAAGCAGGAATGGAGAAGTGGAAACATGGACGTGAGAAAGAAGAATGATAAAAATGGATGGATGAAATGAAAAGAAGAAACGTAGAAGAAACAGGCATAGCACATAGCACTAAACACATTTTCTCCTATCTTGATGCCATTCTCTCTCTTGTCCAGTCGCTTCCCACCTACATCCACGATTCTTCTGATGCCCTACACCATATCAACAATTTCCAGTTCCCTGGCCCAATTGGCTCTTCCTCACTGTGGATATCCAATCCCTCTGCACCTCCATCCCCCTCAAATGGCCTCGAAGTTCTTTACTTTCTTGAACAAAGGTCTAACAATCCTTGTTTATCACCACTCTTCAATCTGGCTGAGCTTTTTCTCTCACTTTATCCTTTAACTGTCTCACTTCCTTCAAGGTGTGGTGCACCTGGAAAAATTTATCAATTTTGCTTCCAATTTCCACCCATCTATCACTTTCACATAGTCCACCTCTGATAATTCTCTTGTCTTCCCTGATTTCTGTCTCCATTTCTGATAATAAACCTGTCCACTAGCATCTATTCCAAACCCACTGACTCCTACAGCTGCCTTGACTTAAGTTCTTCACACCTTGCATCCTGTAAGGACTCCGTCCCATTCTCTCAGTTCTTTTACCTCCACTGTATCTATTCTGATGATGCCACTTTCCAAAATAGCACTACTGATGTGTCTTCCTTCTTCTCAATCATGGTTTTCTATCCATTTTGGTTGATCAGGCTCTCAACAACATCCAACCCATTTCCCAAGCCACTGTTCTTACCCACTCCCTTACCCCCAAACCAAGAAAGGGTCTCCCTTGCCCTCACTTTTCACCTCACCAGTCTTCATAATCAAAGGTCATCCTCCACCATTTCTGCCAACTCCAGCATGATTCCATTACTCAGCACATCTTCTCTGCATTCCCCTTTCAGCATTCTGCAGGGACATTCTCTCTGGTTCACTCTTCTGTCACACCCAACACCTCACCCCCTGCTGACAACACCTTCCCATGCAATTGTAGAAGGTGCAACACCTGCCTGTTTACCTCCTGCCTGCTCATCATCCCACGTCCGAAATGCCCCTTTCAGGTGAAGCAGCACTTCACGTGCATCTCCTTCAATTTGGTCTATTGCATTTGCTGCTTGCAATATGGCTTTCTCTACATTGGAGAGACCAAATGCAGACTGGTTAACTGCTTTGCTGGATATCTTTGGTCTGTCCACAAGCAGGACCCAGACCTTCCCGTTGCTCTCCTGTCCACATATCCATCTTTGGCCTTTTGCAATCTTCCAGTGAACCTCAACACAAACTGGAGGAACAGCACCTTATTTGTTGATTTGAAGCATTTTGGACTGAACATTGAGTTCAACAACTTCAGAGCATGAACTCTCCACTTCATTTTCACCTCATTTCCATTTATTTTATTTTATTTCTTTTCATCTCATTCATCTATTTTTATCATCCTTCATTCTCACTTATTTTTGCATCCCCAACCCTTCAGGGCAGCTGCCATATTCTTAGACAGTCCTTTAACGCTGTCTCTCTATTCTGCCATTCACACATTCTGATCACTTAATGAACTCTTTTAGCATCTTTCTCAACCTTTTTCATCCTCACTTACATTCCCTTTGTCCAATTATAGCACCCCCAACTCTCGTGGCTTAAGTCTCTGTTGATGATTCTTTGCTCATTGCTCTGACGATGGTTCACCCAGAGTCAAAATGCTGATTCTATTCTCTCTCCACAGATGCTGTCAGACCTGCTGAGATTTTGCAGCATTTTCTGTTTTTGTTTCAGATTCCAGCATCGGCAGTATTTTGCTTTTATATATTCATCTTTCTTGGCACTTCAAATTTGAATCTCATCAATCAAGTTTCTAAATCTCCCACAGTATTGAAACAGTCCTAATGGGAGTCATAAGAAGTATTCTTCGTGCTTGTGACTTTTAAGCACTATCTATCCTTTTTCTCTTTGCAGCCTTTGATATGTTCAATCATACCATCATCGTCCAACACCATGCCTTTGTTATTTAGCTTAGTTGTTGTCCTCACTTGGTTTTACTTTGCATTGTATTCTTTTATATTCTCTCTCAGGATGTGGGTATCACTGGCTAGGCCAGCATTTATTGCCCATGAGAAGAGGGTGATGAGCTGCCTTTTTGAAATAATACAGTCCATGTGATGTAGGTACACCATCTGCTGTTAGGAAGATAGTTTCAAGATTTTGACCTGGCAACAGTGAGAGAATGACAGTATTATTTCAACTCGGGATGGTGTATGGTTTGGAAGGAAACTTGCCGATGGTGGTATTCTCATGCATCTTTTGCACTTGTTTTTCTTGGTAGTAGAAGCTGTAGATTTGGAAGATGCTGTCAGTTGAGCCTTGGTGAATTGCTGCAGTGCATCTTGTAGATGGTACACATTCTTGCCACTGTGTATTGGTGATGGAGAGAGTGAATATTGAAGATGCTGGATGAGGTGCCAATCAAATAGGCTGCCTTGTCCTGGATAGCCTAGTATACTGTTGGAGTTGTCCTCATCCAGTCAAGTAGATGGTATTCTATCATATTTCTGACTTACGCATTACAGATAGTGGACTAGCTTTAAAGAGTCGGGGGCAGGGTGAGTTACCACAGAATTCCTACCCTCTGATCTCTTGTAGCTACAGTATTTTTTATAGCTAGTCAATTTAGATGTTGAAAGTGGGGGATTGAGGGATTGTAATGATGTTGCATATCGGAGATGGTCAGATTCTCTACTGTTGGAGATATTGCCTGGCAGTTGCGTGGCATGAATGCAACTTGTCAGCTCAAGCATCTTCTGCAACAACTTTCTGTCCAACCTCTTCATTACCTGTGCATTCATCTAAGAATTTCTTCCCCTTCCTCTTCAAGTTCCCCTTGGTGACAATTATCCAAAGACCAAAGATCTAAAACAAGATTATATATACATGATGATAACATCTAGCTCTTCTTCACTACCTCCTCTTTCAACTCCTCCACTTTCTTTGTGTTTCAGAATGTTCAAGAAGCATCTAGGAGCAGATTAAATAGTAACACTAAAAATTTAATAACAGTTGAAAGCAAATTGAGAAGTAGAGGAAGAGGAGGCAATAGAGGGTGATGTGGTTATTTCGGCAAAGACTATACTGTGTTTCAGAAGTTGCATTGCAGCACGCTTATAGTCACAGTGCATTTTACATTCAGGACTTTGCTTTGAATGGTTGTTGTGAGAGGGGCAGAAATCTGATTGAAGAAATTAAGTGGGTGATATTCATTACTGTTTATGCTCTATTAGTCTTTCTGCAGCTCTGTCAGGTCTTTTTGAAGTTGTTGGAGCAGCTTTTGATTTTTTTTTAACGTTTATGGTTGCATTCTGTTCTGACCACTTTATTAAATGATGCATTTTTTTAGGTTTCTTCAAATGTTACCTGGTGCACGTCATGAACGATATATTTCAACAGTGAAGTTGTATTCCTCTGAAAGTATGATTCTACTCCATGCTATCTAACAATACAAATTCATAAATTGAGCGCAGACTATGACAGGTGTTGTAGGTGATTTGGAGGTGGAGAACATGTGGAGAGGGCATTTAGTACATGTAATTAACAATATCCACTTCAGTCATTTGCGAAGTTTTAGAGCTCATCTGAAAACACTGGAATCTACTGCCATTGCAAGTGAAATAAGTTTGAATACTCATCTCAAGCCTTAGAATGATATTTTGGATGACTAATGTAAGAATATTGGAGGCATTCATCTGAAATTCCATTCTCCTTAATGGATTATTTAATCAGAGATAGGAATCTCAAGCCATTACTTCAAGGATTGTATGTTTGTATCTAATTTCAGTACCCTGGCCTTTATTGGAGATTGGTTCACAGCAAAGCAGACTGCCCATGAATTGTTACTAGTTAGGAACCTCAATCCTAGAGGCCCTAAGATTAGGCGATGTAGGAATACACAAATATCTTGGCAAAAGAACGTTACTCTATTTGGACACAGTACAACTCAACACTCAGTTCAGCAGAGTGCAAAAATCAACCCCAGCACTAACATTCCACAACACATTGATCACAAAATCAACTAGAAAAAGTCTATGTCTTTACATTTTTCTCAGAATTCTCAATAAATGAAAATGGATTATTATCATATATCAAAAGCAAATAAATGTTTTGAAAAAATTCTACTGAGTGTTTTGGAAATTGGGTTGGTGATGTTGATTAGCATTTTTAAGAAGTTCAGAACAAAGGACTGCAATTGTTTATTATTTGCATAGATGATTTGGAGTTAGAGACCAAATGTAGTGTGATAAAATTCACCAATGACACTAAGATAAGTGGTAGAACAAAGTGTGCAGAGGACACTGAAACTTCTCAAAGGGATGTAGATAATCTAAGTGAATGGACAGATGGAGTACAATGTTGGTAAATGTGAAGTCATCCATTTTGATAGGAATAACAGCAAAATGTAATATTATTTAAATGGTAAAAAATTGCACCAATTAAAGATTTATCCTCTTCCATATTATTGTTAAGTTTGTTTCAAACTTAATCTTGTTGAGTTCAGAACAGTAGGGATCCAGTTGTTAAGTGCAGCACAGAAGAGGTTTTATTCTACTCCCACAATTTTTGCAAAATTACATGGAAACAAAATTATTCACTGTTCTGTTGTAAGATTTGGCTAGAAGCAGTAAGGGAGGACCACACAATGCAAACCACAAAAACATATTGCACAGCTTAAAGTGATTATAATAATGTCGATTTTTAACAAAATTTTGGTAAACAGTAAATAATATGTCCTTCTTGTAACCTTTTTATTTTTGTCTTTGCACAGCATGTATAGGATAAGCTGGCAGAATAAAATATTTAGTGCACCAGATTTACATTGTCATGTCCATGTAAATGACCAAATTGATCACTTTTTACACAGGATGTCACAAGCCATTGGGTGGAAAATTCGTGCATCCTTTCTAGTGCATGATTATTTTTTAAAAGGACTAAATAATTGTTAATAATGAATCATAACTTAGAGTACATGAAAAATGATGTGCCAAAGGACTCCACTAACCATTAGATGATGGATTTGAATCAAAAAATAAACCGATGTAGTATGAAACATGCACAAGACATTTGTATATTTGGAAGTGCTAGGATTATGACACGAAGCATCAGTTGGTTTATTTTTCTATAAATTACCAATCCTTGTATACTCTATCAAACCGCATAAGCTGTATTTTCTGAATCAATTTAAAAGCAAGATGCAGTAAGATAAATTTTTCAATGTGGCTTTTCCCTAGTAAATGCAAAATATTGACCAGATCAATGGTAGAGATGAAAAATATAATTTTATTATGTATTGGGAAAGAAAAAAGTATAAGCCTATGGCTCCGAGTACTCATTCAGTCACTGGTTACAAAGCTATTTAGAAAATAAAGCAAAATCATTGTAAAGAATTACATGCAGATAATTTGGGGGTAATTTTAAGCCTCCAGAAATGCATGGCTTTAGGTCTGGTGGGAAGTTAAGGTGTTCAAAAACATCTGAACCCATCTTGAACCTTTCCACTTCCCTTTTTAATGAAGCTGTGACTATGGATGGGCAATCCAACTCTGTCCAGAAGGTGAGTTGCTCACTGAAATCTATTAAATGGGGCTTCATTCCTTCATTTAACAGGGTTTCAGTTTTGAAGCAAGTTAGCTATATATCCCGAGCCTTAGAAAACCAGGTGGATAAAAGAACACAGAAAGGGGCGGATCTATTAGTTAAGTGCTTTTACAGAATTGCTTGTTGACTAGGAGAATCAGGAAGACTATTCCAGGCTCAGTAAGCTAGGACTATACACTCTTATTTACTGGGGACAGTCTCACAGATTAGGTGTTTTGCCTCTGGAAGAACCGCTTGAGTATTGTCCTCAAATGAATGTCCTATTAATGGCCAAGCTGGTACAAATTAGAAGTGCCTAGTTAATAACATTGCTGGGACAGTTTCAGATTGGTGAGATAGATGGCAATGTCATGTTTTCAACCAATAGAAACATTGGGTTAACTGGGAGACTTTAATTAGAGACATACCCTGTAAGTGCCCTTCCTCACTCACCCCACCTCTCTAGGATTACACACCATTTTCCTGAGAAATGCAGTGAAGAGAAAATAGACCAGGAATCAAAGTATTGAAATAACCAAAGCTGCTGGTAACTGGACTAATGAACAGCAGTTGGTGCTTGATCAGAGCACCCTTTGACCTGAGTTGGTTTGTTAGAGCGAGGGAACGTAGCCATGGACTTGGGTTAGAAAATGTGGTCACTTCACAGTAAGCACAGTAACATACAGGCATTCTACTTATTTCCCCAATCTCTCCTTCCTCCTTCCCCCATGAATTAATCGGCACAGTGGCATAGTGGTTAGCACTGATGCCTCACAGCACCAGGGATCCGGGTTCGATTTCTGGCTTGGGTCAATGACAGTACGGAGTCTGCACGTTCTCCCCGTGTCTGCATGGCTTACCTCCAGATCTCCAGTTTCCTCCCACAGTCCAAACATGTGCAGATTAAGTGCGATGGCCATGCTAAGTTCTCCCTCAGTGTATTCCTACAGACTCTGGAGTGTGGCAACTAGGGCATTTTCGTAGTGACTTCATTGTAGTGCTAATGTAAGCCTACTTAGGACACCAATAAATAAACTTAAAACTTAGCTCTCCTAATATCCAACCCTGGTGCCCTCCAGCTATTCCCTCAACTTCTCATTTCTCCTCTAATCTTTGACCAATCTTTGATCTCCACCTCCTAACCACATTGTATCCCCATACCTTGATTGCTGCTCCCCAAAATCACCAACTCCTTGGCTTTTTTGGAGAATTTTCTACTGACAAACAAACAAACTTGTCATTCAAGTTGGCAGTTGGGTAGCAAATCAATTTAAAAAAAAGAAATGCACATTTCCTCAAATTAGAACTCCACAGCATGCAAGGACAACGATGTTTCTGAGTTCTCCCCAACTTCAGAAATCATGAGCAAGTAAATATTGAGCCATAATAACAATTTTACATAGTTAATGACAACAGGAATTGTTTTTAGTGTGCAGTTTTAGTACAGATACTGGTCTAATAATAATATTTAGAGAATACAAAACTTATTCAACAGTCTCAAATTACACACAACTGATATTAGACTTATCAAGAAAGTTTTATTCATATATGGTTGGATGTTTGGACGGAACTTAAAATTGAGCTTAAAAATCACATTGGGCTGGAATAATATATCCAGCATGACCTTTATTATAGGTCTTTGGTAAATTCAGATACTACAAGTTTTCATTTAGTGATCATAGGGGCCGGACACAGAACTGGTGACAAGTGATTTTCACACTAACTTCATTGCAGTGTTAATATAAGGCTGCTTGTTACACTAAAAGATGTTACTGTTACCTTTAGTTTAATTGGCAAAAAAAGTATCACATGCTCAATTAGACAGTCTCATTTTTGCTGAATTTAATTGCAGGGTGGCAAACTTGATAAAGCTTGAGATAATTAAAATGGAATTCTATTTTAGCTTGTTAGAAATTATTGCAAATTTCATATATACATTGTTCATTCATAGAATTACATTATGCAAAATTTACAATACTTAGGTCTATGCTGGTGCACAAAATGACCAGCCTCTCACCCTACTCTTCTAACCCTGTCAGCTTAACTAACTGTTTTTTCCTCCATTGTGTACTTACCTAGGTTCCCCATAAATCCATCATTTTTTTTCTCTCAATTACTCATGTTGCTAATTATATCAATTGATATTAAATATGTACAGGTGGAGGGCATTGATTCAATGGTTACTTAAGCACATAGGAAGACACTGATTGATACAAGAATTGAGTGAAACCAAGATGTGTACCTGTAATGTTTCTTAGAACATAGAAAAATTACAGCACAGTCAGGCCCTTCGGCCCACAAGCTAACCAAATGTATCCCTACCTGTTAGGCTTACCTATAACCCTCTATCTTACTAAGTCCCATGTACTCATCCAAAAGTGTCTTAAAAGACCCTATCAAATCCACCTCCACCACCACCGCTGGCAGCCGATTCCACACACCCATCACCCTCTGAATGAGAAATTTACCCCTGACATCTCCTCTGTACCTACAACCCAGTACCCTAAATCTGTATCCTCTTGTGGCAGCTATTTCAGCCCTGGGAAAAGCCTCTGAGAATCCACTCAATCAATACCTCTCAACATCTTATATACCTCTATCAGGTCACTTCTCATCCTTCGTCTCTCCAAGGAGAAAACGTCTCTCAACCTATTCTCATAAGGCATGCTATCCAATGCAGGTAACATCCCTGTAAATCTCCTCTGCACCCTTTCAATGGATTCCACATCCTTCCTGTAATGAGGTGACCAGAACTGAGCATAGTACTCCAAGTGGGGTCTGACCAGGGTCTTATACAGCTGCAGCATTATCTCTCGACTCCTAAATTCAGTTCCCCAATTGATGAAGGCCAGTACACCATACACCTTCTTAATCACGATCTCTACCTGCGAAGCTGATTTGAGAGTCCTATGAACCTGGACCCGAAGATCCTTCTGATCTTCCACACTGCTAAGAGTTTTAGCCTTAATATTATTTTCCGTGATCCCATTTCAAAATGAATCACCACATACTTATCTGGGTTGAAGTTCATCTGCCACTTCTCCACCCAGTCTTGCATTCTATCAATGTTTCATTCCAACTTCCGACATCTCTCCTAACTATCCACAACACCTCAAACCTTTGTGTCATTGGAAAACTTACTAACCCATCCCTCCATTTCCTCATCCAGGTCACTTGTAAAAATCACAAAGAGCAAGGGTGCCAGAACAGATCCCTGGGGCACTCCACTGGTGACCAACCTCATGCAGAAAAAGACCCATCTACAACTACTCTTTGCCTTCTGTAGGCAAGCCAGTTCTGGATCTACAAAGCAATGGTGCCTTGCATCCCATGCCCCCTCACTTTCCCAATAAGCCTTGCATGAGGGTCCTTATCGACCGCCTTGCTGAAGTCCATATAAACCACATCTACCGCTCCTCCTTCATCAATGTGTTTAGCCTCATCTTCAAAAAACTCAACCAAGCTTGTAAGGCATGATCTGCCTTTGACAAAGCCATGCTGACTATTTTTGATCACAGTACACCTCTCCAAATGTTCATAAATTCTGTCTCTCAGAATCTTTTCCATCAACTTAATCTGTTGCTGAAACTCTCAACCATTCCTTTATTATCTCTAGACTTAAATGTCATACAATCATAGAATCCTAATTTGCAGAAGAAGGCCATTCGGCCCATCAACTTTGCACCGACTACAATCCCATCCAGGCCCCACCCCCACAACTTCACACATCCATCCCGGTCAAGGTTTTTAATTTTGTTTTATCAGGAAAGATTTATTTAAAAAGCATTAAGGATCTGAAATTATTATTTTTTCATATTAATTTTTAAATATGAAATGCCAAGCAATGTAGTCCTCGTTTAAATTTCTTCTAATGATTAATCCTTAAGAATTGTCACATTGGCATTTTATTCTACATTTGGATTGGAATACAAAAATCAACTACACGCAGCTCTGATACTAGTAATGAATGTAAAAACTGGTCATCAATCAATACATCATGGAGAAGAATCCACTGATTTTAAATGGACTTAACTATTTAAGTTGCATTATTATTCCCTCTATTGATGATTATCCTACACACACACACCCCACACACCCCACACACACACACACACACACACACACACACACACACACACACACACACACACACAACACACACACACACACACACACACACACACACACCTATCAAAAATGTGATACATTGTGTATGAATTTGTTGAAACTGTTAAGATCACCATTACCACTCGTGGTTTTAGTGAAGTATGGCTCTTAAAAAGGCTTTAAATGTTTTGCAGCTGGATTCTACAACTTTGATAAGTTTAACCCATTAAAAGCAGCTTAAAATAGACCCCCACAAAAATGTTGTTTACTACTTGACTATGTCCATTGTCCTGTATTTAATTTAACAACCAATATTAAAAATGCTTTGCATTTTTGAGGTTTCTTGTACTTCAAGTTTGATTTTTTTTCTCTACATTGAAGCATTTGACAGGAAGTAGATTTGTACAAGATTATTAGAGCAAAGGGAAAAGTTGAAAGAAACTTTCAAAGCACATTCTAATATTCAAAGGAACATTTTAACCATTATTCTTTCCTATCGTGTTGCGATCACCATATGCACAAGCTGTCAACACTATTTTATTCAAGAAAATAACGTTTGATAAATTTCTCACAAGTGTTTGCTAAATCTCTCTCAAGTTTTTGATGGTTTAACCAGCAGATGAGAGACAGCAGAGGATATAGTATATTGTATTCTGAGAAGGCCCTAAATAAGATGCTACACAGACATTGATATGCAAGATTAGGACTTGTGGAATTGAGCATAATTTTATCAGTCCTCAATCCATGTTAACGGACAGAAAACAGAGTTGGAATAAATGGGTCATTTTTGGAATGGCAGGATGTAACTAGTAGAATGCTGCAAGGATCAATTCTTGGGGCTCTGCCATTTCCAGTTTATATAAGTTTAGATGAGAGAACCAAATATGACAAAACCAACAAAAATACAAAATGCTGAAAAAATCTCTGCAGGTCTGACAGCATCTGTGGAGAGAGAGCAGAGCAAATGGGCCTTAGACCTGTTCTCAGGCACCCTCATACGTACTCTGCCTGTAAAAATATCAGTAAGTCCAAATCGCGCTACAGAAGGCTCGGGACAGGGCTTAATACACTCAAAATCCTGCTGCACTGATTGGCATCTCCAATCACGCATGCACAGACAAAAAATAATAGAATGCTGCTCTCATGCCACATCTCTCCTGGGTCAGATATTGCCTTCCGTCTAGCTTCCACAGACATTGCACACCTCCACAATATTACTGGCCCCCTTATCTCTCCCAAAGCCGCTCCTATCACCCAGACTGATCGCGGTACACCCCCACCCCCCAACGACCTCAGGCAGAGTGCCAGTGGAATCCCCTTTTCCGCCCTCCCCCACTGATCTCAGGTAGAGTCGCAGTGGACCACCACACCCCCCTCACCGATCTCAGGCAGAGAGCTGTCGGACACTAGGCACTTACCTCCTCATGAACTGGATCGCCTGAATCAGACTTTTGTGAAGCATGCCTGTTTTGCTCCAATTCTTGATGGGCAAATGCAGTGGTAAAGGGGAAAGTGCTGATAAGATTGGGCATGCAATCCATTAAATCAATTTAAATGCATGCCCGTTTCAGACGTGATCCTAATTGCGGCCATTTTCGGCCTTGCTAAAAGGGGAAACCGGCATGGAGGTGGGTGCAGATCAGGCTACTCGCCTCACATTCGACTTTACTAAGTTTTCACTCCCGAAAACAGGCGCAACTTGATGGTAAAATTGTGCCCAGTATTTCAAGTCTGGATAATCCTTAGTCAGAGCTCAAGACAAATTTTCATCCTATTTGTCTTTAATGCACTGAACCTAAGCCTTGCCACTTCTGTCTAAAGTTAAGTTGAAAGTAGTGCCAAGTACCTTCTTGTTTAATACTATATTATTTGGAATGTATTTTCCCTAACAAAAAGATACAAAATAAGTTCTTCTAAAATATATTCAAGTTTGGAAAGATAGAGTTCAGTAGAATGTAGTGATCACTTTAGTCCAACCATGATTATTTTTATTGAAATGTAGTTACCATAGTCTAATAGTTGCCTGCAGACAAGTAAAATAAGCCAAATTTATTTTGGAAATGATGCATGATTTGTGCTTTTGTGCTTGGTTGCTACATTTGGATTGAGATTGATTTTCAGGCTGATAATGTACTTGTTTTTATATTGTGCATATTACACATAATTATGAATTTAGCATACTAGAATGTAGAACGATCAGAAATAAAATTTAGTAAATTCAGTTGTCTGATCAGGTAAGAACACAATAGAAAGTTGATTGTAAATTATAGTGATGATCCAGTTTTATTTAAGCTAGTTTGTAGCATACAGGATGCAAAGACCAGACAGATAGTTGGACAGAGGTACAAGTAGCTCAGGAAATGGTGAATATCTTAGATGGATTTTTGAATTGGTTCTCTGCAAGTAAAGACTTTGTCTTAAGTTTTGGATTTATTTGTTTTGGCTTAGAAATATACAACAAGTAAACATAATTAAATTTGATGTTATGAAAAAATATACAAGCAGTTAAATGTCTGCAAAGTATTTGAACCAAATGGCATATAAATGAAAGGAACTAGCAGAGGAAATCAATGAATGTCTAGTTTACTTTCTGTGAGTTTCATATGATTATTATGAGATCAAAAATGCAATCTCAATGCATGAAAGAGGAATGAAGCATTAACTAAAGCACCTTGGGATTTTAATCACCATCTGCATGGTGATTAAAATGCTGAACAGCATTATACATCACACCAATAACTTTCCACGTGGACATCTTGAGAAATAATTACTGTGGATATTGAAGGTAAAGGGTTGTGTGTTTCAGATCTAGTGGCAATCTTTTGAGAAGAGCTCAGTCAACTTGACAGCTGGTTCGTTTCCCATATCAGCTGAGATTAGTCACAAAGGTCCCACCTTTGCCTCTCGTCCGAGATGTGATGATCCTCAGATTAAATTATGTCAAAGGGGAGAGCAGCTTTATGGTCCTTTGGCACCTTTGGAATATAGTACACTTGGATCTTTGGAGAGAGCATCTATTGAAGTTCTAATGGCAATTAAGAACAAAGCTCAAAATAATTAGGTAATAATAAATTGGATTGGAATAGAAAGCAGATGTTGAAGAAAAATGCTCAGAGATCTGTTGTATAGGTCTTCTCATGCTCTCTTTCATGCGTTATT
The DNA here is from genome assembly GCA_024679065.1 of Sphyrna mokarran. NCBI lineage: Eukaryota > Metazoa > Chordata > Chondrichthyes > Carcharhiniformes > Carcharhinidae > Sphyrna > Sphyrna mokarran. The sequence continues at coordinate 73,634,604 of JAGIQG010000005.1, forward strand.
TTGACGATAGATAGTAATTTACAGTGCCAAGTCTAAGTGACCTATATTAGAAACTGCTGGTTGTTCTGCTAAAAATTAACCTGAACAAGTTTTCTCTCTTGTGAGGAAAACGGTTTGCATACTTTTAAAACTGCCTCCAAACATGGTAATCTATACAATTGTTGATTGACCTAATTGCGTTTTTATTTGTGGAAAATTATTTTACTGGACCTTAAAACTAAAAACAGAGCATAGTCATGAGCTATTTGGATTGTAATCTAGAGATACTCCAATATTAACTTTTTTTAAAATAATTAGATTTTCACCAGTGATTTTCTTAACTAAATGTTTATTTCTTCATATTGTTCTCCTTCATCTTTACTTCTATGTTTATCAAGATTCTTAATATTTTTGAGAAGGAAAATACCATGTTTAAATGCAAATCGTGGAATGAAATGTGAAAGAGTATAAGCTTTGTTTTGGAATTTGCGTTTCTGTCATTTTACATATTTTTGGCATATGCAATTTAAAAGGGCTGATCAGTGATATACAAGCTGAAATTGTATTTCAGGCCTTCTTCCAGACTAACAGTATCACTTACTGAAAGCCTCTTGCATTTATTAAACAGACAACATGGCACCATGCTTGATAAGTAAAGCTTTGCAGTCAGAAATGTTCCAGAATGGTATACAGTAAATTATTTGTCTGACTTGTACCCACCCAGATGGAGATTTTCTTTTCTCAACTAGTTCTTTACTAAATCATTTTCCTTTCTCAACTATGAGCCAAGGTACAATTCATACACCGGGTGAAGAGGAAGTAAAAATAAATGTATAAATAGTATATAGTTTTGTTTCCCTTTCTTTCCCCTATCCACCATACCACCTGCTATTTTCCTGTGGAAGTTGACCTGTGTGTTTATTTTTCTGCTCTCATGTAAGTGCATTTTAATGGATTAATCAATCCTCCTTTTTTTTTGTGATAGGTCTCATATCTGTTTGACATATCCTTATACAGCTCAGTTAAGAAAATATTCAAACTTACTTGAGAAGGGTATCAAGCTCAGAGCTGTATCTGAATTTTTAACATCAGCTTGTTGCTTCATTAATGTGATGCTATGAATTTGCTGTAATTTACATAAATGTAAATTAGAAATGAAAAGTTGTGAAACTTTAATTATTGTCGATAAGAATGTTTATTTTAAACACATTAAAACTGTTTAAGAATCATCTTTTCGGCCATTTTAATATATTAGAATGTACCCTGTATTGATCAGCAGTTTGGAATGTATAATCAAACATTTTGTTCGTTGCCCAGCCAGCATAATTTACTTAATGAAGAATTAACCAGAGTAATTTGTGCTTTAAACTGCAAATCACTTTCAGATGCAATGATACCAATTTGAATATCAGAATTAGAAATGCTAACTTAAAACCAATAAATGTTCAATTAATCCTAATACTAAAATTTATATAGTGATCTGGTCATCCAGACTCTAAACGTTAGCTCTATTCCCTCTCCACAGATGCTGTCAGACATATTGAGATTTTCCAGCATTTTCTGTTTCAGATTCCAACATCTGCAATGCTGTGCCATTATCCTAATATTTATAGTAACTTTCCTACAATAAAACACCTCATAGGATGGTGTCCTGTAGGACACCAGACAACAGTAGGACAGACAAATCAGAAGGTAAGCAAAGGCACGGGAAGTTTGAAGAACAGTGTTGAAGGATGGAAGAAAGGTCGGAACAGAAAATAGTTAGAAATTCAAGAACTTGAGGTAAATGATTGCTCCATCACTAATGGCAGAATTTTGAAAGGTTGCAATGGGATATAAAATTGTGCAGTTGGTTAGCAACTTGGTAGTTTTAAGACGCATGTTACAGAAGATCGCCTAAATGCAATGTTACTTCAATCTTAATTCAATTACATATTTATCCTTAGAGGAAAAGAAGTTGAAGAATAGAGTGTGTCTACCTTATCCTGTGAGGATTTGAGAGTTTCTTTGATTTTTCCAAAAAACTTGGAAAGATTGAAGATTAAATTATCAAATTTTCACAAGTATGTCATTTATTTAAAGCTATTAATAGCCGATGCCTGTCTACAGTTTTCTTTTATGGTATTTAGTTTTATTAAAATCTGCAAGTCAGCAAACTCACTTGTTGTGCATTAAGCATTATTCTTTTGTACTGTTGATAAGTCAGAATCCCTCATAATGATACTTGGCATAACGCCTTGTTCTTATAAAACTTGAGCAATGGCAATGGAGATGCTACTGTATTTTTTAAATTATGTGACACATTTTCCAGTGCTTTGACATTGCCACACCATGTTGCATGTTTCAGTAATATGAAAAATATCAAACAAACATTTTCTAAACCTTAAGTGTTCTTAAAATTGGTTGGCACATCCATAGAATATTTAATTCTGCAGTTTTATGATGCATTGTACTGTAAAATGTAGTTTTTATTCACTGCTCTATAATGAATTACATGTTGAAAGAATGGGTAGAATTTCCAGCATTAATGTTGTCATATTTAAGTTGTAGTGAACAAAGTTTGTATAAAATTACGGAGTAGAAATATTCAAATTTGGAGATTATTTACGCTATTCAACTAATATGCAAATTTTAATAGTGTTCCAATTTCCTCTATTACTATATTATGTCTGTATTTCATATGAGCATAATAAATGTAGGCAGGTAAGTATTTTGTTTTCCCTCAAGAATAACAGAAAGGTGGAGCAATGTGGTGTAGTTCCTTAAAGTCTAAAGGGAGAAAAGATAGAGTATGTCTCAGTCTATGACTCAAATATGGTCATGTTTACTAATTTGGGAGTTGCTAGCAGAAGAATGCAGTTGATTGAGTAGTACTTATCTTTTCTTAAAAAAAAGTACTCCATTTGTAAAATTACAGAGCCAGTATTCAGAAAGGACCCAGGCAAACCCAAAACCATTCCTTGCTTGCTCCAAAAGCAAATTCCAATTGAATCCGATTCATGTTCCCCACAAGAGAGACAAACAGGGTTAAAGCTAAGATAAGGCATTGCTCCCCATCTTGGACTTGGTCTGATGCTTGATCTTGGCCAAAAGATTGAGAAGGTCAAATGGCACTTGCCTTTTACAATTCCTTATGCTTTTGACAGTTGCTTCAGAAAGAATGGGTGGGTAGGATCTAAATTAACACATTAAGTGAGCAGTGCTGTGATGATTCAATCTAACCAGATTCTTGTTTAGCCTTGTTGAAGATGTTCCAATTTATCTAGGTGGAGTCATCTGCAATTTCAAATCCAGACTAGTTAATGATCTGGAAATCCTCGAACAAATTTGAATATAGCTTCTCAAGCAATGAAGTTGAAATAAAGAAATGGCAGAAGAAGTGTTCCCATGCAAATGAACTTGCCTCATCTTGAAGAAAAGTATGCAATCTGGCTACTAAAGCTACCTATGGTATGAGGATGTCAATTGGAAACCAATAATGTGATTGCCTGGAAAGTGTATGTTTGCAAGCTGTGTTCAAAATTTAGTGAAACATAAGGAAGCCAAAGTACTATTCCTTGATGATGATAGAGTTTTACATTTCAACATCATTCAATTTTGTATATAATGCAAACAGGGCAGACATGAGTTAATGGGGATTAGGTGCTGTCCTTCTCTATGAATACAATTGGAAATCAGTAGTGAACACAACCATGTACCAAGGTCAGGTACGGAAGGAAACACTAACTATGACATTTGCTTGGGAGCTTGTATTGTGGAACTTAAGCTGATGATTAAAATTAGACCAGTCAACATGTAGTTGTAGGGCTGATGCAAGACAAAACAAGTATTGTTGTGTGCTTTAGAACAAGTGATGGCTATGTAGAAAGAATGACTTTCACCTGAATCAGAAAGAGGCTGCATGTTTTTGCAGAATAGGTAAAGAGAGCATTGAGAAAAAATTCAAATTAATGTGGCAGGGAAGGATTGGATTGGCTTGGCTTGGAATAGTTGAAGCAGAGCCAGTTGCTTTACGCCGTAAACAAAAGGAAATCTAATGGAAACAAATAGAGAAAGATTTAGTAGAGAAAAAATGGAAAGTGTTGAAGTTGAGAAACATGGAAACACTATGATACCAGGAGCAAAGACATCAAAAGTTAAATAAGAAGACCAAGAAAAAGGTTTCAAATAAATGAAGCTGAGAGGTTGTGTATTACATATATAAATGACCAAAGGATTCAAAACAAAGGGGTAGATTAGTAATTATTACCAGGGATGTGGCTTGAGTATTAGACAGACAATTCAGTATTGCTACTTATATTTTTTTTTAGGAATGATGGAATGTAAAGGATTCCATTGCAATGTCAGAAGAGCAAGCATTGACGTGTTGGGCTAAATGATTCCTTTTGCACTATAAATGTTTTGTCTTCGAAAGACATCAGGCAATGATTGTCCATTGCTAACATAAAGTTTATTGCTACAATTTAAAAAGTATGCACTGTGTATGACAATTATTCTTGGAATATGTTATGTAATTCATTGCATGTCACGTGTCCCTAATAAAGATTGTCAGTAATGATGAGGTAACAGTGGATGTACAGTTTGTTAGCATCGGCATTGATACTGCAACACATACTTAAATAACTTAGCCAGGAGATTTTTAAGGACAAAGATTTGCAGCTTCTCCAAGAGGCTGTGCAAGATGGATGGCCAGATGTCCTCAGATATGTTGTAGGTTATTGGAATTAACGATAACTCACAGTGATCACAGATTTTGTTTTCAGAGACCACATTGTTGTAATTACTGAGAGCTGAACTAGAGAAGCTTAATAGAAAGTTCACACGGAATATCTGATTACTATGAAGCGCAAACAGTCTGTGATGTTATGAATTGACTGAGACCAAACCAAAATATGCCTTCTGGTGATAGTTTGTACTTCATATTTCACTTTTCTGCATAATCAACAGGAATGGATCTCAATTTGTAATCAGTTACCACAACATCAAAATTAAAAGGTTGATTTTTTTCTGAAATAATTAAAATTAAACAAAAAAAAATTCTTTGATAAATGCCAGAAAAAGTGTTCATTATGGCTATTAAATCAATTCCCTGGAAATCAGAACAGAGCTTCAGTGATAATGAGTCTTAAGATGTCATGTAATTTCGGTAGATTGTGGATGAGTGGAACTTTTTCCTTGCCTTAAACCAAATTGTCTTGTTGAAAATTGTACCCACATCTTAAAACATGATTAGGAACACTCATGACAGTGTTAGTTATACTTTGCTTGTGTTTGTATGAGCCAGTGTTAACTATATTACACATTCTCTGTTTTGCGTCATTTCACAAATATAAATTGTATTTATTTGAACTATATGACTATGATCATACTACTTGCATTGCTCAATTTGTCTTACTGTGGAACAAAGCAACTTACAATTCATGCTATAAACTTCATCTCACCTAATGTTAACTTTGTCTGCATTTGGAGAGATTGAAGGATAATGCAAGAGATCTGGTCCAGGTCTTTGACAAATTTTATTATTGCACTGCTTGCCCTATTAGAATTGAAATAATGCTGTCAGCTCTGGCTTAACGTATTCCAAGAGATGTTGGCAGACATAACGTTATGAAAATTCAGTGGTGTGGTACAAATGGGTTCTAAAGGAATATGTGAGAGGAAGGCAAGCCAACCTTGAGGCAAACAGCATAAATTTTCAGCAAGGGTGAATAATGATTAAAGTTTAGAAGGAAACAAAGTTTTTTTCCCTCTCTCCATATCCATGTTTTGAATGAAATGAAGTGATTAGAATGCCTGCTAGCACCCATCACACTTGGACTTAAGCTTGATGCTTGCCCCAAACCACCATTGAAATTCGACCCCACCAAACCTATTGCACTTTTCCAGCATCCCAGCCAGTCGTAGTCCTTCAGGCTTTCCTTTTGATTTAAAGCTTATATTTGATTGGGCAGCATTGCACTGGATATGATGTCATCATGTGACAATATCTCATGTTGTTTAAATTTTATTATTTATTCTTGGGACATGGACATTGCTGGCTGGCCAACATTTATTACCCATCCCTATTTGTCATCAGAGAGCAATTGAGAATCAACCATGTTGTTGTGGCCCTGGAGTTAGACTAAGGCCAGATCAGGTAAGGATGGTAGATTTCCTTCCCTAAAGGACATTGGTGAATCTGATGGTTTTTTCAGTCAAATAACAATGATTTCATTGTCTCAACAGATTCTTAATTCCAGGTTTTTTTTATTAAGTTCAAATTCCGCCATCTGCCATGTGGGATTCGAACTTGAGTCCCCAGAACATTAGCTGATTTTATGGATTAATAGTCCAGTGAAAATATCACTAGGCCACTGTCTCTCCACATAATACTGGAATCTGTTGTTTTTTCCCCCTCTTTTTGGTAATTGCATGGTGATGAATCATGGGATTGATATATTTAGATGTCCCAGAATGTTTTCTTCAGCTACTGAGAGATTGTTGCTGAATCTGATAGATTCCCAACCATTCCAGGAGCATCGGAGTACAAGAAGACATTCATTAGAACAGGAAATGCTAAGAGGTCATCTAATAGAAGTAGTTTAAACCTTGGTTTTAACAAAGTCAGGAAAACCAGTTTCCACCAGCTGGTGGGTCAGTAAGAGGATAGTGTACATTTCTTTAAAAAAATGGAATGGAATGGTTAAAACTTACTTTTAATACGTCCCAGAAACAGTGGTGGAAGTACTTTTCGTAACAGTTTTAAAGCAAATTAGATAAATATTTGAAAAGGAAGATGCAGAGAAATAGTTGCAGAATGGAATTAAGCAAATAGCTCTTTTAGAGTTAGCACCAGTACAGTGAGCTGGATGGTTGGTTTATATCCTCTATGATTCCATCATTCTATGTTTTAGAATTGTAAATACTAAACATCTTCCAAAGGTTGCAATTGTTGAAAAGTTGCTGAATTCTAGCCAGTACAAATAATGAAGCAGGCGACAGCTTGGAAATGTGACAATCTATATTAAAATGTTTTTCCACAATGTAACAAAATAAATTGATGCTGGATGCAAATCCAGAATCACAGACCTGAATTACTTGAATTGTTCAAATCTTCAGTTTAAGCCTGATGTTTCCAGTGACCTAAAATAATCATTGATGTAAAGGAAGTAGCTGTGGCTTATTAACATGTTGGGTTCCTTCCTCTTTCTCAGCATCTGCTGTGATGATATAGAGCTCACTGTGTGAGAAATAATTTAGCAGACAGCCTATGGAAAAGATGTGAAAAAAGCACATTAAGATAGAAACTGACCATAAGCTTTTTTGGAGATAAGGCAATACGATAGAAGTGCGCCATCAGCTGTTCTATTTTAGTGGCAATTTGGACGTTCTCCGTATTCGAACAAGCTGCTGCATTAAAATATCTTGCTGTATCTGATTTTCATATTCACCAAAAAATTTGAACATCGCTGGGATAATGAGCCGAATCCAGTGCAGAAAACATGTTTTAAGGGTGTTGGTTTTAAAACAGGTGTATAAACTGCTTGAAGGCTTATGCAAACAGTACTGAGCTCATTTGGATATTAGCTGTTTGTTAACCAGGTGCCATTATTGATTCTTTTAACTATTGAATCATAGAAGCCCTATAGTGAAAAAGAGACTATCCAATCCATCCAATCTTCATCAACCCTTTGAAAGAGCATCCCACCCAAGCCTTCCTCTCCACCCTATCTCTATAACCCTGCGCTTTTACCATGGCTAATCCACCTAACTTTCTTTGGACTGTAGAAGGAAATTGGAGCACCCGGAGGAAACCACCACAGATTCGATGAGAACATGTAAACTCCAAACAGACAACCATACAAGGCTAGAATCAAACTTGGGCTCCTGGTGCAGTATGGCAGCAATGCTAACTATCGTGCCGCCCCTAATTAATAAAATTAGAATTAATATTTGTAGTATTATTAAGACGACGGCATGATCACTGTAGTAATAAATCATTTACTTCCAACCAGTAAGATTTGAATTCAAATCCAAAGCATAATTGTCAACTATTCACACTAGTAATAGCAAGTATATGAAAACCTAATGGTTGGACAGCAAGAGGGTGTCTTGTTTCCAAAAGAACTGCGAAACTACACTCATCGGTGATGCAGGAGGTCATGGTTTTGGTTGTCCCACATTTATGAGGTAGAAGATGGGAGATCTTATAATGGAAAAATATTAATTGAAAGCCCTTATTCCTAAATTTATAATTTGAATATATTTCCCAGCTGAACATATTTATTTAAACACCAACCTGCAATGCTACTCAACATCCATTAATTAATATATAAACAAGACAGTGTCTTAGCAATATATTGTGTAATGCTTTTGATTTCCGGCAAGTAATAATGGACATTCTTTTTCAGAAGCAATATATTTTCATATCATACAAAAGTGGCAGGGAAAGCAGGTTGTAAGAAGGATATAATTAGCTATAGAGAAATATTAACAAGTTAAAATGATTGGGCAGAAAATTGGCAAATGGATTTCAATATTGGAGAATGTGAGATTGTTCATTTTGGAAGAAAGAATAAGAAGGCAGATTATTATTTAAATGGGGAGAGACTGGAGGAAGCTGTAAAGGGATTTGGGGACCTTGTTCATGAAACCCAGAAAGTTAGCATTTTGATGCAAAAGGTAATATGGAAGGCAAATAGAATGCTGGCTTTTATTTCAAGGGGACAGGAATATAAAAATAAACAGGTACTAGTGAGACCACATGTAGAATACTGTGTACAGTTTTGGTTTCCTTATTTAAGGAAAGATATTGGAGGCAGTAAAGGTTTACAAGATGATCTTGAGATGGAGGAATTGTCACATGAGGAAAGAACTCCCTGTATTCCTGGGAATTCTGAAGAGAGAGATGATATTATTGAGATATACAAGATTTTTAGAGGTGAGACAGGGCAAATTTTGAGAGAATTTCCCATTCCTGGGGGAGTGTAGGACCAAAGGGCATAGTTGCAGAATAAGAGAATGCTCATTTAAGATGGATTTGAGGAAGAGGAAGAATCTTTGGAATTCTTTACCCTGGGAAACTGTGGTGTCCTTGAACATTTTCAAGTCTGAGATCAATAGGTTTTTAATTAGGAGGGGAGCTAAGGATTATGGGGAGGTTAAAACAGGTACGATCAGCCATAATCTTATTAAATGGCAGACAAGCTTGATGGACTGAATGGCTTATTTCTGTTCCTATTTCTTTTGGTCTTGCGTGTGTATGTGTGTGTGTGCTCATTTATGCGATTATGGGCATCACAGGCTAGGCCAGCATTTATTGCTCATCCCCAACTGCCCTTAACAGTGGTTAGCATTGCTACCTCACAACATCAGAGACCAGGTTCAGTTCCACCTTGGGTGAGTATATGGAATTTCCATGTTCTCCCTGTGTCAACATGGATTTCCCCAGGGTGCTCTGGTTTTCTCCCACAGTCAAAAGATGAACAGTTTAGGTGGATTGGCCATATTAAATCTTGGTGTCCCAAGCTACATAGGTTCGGAGAATTAGCGGGATGAATACACGGGGTTACAAGGTTAGCCTCTGAAGTCGGTGCAGACTCAATGGGCCGAACTGCCTCCCTCCGTAATAGGAATTTTATGATTCAGAAGGTGTGGCGAGCTGCATTCTTGAACTACTGCAGGCACTGGGGTTGTAGTGCTGTTACAGAGGGAATTCCAGGTTATGACCTACCAACAATGAAGGAACAGCATTATATTTCAGAATGATGAGCAATTTGGAGTGGAACATCCAGGTGGTTTTCTCCAGTATCTGCTGCTTATGTTCTGTATTCAATTATTTCGAACAATTCATGGAATTTTAAATCTGCCCTTTGTATTACAGGTATGCTTTCGGGGATGCACGCCGAACTCTCCCTGAAACTGCTGTGTTGGTTGAAGATATTGTGCATTCGCAATTGATTAACATGGTAAGGCTTACTAAAGAACCCAGCATTGAGACTTGGTTTATCATTTATTTGAAAGATGCAGTGAAACAAGCCCTTTCGGTGCATTCAACTTTGCATTGGAGTCATGTTTCCTCCACTTAGTGAATTTTACAGAAAAACAACATAAGAAATAAGTGAGGTCAGTGCAGTGAATGCAATATGCAGGAATTTCACAAGGCCTTTGATAAAGTGCCACAGAAGAGACACATAACAGAGGTCAAGGAGTGTGGAGCCAATAGTTGTTAGTAGCAGTAAGAATTGAAGAATGGCTACAAAACAGAAAACACAGCATATGAATTACGCAAAATTCCTCAGATTGGTGTAAAGTAGTATCCCACAAGGACCTGTTCTGGGACCACTGTTGTGTATTATATGTATAACTCAAGCATTCAGGTATGATACTGAAAGTAGTGATATCAAATCAAGATGTAATTAGTAATGTAGAGCATTCCTTAAGAATGCTAAAAACATTTATTAAAGCATTGAAATGAAATACTAAAGGATCATTTTAACCTTGAGACTTCAATGTATGTGGGATAAAAAAACGTTATTGTTACTGTATAGCAATCTATAGTTATGCAGAATAAAATATGTTACTATTTTCAGCAGAAATCCAGCTGTGGTACCATTTACTAGGCTCAGATGTGCACCATAGCTTCTCTCCTTGTATTAGTATATGGTCTGAATTTTGGGTCAGCTCGGCTCATTTTGTAGCACTTTCAGAAAGCTTGAATTCGATCTCCTCACTCAGTCTCAAGCACACAATATAGGTTAACACTTGAATGTAATTATAAGGGAATCGTCAACTTCCTAATCCACAGACAGCAGTCAGTAAGGATAGCAACAGCATCACCTCCATGATCATCCTCAACGTAAGACTGTGTCCTCAGCCCGTTACTACTTATACACCCATGACTGTGTGGCCAAATTCCTTTCCAACTTAATTTTCAAGTTTGTCGATGACACTATCATAGAGTGTTGGATATCAAACAGTGACAAGATAGAGAAACTGGTAGACTGGTGCAACGATAGTAATCTCTCCCTCAACGTTAACAAAACAAAGAAGATAGTCATCGACTTCAGGATGTGTAGTGGAGGATATGCTCCTGTCTGCATCAATAGGGACTAAGTAGAAATGAACGAGAACTTCAAGGTTTTAGGTGTGCAGATCACCAACAATCTGCCCTAGCCCCTTCATGCTGATACTATAATTAAGAAAGCCCACTAAGCCTTTATTTTCTTAGAAGGCTGAGGAAATTTGGCATGCCCGCTAACTTTTACCAGTGTACCATAGAAAGCATTCTTTTTGGTCGTATCACTGCTTGGTATGGCTCCTGTTCTGTCCAAGATTGCAAGATACTACAAAAGGTTATGAACAAAGCTAGTCTATCACTCAAACAAGCCTCACACCCATTAACACTGTCTATACATCCTGCTACCTCAGAAAAGCAGCCAGCATAACCAAGGACCCCACACACCCCAGGCATACTCTTTTTCACCTTCCTCCGTCGGGAAAAAGTCTCAACTGACTCAAGAACAGCTTCTTTCGTGCTGCCATCAGATTTTTGAATGGACCTATCGCGCATTAAGTTGATCTTTCTCTACATCCTAGTTATGACTTTAACTTCATAACTATGACTAACATTCTGCACTCTCTTGTTTCCTTCTCTATGAACAGTATGTTTTGTCTGTATAACATGCAAGAAAGAATACTTTTCACTGTTAACTAATACATGTGACAACAGATCAAATCAAAGGGAGTGCTGAACATCTGAGATACCATTTTTCAGATAAGGTGTTAAAATAACAGCATGGTAGATGTGAAATAAAAGTAATTCCCTGGTTCTGTTGAAAGAACTCCCAGCCACCTGACGAAGGGGCAGCCTGTCCCGAAAGCTTGCGGCTTTTGTTACAAATAAACCTGTTTGGACTTTAAGCTGGTATTGTGGAATTTCTTTCTATTGAAAGAAAACAGGGATGACCTTCCAACATTTATCCTTCAATCAATGTTCCAATGACAATTTTATCTCATTGTTGTTTGAACCATATTTTTGCAGTCATCTATAAAACATTCATAACACCAATGGCTAGCCTTGATAAAATAATTTATCAGCATTGGGACATTCCAGGGAGCTGAATTTTATTCAAAAGTCTTTGCATTTATATGAAGCCATGAAGCCATTTGTTAAGAAATTTAACAAAATGTGTTTTGTTTTTGAGTCAAAATTCTGTAGTTTTACAGCTCAGCTACATAGCCTGAGTTGGTAAGCTAATAAGGGTCAGGATTCTCTGGCCATTCATGCCAGTGGGATTCTCCAGTCGTGCCAGCAGCGCATCCGTGTCTGCAGGTTTTGTAATGGTGTGGGATGACATCAGTGGTAAATCTCATTGACATCAGTGGGACCAGAGAATCCCACCACTAGTGAACGATGCGCTGCTTTCCACTGTCCGGAAACACAGTTGGAAAATCTCTCCCAACGTCTTTCTGAAATACCTTATCTATAGATGCCATTAGATAATGCCTCAAGCTGGATTCTCACCATCTTTTAATATAAATACTTGGCAAGAACTTGCAATACTATTTTTGTTTGAGTTGATTACATTTTAATAATTTGTTTTATTTGCACACAATTCTGATGTGTAATATAGTTCTTTGAGGATGACAAATACCCTTTGTTTAACTTCCTATAGCCAGTGGACGAAGAAGGAGATCAGAAGTTTAGCTTCAGTCAGTTTTTGATTCCTTCACAAAATGACACGTTATAGATATATAACTCTAATTGCACACTTCACCACCAGTGACAATTAATGTCTCTTTATATCCTTGTGAGTAAAAAAAAATAAACTAATAATTAAATTTAAATACCCCAAAGCTATGGTGGAATTTGAAGTCAGGCTGATAGACTATTAGTTCAGTAATGGAGCCACTGTTCACCATACCTGTATGGCATGAAGGATTCAGCAGGAGACCATGTCTGCTCAGGGTGTTCATGGAGCAATCATCCTCATTCAGTGTCACTGAGGAACAGTTTGTCACCTACATTTGATAAAGGAATTTGAGTGAAATCTATTACCAGCTGCAGCCACAATCACAACCTCATGTGTGTAAGGATTTCTATCCCAGTGACTATGAATACTACTGTGCATGGATGCCTTTGCATTAGGCTTGCTGTAATCTAAGCTATTTTAACATGCTGTAATTTGCCATCTGCCATTGCTTGAGACATGCTGCCGAAGCTTTTTATTCAAAGCGAGTTGGTAATATTTCATGCTGTCTTGTTTGAGAGCAGCAGGTGGAATGAAACGCAAGCTTTGTGAGGCTTGCAGGCATCCCCATGAAGCTATTGACTTTAATTATGTCAGTTTCTGAATGCCACATGCCAATTCTGAGCTCTTTCACGCAGTGTGCAGCTGGTATGCAATCTTAGGCAGCGGATCATGCAGGCCAATGGCTGGTATCTTGGAAGTGAACATGATGCCTTTATTCTGTGTTAGTCCACTGTGTCACCTGCATTTGAGCAACCACTACAAAGTGGCGTATGACCACTGGGTAATGAGGACTTTACACTGACAACAGTGCCAATGACTGGACATGCCCGCCTGGACAACGTGTACAATAAAAGCCATGCTGTCCCATGAAATATGATAGATCACTGATATTTTGAAATGTTGCCTCCGTTGCCTTGAGTGTAGTATAAGAGTTCGGCACATAAAGGATTGCTGAGTACAGTACCAACCACACCTTGATGTAAGAGAACACATGACCTGCACCTGTGGACTAGCATGGTGTTGCAAGAACTGAGTCCAAGCTTGGAGGCAACTCCCGGCTTAGATCATTACTCTATGTTTATAACATCAAGTAGTTAATAAGTACTTGCTGTTGAACTATCTAAGAACATGACTTTTATAACTACACTCAACATCTTGCAGCATTAAGTATTTTTTGTGGTCCTAAGATGACTAATTCAAAAGAAAATGCTTTTAATATCTGTCAATGTACTCGAGAGTGTTAGGAGGAGGACTAAAGCGTGGTGACTAGCTGACATTATAACCTTTGACTTTGTGGCTTTAGACGGTTGTTATTGAAGATGTAAATGTGCCTGTAAAGACTCATTATTCTAACCTCTAACCTGAGAGAAATCAAATGTGACTCAAATAATGCCTTAACTTACTCATGTATTTGTCTTACAGTTTTCAACTAGCAAATAAAAGTTTTCCTTTTATTCCCCTTGCTTTACTGAGGTTATCAAATTATATTTTGTTTTTACCTGATCCAACTGATGCTACTTTTCTTTGGGAGGCCACCTCCCTCATCATCAACCTCTACATGCCACCACCTCCCTCACACCACCAACTGCCCCACACCATCACCTCCCCCAAGCCACCAACCTCCACATACTACCACTCCCTTGCTAGTCCAACCTCATTCATCCTAGAGACAATTTCCTCTCTTGTCTCACTCACATACCCTAACTCTTGTGATACCCTCTCTCTCAATGTCTCCATTGCACCATCTCCCCTGTGCCAACCCCCCCTCTCCAGACTGACCCCTTCTCCCAGTGCTGACGTCCCCCCCACCATGCTGATTCCCCCTTCCTCCGTGCTGACGCCCTCTCCCACACGCTGATCCCTCCATGCCGATCCCCTTCCCCACACGCTGACTGCTTCTGCCTCTTCCCCGCGTCAAATCTCCTCCTCCGCACTGACCCCCCGCCTCCCCCCATGCCGACCTCCCTCTCCCCTGCGCTGCCAGTCCCCTCCCCCACGCCACCAACTACCCTCCCCCACACCGTCAACCCCTCTCCCCAGGCTCCCGCTGTTGCTTATTTGTCTGTCAGCACTGTTCACTGTTCCTCACATCTCTTTGTAACCCCCCGACTCCAACCCCCCATGCATTTTGCTCTTTTGTCTCACACACTCGTCTTGCTGAGAATCAGTAAACTGGTTGTAAAAGGTCCATCCATCTTTACAGTGCAGACTCTCAGCATCATTCGCAGTGGAATGAAGCAACAGTTGCTATTTCCTTCTCTCTCAAGTCATCTAAAATTGTATTATTTAAAGAACTTATACCAGACCCTGGCATTCACTGCATGATGTCTGCAGCATTATGAAATCTTTGTAGTTGCTGTATTGTTCCAAGTGACCTTATTTAATTTAGTCACTGAACGCGTGCTGTGTCTGCTTACTATTGGGATGTCATCAGTGTTCATAATTTCTGCTTTTGACTTTGAGATTTGCTGGCGAGTGCTGTCAGTACATTTTTTTTGGCACACCCATGAAATCATAGATTATTTATGATAAGGCTTTATATTGAAGTATATCTTCAGTTTATTTATTTGTGTAAATTCGTAATCCTGGTCATGAATTTTCCTGAAATTGTGATATGCCTATTTCTTGTCCCCATCATATTTGTTTGCTTTCTCTGCCCTTAGTCATCTCCTTGCTATTCCTTAATGTTTGTTTTCCATCCCACCAGTAGTTTTACAGCTTGATTGTTTATTGTCAGTTTGTCTTGGCAATGGATCACAGAAAGTAAAACTTCTCAGGCTGGCCACTGATGCCAAGCTGAGTTCTTTCTCATTTCCTTTTGCCACCAAAATGGTCAGTCCAAAATATGTGGAATGTTACGTTACAAGTCAGCGAGATAAGGAGCTAATTCTCTGTGGAAGGCCCATAGATGGGCATGACAACTCATTTTGTCTAGTTTGGTAGCTACTTTGTTGCACTTTCATGTTAAGATGATTTGAAACGAACATCAGTAAATTTTCAGTCCTTAAGGATTCATATGTAATGCAGAACATGTAGACAGCCCCAATACATGGAACATGGTTTGGAGGCAACAGATAAGAAAGTTCCACACCAATTTGTTCTGAGCCCGAATGGAAGAAGGTGATGGTTGTGTGCTGTCTAAGAACATCAAGAATTGTGGCTCGAACTGCAGAGAAAATTGATAGCATTCAAAATAGATTTTAAAAAATATTAAAAATGAGCTACGAGACGACAGGGAATTTAATGTGGATAAATAGAATGTGAAGAATATTTGTGTGCAACAAATTTGGAATGTATATGTGGATGAGGATCTGTTAACAGAGTTTATTTTTAGTTTACAGCTAGAGTCAGGTCATTATTGATAAAGATAATGAAGAATTGGGGTACAATTTTAAAGGAATTAGATTGTGCCAAAATGTAAATCATGTAACCTATTGGTAAGATAACGCTTAAAATATTAACATTATTTATAATTCAGAATACCAGGAAAAGTTCATAAAGTGAATTCTGACTTCCAAATGCCAGTAATGGACAGGAGTTGATAAAATTAAACCAGCATTTATTACAGAATAGGCTACTGAGAAGAGATGTAATCGGGATGTGCAATATGGCAAGGAAAAAAATAATTTGGTTAAAAGCTGTTAGTTTTTACGATCTCCAGAAGAAGTCAAATACTCAGTTGTAACCAGTGAACAGGTTTTTGCAGTATACTTTCACTTGCTAATCAATCTGCATGAACCTTTTGGCTTTGGAAAGATGCCAGATAAATAGCTAAGAGATCGGTGAGGGTGAGTATAGACACTCAGATATTTAATTACTGTATGCAATCCAGTGGTTACAATCCTGTTGTGAATTTGAACTGACAGTCCTTCGGATGAACTGTGTCTTAAATCAGTTTTGAAAGTGTTAACGGTATATTAATTTAGAGAGTACCTTGCACAATGGGTGGTTTATTTGCTTCAGCAGAATAATTAAATTTGGGAGTGTCCATTGGGCTCAAATGGTATAGGTTTTGTTCCATGTGTACTCTTAACCATGTAATAGCTTTGAAATTCTAAGTGAAAGATCCACTTCATTACCACCTTTACGAACCCCCAAGTAACTTAATAAAGTATGTTTAAAAATGTATTTAATTTTTTGTTTGATGTGCTGTTCTAAATTTCACCAGCAGATGTTGAAAAAATGCACAGTGCACTTGTTCCAAACACCTCAAGTGCATGGAAACTGAGAAAATGAAAGCTTTTTGGTAAAATTTACGCACAATTATAAGCAACAGATGTGCTTGTGCGGATTGGGAAGGGATACATTTCATTAAGTAAAAACAATGGTTGTGATTAGTATAGTTGGATGTATAGTTATTGAAATTAAAAGACAGTATCCAGAAACGCAAGATTATCTAAATATTTGGTTAACTCGTTTTAAGATTTCCAGCCCAGGGAAATGTTTCAGATTAGATAAATGAATTTATAATTAAGTAATTTATGATTTTGTTGAAAATAATCTGTGTAATAAGGGGGCCATTAAATCTTTAAAAAAAAACTAATATTTGAGAACATGTTCTCAGTTTTCAATTGTCAGGCTATTTATTTGACTTTGTTTTATCCATCCTTGCTGGTGCTTGTGGTATCCTTGGCATAGAGTTGCACATAAGAATTTACTTCTGAGTTACCAAAGATAAGCCAAGCTAATATTTCTATATGTAGGAAAGAAAGCGCAAGATTGATATGATGGTTTTAGGGAGGGTGCAGAAATATTTACAAGATTGGTTCCAAGGATAAGGACATTAGTTTTGGGAATAGAAGAAATTGTGGTTGTTTCCTTTGGAGAAAAGAAGGTGGAGAGGAAATCTGACGGAAGTGTTCAAAAACATGAGTTTTGACAAAGTAAAGAGAAGTGGTTTCTACAGTGGAAGGGTGGAGAACCAGAGGACACAAGTTTGAGGCCAAAGGCAACTGAAGAAAAAACTCTTTACCAGAGAGAGGTTATATATGAGAGAGCACTGCCTGAGAGACTGGTGAAGGCAGATTCAAAGAAGGCTTTTAAACGGGGATTAGTTAATCACCTGAGGAGGCTATCAGTTAGTTAATTTGTTCCATTAATGTACACAAAAAGAGTATAAAGAAAGACTTAGGGCACACTGGGTGTTGATTAGGTAAGAGGCAAACATACATAATGTTGCATTCTGTAAATGAATCAGTACTATGTAAAAAGATTGCTGTCTAATCTCCTACTTCAGCATCTGGCCTCAGAATGTATTAACAGTGTGAAGTCACTGGACTTCTGCTGGCACTGTATCCAGATTCTTGGGGTCAGACAACTGTCATTGATCTCTGTGGTTCACTACTCCCATTCCTCTCTAAGTGTTCATCAGCAGGGTCTCTGGAAAGTTCAGCTTTCTTCTCCTTTCCACCTTGGTCATCAGGGCTTCCAACACTGCATCTGAAAACCTGAGAATTCTTTCTCTGGCAATCTGCTCCATTGCTCTGAGTTCTTCAAACATCGGCTCAGCCAATTTCAGCGCTTGACACAGTGAAAATGCTTCTCCTGTTTAAGAGATTTAAGAAATGCAGACAGGCTTTCATTGATGCTTTCCTTGCACTAACCCAGTTCCCCTTCTGAGCATGCAGCTACACAGCAGCAAATTGAATGCTGGGCTACATGTCATAAAAACTCAGTAAGAATCTAGCAACACCAATTTTAAATACAACCGATTTATTTGATAGTAAATTTGCGAGCTTTCGACTTTCTGTCTTCGTCAGGCAAATGCAGTGTTCTGGTCTGCAATAGCACACATATCAACACAGACTGTCACAGATTGCTGATTAGAATGCGAATCCTTACATCTAACCTGCTATTCAAGTGTTAAAGTGGCTAACAATGTGTGTGAAGGGAATCCTGAGCATTGGTTAGAGAATTGTGTATTTTCTCCAGACAGCACAGTAAGTGAGGCTTTTTGCAAACCCAGGCAAGTTACGGGGGTTACAGATAGTGTGACATGAAGCCAAGATCCCTGTTAAGACCGTCCTCATGTGTGTGGAACTTGGCTACCAGTCTCTGCTCAGCGACTCTGCGCTGTCATGTGTCACAAAGGCCCCCTTGAAGAACATTTACCCGCAGGTCGGAGGCCGAATGCCCGTGACTGCTGAAGTGTTCGCCCACAGGAAGGGAACTGTTTTGCCTGGTGTTTGTCGAGCGATGCTCATTCATCTGCTGTCGTAGTGTCTGCATGGTCTCCCCAATGTACCATGCTTCATGACATCCTTTCTTGCAACGTATTAGGTAGACAATGTTGGCCGAGTTGCAAGAGTATGTACCTTGTACCTGGTGAATGGTATCCTCATGTTTGATGATGTCGTCCATGTCTATGATCTGGCATGTCTTGCAGAGGTTGCTGTGGCAGAGTTGTGTGGTATTGTGGTCACTGTTCTCCTGAAGGTTGGGTAGTTTGCTGCGAACAATGATGTGTTTGAGGTTGTGCGGTTGTCTGAAAGCAAGAAGTGGGGGGGTAGGGATGGCCCTAGTGAGATGTTCATCGTTATCAATGATATGTTGAAGACTCCGGAGAAGATGTCGTAGCTTCTCTGCTCCGGGGAAGTACTGGACAACGAAAGGTACTCTGTTCACCGTGTCCTGTGTTCGTCTTCTGAGGAGGTCAGTGCGGTTTATCGCTGTGGCACGTCGGAACTGTCGATAGATGAGTTGAGCGCCCTATCCTGTTCTCACGAGGGCATCCTTCAGCGTCTGGAGGTGTCTGTCACGATCTTCCTTGTCTGAGCAAATTCTGTGTATACGGAGGGCTTGTCCATAGGGAATGGCTTCTTTAACGTGTCTAGGGTGGAAGCTGGAGAAGTGGAGCATTGTGAGGTTGTCTGTCAGTTTGCAGTACAGTGAGGTGCTGAGGTGACCGTCCTTGACGGAGATGCGTGTGTCCAAGGATGCAACTGATTCTGGAGAATAGTCCATGGTGAGTCTGATGGTGGGATGGAACTTGTTGATATCATCATACAGTTGTTTCAATGATTGTTCACCATGAGTCCAAAGGAAAAAGATGTCATCAATGTATCTAGTATATAACCTTAGTTGAAGATCTCGTGCATTGAAGAAGTCTTGTTCGAACCTGTGCATGAAGATGTTGGCATACTGAGGTGCGAATTTGGTCCCCATGGCTGTTCCGTGTGTCTGGATGAAAAGCTAATCGTTGAAGGTGAAGACATTGTGGTCCAAGATGAAGCGGATAAAATCGCATCCGGAAACTGGCAGTTGTTGGTATTGAGTACTGAGGCAGTTGCAGCAATACCATCGTCGTGGGGGATGTTGGTGTAGAGCGCCGAGACATCCATTGTGACAAGGAGTGTCCCCGGTTCAACTGCTCCATGTGTGCTGAGTTTCTGTAGGAAGTCCGTAGTGTCAAGACAAAAGCTGGGGGTTCTTTGTACAATGGGTTTCAGGATGCCTTCGATATAGCCGGAGAGGTTCTCACACAGGGTCCCATTGCCTGATACGATGGGACGGCCGGGTATGTTTGCCTTGTGTATCTTTGGGAGGCAGTAGAGATCTCCAATGCGGGGAGTACGTGGAATGAGAGCCCAAAGGGTGTTCTGAAGGTCTGGATCAAAGGTTGATGAGTTGACGAGTGTGTTCTTTGGTCAGATCTGCTGGTAACTGTCTGTAGTGTTTCACATTGTTTAGTTGTTGGTACACTTCTTCACAGTAGTCCGTTCTGTTCAGTATGACGGTGGCGCCTCCTTTGTCTGCTGGTTTGATGACAATGTTGCGGTTGGTCTTGAGAGCACGGATGGCCTTGCTTTGTGCTTGGGTGATGTTTGGGATTGTCTTGTAAGTGCGGTTGATGAATCTGGTGTTCACGCACCTCCTGATGGCTTGGGCATACATGTCCAGTCGGGGGCAGCGGCCTTCCGAAGGAGTCCAATTGGATTCCTTCCTCTTCAGTTGCTGCACTGCGGATCCCTCTGTCGGCTGTTCTGGTTCATTAGCTGTCTCATTGAGTTCGCTATTGGCCTCTTGGTGTTTGTGGAAGAACTCACGCAGCCTCATTCGCCTGATGAATTCCTCTGTGTCTGCTGCGAGACTGATGGGGTCCATTTTGGTGATGGGACAGAAATTGAACCCTCGGCTGAGAACTTCGATTTCCTCTGATTTAAGTGTGTAGTCCGACAAGTTAACAATGGACCTCCCTGCGGTAGTGTTGTTTTCTACTGTGGTGCCAAGGGAGGCTTGGTTGTTGCTGGTGGTGATGCCGAGTTTTTCAAGTTTCCTGTTCTTGGTGTGCATGTAAATGGTGTAGTTTCTTTGTCTCATCTGCTTGGCAAAGTTGCGCAGCTGATCTGCGTCCTGAGCGCAAGTTGAGAATATGTATTCCATTTTACTTTCCAGGGTGCGGCGTTTGCTGGTGTATGAGGTGATTGAAGAGTGTTAGAGAGGTGCGACGGCAAAGCCTCTCAGCGTAGTCCGTGTTATAGGTTGACCTGAGTGCGTTCGTGATCTGTAGTCCCTTTGGTATCCTGTCTGCTTTCTTGCATCTCTGTAGAAACTTGATGTCTGTGTCGATATGTGCAATCCTCTTGGAGATCCTCTCCACTTGGATCCGGCAGTATGCGGTGTCGATAGTAGTCATGATGTAGAGATGCCGGCGTTGGACTGCGGTAGTAAGAACTCAGTAAGAATCTAGCAACACCAATTTTAAATCCAACCGATTTATTTAATACGGTCTTAATAGAGATCTTGGCTTCATGTCACACTAAGTGTAACCCCCGTAACTTGCCTGGGTTTGCAAAAAGCCTCACTTACTGTGCTGTCTGGAGAAAATACACAATTCTCTAACCAATACTCAGGATTCCCTTCACACACATTGTTAGCCACTTTAACACTTGAATAGCAGGTTAGATGTAAGGATTCGCATTCTAATCAGCAATCTGTGACAGTCTGTGTTGATATGTGTGCTATTGCATACCAGAACACTGCATTTGCCTGACGAAGACAGAAAGTCGAAAGCTCACAAATTTACTATCAAATAAATCGGTTGTATTTAAAATTGGTGTTGCTAGATTCTTACTGAATTCTTACTACCCCAGTCCAATGCCGGCATCTCGACATCATGACTACATGTCATAGTCATGGAGATGAACAGATAGCACAAAGTGTTTGTGCTTGTCTGTGTCACTTCTGTAGAGGAAGGAATAATTAGGCATTGCAATCCCAATTCCTGCTAATGGGCTTTATCCATATCTTAGCTCCTAGGGTTGAATTAATTATTTAATCTTTTTTGAATTGGGAAGACTTTTGGTCCACTTATTTCAAATGAAGAAAGGACAGAAATATTTTGTGTGGTGTTAAATAGACTTGGAGATAATCTGCAATAGATCATTTTGTACAACTTTGACTACTTATTTGCAGAATGAGTGTTTTCTTGTGTAGTGTATTGTTAAAAATACAAAGAAGGGCACAAGACCTTAGCAGCTGTTCACAGTTCTCTCTCGCTGCAGTGAAGTCAGAGAATTTGCTTGGTGGGCCTGCTTCTCAGCTAGGAAATTATTGTAACATAAGGATTAGTAAAGCTGTCAAAATTGACAGCAAGAAGCACTATCCAGTCTAACATGTGGTTAAAGGTTAATCTTTGTGTACAATATCTATAGCGAGATCCTCTTTTCGAGATTCTTACAGATTCTTGCAGGGCAGTGAAACAGAAAGTACACTGATTAGCTTGAAATTGGAGACGAATTACTTATTGTAATCACCCTGCTGCACAGTGTTTCTTTTACAATGGGTGGGATATTTGCACAGTGGCCAATTTGGAAGGAAAAAACACAGACTTTTCAGCAGGAAGGGTGGGGTTTGCTTGCTAATGAGGCAGGAGGACCCTGAGGGAAAGGTGCTGATTGGACACCATGACCAGGGAAGGACATTGATGAGAATGGAGGGCTGAGATGAGAGGGTGGGGAGGACTGAAGGGATCAGGGAACCGAATGAGCTGCTCAAACAAAAAGACTGACTTTCATTGCATTCCACATATAAAATACTTACAACCTGCCATCTCAACCCCATTAACACTGTGTATGCCACTCTGCCAAAACTCAGTGTGGCACCACAAGTACTCCACGCAGCTCCCCAAAAAATAAGCACATATGTACCTCTGCCAAAATTGCCTCCCCAACAGACGTACTCATAAGCCCCTTTCCTCAAATTCCCACTTACTCAACAGCTCCTCTCCCCAACACCGTTTCCACCTGCTCAATTAGCAGCCCTTCTTTCCAAGTCAGCTTTGCCCATATTCATTCAGAATCCTCTCTCCCCAACTTGCCTTCCTCCATTCATTCAAAAGCCCCACCTGCCCCCTGCTCACTCAGCAGCCTAGCTCTTCTATCCTGGCCGCTGGGCTTGTCGGTCCCCTAGCTCCATTTTGCTGAATGGGGCCATGCATGTGCACATGTAAGGTGCGCAGCAGTAACAAGAGGAGAGATGCCAGCAGTCTTCCCCAGTCACTAACTGGAGAAATCCAGGACAAATGGCATTCCAGAAACCCACATATGGGAAGCTGATGAGTCACAAATTTATGGGATGATCTCATAAATGACAGGGCAGTTGGTCACCTTGGAAGTTTCTCGATATTTGTATAATTTAAGAAACTAATTTTTAGAATACTGTCACAGGCCTTTTGCTGCCTTTTTAAATTTTTGCATGAAGGAGGGAAAATTATCCAGTTCATTCTGAGAGAGTTTTTTTTGAGGATAGATAAAGGAGAACCATTGGATTTGACATATTTGGATTTTCAAAAGGTTTTTGATAATATCCCACACAGGAGGTTAGTGAACAAAATTAGAGCATGTGGGGATTGGAGGATAATGTACTCCTTTGGATTGAGAATTGGTTAACATATAGAGAGTATGAATAAATAGATCATTCTCAGAATGGCAGGCTGTTACTAATCATGTACCACAAGAATCATCGCTGGGGCCACTGCTGCTTGCAGTCGATATAAATGATTTGAATCTAGGACCAAATACCTCCATAAAAGCATTTTTCTGGTTGTATCACAGCTCGGTATAGCTTCTGCACTGCCTATGACTGCAGGAAACTATAAAAGGTCCTGAATAAACCCAGTCCATCATGCGAACCAGCCTCCCACCCATTGACTCCTTCAACACTCCCTGCTGCCTCAGAAAAGCAGCCAACGTGATTAAGAACCTCTCACACTCTGGACATTCTCTTTTCCACCTTCTTCCATTGGGGAAAAAAATGCAAAAGTCTGAGGTCACATGCCAACCAACTCAAGACAGTTTCTTCCCTGCCACCATCAAACTTTTGAATGGACCTATCTCACACTAAGTTGATCTTTATACCCTCACTATGACTGTAACGCTACATTCTGCACTCTGTCCTTTACTTCTCTATGAACAGTACACTTTGTATAGTATGTAAGAAACAATGCTGTTCATTGTATACTAATACATGTGACAATAAATCAAATCAAATGAATTGTATCATTTCCATAATTCCTGATTGAAAAAAGCAAGGTGGAAATGTTAAATTGTGAGAAGAGGAAGAAGAGCCTTCAGGACAGGTTAAATGAATGGGCAAGGACATGGTTAATGGAATACTGTGAATAAATGTGAAGCTATCTGCTTTGGAAGAAAAAAACACCAGGATTTCTTCAGTGGTGAGAGATTGGGAAGTGTTGATGTCCAAAAGGACGCGTGTTTCCTCATTCATTCATCACTAAATACTAGCATGTAGATACCACATTCAATGAGGAAGGCAAATGGTATATTGGCCTCATTGTAAGGAGATTTAAGCACAGAAGTAGCAGTGTCTTGCTGCAATGAGTGAGACTGCATCTTCCACCTGTTGTGCACAGTTCAGGTCTCCTTATCTATGGAAAGGTATACTTGCCAGAATGGGACAGAAATGGAGGTTCACCAATCTGGAGATGACTGGATTGCCTTATGAGGAGGGATTGAAGAAACTGGGCTTGTGTTCCCTAGAATTTCACAGATTGAGAGGTGATCTCATTGAAACTTACAAAGTTCTTACATGATGGACGTATATAAATAAGATGTTTCCCCTGGCTTCTGAGTCTACAATCAGGGGACGTAATCTCAGAATAAGGGTCAAGCCATGTAAACTGAGATGAGGAGGAATTTCTTCACTCAGATGAGGTGAATCTTTGGAATTCTTCCCCAGAGGGATGTGAAAGCTCTATCATTAAATAGAGATTGATTCAAGGTAAAGATTGATAGATATCTGGAGAATAATAATATCAAAGGATATTGATAAGATAAGATAAGAGCAACACAGCACGGGAAACAGGCCCTTCGGCCCAACGAGCCTGCGCCGCCGCCATAACTATATAGTAGCAATTCCATTATCCTATTATAGATTTAGGTATTCTTAATATGGAAGACTCTCACTATAGGGACAATTTGTTTCCCAATCAGCCTAAGAGCGAATTTTTGGGTTGTGGGAGGAAACCGGAGTGCCCGGAGAAAACCCACGCAACCACGGGGAGAACGCGCAAACTCCCGCAGACACTGGCCCAATTCCAAGTGTCTGCACAGCCACCTCGATAGTCTCTGAGCTGTCATGGTGCCCTTCAGATGGTCCACATAAAGCACTCATTTACGACATGAGGTACCAGGCAACCCATGAATCAACATCCAAGAGCTGTACTCACACCACCTGCCGAATGCATGCTCAATGTTGGTCAAGTATGGACCGAATTACCTGTGGGGAAAAAAAGCCGTAGTTAAACAGTCCTAATATATCCCTCTATCTGCATACCGCTCAGGTGGCTGTCCAAGAGACCCTTAAACAGCCCCAGCGTGCCTGCTCCCACCACCTTACTCGGCAGTGCATTCCACACCCCCACTACCCTTTGTGTGAAAAACTGCCCTCTAATATTCGTCCTATACATAGCCCCCCTCACCCTATGGCCATGACCCCCTCGTCCTATCCATTTCTAAAGGTGGAAAAAGTTTACCTCCATTTACTCTATCTATACCCCTTATAATCTTATACACCTCTATGAGATCCCCTCTAAGCCGACGTCTTTCAAGGGAAAACAACTCCAGTCTATTTAATCGTTCCTCATAAGACAGTCCTTCCATACCAGGCAGCATCCTGGTAAACCTCCTCTGCACTCTCTCCAAGGACTCCACATCCTTCCGATAGTACGGCGACCAGAACTGGACGCAGTATTCCAAGTGAGGCCTAACCAACGTTCTATACAACTGCAACATCAAACTCCTACTCTTGTATTCTATACCCTTTTCTATGAAAGCTAACATACTATACGCTTTCTTTATCACCTTCTGATATGGAGAAGGTGTGGAGAAGGTATGGAGAAGGTATGACACCATGAAGATATGGAGAAGGTATCTCCATATCTCCATATGGAGATACTGCAGGTAAATGGCATTGAGGTAGTAGATCAGCTAGGATTAATTGAATGATGATGGATGAGGCTCAACAAGCTGAATAGCCTGCTCCTGATCCTATGTTCATACTTGTTTCCTCCAAGATTATTTCCATTATTTTGTCAACTGAGAATTGGTGCTTTTTAGAATAGGTGGCTACAA
Source organism: Sphyrna mokarran (assembly GCA_024679065.1). Taxonomy (NCBI): domain Eukaryota; kingdom Metazoa; phylum Chordata; class Chondrichthyes; order Carcharhiniformes; family Carcharhinidae; genus Sphyrna; species Sphyrna mokarran. The sequence continues at coordinate 73,660,909 of JAGIQG010000005.1, forward strand.
TTTTTGTTATTCCAATTTCAATCTACTAGTTTAGATTTTCAGCTCATTGTTGGCCAAAATATGAATTTAAATTTAATCAAAAGTGATAAGAAATTGGGGAGAGAATTGTCCTACTGGTCTCTGCCAACTTTCTGCTGGCATTCTCAACGAGACCTTGGAGTCCTTGTGCATCAGTCGCTGAAAGTAAGCATCTGGTACAGCAGGCAGTGAAGAAGGCAAATGATATGTTGGCCTTCGTTTTGATAGCACTTGAGTATAGGGATAGGGATGTTTTACTGCAATTTGAGAAATCATTGCTGAGGCCACACTTGGAGTATTGTATGCAGTTTTGCATCCTTATCTAAGGAAAGATGTCCTTGCTATTGAGGGAATACAACAAAGATTTACCACACTGATTCCTGGGATGATGGATCTGTCATTTGGGGAGAGATTAAGTTGGTTAGGTTTATATTTACTGGAGTTTAAAAGAGCGAGTGGAAATCTCATAGAAATTTATGTAATTTGAACAGGGTTAGACAGGGTGGATTCAGAAAGAAAGCTCCCGATTGCGGGGGAATTCAGAATTAGAGGTCATAGTTTGAGGATAAGGGGTAAACGTTTTAGAATTGAGGTGAGGAGAAATTTCTTCACCCAGAGGATGGTGGAAATGTGACATTCGCTACCACAGAATATAGTTGAGGTCAAAATGTTGTCTGATTTCAAGAAGAAATTGGACATAACTCATGGGGCTAAAAGAACATGGGGGAAAAGTGGGGAATCAGGGTATTGAATTTGATGATCAGCCATGCTCAAAATGAATGGCAAACCAGGTTCAAAGGGCCAAATGGTCTCTTCCTGCTTCTAGTTTCTATGTTTCCCCTGACACCATAAGTAGTTCTGTCTATATCTCCCTCACTCCGTGTATAGAAATGTTTTCATCACCTCACCTGTGGTACTTTAAACATCAAAATTTTCCATCCCTGGCACCTATTTGAACATGATGTGGAAATGCTAGCATTGGACTGGGGTAAACACAGTAAGAAGTCTCGCAACACTAGGTTAAAGTCCAACAGGTTTATTTGGTAGTAAATGCCGCTAGCTTTCGGAGCGCTGCTCCTTTGTCAGGTGAGTGGGAAGTTTGTGATCAGAAATTAATTTCACAATGGTATTTTACAGAAAATTCTATTACAGAAAGCATACTAGAAGACTTATCAGAATATACCTAGCCCCAAGCCTACCTTCCCTTTAATTCTAAACTGAAGGTTGCAAACTGATACCTACATATCATTTTTTTCTTCAGTCATACCTTCATGTGAATTATTAATGTTTGATCCGACCATTTTTCTTCACTTATACAAATAATAAAAGCTTTGTAAAGTTTTAAAAGTGGCGTATCTTCATTTTATGCCAGAAATAAAACAACTACAGAGTGCCGGCCTTATGAATAGAGAACATAACCACAATTAGAAACATTGCCGGAGATGTTCAATTTTGTATCTAATGACCGTGTAAACTGTCTTTTACTCATTGAAGTTTTTGCATTCATATCAAGTACATCTACAAGCTCCTCTGTGAATCCAGCATTAATGGGCATTCTGATGTGCAGTTAGTCTGATATGTAGTTTTTAATTGCACGGCATGTTGGAATAGGATTTAGCACTTCTGCCTCACAGTACCAGCAAACCAAGTTCAATTCTGGCTTGGTCACTGTCTGTGTGGAGTCTGCATGTTCGGCCCCAGTCTGCATGGCTTTCCTCCAGGAGCTCCAGTTTCCTCCCACAATCGAAAGACGCATTGGCCATGCTAAATTCTCCCTGAGTGTATCAGAACAAGCGCTGTAGTGTGGCAGTTAGGGGATTTTCACAGTAACTTCATTGCAGTGTTAATGTAAGCCTACTTGTGACACTAATAAATAAACTTAAGATTTAATTTTGAATGACTAACAGACTCTGCACAAACAATGATCCAAATTGGGAATCGAATCTGGGTCCCTGGCACTGTGAAACAACTGTGCTTGCCACTTTTCCACCCAACAACAATTATTTTTGTGGTAAAATGATTTGAATTATCCAATTATTTGAATTGAATATCAAAAATAGTAAAAGTACGAATTTATCACCATAGAAAATGAATTATTAGATAATTTGAAAGAAGCAGTATTAATTCAAAATAAACTTCGTTCTCCATATATGTCAACATGCACTAGGAGATTACTAAATCTGTTTGTGTGGAGAGATCTTTTGGATGTTGTTTTTGAATGTTCCTGAGTCTGTCTGGATTAGGGCTATTAAGAAATAGGAATTTGAGGAGACCACTTGGCCCTTCGAGCCTGATCTACCATTTAACAAAACCATTCCATTTGAAAGGAAGAAGAGTGGGTCCAAAATTAGTATTTTAAACTTAAGCAAGAGCAACTATGTATGCGTGAAAGTGGAGCTTAATGAAATAAACTGCAATAAGTATAGATTAATAGAGAAGCAGTGGTAAATATTTGAGGGATATTTCAGAATACTCAGAACAAGTATATCCCTACTGTGAACAAAAATTCTTAAAGGCAAGAGCCACCATCCATGGTTAACCAAAGGAAAAATATAAACTGCACAAAGGTAAGTGGCAGGTCATATCATTGGTCAGAAAATAAAGAACAGCAGACAGTAATTAAAAAGTTAATTCGGAGAAAGAAATCTAACTAGAATTATAAAACTAAATAGCAAAAATTTATTTAAACAGGAAGAGAGTAGATAATTGTTAGTCCTCTGGAAAGTGAGAATGGGGAGTTAATAGTTGGCAATAAGGAAATGATGGATGAAGTGAACAGATATTTTGCTTCTATATTTACTGTGGAGGATAGTATAAATATTCTGCTAATATTGGAAATTGGGATGTAGAAGGGAGAGATATGGTATTGAGCAAACTGATAAAGCTGTGCCTGACAAGTCTTTGAATTCTAATATTATGGTTGGGGTCAGAAACTCCAACATATTTTATGGTTCCCAGGATCATTCCATCTTTATAGCAAGAAAATTGAACACGAAAGGATGCTATGCTTCAGTTATACAGGGCATTGTTGAGACTATGTCTCGAATACTATGTGAAGCTTTGGTCTCCTTATTTAAAGGGACTGGAAAGATATTTTCTCTGCAGGATGGTGCAACTTTGGAAGTATCTGCATCAAAAGGCGATGGAAGCACAATCACTGAATATTTTTAAGGAAGAGATTATTGGGAGTAGATCAGGAATGTAGAACTCAACATAGTCAGATCAGCCATGATCTTATTGAACAATGGAGCCGGCTCAAGCGGTCGAATGGCCTAGTTCGCCTATTCTGTATGTTCATGTTGCTGATGTTCTCTCGTAATTTCATCCTCTGGCTCTATCTAAGGCATCTCTCTTGAATATACTCAATGAATATACTCAATCATAGCTGTCTGCGCTAGGGATCCCAAAAATTCACAACTTTTTGAGTGAATTTCTTTCATCTCAGGCCTGAATGGCTAGCCATGTATTTGATGAACCCAAGCAGCAGCCTCAGTTTTAGATGTTTCCCCAAACTTAGCTGTCAATTCCTTGAACCAAGTTCTACTTCAGGGCTGCTGATGTTGTGTTGTTAGTGAGGGCAGGGATCTGCCTCCTGGGTCCTATAGAATTAAAGAATAAAGAATGAGTAAAACTAAAGCAAGGGGAGACGCCAAGACAAAGAGAAAGAAAATCAGTAGAAGTGAGTGGGAAAGAACAATTTGGCAAAGTATGAAGTTATCGAAGGAAAAATAAATAAAGCAGACTTTTTTTGAATGGTGAGAGACTGGGAATTGTTTGCATACATAGGGACCAGTGTTCTTATTTCTTTTAAAAGGCACACTTTTTGGGAGAGATTTCTATTTTCTCAAGTTATGGTTGCAATCTTGCTTTTATTATTTTGACATCTCTTTTTTCAGGAAGTTTTGACACATATTAGTGAGGAAGATTAAACTCATAAGGAAGAGCAAGCTTTCTATTCTATCATGTTAGGTTATAAATATTTGGTTAAAATATTTGGTTAAGGGTAGAAATATGAGTCATTCATGTTGGAACTGAGACAAACAACTTGGAATATTTTTGTAATGGAGCAAGTTGTGAAAAAAAAGGAATTTAGGTTTCCTTGCACATAAGACTAAAAGCTAGTGCAAAGGTTAAAAAAAAGTAATGGAATTCTGGTCTTTATCTCAAGTGATTGAATTATAAAAATGAAGAAGTAATGCTTCAATTGTTCATAGTCTTGATCAGACACTATCTGGAACATTGCAATCAAAGAACAAAGAAAATTACAGCACAGGAATAGGCCCTTCGGCCCTCCAAGCCTGCAACGACCATGCTGCCTGACTGAACTAAAACCCCTACTCTCCCAGGGACCATATCCCTCTAATCCCCTCCTATTCATGTATTTGTTCAGATGCCCTTGAAAGTCACTATCATATCCGCTTCCACTACCTCCCCACAGCAAGTTCCAAGCACCCACCACCTTTTGTGTAAAAAAAAACTTGCCTCGTACATTTCCTTTAAACCTTGCCCCTCGCACTTAAACTTATGCCCCAAGTAATTGACTCTTCCACCCTGGGAAAAAAGCTCCTAACTATCCACTCTTTCCATGCCCCTCATAATCTTGTAGACATCTATCGGGTCATCCCTCAACATTCATCATTCAGTGAGAACAGGCTAAATTTCTCTAACCTTCGCTCGTAGCTAATGCCCTCCATATCAAACAACATCCTGGTAAATCTTCACTGTACCCTCAATTGTGGGCATCAGTCCCATGAGAAAGATATTGGCCTTAAAATATGTACAGCATAGATTAACCAGAATGTTACTAGGATTAAAGTGGTTTGCAAGAAAAGATTGAATAAAGTTGCCTTACAATTATAAATTTGAAAGATTGAGGGGTGCCGAAATTGAGATGTTCAAAATGGGACTCTTTTGGGTAGATACAGATAAACTGTTTCCTCTGCTGGAGGATTTCAGAACTAAAAGTCATAATCTAAAAATCAGAGCTAAGCCATTTAGGAATGAAACCAGGAAGTACTTTTTCACACAAAGGATAATAGAAATCTGGAACAATCCTCTTTCAAAATGCTGAGAACACCAGTGAGCAATTGAAATCTTTGAAGCTGAGATGTTACAATTTTATTGGTGAAAGTATCCTGAGATATAAAGCAAAGATTGGTACATGGAAGTTGCGATGCAGATTAGCTTTGATCTAATTGAATGACGAAATGAGCTCAAGAGGCGCTGGATAGTTTACTCCAGTTCTATATTTAAGAAACAGAACCAACACCCTTCTCTAGAAATGAATATTTCCATTTATTTAGATTTTTATTCTTGTAAATCAGTTTGCAAATTTGCACATTGCTATGCAGCAAAAAAAACTATTCACTTCTTACTGCATGGTTAAAGTTGAATCCAGGTGTTCCAGATGTGATCAAACCAAGGCCAGGTACAATTTTATATCTTTTGATTTATAAATCATACCCTACCTTTATATTTCTGACAATTGGTTTGGTTTTGATTGCAAATATTAAATCTTTAATGATGTACCCACCGAATTCCTCGAGCTCTTCTGTTTTATCACATGAAGTACATTGCCAGATGTGTAATCTTATTTTATGACATTTATTTATCTGCCTTTTTAGTCAATGACCATGCTTGTCCATAGTCTTTAGATTAGCTACCACCATTGGTGCCAACTGAATTTGATATCTGAAAACTTAAATATGGTGGAGGACATTCATTCCTGCAAGTCATTGATTGAATTAAAAACAACAGTAGCCTAAAAGTAGACACTAGGGGTCGAGTTAAGAACTGATTTTCATTCTAACAGAAAGAAATCCCACAACACCAGTTTAAAGTCCAAGCAGGTTTATTTGTAGCAAAAACCACAAGCTTTTGGGACAACCTGTCCCTTCGTCAGGTGGCTGGAACTCCCAGCAGAACAGAAATAGATTAACTGGTACAGGATTGTGCTTATTCTCCACGAGTATCTTCCCACCCTAATTCATCTTGGCATAGCCTTCTGTTCCTTCCTCCCTCATGACCTGTGTTATTTGTCTCAACTACTCTGTGTGGTCGCAAATTCCACATTATAACTGCACTGTGGATATAAAAGTTTCCTAATTTCTTTGGATCTATTAGTAACTAGCTTATCTTTATGTCCTCTAGTTCTGGACTTCAGCACAAATGGAAAGACATACTCAATATGTGCCACCCCCAACCTTTTGAGTTTTTTTTTTAATTTGTAACCTCTCAGTTAGGACATCACACTTGTAGCTCATTTTTGCACCCTTTCTGGTGTTTGTAAGTACACGTATAATATAATGATCAGGATTGTATATATTGCTCCAAATGTAATCTAAGCAAGGTTCTGTGCAAGCTTAATTTAACTTCTTCATTTTTCAATCTTGGGATGTGAGAACAAATGCTGAACTTGGCAAAATGCTTACATCCCATGAAAGAATAATATAAAATATATATTCCCTTAAAAATGAACCTCAGGGCTTGGATTCCATTCTTATTGTCATGGTAAACTGTGTTACTACTTTTAATGATTTGTAAATGTGAATCCCCAGACCACTTTGATCAATTTAGACTCTTCCCAAATATTATGTAGCCTCCTTATTTGTTCTACTACACACATATCGATATTAAAATTAATGTTTGATTTTTTTCTGCCCATTTTTACGTATTTATTAACTTATTGTTTTGTCACACTCTTCCTCAGTATTAACCATACCCACTAACGTGGTGTCCTCTGTTCTTCTGTCTCTCTTTCTTCCTCTTGTGAGGGCTTTTCCCATGTTACATGGGATCAACTTCATATCAATCATCATTTTTGTATTTGGTGAGTGGTTTTACAATCATGTGTCCTGCCTGCCACTGCTGTCTCGGGCTGGAGAACAACAAAGGAACATGCTGTTTTGCCTGCGCCAGTGGCTAGGTTTGGTATCCTCCCTGAAATTGTTCTTCAGATTCCAAAGTCCGAACTGCTTAAGTGAATAATGAACAGCAGTGGTTTAAGAAATGATTCCTGTTTAACAGCACTTCCTGCCTTCCACTAGTCTGAGAAATTACTCTTAATTCCCTATGTTCTGTTTTTTGCTTGATTGCCAGCTTGCATTCTGTTGCTTCTGCTTCTACCCTATTTTGTTACAATCTGCTATTTGATTCTTGAATCCACATGATCTGATCTTAATTGTGTCTACAGTGGCCTTTGAAAATCCATGTTACATCTGTTACTTTCCTGCTCTTATCAGCACTACTTGCCAGTTCTTCAAATAATTCTATAATGTTGGTCAAGCACGATCTTCTCTTTTGAAATCCATGTTGACTATTCCTTATTAAGTAAAATAATATTGAAGCATAATCCCAGTGATGCAAAAGCACAATGGCATATCAGTGAGTCAGAAGATATAATGTATGCTGCATGGGTAAATGCCATACTTAACGTTATCACTCTTGAAACAGACAAAGTGTTCGAGGTCAATCTGGATGAAACAACCTCTGATTTTTTTTTATCTTTTTCTTAGAGAATTATCTGGTGTTTGATATTTTTCTTTGGTAGGACATTCATCACATAGAATCATAGAAACATAGAATCCCTACAGTGCAAAAGGAGGTCATTTGACATTGACAACAATCCCCTGCAGGCCCTATCCCTGTAAGCCCATGTATTTAATCTGCTAAATCCCTTTATACTAAGGGGAAAATTAGCATGACCAACGAACCTAACCTGCACATCTTTGGACAATGGGAGGAAATCAGAGCACCTGGACGAAATCTACACAGACACAGGGAGAATGTGCAAACTCCACATAGTCATCCGATGCTAGAATTGAACCCAGATGCTTGTGAGGTATTGTGCTAAGTATTGTGTCACTGTGCTGTCCAGTGAATTGAGCTGCATACCTCCCAGTCTGTAGTAGCATAAGGTGAAGGGATAAAACAGCAAATTTCTTTCGGAATATCAATACCAAAAGAGTCAAATGCATCAGATATGTGAGAAACTTTTAAAGTTGACTTACTCATGTCACAAGTAGGCTTAATATTGCAGTGAAGTTACTGTGAAAATCCTCTAGTCGCCGCAACTCCAGTGCCTACTCGGGTACATGTGTACCCGAGGGAGAATTTAGCATGGCCAATGCACCGAACCAGTACGTCTTTCAGACAGTGGATGGAAATTGAATGAATCCCACACAGGTACTAGGAGAACATACAAACTCCACACAATGATCCGAACCCAGGTCCCTGGTGCTGCGAGGCACTGTGCCACCTTACTGCCTTTTGGAGAATCAAAATGATGAGGCTTAGTACCATCTAATGAAAGATAAAATGTCTACTTGTCTTTCCGTTTCACACCATGTTGAGCATTGAGTACATTCCCTGTACTTATTTCAACAATCCGGCATTTCTATCAATTTATCCCAAACCTAATAATTTGTCTGATTACTGCTTAGAACAACAAGTGTTTTGTTTTTAAACTGATTCCGTCTACTGAATAAATGGGAAAGCTGAAGTCAGCTCTTTGTACCACATAGTATGGTTCCTGTCTAGGAACAACAACATATGAAATCACTCAACTAAAATTAACTTTTTTCCAAAAATGAAAATAACTTGTAAGTAAATAATCCTCACCCACATTGCCTCATCACTTACCACATTTCAACAACAATCTTGAAATTGCTTTTAAAATTAATTGTTTATAATTTATGATATTTATGTTTCAAGAAATATATAGGTTAACCTGCTTTGGTGGTGGTAGTTTTAGGGCTGAAGGTTGGTTCAGATGTCAATCAAGGGAATCTAGTTTTTTTAACCATAATATCTATAGAATGTTTGATGTCTACCTAAACGGGCAGGTGGATCCATTATTTAATATCTCATTTGGCTTGAATGACCTGTTTTTTTTCCCCAAGAGGTTAACTTAGATTATGCACTCAGGAGTGAGGCTTACGGCTACAACCGTTGAGCCAAACTGTTTAGGAATCCGGGAAGAGCCCAATGTTGCTCTTATTTACAGAAAAGGACGTTTTCATCTCCAGTGAATGCTGTAAAGTGTTATCTGATTAACTGTGCTGCGACTGCATTTGTAGGGTTTTATAAAAGCTAAGAGTTGCAATAACCTTCTGTGCCACTAGCACAGTGTGTTTGCATTTTAAAAGCAGCATCACCATGTCGTGCCCTATATATTTAGAAATTCCAGCTGTAATTCAAACTGTATAACTTATGGTGAGAAAGCAGAACTGTCATTTAAAGTGAGATTGAATATTTTTTTTCTAAACAAGAAACGAAGTATGGCAAAATGTTCACTTACGATTACTGCTGTGTTCGGACATTAAGCAGGCCATTTCACTGTGGTGCTATCTCCGTACCCCCGCCCACTCCCCCTAAATGAATGATGATTACTATGCTGTAGTCTTCAGTGCCAGTTAACACACACTCTTAGACCCCTGATCACACAGAGAAATGAGCACCTGGCTATACTTCTCTGCACAAGTCCATGTCATCTCTGCACTTACCCTTGTCATCCACAGAAGACCATCGAACTTTTTGCATCACTGAAGCAAAATTTGACACATCACATTGTGCTCAGTAATTTTTGGTCAGGTGGGGTAGCATTCTCTTGCTGGCCCTGGACATGAGAATGTGTTGCCTTGCATTGACCATCTGAATCAGGAGACTCAGGCACTTGGGGGGGTGGGGGGGGCGGGCGGTGTAGGTCCACCTGACTTGCCCCACTCACCTTCCATGACCACTGGGAAATGATGCCTTTGCCTGAGAATGGCTATATTCTTCTAGTGTTTGGATGTAACTCCCTCAATCTCCTTGTCAACTCCTGCAGCATTCAGGGGATTGCCTCCACTGTTTTAAACCTCATTGCCGGGACCCCGTTTGACTTGGAGTTTTCACCCCTGCTCTGTGTGAACCCAACTGGCAGATATACAATATGCTGCGTGGGCGGGTTTCACATCTCCTTCTGCCTGCACTGATTTCAGATGCACCTGTAGAGTAAAATTCAGGTCCAAGTATTTTCACTTTCTTAATGGCAACAGAAAATACTAATAGAATACGAGTAGAAATGCTAATTGCTTTCATCTGCAGCAGAGAGTGCCATGCAGTCTAGATCTCCTGAACCATACCGGGCTATCAGAGTTAAACAGCAAGGTACAACCCATGATCTCGCAAGATTTAACATTGCCAGAGAGAGTGGAAAGCATTTGGCTCCAAGAATTTTGCAAGCATCTAAATCCAAAGGAGAAGTTAATTCTGCTGTCAGACATATTAGACTGAATTTTAATTTTGCAATATTGTAGGAGCAGAATGTCTACTAAACATTACGATGAACAAGGTATTTCTAACAGGTGGTATAAGAAGATGCAACAACAACTCCTCAAATGTGGTCACACTCTGTGAGGGTGGACAATATCAGGACTCATGCAAGCTGTACACCTCCTCAGATAGTTTCATTTCAGTAAAACTGGTAAGAAAGATAATTATTTTTTTCACTTGGCAAGTCGCACATCACAAATGAGCGAGAGCTTATTGTGGAGACAAAAACGACAATCAATGCCCATATCAGAGGCCTTAAGGTATCCTAGGTGCTGCTGCGATTGGTGCAGCTATTGGGTTTTAGGGGGCCAATGATGAAGACAATATTGAATCAGGAGTAAATAGTGTGCGTGAAATATAGTAAAGCTTTTCAGCCACACCATACAATTGCACAGAGATTGGAAAAGCTCTTCACGAACATGAGTGGAATGATGCTACAGATCTTTAGCTATCTGAGTGGAACATCAAATGACTCCCCAGAGCCTGTCCACCATTTACAAGGCACAAGCCAAGAGTGTGATGGAATACTCCTCTCTTGCCTGGATGGGTGCAGCTCCAACAACACTCGAGAAGCTGACACCATTCACGACAAAGCAGCAAGCTTGAATGGCACTATATCTACAAGCATCCACTCTGTCCACCACTGATGCTCAGTAGCAGTAGTGTGTCCTATCTACAAGATGCACTGCAACAACTCACCAATGGTCTTTAGACAGTACCTTCCAAAACCACGACCACTTCCATCTAGGGCAGCAGATGCACGGGACCATTACCACCTATGAGTTTCCCTCCACATCACTCACCATCCTGACTTGGCAATATGTTGCCGTTCCTTCACTGTCGCTAGGTCAAAATCCTGAAATTCCTTCCTTAACAGCATTGTGGGTCAATCCACAGTATATGAACTGCAGCAATTCACCATCATCTTGTCAAGGACAACTAGAGATGAGTAATAAATACTGGCCAATGAGAGATGTCTATGTCTCACAAATGAATAAAAAAGTGCTAGTAATAGAAAGAATAGAAATTAGTTGTGCTTTTGCATGAACATGTTATATATGTTAAGTTATTGGTTAATTTTTGAACCATAAATATTATTTGTTTGCAGGATTTTTCCATATTGCCCATTTTTGATTGCTACTTGGCTTTTTTACTTCTAGTAAATGATAAGACAAGAATTGATGCTAAACAGTGGACAGGGATGGTGGTGGCAGGTCACTGAAAGGGATGCTTCATTGTTTACAAGACTGACTAGTGTTGAGGGAGTAGGTTGGATTAGCTTTTGCATGTTTCTGTAAGGTGTGTGGAATTGGTGGAACCTAACTGAAGCTTGCAATAAGAGGCATCCCTGACAGCGGTGTCTGCTGTTGCTGGTGTCATGGCTGTACCTGTGTTGCCAATTCCTCTTCCTCAGAATCATTTGAAGGAGCTCTTTGCATATTTCTTCCCATAGGTCTAAACCTCATTGCTGTACAATGTTGCGCAGAATGCAGCTTAGCAAAACCATTCTGGAGCCCCTGACTGGTTCTTACTGAAGGATGTCTCACAACCTGTCCAGGCACTTGAACCACATCATTAACACACATCCAGTTGTCTTATGACTTTTACTCTATTACTTATAGGCTTTATTGCTCAAGGTATCATAAGGCACATTTTCCTGGGTTTCCCTGTCTCCGAGCAGTCGTTTGGTAAACTCCTTTAGAAATCTGAAGAGATCAGGGAGTGCAAAGTGCCAGATGTCAAAAGCAGCTGTTTATGAATCTCATGCATTATTGTACAAACATCTTTTTGTGGTTGTACTCCAGCTACAAATTGATGGAATGGAGCTCCTGCAGTTAGCTAACTCTTGGGTGACATGGGGTTCTTTATTTCACCATACATGCATTTGATGATGTGGTGCACCTGTGGGAAAACAGACAGAAATGCAAACCCAACCACTTGCATGTTATAACTGGCATCATAGGTGGAAAGGGTAGTGTAATTGATGTCCTGGCAAACAAGCTATCAGTTACCATTTGTGGCTGTCAACTGGGATCCTGCAGTTGTCTCCGCCATATCTCCGCTGGAGCCACAAGCAAATAAACAGAGAGTGGTAGTGACCTTGACAGTCACTGGTAAAGTGTAGTCATCAGGTCCACTTTGCAGCTGAGCTTGTTCAGCAGATGGCAAATATTTGTCACCAGCTGTTTCGAGAACATGAGATTCCTGAGACAGTGGTGGTCCAACATATTGGGAAAGGCCTGTAGGTCCTTTACTGTCAATGTGGCCTCCACTTGTCTGCTTAATCCTTCTCTCCTATGGAGAGGCAGTTCTCTAAAGAGCAGACTGTTGCTGATCCTGTTGCTGCTGGTCATGTTGATTCACAGTTGAGGTCCAGATACCATGATGATTTGATAGGAATGACTATTCTAAAGTGAAGATCAGACATCCAAACATTCAAAAGTGACACAGTTAACTCCATAACCTAAGTAGTGTGAGTAAAGCCTTTCAATCAGGCAAGAAATCAGCTGTGAGGTTTCGGTATTTAATGCAATCCTTCCCTGACATGTCTTCTGCTACTTGCTGCTGTGTTATCACGTTGCTTTCAATGCCACGTTCCAAGACGCCCAGGAAATCTGTACTTAGTTAAATTCCAAAAGCCACATTAATATTGCTGCAATTGAACAACTAATATATTGAAATTAACAACCTGCCATCTCCGAAAGGGTTGCTTACATGCAACCTAATGCTAAGCATTAATTGAAGCCCACTTTCTGATGCATTGTCAATTGTCGTGCTTCTAATGACTATCTACCCCAAAACCTTTGTGCCTTTGCAAATTAAAATTGAGCACTGAAGAAATTCAGATGATGTATGCTAATAATTTATTTGACATGGCTGCTGCTTATCCCTGCACAATATTTTCAAAAACCAGCCAAATTTTATTGAAGTGATCCAAGAAAATTCAGCCTCATGAGGAAATAAACAAGCTTATATTCTTCTAACAAAATGTTTGAAGATAGATGGATAATGCGTCTATATAATATTTACAGTGAGTTATTGAGCATCCATTGACAACTTAGCTGAAATTGGAAGGATTTGAAAGAATGTTTTTGCACAAGTCATCATTTAATGATTACAATTTAAGATGTTGGGGAAATTGCACCAGTCAGCTTTTTTCATAACTTGTATTCAAGAATGCTTTGGGGTAGAAGCTGGATAAACTGCAACAGAATGAAATAGAATAGATGCTAATTGTACAACCTGATTACCAGTATAGTTCAGACTACACTTACAGTTATCTGTATAACATTATCACTTGTATATTATGATCAATTGTAAGACCACAGACAGGTGCCAACTCTTTGTAATTTCTGCCAACATGGTTACAACATAGTGCTAACCCCTCATCATTTGCAAACATTTTCAATGCACAGACAATGTACAAAGTTGGATTATACTTCAGGGATCAAAGTTACATAATTATGCTCAAATCTGCATAACTGTTGATACTGTGAGACAGTGCAGCACATATTCATAACCTCATCAAGTCCATTTGCTTAAACAGCAGTGAGGTGTGGTGTTAGTGTATCACTGCCCAAAAGAAGCAATCATTTTGCTGTTGTTTCAATAGACCTAATCTTTTATCTGTGTTACGCAATATAATACAAATAGCAATAGACAGTCTAGCTTCTTACCCAGTTGCAATGCCTGACTTCCAAAAGAAAACTTGTCAACGAGGGTTTTTCTTGCCTCATCCATAATTTGAAACAATTATTATAATGCATTTAATTTATTTTTGTTTCCTGAGTTTGACCAATGTTATGCAAGCACAGCAATAAAACAAAAGCTCAGCTGGTCATCATTTCCTGCATCTGTTTTGAAGCAGTTGGTTTAGCTGTCCAATTTGATTTTTGTAACCAGGTGCAATATTTCAGCCAATAAAACAATAGGGCTGATGGTTCTGTTTTGAGTTAACTAAGAAGTGTAGTGCCTGCTAATTCCGTTCTTGCTCACATGGCATGAATAGCAAAACATGATGTGTGGTTTTTGCAAATTTATGAAACATGGTGATATTTTTCTTCCAAATCAATGTGCAACTGCCTCAGTACTCAATGCCAACAACTGCCAGTTTCCGGATGCAATTTTACAACTCATCTGCTTCATCTTGGACCATAATGTCTTCACCTTCAACAATCAGCTTTTCATCCAGACACATGGAACAGCCATGGAGACCAAATTCGCACCTCAGTATGCCAACATCTTCATGCACAGGTTCGAACAAGACTTCTTCACCATACGAGATCTTCAACCAAGATTATATACTAGATACATTGATGACATCTTTTTCCTTTGGACTCATGGTAAACAATCATTGAAACAACTGTATGATGATATCAACAAGTTCCATCCCACCATCAGACTCACCATGGACTATTCTCCAGAATCAGTTGCATTCTTGGACACACGCATCTCCATCAAGGACGGTCACCTCAGCACCTCACTGTACCGCAAACCGACAGACAACCTCACAATGCTCCACTTCTCCAGCTTCCACCCTAGACACGTTAAAGAAGCCATTCCCTATGGACAAGCCCTCCGTATACACAGAATTTGCTCAGATGAGGAGGATCGTGACAGACACCTCCAGACGCTGAAGGATGCCCTCGTGAGAACAGGATATGGCGCTCGACTCATCGATCGACAGTTCCGACGTGCCACAGCGATAAACCGCACTGACCTCCTCAGAAGACGAACACGGGACACGGTGGACAGAGTACCCTTTGTTGTCCAGTACTTCCCCGGAGCGGAGAAGCTACGACATCTTCTCCGGAGTCTTCAACATATCATTGATAACGATGAACATCTCGCTAGGGCCATCCCCACCCCCCCACTTCTTGCTTTCAGACAACCGCACAACCTCAAACAGATCATTGTTCGCAGCAAACTACCCAACCTTCAGGAGAACAGTGACCACAATACCACACAACCCTGCCACAGCAACCTCTGCAAGACATGCCAGATCATAGACATGGACGACATCATCAAACGTGAGGATACCATTCACCAGGTACACGGTACATACACTTGCAACTCGGCCAACGTTGTCTACCTAATACGTTGCAAGAAAGGATGTCCCGAAGCATGGTACATTGGGGAGACCATGCAGACACTACGACAGCGGATGAATGAGCATCGCTCAACAATCATCAGGCAAAACAGTTCCCTTCCTGTGGGCGAACACTTCAGCAGTCATGGGCATTCGGCCTCCGACCTGCGGGTAAATGTTCTTCAAGGGGGCCTTCGTGACACACGACAGCGCAGAGTCGCTGAGCAGAGACTGATAGCCAAGTTCCGCACACATGAGGACGGTCTTAATAGGGATCTTGGCTTCATGACACACTATCTGTAACCCCCGTAACTTGCCTGGGTTAGCAAAAAACCTCACTTACTGTGCTGTCTGGAGAAAATACACAATTCTCTAACCAATGCTCAGGATTCCCTTCACACACATTGTTAGCCACTTTAACACTTGAATAGCAGGTTAGATGTAAGGATTCGCATTCTAATAAGCAATCTGTGACTGTCTGTGTTGATATGTGTGCTATTGCAGACCAGAACACTGCATTTGCCTGACAAAGACACAGAGTGTCGAAAGCTCGCAATTTTACTATCAAATAAATCAGTTGGATTTAAAATTGGTGTTGCTAAATTCTTACTGAGTTCATTCATTCTAATGCCAGCTCCAACTTAAGCTTGTTTTGACCCTTCACTTGTTGGCTTGCATGTTATCAATGCTTCTGAAGAATTTGATATATGTAATAAGCGTTATTTAAGTGGACGGAATGAATCTTTGTAGTTAGGACGGGACTGAGGATTTTGTTGTGAGTGGAGACACTTGCCACTGACGTCAAAGAAAGATGCCCAAAAATGATTCTAATTAGGTTTGTGGCATTGACTTCACCTTTCGCAAATGTATTTTCATTTTGGCACCGGTTGTAGGGTGTGTCTGATATGACACAACAGTAATGTCATCAAGCAAGCAAAGAAGCCAGTAGCACTGAATAACTCACTCAGGGAAAAACCAGGGAATATGAAAACAAAATCCTGCTGGAAATTTGTATTAAAACCTGAAAATGCTGGACATAATCAACAGGTCAAACAACATCTGTGGAGTGAGGAACAGAGTTAATGTTTCAGGTCAGAGTTCTGATGAAGGGTAATCATCAACCTGAAAAGTAAGCTCTGTTTCTCTCCTCAGATGTTGCTTGATCTGTTGAATATATTCATTGTTTTCTGAAGTAACAAACAAGTTTAAAGCTTCATTTTTTATGATTTCAGAGAAAGCAAAATAAAGATTAGTTTTTGCACAAGGGACTAGGGTAAAAGCTAAAATATCATAAACATTTTGAAAGTTATTTTTATTTTAAAAATCTAGAATTTTATCATAGGATGGAGAAATTTAGGACATTTAGTTGTTCATCAGTAATTGTGACATTGTGTACTGTTTCAAAAAATCCCACTTATACTGTACTCAAAAAAGCTAAACTTTTTTAAAACTGGAACAGCACCTCATCTTTTGACCAAGGTGTAAAAGTAACAGGGTTGTTGTGCTGGGAGATTTTATTTTCCCCTACATTGACTGGAACTCACTTAGTGCAAGGGACGTGGGTGGGGCAGAGTTTGTAAGGAGTATCCAGAAGGGCTTCCTGAAACAGTATGTAGATAGTCCAACTAAGGAAGGGGCAATATTGAACTGGTATTGGGGAATGAGCCTAGCCAGGTGGTCAAAGTTTCAGTAGGGGAACAGTTCATGAATAGTGACCACAATTCAGTAAGTTTTAAGGTACTGATGGATAAAAATTAGTGTAGTCCTCAAGTTAAGATGCTAAATTGGGGGAATGCTAATTATAACTATATTTGGCAGGAACTGAAGAATGTAGATTGGGCACAGATGTTTGAGGGCAAATCAACATCTGCGTGTGGGAGGCTTTCAAGTGCAAGTTGATAGGGATTCAGGACTAGTATATTCCTGTAAAGGTGAAGGTTAAGTATGGCAAGTTTTGGGAAGCTGGGTAACGAGAGATATTGTGAGCCTAGTCGAAGAGAAAAGAAAACATTTGTCAAAGCTAAGAGGCTGAGAACACACAAAGCAAGTGTGAAATACAAGGAAAGTAGAACGAAACTTAAACAAGGAATAAGAAGGGCTAAAAGGGGTAATGAGAAAGCATTGGCCAGCAGGATTAAGGAGAATCCCAAGGCTTTTTATACATATGTAAAGAGGAAGAGAGTAGCCAGGGAGAAAGTTGGTCCACTCAAGGACAAGGAAAGGAATCTGTGCGTGGAGCCAGCGAAAATGGGCTAAGTATTAAATGAGTACTTTGCGTCAATATTCACCAAAGACAAGAACTTGGTGGATGATGAGTCTGGAAAAGGATGTGTACTTGGCTTGAGCCATGTTGAGATCAAAAAGGAGATATTGGGATTTTTGACAAACATTAAGGTAGACAAGCCCCCAGGGCCTGATGGGATATACGTCAGAATATTGAGTGAGGCAAGGGAGGAAATTGCTGAGACATTGAGAGAAATCTTTTTATCCTCATTGGCTACTGGGGAGGTCGCAGGGGTTTGGAGAATAGCCAACGTTGTTCTTTGTTTAAGAAGAGTAGCAAGAATAATCCATGCAGACTGGTGAGCCTTACTTCAGTGGTAAGGAAATTATTGGAGAAGATTCTTTGAGACATGATTTGTTCCCACTTCGAAATAAGTGGACGTATTAGTGAGAGGCAACGTGGTTTTGTGAAGGAAAAGTCATGTCTCACGAATATGATTGAGTTTTTCGAGGAGGTGACGAAGATTGATGACAGTAGGGCAGTGGATGTTGTCTTCATTGACTTCAGTAAGGCCTTTGACAATGCCCCTCATGGCTGACTAGTGCAGAAGGTGAAGTTGCATGGGATCAGAGGTGAGCTGGCAAGGTGGATACAACACTGGCTCAGTCATAGAAGACAGAGGGTAGTAATGGAAGGGTATGTTTCTGAATGGAGGGCTGTAACAAATGGTGTTCCTCAGGGATGAGTGCTGGATCTTTGCTGTTTGTAATATATAAATGATTTGGAGGAAAATGTAGCTGGATTGATTAGTAAGTTTGGGACGACACAAAGATTGGTGGATTTGCGGATAGTACTGAGGACTATCAGAGGATACAGCAGGATATAGATCAGTTGGAGACTTGGGCTGAGAGATGGCAGATGGTATTTAATCCGGGCAAATGTGACGTAATGCATTTTGGAAGGTCTAATACAGATAGGAAATATACAGTAAATGGCAGAATCCTTAAGAGTATTGATAGGCAAAGGGATTTGGGTGTACAGGTATATAGGTCACTGAAAGTGGCGATGCAGGTGGAGAAGGTAGCCTCGGCATTCGGCATGCTTGCCTTCATCGGCCATGTTGCAGCTTTATAGAACTTCAGTTAGACCGCACTTGGAATAAAGTGTACAATTCTAGTCGCCACACTGCCAGAAGGAGGTGAAGACTTTGGAGAGAGTACAGAAAAGATTTACCAGGATGGTGCCTGGTATGGAGAGCATTAGCTATGAGAGGTTGGAGAAACTTGGTTTGTTCTCACTGGAGCAGTGGAGGCTGAGGGGCGATCTCATAGAAGTCTACAAGATTATGAGAGACATGGACACAGTGGATAGCTAGAAGCTTTTTCCCAGTGGAAGAGTCAATTACTAAAGGGCAAAGGTTTAACATGCGAGGGGCAAAGTTTAAAGAAGATATACGAGACAGATTTTTTACACAGAGTAGTGGATGCCTGGAACTTGTTGCTGGAGAGGTAGTGGAAATGGGTATGGTAGTAATTTTTAAGAGGCGTCTTGACAAGATGGGAGTAGGGGGATATGGTCCCCAGAAGGTTAGGGAGTCTTAGCTAAGTCGGGCAGCATGGTCAGTGCAAGCTTGGAGGGCCAAAGGACCTATTTCTGTGCTGTAATTTTCTTTGATCTTTGTTCAAGGCACTTGTAGCTTTCTGGACTTAACACTGGATTCAACAATTTATGATCAAAAACTCTTAACACCATCTTAACCTTTTTTAATCCATTTTTTAAATCCCTTTTGCCCGCGGAGCCATCTCCAACTTTTTCTGAAATACTGTTTTTACAGTTTTGCCCCTTGTTCTGCAATTAAGATATTCTGCTAGGTTAGCTTTGTGCCACTATCAGCACATTCTTTAGTCTTTAATAGTGGACACACCTTGTCTAGTTTCCATGATATCTCTGTCAAATCTCTCTAAGGTCCCTTTCCTGACCCATTTTGCTCTATCTGTTCCACACGCTCTTAAGCAGTGCAAAATCTATCACAGTTCTCCTTCTCTTTCATTCTGAAGAAGACTCAGATAGACTTGATGTTAACTCTGATTCTTTCTATATGGATGCTATCAGAATGTTTCTAGCATTTGCTGTTTCTTTCAGATTTCCAGCATTTGCAGTACTTTGCTTTTATGAACATTTTGCAGTGATAAAATGTGAAAGTTCACTTGAGTTCAGTAGATTGTCATTGATTTCCACCTGAAAGTAGTGAAACATCACACTCTGTGGAGGAGTGGGTATCAGTGACTATATTTTTTTTATTTCTGTGGTTAATGCTTACAATTTTACCATGAGTACAATTGCAAGATTTGGGCCGTTATTTGCATGTTGCTAACTGAGCCAATCTGATAGTGTGTTCTGTTGTCCTGTTATCGTTTCCTGATGCAAAATTTTTAAATTTTGGGAGAGATGGTGGTGTAGTGGAAATGTCATTGGATTAGTAATTGAGGCCCAGGATCATTTTTCTTCTAGGGGGATATGAATTTGAATTCCACTATGGTAATTGTTGGAATTTAAATTCAATAAATAAATCTGGAATTGAAAGCTAGTTTCAGTAATAATGACCATAAAACTATCATTAATTATTGTGAAAACCCATTTGGTCCATTAATGCCCTTCAGGAAAGGAAATCGTGCCATACTTGCCTGTCTGGTGAACTTGAGAGTCCAGATCCGCAGCAATATGGTTGACTCTTAATTGCCATCTAAAATGGTCAGCAAGCCACTTAGTTCAAGGGCAATTAAGGATTGGCAGCAAATGTTGACCTTGCCTGTGACATTCACACATCTCTCAAAAGAATGAAAAAAAACCAGGGATTTCATTAGAAATATGATTCTTCTGTTTCACAGAAAAAACAGGATCTTCAAAAATAGTCTCTGTGTATATTGCCGTATTTTTCGTTTCATAACGATGTTATTGTTTGCAGATGATTAAATCCAGCTCAAAACAGGGTGGCACTCATTATACAGTTTTAAATCATCTAAATGCTAGCAGTTCCATGACAACTTCAACGGCATCCTCTTAATCCTTTGTCCTTCAGAGATTTTATTAGAACCGATGCCGCAGTGCGAGTTGCATACTACTCGGCGCAAGAACTCAGTAACTTGAATTTAAAAGACTGAAGCAAAAAGTAGCTATTAAGGGAGGTCAGATTTGTTCTAGATATTGTCAAGATGACTATTCTGATTGAATGTCAGTTATTTTTTCCAACCCCTGCTCTTATTGTGGTAAGTGCATTATGTGGTCTGGTCACCCTCATTCAAAATGCAATGACAGATCTGTTGATATGTACAACTGCTGGTTAACTACAGTACTATATTAATTCAAATATTTGGATTAATTCAATGTGCATAGTTTTTCTGTCAAACCTAAAGCAGAGAAAAGTAATCATGTCTTTCCTAAAGTTGAGTCAAACTAACTTGGGTGATATTACTCCATTGTTAAAATCCTGAAAATAGCATCATTGTGGAAGGAAACTAAATAAGGGCAAAGGAAGTGGCATAAATCTCCCGTTATGTGTTTGGCTATTTAGATTTCAAAATTAGGTAGCACATTGAATAACTGGTAGACCAGTGGTTAAAATAACAACTGATATATCTAGAAGTCATAAGGACACCTTTTCTTATTTTCAATGTACTTGACAGTGCATGCATTATGATGTGATCTATCTGGATTTCCAGAAGTCATTCAACTAAGTCATTCGCACAAATAAACACAAATAAAGAAAAAAAAAATTCTGGGGAATGAGCCAGGGCAGGTGGTTGACGTCGAGGTAGGAGAGCATGTGTCAAATAGTGATCACAACTCTGTCTCCTTTAGGATATTAATGGAAAAGGACGAGACCTGACCAAAAGGGAAGGTATTTAACTGGGGGAGGGCTAGATACAGCCAGATTAGGCAGGATCTTAAAGATACCGACTGGGATAAGCTTTTCGAGGGCAGGTCGACGAGGTACATGTGGGAGTCTTTCAAGGGAAAACTAAACTCTCTGCAGGAAAGGTACGTGCCGGCAAGGAGGAAGGATGGGAAAGGTAGGATTAGAGAACCTTGGCTTACCAGGGATATTGAGGACTTGATCAGGAAGAAGCGAGAGGCTTACATTAGATCTAGGCAACTGGGGACTGAGACAGCGCTGGAAGCTTATAGAGAGTGTAGACGGGATCTTAAAAGGGGTATTAGAAAGGCAAAAGGGGCCACGAAGTGGCTCTGGCAGGTAGGATTAAGGAAAATCCTAAGGCATTTTACACCTATGTAAGGAGCAAAAGGATGGTTAGAGGCAAGATTGGACCTCTCAGGGGCAGAGGAGGGGATCTATGCTTAGAGCCTGAGGGGATGGGGGAGATCCTGAATGAATACTTTGCGTCGGTATTCACGCAGGAGACTGGCCAGATGTCTGTGCCTGATGTTGACAAAGTTGAGGATCGGTTGAGGGAAATAAAGATTACGAGGAAAGAGGTGTTGGGGCTGTTAGGCAGCTTAAAGACATATAAAACTCCGGGGCCTGATGGCATTTACCCCAGGCTGCTAAGGGAGTTGAGGGAAGACTCGCTGGGCCTCTGACGCAAATCTTTGTCTCTTCCTTGGACACAGGTGAGGTCCCCGAGGACTGGAGGATAGCAAACGTAGTACCGTTGTTTAAAAAAGGTCAGAGGGATCACCCAGGGAACTATAGGCCGGTGAGCTTGACTTCAGTTATAGGTAAGCTAATGGAGAGGATCCTCAGGGACAGGATGTATGAGCATCTGGAGCGCTGCGATCTGATCAGGGATACGCAGCACGGCTTCGTCAAGGGGAAGTCTTGTCTTACAAATCTAGTGGAATTTTTTGAAGAAGTGACAAAAACAGTTGATGAAGGACATGCTGTTGATGGCGTCTACATGGATTTCAGTAAGGCGTTTGACAAGGTTCCTCATGGTAGACTGATAGAGAAGGTGAAGGCGCATGGGATACAGGGTCGGGTATGTAGATGGGTCGAGAACTGGCTCGGGAGGAGGAGATAGAGGGTAGTAGTGGAAGGCTCTTTTTCCGACTGGAAGCCTGTCACTAGTGGAGTGCCACAAGGCTCAGTACTAGGTCCTCTTCTATTTGTGGTCTACATAAACGACTTGGAAGAGGGGGTAGGTGGTGAGATCAGCAAATTTGCTGATGACACTAAGATGCTTGGATTGGCGGGTACAGAGGGGCAGTGCCAGGCAATACAACAGGACATAGACAGGTTGGTAGACTGGGCAGATAGATGGCAAATGGAATTTAATCCGGATAAATGCGAGGTGATGCATTTTGGCTGGAAAAATGTAGAAGAGAGTTATAGGATAAAAGGTAAAACTATTTGGAGTATAGAGATGCAGAGAGACTTGGGGGTGCAGGTTCACAAGTCTCTGAAGGTGTCTTCACAGGTGGAGAAGGTGATAAAGAAAGCGTTTAGTACGTTAGCTTTCATAGAAAAGGGTATAGAATACAAGAGTAGGAGTTTGATGTTGCAATTGTATAGAACGTTGGTTAGGCCTCACTTGGAATACTGCGTCCAGTTCTGGTCGCCGTACTATCGGAAGGAGGTGGAGTCCTTGGAGAGAGTGCAGAGGAGGTTTACCAGGATGCTGCCTGGTATGGAAGGACTGTCTTATGAGGAACGATTAAATAGACTGGAGTTGTTTTCCCTTGAAAGACGTCGGCTTAGAGGGGATCTCATAGAGGTGTATAAGATTATAAGGGGTATAGATAGTGTAAATGGAGGTAAACTTTTTCCACCTTCAGAAATGGATAGGACGAGGGGTCACGGCCTTAGGGTGAGGGGGGCTATGTATAAGGCGAATATTAGAGGGCAGTTTTTCACACACAGGGTAGTGGGGGTGTGGAATGCATTGCCGAGTAAGGTGGTGGGAGCAGGCACGCTGGGGCTGTTTAAGGGTCTCTTGGACAGCCACATGAGCGGTATGCAGATAGAGGGATTATAGTAGGACTGTTTAACTACGGCTTTTTCCACAGGTAATTCGGTCCATACTTGACCAACATTGAGCATGCATTCGGCAGGTGGTGCGGGTACAGCTCTTGGATGTTGATTCATGGGTTGCCTGGTACCTCATGTCATAAATGAGTGCTTTATGTGGACCATCTGAAGGGCACCATGACAGCTCAGAGACTATCGATGTGGCTGTGCAGACACTTGGAATTGGGCCGGTGTCTGCGGGAGTTTTGCGCGTTCTCCCCGTGGTTGCGTGGGTTTTCTCCGGGCGCTCCGGTTTCCTCCCACATCCCAAAAAATTCGCTCTTAGGCTGACTGGGAAACAAATTGTCCCTACATTGAGATTCTTCCATATTAGGAATAACCTAAAATTAGAATAGGATAATAGAATTGTTACTATATAGTTATGACGGCGGCGCGGGCTCGTTGGGCCGAAGGGCCTGTTTCCCGTGCTGTGTTGCTCTAATCTAATCTAAAAAAAACTAAGTGCTGCACATAAGGCTAGTGCATAAGCTAAAGGTGCACAGCATTACAGGTGATGTATTGACATAGATAGAGGATTGGTTAACTAACAGAAAACAAAGAGTGGGAGTAAATGGCTGTTTTTCAAGTTGGCGATCAGGGACTAGTGATGTGCCTCAGGGATTGCAATTGTTTCCAATTTACATAGATGATTTGGAGTTGGGGACCAAGTGTAGTGTGTCAAAGTTCTCAGATGACACTAAAATGAGTGGTAAAGCCAAATGTGCAAGGAACACTGAACATTTGCAAAGTGATATAGATCATTTAAGTGAATGGGCAAGGGTCTGACAGATGGAGTGGAATATTGGCAAATGTGAGGTCATTCCATTTTGGTAGGAATAACAGCAAAATGGACTATTTTTTAATTGGTAAAAATTTGCAGCATGTTCAAAGGGACCTGGACATCCTTATTCGTGAATCACAAAATGTTTGTATGCAGGTGTAGAATATGGAAATTTCTCCTTCATTGCTAGAGGAATGGAGTTTAAAAATAGGGAGGTTATGTTGCAGCTGTACATGGCATACTTGGAGTACTGTGTACAGTTGTGGTTTTCTTACTTGAGAAGGAATGAATTGGCATTGAAGGGGATGCAGAGGAGATTCACTATGTTGATTCTGGAGTTGAGAGGGTTGGCTTATGAAGAGAGACTCTGTAGACTTGGAAAATACTGATTGGAATTGAGAAGAATGAGGGTGGATCCTAAAAAGGTATAAAATTATGAAGGGAATAGATAAAAGTAGTGTGATTAGTTTCACTCGCCAGTGGAAACAGAACTAGGGGGCATAGCCTCAAAATAAATGGGATTTTGGACTGAACTGAGAAGGAATTTCTTCACCCAAAGATTGTGAATCTGGAATTTCCTGTCAAGGCTACCTCATTCAATGTTTTTTAAGATAAAGATAGATAGATTTTTGAACAACAAAGGAATTAAGGGTTACGGTGAGTGGCAGTTAAGTGGAGCTGAATCCTTGAAAAGATCAGTCGTGATCTTATTGAATAATGGAGCAGGCTTAAGGGCTAGATGGCCTCCTGCTCCTAGTTCTTATGTTCTTACAAAGGATTTCCATTTTACACTTTGGGCTTACCTTTGGCCATCTGCTTCCTGGCAGGTTTTCCACTCTCCACTTGCTGTAAACTTCATTTTCTCTGACACCCATCACCCATGTGCTCAATTACTTAAATTGACTCTCGGTCCTCCAGTGGCTCGAGATCAGTAATTTTATTTTTAAAAATGTCAAACAGCAGCAATATTGATTTGAGTTGGTAGGAAATTGAAGCAGACTTATGCCAGAATAATAAGTTGTAAATTGAGAGCTAGGTAGCAATGTTGTAGTTAGACATGAGAGACAGAGCTTTAATGACAAGTCAAAACATTGCTTCAAAGATCTGGATTGCAAAATGATGAAACTCAAATGGATAAAGACATTTCTTCTCATTCCTGCACTCTTTGAGGTTCCTGAGAATAGTCACATGTCAGGAAAGAATTGAGAAAGAATTAAATTGCTGTGATGAAATAATAAACAAAGGCCGCATTTAATCCACTTGCAGTGCAATTTCACAGGGTAAAGCTCTTAAGTGAATTGACAAACAATGAGAGTCATACATTAATTTGGGAATTGACATTTTCTTTTCCAAGTCTATGGAAAATATAAACTTCCAGTAAAATGGTGCCTGTTATATATGGGATCACATTGTCGTACTCAAGAAATAGTCATAAAATAGAATTGCTACAGTGCAGAAAGAGGTCTTTTGGCCCATCGGGCCTGCGTTAACAACAATCCCACCAGGCCCTATCACTATATTTATCCTGCTCATCCCTCTGACATTAAGGGACAATTTATCATGCCCAATCCATCTAACCCACACATCTGTGCACTGTGAGGAAACCAGAGCACCCAGAGGAAAGCATGCAGATAAGAGGACAGTGCAGACTCCATACAGACAGCGACCCAAGGCGAATTGAACCTGGATCGCTGGTGCTATGAGGCAGTTGTGCTAACCACTATGCCAGCACGCCATCCTTAAGAAATAGTAATTTTTCCTTGTTCACTTTATGATTAGTGATTTTATACTGGTATTACTTGTTTTTTTCTGCTTTGTCATTCTGACAAGACTGAAGATTCCAGCTGTGGTCAGTGAAATGCTGTGTCATCTTCAGAGTGATTGAGCAGACTCTGCTGTTCCTTCTCCATACATTGTCTATTTTCTGTCAGTTTATCTGTGAAAAGGAACTCAGCTTCCTGAACCTCTGATTATCAGTCACACAAATTAACTTGGTCAATGAAGCTGACAATAAAGACTTGGATCATAAAATTCTACAGTACAGAAGGAGACCATTCAGCCCATCAATACTGCACTGACCACAATCCCACCCAGACTTTATCTCATAACACTATGTATAACTCCTAGCTAGTCCCCCTGATACTAAAGGGCAATTCAACATGGCCAATCTACCTAACCCATACATCTTTGTGGGAGGAAACTGGAGTACCTGGAGGAAATCCACACTGACGCGGGGAGCTTGTGCAAACATGAATTTTCTTCTGAGCATGTTATGTTGGTAGTCAATTTCAGTGAGAGTAATTTTATTTCTATAGTAATGACTTAAATGGATACATGTGCTCTAATGGTGACTGGTTATGCATCTGGCACACTGACATGAAAATATACCAAGAATAATTTACAAATATGGCTTTTAGTACCTGTGGATTAGGTTATATTTTGTGCCATTAAGTAAAATACATACAATCGGTGTTTTAAGATTTAATCCATTGGCACTGTCATATGAGTACAAAACAAAATTAAGATCTTTAACTTCTGTTTAAGTTGATCGATTTATTAGTATCACATATATTGGGTTACAGTGAAAAGCACTGTTTCTTGCGAATATACAGACAAAACATACTGTTCATAGAATACATATGGGAGAAGGAAAGGGTAGGATGCAAAATATAGTGTTGCAGCTACTGATGAGGTGAGGAGAAAGATCATCTTAATATATGATAGGTTCATTCAAAAGTCTGCTTGCAGCAGGGAAGAAGCTGTCCTTGAGCCAGTTTGGATGTGTAGGCTTTTGTATTTGGAAGAAAGTATGTCCAGGGTGCATAGGTCCTTGACTGTGCTGGCTGCTTTCTGAAGATAGCAGAAAGAGTAGATGGTCTCAATGGGTGGGAGGCTGGTTTGTATGATGGACTGGGCTGCATTCACAACTCTGTAGTTTCTTGTGGTCTTGGTCAAAGCAGGAAACATACCAGCTCTTGTGCATCTGAAAAGAATGTTTTCTTTGGTGCATCTGTAAAAGTTGGTGGCAGTTGTAGTGATATGCCAAATTTCCATAGCCTTCTGAGAAAGTAGAAACGTTGATGGGATTTCTCAATTACAGCATTTTCGTTGAGGGGCCAAGACGGATTGTTAATGATTTGAACACCTACAAATTTGAAGCTCTTGACCATTGCTCCTTCATCCCGTTTGATGTAGATAGGGGCATGTCCTCCACTACATTAGTAAATCTGTTATTTGTTTTTTATGACCTATATACAGTTTTGCATTGGTTGTTTTTATCATCAAGTAACTTGCTCAGTATATGCAACATCTTTTTTAAATATGTAAACATTTACATTTTCTTTTTGGGCTGAACGGAAATTGATCCTCATATAGATTAAGAAGGATGCCTCAGAATCTCTTGTAGGGTTTTGCAGCCTGTGATCCTATTCCTTATCCATATTATAGTAGTACTGTAGTCATAGGCTACTTCTCAAGTTATTTTTCTTCTTTTATTGACAGTATGTTTTGTCAATTCTCTCCTGAGGGAAAAGTTCCTGTTCTTAGTTCTTGAATCAGTTGTGGATTTATTTAGAAATGCAACATTCATTAATTGCTATGGGGCAGATTTTTTTTTGGATGGCAAGTTTTGTTCCCACCACTGAAAAATTTGGTGAGGATTGCATCCTGACTCCTACCTCGTAGCCATAGAACACTCAGTGAAACATTAGTCGACTGGGGGTGGGCCTTTCATACATATTTGGATAGGAAATCCTGCCTCAAAATGCTGACAGCCCTAATTTTAAAATTAGGGGCCACCCTTTTAGACAGAGAAAAGGAGAAATATTTTCTCTGAGCATTGTCTAATTTTGGAACTCTGCCTTGGAAGGTGGTGGAAGCAAGGTCATTGTATGTTCTGTAAAGAAAGATGGATATATTCTTGCTAGGGATGGGAATCAAAGCTTATTGGAGGTAGGTGGAAATGTAGAATTAGAAACACAGGTTAGCCATAATCTTATTGAATGGCAGAGCAGCCCCAAGGGACTGAATGTCTTACTCTTGCTCCTATTTTGTAAGTTTGTATAAGCAGCCCTTAAGCGGCCATTAATTGATGCTTTAAGGGCCTCAGTTAGAGTAAGGGAAGACAGGTGGCCTTAAGCTTTGCCTGCATATCCTTAAAATTGCTGCCAGGTAGCAGGAAACTTGCCTGCAGAATTTTACAGCTCTCCTACCTTACTGCCTCTGAAATCTGCTGGTGCGGACTTCGGTAAAATGATGCTGGAGCCTGAAATCCAGAAGTCCCATCCTTATAGCTGATGCATATGCTTCAAACCTGTGGCTCATAGAGACAGCAGCACTTTTAAAAGACCTTCAAGCAGAAGCAATTTTGATCACCCAACATGACCCTTGGGCCATAAAAATTTGGTTAAAATATCTAACCCTATCAAAGTTATTTGAAGAAATGAGATACCGTTTTGGGAGAGCTCATGTATGCATGCCTTTGGAATTTTAAGAGTAGACACGAATGGGCGTAAAGCCAAGTTGCAAGTAATTTAAATTCCCTGTTCTTTAAATGTTTTAAAAAGTCTGCATTTGAAAAAGATCAGTGCTTGCAATCTCAGTAGATGTTTGCTGACATAAGCTTGTGTGTTATCATTATAGTGTTACTGCTTAACTGCTGATCAACACGGGGGTAGGGGATTGGGGGGTTGAGAAAGCTGTAAATTCACAGTTTACTTGAAAGCTCCACGTGGTTATAAGAAGATTAGCTATCTTTGATGCAGGGCTATGAATATATTGGTTTGTTTAAGAGATCAGATGGAAGAGAAGGGAATGGTTTAGTTTGGAGGGGCATTGCTTTTTATTTTGGTCGGCAGAACATCGAAGGCCGAAGGGCCTGTTCTGTGCTGTATTGTTCTATGTTCTATGTTCTATCAATACTTGAAGGGATGTTGAACCTGAAGGAGACAAAACCAAACAAAAAGCAGAGCAAAAAAGCTGTAGGCACCTAATGAACAGTTACTGATATATTTAATCTTGGGTGGTCTGAGGCACTTCATAACGCTCGATTTTATGCGCCTCCCCACTCCACCCAAACCAACCTTTCCATGGGGGTGTGGGGGGGGGTGCAGTCTAAAATGCCACTCTGTGACACTAATAAATTTCTTTATAAACCTAAAAAAAAATTGGATTTTGATTAAAAGAGAAGCAGTAGTTGGGCTTTGATTCTCTTGAGGAACGATGGAAATTGTCAGAGTGGGGAAATACCTCAATAGTTGTGAAAATTATTTGAGAATGGTGTCTAGTGAGAAATTTTCTCTGGCACTGAAAACAGTAAAGGCAGAATTGATGTGCTTTGGAATGCATTATGTGAAGAAGCTGCTTTCATACAAGTTATGAAAGACTGAGCAAATATCAGTTAAATAAGGAATATGTAACAACATATTATGGCAAGAAGGCTGTTGTAGACAAGACGTGTTTGTGCTGTTTTAAATGAATATCAGAATCACAAGAGGTGACTGAAGAGTCCCAGATGGAAAAATATTTTTATATATAAAGCTCAAAGCTCTAACCATAGAGCAATGTGCCAGCAATACTTCAAATTGTGATTTCGAGGCCACATATGAGATCTAGGCAGCAGACCCATGAAACCTGAGCAACTCTACTGTTAAATTTATAATTTTTACTCTGTGGCTTGGCCTGTTTAAATTTTGTTTGAAAATAATTGTTGTTGTGCTATTGCCTCGATGTTGATCAATATCTTCAGCTCAAGATGTTAGCAGATTATTGGGAATATTATTTATATGTTAGAGCAAGGACAAATGGTAGGCAGATGATAATTGGTAGAAGTAAAAATATGATGCTGAGATCATGCGGTCTGATCCAACCTGGTTATTACTTGGCCATATGGTGAAGTCCAAATTTACCTTCAGTTCATTTTCAAATCATGTTTCATATTTCATAGTGCAGTTTTCCCAAGTCCTGATGAACCTTGCCGAGTTTGTTGCCTTCCCACTGGGCACGTCCTTGTGGAACCTGAAGTTTTATGAACTTCTGATGGACATAGTAAGAAGGACTCAAATCCTAGAATACTTTACTTATAGATAAGCTTTGCTTGACAGACTTCATGTAAAGTGAAACTTTCAAATGGGTTCCTGATATAAATTGCAATTAAGGAAAAAGAGAAGCCCATTAGGCAGATTAGAAGGGAGTTGTAGCCAAACTGAACTAAGATCATTGATGAAGCTGAACTCTGAACCAGCTTATTAACTGGGTTAAGACTTTAGTTTCAATTTTGATAAACTGACTTTTAACAGTTTAGTCATGGAAGGGAATTGGAACAAACTTGGGGTTCTGAAATATGGTTTTTTAAAGGCTTATTTTCATCATTTGCTTTCCTTTATTTCCAGGGATGTGGGTATCACTAGCAAGGCCAACATTTGCTGCCCATCCTTAATTGTCCTTGAACTGAATGGCTTGCAAGATCATTTTAGAGGATGAGTTACTATGGGTCTGATGTGTATGCCTGGTAATTTATCTAATCACTTGATCACTGCTTTCTCCAAGGCTGCCTCACAAGTGTTGCAGGTTTACTCCATTCCTCCTCATTATCATCCAAGTGCTCTGGCTGCATGTCCAATCATCCACCTCCCAAATACTCCCGAGTGTTTCAGCCTCTTGCTTTATGAATCTTTTTCCAGCTTCTTCTCCCACATGCATTCCTTGATGTTGGAAAGGCAAGTAATGCTGCTGAAGATCCTGTCATACATACTGAATCTTTTTTAGAACTGTTCAAGGATCAGTGCATTAAGAATAGAATTGCACATCATTTCCTTTACCAGCAATGGTGGTGATAATCATAAAGGCCGTATCGTACAGATATTTTTCATGACTAAACAGAGTATCTTGTCAAAAACATTTACTAAAAACTGAGAAACCTGGAATAAAGGCCAAGACTCACGATGCAGGTCATCTGTAAAAAAGCAGGAAGGTAAAAGAGGTAACATTAGGTTGCATGAACCTTGAATGTTAAAAGCTCGGCTTAAGAGCAATATTATAGTGACGTAAATTAAAATTTGTTGTTTATTTTTATATAAATGTCTAACTTTCCAAGATTTCTTTCCCTTTATCTGACTTCACCTTGAGCAAAATGCTCAAGATCCACATCTGTTTTGATGAAATGTCAACTCTCTCTATACAGACACAGCATTACTGGCTGAATATTCCCAGTGTTTTCTGATTGTAATTCAGATTTTTAGTGCCTAGAGTATTTTGTTTTAAGCAATTATCAAATGTTTGGATTACAGTTTGTAAAATATCTTGGTTTTTTTTGAAGGAAGCATGTATTCAAATTCAATATGTTACAAGCTAAGATTGAAACAATCATCTGTTTGCTAAGGATTCAAATCATGTCCTGAATTTCTCTGTAATCTATTTTTGATGTGGAGCCATGTCAGAAAACACAGGAAGGGAAACTGGTAAAATATAAACATCCCCCACTGATTTGCATTTGCTTTCAAATAATGTGGTAAAAAAGGGCACATTGAAAAAATAGTTTAAACTGTGCTAAATACATTTACACTGCAATCTTAATAGCTAACTTTTTTTATTCTTTCATGAGATATGGGCATCACTGGCTAGGCCAGCATTTATTGCCCAACCCTAATTATTCTTGAGAAGGTGGTGGAGAGCTGCTTTCTTGAAATGCTGCAGTCCATATAGATACACGCACAGTGCTGTTAGGGAAGTTTTGACCAAGTGACAGGGAGGGAATGGTGATATGTTTCCAAGAGAACATGATTGAACTCTGTTTTGTTGGGGATGGTTATTGTGTAAACGTTATTTACCACTTGTCAGCCCAAGCCTGAAGGCTGTCCGTGTCTTACTGCATATGAATTGCTTTTGAATAAATATTATTTTACAAAATAACAGTTAAATATTATGCCTGACATAATTTCAGATTTAAGAGCGCTGTGTTACCTTGGATACATAGACACAAAATCTAAAATTGCCAAGGCACGCTTCTTTTGTAACTTCAGTAGGGGTGTGCTGTCAATTAGACAGAACATGGATGCAAGAGTCCCAAATGGGATTCTGAGGAGAGTTGTTGAGGTACAGTCTCCATCTGCACAAAGCAAGGTAATCATCCTAAGTAGCTGGTGACTGGAACTCCATGCTTTGGGAATTTCTACTGCTTGGTCAATAATGGAACCTAGTGTTTTTTGATAGTGGTGAGAGCAGGCCTATGATTTTGGATAGGAATAGGATCCACATGAAAAGAAACATGACTTTAAATATAAATGGAACTCCTATACAAAGGTGACCATAGAGGCATCTTCGAAATGCCTCTGGGAAATGAAGACTGAGGGACATTGGTGTATCCTCCCAGAAGATTGCCATTCTTATGTTTCTCTGTAAACTTTGTCCGTCAATTCAATAAAAATCTGGAATCAATAGTGTACTGATGAATAGGTACATCTCTGACAATATCCATCTCCCTCCACTACTCAGAGGGTATTTGGGAGTCAACCGCGTTGCTGTGAGTCTGGAGTCACATTGCAGGCCAGTCCAGGTAAGGACAACAGATTTTCTTCTCTAAAGGACATCAGTGAGCCAAATGGATTTTTACAGCAGTCAGCAATGGTGTCATAGTCATCATTAGACATTTGATTCCAGATTTTTATTGAATTCAAATTTCACCATCTGCCAATGCAAGATTTGAGTTCGCTCCTCAGAGTCTCTATATTATTAGTCCAGTGACAGTATTATTATGCCCCCTCCTTGCTAAACCAGAACTCAGTGAAAAAGATCCATCCATGGCTTGTTGAGAAAGATTAAGGATAATATTTGATTGAAAGAAGTCTTTTAATGTTTCAAAAAATAGTAGCAAGTCTAAGAATTAGCAGTGTTTTAGAAACCAGCAAAGGGCCACCAAAAATGAACACGTAGAAGCTGAGAGTACCTGCAGTATTATGCACAGTTTTGGTCCCCTTATTTGAGGAAAGATGTAGTGGCATTGGAGGTAATTCTAGAGATGAGGGTTTGTCATATGAAGAGAGATTGAACAGTTTAGGGCTATACTTACTGGAATTTAGAAGAGTAAAATGAGGAGAGATCAAATTGAGGTGTACAAGATGTTAAAAGGCATGGATAAAGTAGATAAGCAGATACTTCCTCTTGTGGGGCATTCTAGGACGAGAGGTCATAGCCTTACGATGTAGGGTACCAAATTTAAAACAGAGTTGAGGAGAAACTACTCTCTGAAAGAGTTGTGAAAGGGTCTGTGTAATTCATTACCCCTAAGTGCAGTGGATACTGGGACAGTGAGTAAATTTAAGAAGGATTTAGACAGATTTTTAATTAGTAATTGGGTTCTCGGGAGAAAGTAGGAAAATGGGATTGAGGAGCATATCAGCCATGATCAAATGGCAGAATGGACCCGATGGGCCAAATGGCCTAATTCTGCTCCTCTATCATATGAATTTCGGAGAGTAAACTAATCAGGAATATAAACATTATAAGAATTTTTTACAAGTATATGAAAAGGAAAAGAATTGTTGAAGTAAACATTGGTCCCTACAAGTAGAGACAGGAGAAATGAGGAAATGGCAGAAACAGTGAATAAGTATTTTGTGTCTGCCTTCATAGTAGAAGAGATACAACTTACATATCAGAAATAGAGGATAACCTAGAGATTAATAAGAGGAAATTAGTATCAGCAAAGGAAAAAGTACTGGAGAAACTCAAGGGATGAAATCCAGCCAATCATCAGGATCTGA
This sequence comes from Sphyrna mokarran, assembly GCA_024679065.1. NCBI lineage: Eukaryota > Metazoa > Chordata > Chondrichthyes > Carcharhiniformes > Carcharhinidae > Sphyrna > Sphyrna mokarran. Next base: position 73,695,118 of record JAGIQG010000005.1, read on the forward strand.
TGGCCTACATATTTTAGAGTTCTAAAAGAGATAACCAGTTCTATTATTTTCCAAAATTTCCATGATTCTGAAATGATCCCAGCAGATTGAAAGGTAGGAAAAGTACTATTCAGGAAATGTGGAAGAGAGTAACAGGGAACCACAGGCCAGTTAGTCTGATATCAGTCATTGGGAAAGTGCCAGATTCTATTATTAAGGAAATCTTCACAGTATACTTACAAACATATAGCATGATTAGAACAATCAACATGGTTCTACAGAAGGAACATTTTGTTTGACAAATTTATTAGTTTTTTTAGGCTATTACTGTTAGGTTAGATAAAAGAGAATCAGTAGACATAGCATACTTGGATTTCCAAAAGACATTTCGGTAATTTTTGACAGAAAACAATAGTATACCTGATATATGTTTACAATATATAGTATAATATATACTGAGAATTGAGGGTATTCAGGATGATATGTTATAATCAATAAAATATTGGTGAACAGATCAGGGAAATGGGACATTTTCAAGTTGGCAGGTTGTGACTAGTAGAGTGCTGCAGTAATCAGTGATAGGGCCTCACCTATTTGCAATTTGCAGAGAAAGACAGTTGTGACAATAAAAAGCTAGGTGGGGATGCAGGCTATGGGGAGAACATAAAGAGGCTGCAAAGCGATATTGACAGGTAAAGTGAATGGGCAACAAGGTGACAATTGGAGTACCATGGGAAAATGTGAGGTTATTCACCTTGGTTGCAAGAATAGAAAAGTAGAACTTTTTTAAAAATTTGTATATGTTGCTGTTCAGAAAGGCTTGGGTGCACTCGTACCAGGAACACAAAAGGTTAACATGCAATACAGCAAGCAAGTTGGCATGTTGACCTTTGTTGCAAGGAGATTGAAGTAGAAGAATAAAGAAGTCTTGCTGTAGTGTTCAATTCTAATCTCCATATTTAAGGAAGGATATACTGTCAGCAGTATATCAAAGGTTCATTAGATTAGTCCTGAGATGAAATGATCAATGAGAGTTGATTAAATTAGGACTGTATCCTCTGGAGTTTAGAAGAATGGCAGTCACCTCATGAAAGCATTTAATATTATGAAGGATAGACATTGTAATGTTCTTTCTCTTGGCAGGGGAATCCAGAGCTAGGGAGAACAGTTTCATGATAAGGGGCTTAGGACTGAGGTGAGGAGAGATGTCTTCACACAAAGATTTGTGAATCTTTACCCCACAGAGCTGTAGATTGAATATAGTTCAGGCTGATGTATGTTGATTATTGATCTCTCAAGGTGAGGAAAGTGGAACTGAAGCCCAAGATCAGCCATGAGCACATTGAATGGTAGGAATGCTGCCAGGCTTCTCCTGGTCCTATTTCTTATGTTCTTATCATTGTTCCTGACCAACTCTTTTTCCAATGTAGCTCAAGTCAGCATGGCTACCCCCCTTAAGAGTTGCATATTAGTTTTAAATGGTACAAGTTACAATTTTAGGACAACTGCTGTTGTGCACAGCTAATGAACTGTGTGGTTGGAACTGGCTGCAGGCAGAAATTATTATAATACGCAAGGAGCATAAATTTGGTATTGACCTGTATTTCAATCAACATAAGTGTGTTAAGTCACATATCATGCTTCCTGCACCCACTTTTGGAGGCTCCCAAATTCATTCCTCCAAGAGTTATCCAACTCAAACTTCCACCTACTCTTCCACTTCAAGCTGGAATATTTTGGGAATTGCATTGGATGCCAGGAGAAATCTCAACTTCAACTTGTTTATCTAATCACCAAGTATCAATCTTCCTGAATGTTTTGCCATAAAGCAAGCTCACCTTTTTTATTATTCATTCTTATTGCTTTCTCTTTTCTGAAGCATTTCATTCAGATTGATTCTAGACTTGTTATTTTTAGCTCATCTTTCTTTTACTATATCACTGTCAATCATATGATAATGCTGTCAAACACTGCTCAGGCTGTCTCTCATACCTTCCTCTTTCTTGTCCCTGACCTCTGTGTTGCACTACTCTTCATCCCTATAGCTCTCTCTATACCTATAAATACATTGCCCATGAAATAGGAATGTTTAGATTTTAAGAGTAAATTATTTTGTCATTTTAGATCTACCAAATATTCCTGTAACTAGTGATTCAACACTTCTTCTAAACTAGATCTAGTGTCCCAACGTTTTATAACTTGCATTTCTTCATCATTCCAGCTGAAATTTTCTATATTGATGTTGCTTAAATTTGTCACCATAGAAGGCAGAACTTAGAGGAAACCTTGTGTATGTAGCATAATGCAATAGGGTGAGGGACACACAGTATTGCAGAATATAAAGACAATTTTCAGTGAGCCAAAGAAGACTGAATGGGCATTCCCTTTGACAGAATTGAGCCAACAATGTAGAACAGCTGAGTATGGAAAAAGGAAGCTTGGAAGAATTCCAAACCATGTTAGTTCATGCCCCAGTAAATGGGGTGAGCAGAGCAGGTTGTGCAACACAGCTAAAACAAGGATTACTACATCACTGTATTGGACAATAAAGCTTTTTAATTAAAAAAAAAATCTCAATTTATCATGTCAGTTGCCCAGATGGTTGCTAGTCAACCATTAGGGTGGCACCCTATATATGCTGTATTTTATGTGCTCCTGCTGGGTATACTCTGAGATAAAATAGTGTGGGTGGAGGATGGCCCCCACCATCTTTCTGCCTTCCATGCCGTCTCACCCCCGTAACACAGGGATGGATGGCGATGGGCAGCTGTCAAAATCAGCAGTCCTCCCACCATATTCAATTCAGTAATCAGTGGTCAATTAAGCTTGTTATCAAGCCAGTTGATCTTGAAAAATACACTGTTCACAGCACAACACATTTGGTGGCGGGCAATTCGGCAGAAAAGAGCAGCCTTACACATTTTAAAGGTTTTTTTCAGCATGAGGTCAAGGTGAGGGAGAGGAGGTTTAAGGCTGCAGGTGGGTAGAGAAGTAGGGGTGTTTGATCTTAGGACCTTGATGGGCACAGGGTAGCCCTCTTCTTCTTTCAGCCCTTTAAAGTTCTTATTATTATTCAGCCCTGTGACTATGGCAAGAACAGGAATTCGCAGAAAGTCCAAGGTGACCACCAACCCTGGATTCTAGTTTAGTTATCTTGAGTTATGATAAGATTGATCTTATAAATCAGGCAACAAACTTGCAAAATCTTGGAGTCATTTCCACATGTGTAGATCTCGGAAAAGATTTAACTATGCTGTGAAAGAAAATCTTATTCTTAAAAATTTCCTTCCAAACTTTTGTGAAAATAGTTTGCACTGGTAAAAATAGTTGCCTCAGAAAATAAAATCTGCTTTGAAAAGTGATGAATAGATTACTCTGTTAAAAAGAGACACCTGTTTCCACTCAGAGAGGAATGAAATATTTCAATGAAGCCTGTTATTATTGCACTGAAATGGTACATAATGGTTCAACTTATTAAGGTGAAATCTGCTTTGATATTTTCCTGTAAAAGAAGTAAACAGAACTATTTGTTTCATCTATTTAGAGCTCGAGAGTATCAAAAAATTCAGTGTTAGCTTCAATAGTATCTCTACATCTGTATTGAAACATTTTTGTAACTAGTTGTTTATTTTAAATCAATGGTGGCTTCCATAGTTTGAACATAGGGACTATGGATGAATTTAGTATAAGTGGTATTCGACCTTGGCTGGACATTTCAGCCATGATGTAGAGATGCCGGCGTTGGACTGGGGTGAACTCAGTAAGAGGTCTGGCAACACCAATTTTAAATCCAACCGATTTATTTGATAGTAAATCTGCTAGCTTTCGGCGTTTGTGCCTCCAAAAGCGCACATATCAGCACAGACAGTTTACAGATAGCTGATTAGAGCACCTAACCTGCTATTCAAGTCTTAAAGTGGCTAACAAAAGAACACTGAGCTCAGGTTAGAGAGATGTGTATTGTCTCCAGACAGCGCAGTAAGTGAGGTTTTTGCAACCCAGGCAAGTCATGGGGGTTACAGATAGTGTGACACGAAGGCAAGATCCCTGTTAAGACCGTGATCATGTGTACGGAACTTGGCTATCAGTCTCTGCTCAATAGTTCTGCGCTGTCGTGTGTCGTGAAGGCCCCTTTGAAGAACATTTACCTGAAGGTCGGAGGCTGAATGCCTGTGACCGCTGAAGTGTTCGCCCACAGGAAAGGAACAGTTTTGCCTGGTGATTGTCAAGCGATGTTCATTCATCCGCTGTCGTAGTGATTGCATAGTGTCCCAATGTACCATGCTTCAGGACATCCTTTCTTGCAGTGTATTAGGTAGATAACATTGGCCGAGTTGCAAGAGTATGTACCGTGTACCTGATGAATTGTATTCTCACGTTTGATGATGTCATCCATGTCGATGATCCAACATGTCTTGCAGAGGTTGCTGTGGCAGGGTTGTGTGGTATTGTGGTCACTGTTCTCCTGAAGGTTGGGTAGTTTTCTGCGAACAATGATCTGTTTGAGGTTGCGCGGTTGTCTGAAGCAGGAAGTGGATGTGGGGATGGCCCGAGCGAGATGTTCATCATCATCAATGATATGTTGAAGACTCCGGTGAAGATGTCGTAGCTTCTCCGCTCCGGGGAAGTACTGGACAACAAAGGGTACTCTGTCCACCATGTCCCGGGTTCATCTTTTGAGGAGGTCAGTGCGGTTTATCGCTGTGGCACGTCGGAACTGTCGATCGATGAGTTGAGCGCCATATCCTGTTCTCATGAGGGCATCTTTCAGTGTTTGGAGGTGTCTGTCACGATCCTCCTCATCTGAGCAAATTCTGTGTATACGGAGGGCTTGTCTGTAGGGAAGGCCTCTTTAACGTGTTTAGGGTGGAAGCTGGAGGAGTGGAGCATTGTGAGGTTGTCTGTGGGCTTGCGGTATAGTGAGGTGCTCAAGTGACCGTCCTTGATAGAAATGCGTGTGTCCAAGAATGCAACTGATTCTGGAGAATAGTCCATGGTGAGTCTGATGGTGGGATGGAACTTGTTGATATCATCATACAGTTGTTTCAATGATTGTTCACCATGAGTCCAAAGGGAAAAAATGTCATCAATGTATCTAGTATATAGCCTCGGTTGAAGATCCCATGCGGTGAAGAAGTGTTGTTTGAACCTGTGCATGAAGATGTTGGCATATTGAGGTGCGAGTTTGGTCCCCATGGCTGTTCCGTGTGTTTGGATGAAAAGCTGATTGTTGAAGGTGAAGACATTGTGGTCCAAGATGAAGCAGATGAGTTGTAAAATTGCATCCGGAAATTGGCAGTTGTTGGCATTGAGTACTGAGGCAGTTGCAGCAATGCCATCGTCGTGGGGGATGTTGGTGTAGAGCGCCGAGACATCCATTATGACAAGGAGTGTTCCATGTTCAACTGCTCCATGTGTGCTGAGTTTCTGTAGGAAGTCCGTAGTGTCAAGACAAAAGCTGGGGGTTCTTTGTACGATGGGTTTCAGAATGCCCGCGACATAGCCAGCGAGGTTCTCACACAGGGTTCCATTGCCCGATACGATGGGACAGCCAGATCTGTTTGCCTTGTGTATCTTTGGGAGGCAGTAGAGATCTCCAATGCGGGGAGTATGTGGAATGAGAGCCCGGAGGGTGTTCTGAAGGTCCGGATCAAAAGTTTTGATCAGAGTGTTGAGCTGACGAGTGTGTTCTTTGGACGGATCTGCTGGTAACTGTCTGTAGTGTTTCTCATGTTTAGTTGTCGGTACACTTCTTCACAGTAGTCCGTTCTGTTCAGTATGACGATGGTGCCTCCTTTGTCTGCTGGTTTGATGACAACGTTGCGGTTGGTCTTGAGAGCACGGATGGCGTTGCATTGTGCTTGGGTGACGTTCGGGATTGTCTTGTAAGTGCGGTTGATGAATGTGATGTTCACACACCTCCTGATGGCTTGGGCATACATGTCTAGTCGGGGGCAGTGGCCTTCTAGAGGAGTCCAATTGGATTCCTTCCTCTTCGGTTGCTGCACTGCAGATCCCTCTGTCGGCTGTTCTGATTTATTAGCTGTCTCATTGAGTCCGCTATTGGCCTCTTGGTGTTTGTGGAAGAACTCACGCAGCCTCATTCGCCTGATGAATTCCTCTGTGTCCGCTGCGAGACTGATGGGGTCCATTTTGGTGGTGGGACTGAAATTGAGCCCTCAGCTGAGAACTTCGATTTCCTCTGAAGTGTATAGTCCGACAAGTTGACAATGAGCCTCCCTGTGGTAGTGCTGTTTTCTACTGTGGTGCCAAGGGAGGCTTGGTTGTTGCTGGTGGCAATGCCGAGTTTTTCAAGTTTCCTGTTCTTGGTGTGCATGTAAATGGTGTAGTTTCTTTGTCTCATCTGCTTGGCAAAGTTGCGCAGCTGATCTGCGTCCTGAGCGCAAGTTGAGAATATGTATTCTATTTTACTTTCCAAAGTGTGGCGTTTGCTATAGAGCTGGCATATGAGGTGATTGAGGAGTGTGAGAGAGGTGCGACGGCAAAGTCTCTCAGCGTAATCTGTGTTATAGGTTGACCTGAGTGGGTTCGTGATTTGTAGTCCCTTTGGTATCCTGTCTGCTTTCTTGCATCTTTGTAGAAACTTGATGTCTGTGTTGATATATGCAATCTTCTTGGAGATCCTCTCCACTTGGACATTTCAGCCACAGGACTACAATGAACATGCTTCTATGAGAATATGATAACCAGAAACATTTTTTTAAAAAGCCTGTTGTAAGGAAAATGTATGATTTATTGACTAGACCTTGTGTCCGCCGAATCAGCCAGAAAGGAAATCTTCCCATTTTTGTTACTATTAGAAACAGCTACCACTGTTATTGTTTTTTTCAGTTCTAAATATAATTTAAATGTTAGCTTGCACAGGAGTTGAATGGATAATGTTCTTATTCAGCTAGAGCATTGAATGAAAGTTGTAGCTCTTCAATACATGTCATTAAGTTTCTTAACTATTTTCAGATGAATTTTTTTAATTGGAACAAAGCATGATATAAAATCACAAAATGATTAAAGCACAACCTGTCATGCCCTTGCCTGCCCTTGGCAAGAGCAACACAGCTAGCTCCATTCCCTTACTCTTCCCCTATAAACATACGATGTATCTGTCCAATTCTGATAATTCAACCAGCTTCTTCGTCAAAGTTTTGCCCAAGGTGCCTTTATTTGAGTTGTTTGTCCATCATCATCGATGAGGACCTCAACACCATTAGTCATTTTGAGGCTGGTTGCAGTGTGTCCAAAGCTGACTGATCAGGCCAATTCGGGCACAAAATGTCCTGACACATATTGGACAGACTTGTATAGACACTGTAGTTGGTGGCTCTGGACTTGTGCAGCTCGTGCTTAAATTGTGTTTCAACAATACACCTTGTTTTGTGAATTTGACAGCCTTTGTGGATGAGGCAGCGCCAGTAGGGTGGTTTTGTGCAAGCGTTTCCCAGGTGGTCATGCTTATGTCAGGTGACTTTCAGGGAGGCCTTGAGTGTGCCTTTGAAACATTTCTTCTGGTCTTCATGCAAGCACCTTCCAGCAGAGAGTTCCTCAAAAAGGAGCTGCTTAGGTATGTGCTTGTCTGACATATGGATGACATGACCTGCCCACCAGATCTGCGCTCTCATCAGCAGTGTGTGCATTGATGATGAACTTGCTCTAGAGAGAACTTCAGTGTCTGATACTTTGTCTTGTCATCAGATACATAATATTTTGCAAAGACAAGTCGTATGGAAATGATTGAGCTGTCTTGCATGCCTTCGATATACAGTCCATGTTTCAGAGGCATACAGGAGGGCAGTGAGTACCACGGTGCTGTAGACATTCAGTTTTGATGCTGGGCTGATGCCTTGACATTGCCATACAATGGAGTGCAGTTTACCAAAAGCAGAACATGCCTTTGCTATTCTGCAATTAACTTCTGTATCAATAGTCTCTGCTTGGGAGAGGGTGTTGCCAAGGTAGGTGAACTGGTCCACTGCATGTAATTTCTGCCCTTTGTGATTATGGGTTCTGTGTATGGTGCATGAGAAGCAAGCTGGTGCATGACTTCAGTGTTTTCAATATTGATGGTGAGTCCAAAATTGTCACAAGCCGTTGAAAATTTGTCCATATTGACTAGCATCTCTGGCTCTGAACCGGTATACAGAGTGCAGTCATCAGCAAAGAGCAAAACCCTTAGAACAGTCTCTTTCAGTTTGACAATAGCTTGAAGTCTCCTCAGGTTAAACTTTAATGAGGCTGATTCCAGCAACTCTATCCTGGAAGGCATCATTCAGCATGGCAATAAACATCATGCTGGTGCGAGTGTGGTGCGAGCACACAGCTCTGTTTGATGCCTTGGTGACTGGGAATATCTCAGAGGATTCTCCAGTACTCCGGCCATCATGCCAAATGGAACTGACGTACCATCTGAATGAATTTGGGGGTGGGGGCAGCCGAACTTTGACATGATCCTCCACAGGCCTTGTTGGTTTACAGTGTCAAAGGCTTTTGTAAGGTCAACAAAAGTTGTTTAGAGCTTGCGATTCTGCTCCTGACCCTTCTCCTGAACTTGGCACGTAGCAAAAATCATGTTAGTAGTCCCATGACCTTTGCAGAGGTCACACTATGACTCTAGAAGCAGGCCCAGCTCCAGATGATTGACCGGATGATTTAGCAGGACTCTTGCAAGGGATTTTCCTGTGATGGACAGCAGCAAGATTCCTCAGTGTTTATTCGCGTACTAGCTGATTGCCCTTCCTCTTGTAGAGGTGTACGATGGAAGCAGCTTTAAGTTCCTGAGGAATGGATCCTTGCTTTCAAAAGGACTGGAATGACTTTGTCAGTTTCTCAATAAGTGCAGGACCAGCAGCTTTATATATCTCTGCAGGTATGGCATCTGCGCCGGGGCTTTGCCATTGGATAGCTGGCTGATAGCTTTCATGAGTTCGATTACTGTTGGGTCATCCATGGCGCTGTTGATATCAACCTGGGGAATCCTGTCTATTGTTTCATCATTAATAGATGACAGTTGGTTGAGGACAGCTTCAAAATGTTCAGCTTATCTCTGGAGAATCTGAGCCGCCTTTGCAATGAGAGTTGTACCATCTGTACTCCGGAGGGGGGATCTCACGAGAATTGAGATCCTTAGAGAGTGTTGAGAGGTTCATAGAACCGCTTCAAGTCGTTTCTATCAGCATATCCCTGTATTTCATCTGCCTTGGCACTCAGCCAGGCATCCTGCATTTTACGCAGTTTATTCTGGATTGTCCTGCGAGTACTGGTAAAAGTATTTTTCTTGGCAGCTGAAGATAGGTCTTTCTGACAGGCCCAATGAATAGAGCCTGTATCTCCTCATCATTCTCATCGAACCAGTCGTGCTGCTTGCGGGTAGACGGCCCGAGCATCTTCAGCGTAGATGAATGGACAACATCCCTGAAGTGTTCCCAGTCGTCCTCAGATCTGCCTGCGAAGTGTAGGTCAATAAGCTTTATTTCTAAGTCATCAGCCAGTGCTGAAGCTATGCTGAGGTTCTTTAGCTTGACGGCATTGATTCTTTTCATAACCTTGCTTCCTTGTTGTTGTGCCTTGAGTCTGATGCGGAGCCTCACTTTGGAGACAATGAGCCTGTGATCTGTCCAGCAGTCAGCACCACACATGTTCTTGGTTACTCTGACGTCCTGCCTGTCCTTTCTCCTGACAATAACATAGTCAATAAGATGACAATGCTTAGAGCGGGGGTGCATCCAAGAGGTCTTGATACGGGTAGGCGGATGGAAGGTTGTGTTGGTGACGAGGAGGTCGTGTGCTGCGTAGGGCTTCATTAAGAGTTGTCCATTACTGTTACACTTGCCCACTCCATGCCTCCCAATGACTCCCTGCCAGACGGCAGAGTCAACTCTATTCTTGCATTGAAGTCATCAAACAAGATCAGCTTGTTGGTACTGCTCACTGCTGATAGTAGGGTGTCTAGACTTTGTAGAATTTGTCTTTATCTCGTCCGGGTTGTGAGGGCATAGCCACTGATCAAGGTGGCTTGATTTCTGTTCTGCAGCGGAAGCTGTAATGTTATAAGCTGGTCATTCACACCCTTGGGTAAATTATCAAGTTTCTGAACAAGGTGACTCCTCATGGCGAATCCAACTCCAGCATCATGACGCTCATCGTTGCCGCGACCGCTCCAGAAAAAAGTGTAAGCACCTTCAGTTTCATAGAACATAGACCATTACAGCGCAGAACATGCCCTTCGGCCTTCGATGTTGCGCCGACCAATTAGGAACAAGCAGTGACCCTCTAACCTAAACCATTCTCCTTTCATCCATAAACTTATCTACTAACCTCTTAAACGCCACCAAACTTGGCGCATCTACAACTGACGCAGGCAAGGCATTCCATACCCTTACCACCCTCTGGGTAAAGAACCTACCTCTGACATCTGTCCTAAAACCACCACCCCTTAATTTAAAGCTATGTCCCCTCGTGCTAGCTTTCTCCATCCTAGGAAAAAGGCTATCACTGTCCACCCTATCTAAACCTCTAATCATCTTATATGTTTCAATAAGGTCTCCTCTTAACCGCCTTCTTTCTAACGACCAGTCAGTCAACTGACCGATGTTGGCAAGACGAGTTTCGCTCAGGGCTGCAATAAGGCTGTTTTTCTCTCTGGTCTGTCTGCTGTAAGGTTGTCCAAAAATGTGCACACATTCCGAATGCTAATGGTGAGTGGTGTAACCTTGTGTTTTATTTTGTTTGTTTGACCCCAAGATAGGATTCCCGCCAGCCATGGTAAACTGGCCAGAGTGTAGTGAATGTGCAATGTTTAGGGCACCTTTTCTAGCCCCTTCCTCATTCTACTGAGGTGAGCAGCGTGGTCCCGAAGAGGACTACTCAGTCGCCCAGATTGATGCCGAGTTCCACTGTTGCTTCAGACGGTGGAAAACGACCATTAGACCTGAGCTGCCTGAGTGCAGGTCTGTGACTACAGCTTCCACTGTATCCACGTCTGCTGCTTCGTCACATTGCCACAGGACTTCAAGTGTTGAACAAGACACTGTTGTTGATGGTGTCAAAACTTTGGATTAAAATGAGGGAGAGTTGTGCAGCGTCAGCCTCACTCTCTCTTTCCAATTCACATCTATGTCCAATGGCAAAATAACAGTCAAGACAGCTGAAGGTGGACTAGGTGCAGTGGATGACCAGGACATCTTCTGTGTCTTGTCCTGTTCTTCGCATTCTGCAACGCTTGCAGAGACTGCCTTCTTGACCGTTGGACCTTCCATTGGTCTCGTCTCCTCAATCCACCGGACTCTGTCTTCACGTTGCTAGGATAGACATCTCCCTGTCTCACCAAGGATTGACACTGATTAGCTACCGTCACCTGGTTTACCGGCTTGTCAAAGCCATTGCCTAGGATGTGGCCTCTGTCACATGCAAACAGCTATAGGAATCCACAGGTGAGAGCTGAGTGCCAGGTGAGAAAAAAGAGTAGACCAACAGCCCTGAAAGGATGCGATACATTCCCCCACCAAAAGGTACTACCCCTCTCTGACACCCCATACATGCCTGCCTTTATTTATGAAAAAAACAAAGTATGGATACATGTATACTGCAAGAAACTTTATTAAATATAGTTAACCTGTAAATTACCTATTGTATATACAAGAAACACCCAGGATTTGACTATACCACCTGTAAAGATGGCTTGGTAGGCTATACATCCCGTCCATGAATCCCTATGGTTTGTCTCAATGAAGATGAGACAAACTGGTCATTTCTTCCTTGCTTGCTTGTTTCCTTCTTTCTCTACTCTGGTCCAGTCTTGACCATCTCCCATGTCAAGTCTTCTCTCCCAAGGTGTCCGGAATGCCTATTTTATCCCACTGTGGCCCAGCATTTTCCACCTGCCCTTGGCCTGCTGCTAATGAGGTCACGGGAAGGGGGCCTCAGTGCCCAAAGGTCTAGTTGATGACCTGTTGACAGGATACCTGAGCCCATGCCTTGGCGTCTCGCCCCATCTAGGCTGCTGACAATAGGCCAGTGCATGTTCAATAGGAGCGATGAGCACTTTATAGGTATCGATAGGGTGGATCCAGACATGCCCCGACAAGCTGTCTGAGTTCTGTAAATTCGAACGTTGGCCAGCTCCAATTTTCTGCAGGCTGTTTGCTGGACCTTACTGTAACTTAATTTAGAGTGCCCAAATCTTTAATTTCAAATGCCCAATTTTACTTTGGGCTCAGCACCACACAAGCAAATTGTTTTTTGTTATATGTTTACCCAATTCTCATGTTGGAAGCCATTATTAAGTCTGTTTCCATCATGATCTCCGTTAGTGCATTCCAGGTCCTGAGTGCTCACTGTGTTTAAAAAAAAAAATTCTTTTAATGGGTTAGAACAAAGAACAGAACAGCACGGGAAACAGGCCCTTCGGCCCAATGAGCCCGTGCTGTCACTTGATATCCCCATTTCTACCCATGATCCCTGTCTATGTTTATACATCTATGCATTGGAACCAAATTTGCGACAATTTAGGGAGAATTTGTTCTGCCAGTCAGCCTAAGAGCACATCTCTGGGATGTGAGAAGAAACCGGAGCACCCGGAGAAAACCCATGCAAGCATGGGGAGAATGTGCAAACTCCCACAGACACAGGCCCAAATTCATGTATCTGCAGAGCACAGCAATAGTCGTGTTGCCCATCAAATGGGTTCTTCACCATTTACCCATACTGGTGTTCTTGGGTTCTTGTCCCTTCCACCAGTAAAAAGTTTCCTTCCCTCTCTCTCTAATCTGTTCAGACACCTCTTGTTGTAAATGTTTTTATTGTATTTTGTGGCAAATAAAGTATCCCTGAGTGTGTGACACTGAGATTGTGAGGGCAGCTGAAAATGCTACAAGGATTTTTGTCTACTTAACTTCAGTCGACATTTAATGAAAAGAAATTGCAGATTGGCTTGGTATTAAAGCTACAAAATAGCCAAATTGATCTGAAATATGATCAAAATCCTTCATCAGCTGAATTGATAGTGATCTAGTTCACAGTTTTTAAAGATGATGTAGCATGACTCTCAAAATCTCTCCCATTGATGTTTTATAACACTCCTTAGAACATAGAACATAGAACATAGAACAATACAGCACAGAACAGGCCCTTCGGCCTTCGATGTTGTGCCGACCAAAATAAAAAGCAATGCCCCTCCTAACTAAACCATTCCCTTCTCATCCATATACTTATCAACTAACCTCTTAAACGCCACCAAACTTGGCGCATCTACAACAGCTGCAGGCAGGCATTCCACTCCCTAATCACTCTTTGAGTAAAGAACCTACCTCTGATATCCGTCCTATAACTCATACCCCTTAATTTAAAGTTGTGTCCCCTCGTGCTAGCTTTCTCCATCCTAGGAAAAAGGCTATCACTGTCCACCCTATCAAACCTCTAATTATCTTATATGCTTCAATAAGATCCCCCTTAGCCGCCTCCTTTCTAACGAAAACAACCTCAAATCCTTCAACCTCTCTTCATAGGACCTGCCCTCCATACCAGGCAACATCCTAGTAAACCTCCTCTGTACCCTCTCCAATGCCTCACATCTTTCTTATAATGTGGCGACCAGAACTGCACACAATACTCCAAGTGCGGCCGCACTAGAGTTTTGTACAGCTGCAACATGATGCTGCGGCTCCTAAATTCAATCCCCCTACCAATAAAAGCTAAGACTCCATATGCCTTCTTAACAACTTTATCCCTTGACTGCCTACTTTCAGGGATCTATTGACACATACACCAAGATCCTTCTGTTCCTCAACACTATTAAGAGCCCTACCATTAGCCCTATACTCTACACATTTATTGTGCCTGCCAAAGTGCATTACCTCACACTTTTCCACATTAAACTCCATTTGCCACCTCTCGGCCCAGCTCTGCAACTTGTCCAAGTCACTCTGTAAACTAAAACACCCCTCTTCACTATCTACCACACCACCAACTTTAGTATCATCTGCACCTTCTTTATCTCCTTGTCAATTCTCTTCCATCCAGAGGTGTGATAGAGGTGAGTACAATTACAATACTTAAAAGACCTTTGGACAGGTACATGGATAAGAAAGTTTTAGAGAAATATGGACCTAATGCAGGTAATGGGACTAGTTCAGTTCAGAAAACCTGGTCGGCATGGACTAGTTGGGCCGAAAGGCCTGTTTCCATGCTGTATATCTCTGTGACTCTGTGTACTGTGAAATGCAGTATTGATTATATTATGCTTTAACTGTATTAGGTTTTTGTTAGATATTATTGCTGATGTGGTTGGATTACCATAGTACAGAACATCAACTTTATTTGCAGACAATTTATAAGTTTTTTTATATTTTTAATGTGTTTCTCTCAGTTACACCAAGCAGCTGAAATCTCTCAAATCAGAGGAGCTCGAGTCATAGCAGCAGAAGATATTCTGTTCTTAATGCGGAAAGACAAGGTAAATAAAGTATTTTAAACCAGTTTACAAATATATAGACCTGTATTAGTACTTACTTGGGGTTCAGGTGTGGGATGAAATCAGAACCACCAACTGCAGAAACAGATGGCCACAAGCGAGGCTGCCTGCTGAGGTTAGAAGTTCCACCTCGGTGCTTCATTCCACCTTGGTGTTTTGGAGACTATTAAGCCCTCTACCCATCAAATGCTCCCATATCTCCCACCCATCCCCCATGTTCCCTCGTACTCTCATGCCTCCAACCCAGTTATGGTACCTTGTACTTTTCATGCCACTTCTATAACCACTCAGCATCCCCCATTAGACAGACCTCAGGAGAGATTAAACAAAAATAATCTTCTAACAGTGTTGTGCAGCTCTCACTCTCACACACCTGATGGTGAAAAAATTCACATTCCAGAAGTTCACTCAACACTATTAAATTTTTTTAAATGTTTACTCAATTATAAAAACAAAGAGCTTCTAATCAGACTCACATCAAAGATAACAAATTGCCTAATAGCGTCTTTAAACTGTCAATCAAACTTTGAACTCAGAACCACAACGCTCAGTTAATTATAGCTTTTGAAAGTCAGCCAAACATTCAGAATGGCATAATAATAGCCACTGGGGAAGTGTCAACAAAAAAATCTATTGAAATGACACAAATAGATGCTGATTTTTTTCCTAAGCTGCAACAGATGGCCTGACAATCAAAGTAGTCCAACAACGTTTTTTTTCCCCCTCAGTGGTAACTGCAGCGTGTTTCTTTTAAAGTTTAAAGAGCAAGGAAATTCAAACACCTCAGGTCATAAAACTTGTGCAGAACCTTTTCATCCTTTAAGAGTATTACGTCCACCACATTAATTTGTGACTCCCATACTGCGAGTTGGACTAACCAAAATAGAGTATGTTTGAATTCAGCATGAAATTCAAATGACCTACTGAGTTCATGTTTGACCCCTTTACCCTACCAGTGAAATTTGGATCTATCTCAAATGTGGCAAGACAACCACGGCCACGTGCCACTGGCATTTCTAAACGTCCACAGAGCCTTCCTAATAGTCAAAATAAGACTATAATCTCCTAATCTTTTTTTAGACAAGCACAGAACAAATTGTCATTTGTGGGGAGGGGTTATGGGAAGGTTGGCAGTTCCATGGTTTTGTACTATTGCATGTGTCAGCATTTTCAGGAGTAAAGGAGATATATAAAAAATAAAAGCTTTTAAAATATATTGCTTTGCTTTGATGTGTTTTGTGGTATTCAGCTTTGTAAATGTTTAAATATTTTCTGTTTATATCTTAAAATGAATATATTTATGATTTCATATTCTCTTGATTTAAGATTCTAAATTAATCATATTTGGGAACATCAGTAGCTTCTAGAGAAATAAATATATATTTACGTGTTTGGGACCAAGGAATTTGAACACGCAAGTTTTTTGAATTTAAGCTCTCTGTTGTCCTAAATATGTTTCTAATTCAGCTGCAAAACATTAAAAGAGGAGGGAAAATATTGGTGAGTGTTTTATTCTCAAAATACTTCCCAGTATCGATGCTGATCAAAGCATGGTCAAAAGTATACTTGCTAATGTGAGAAAAACATCTTCAAATTGGTTGCCCATCTGTGACCTATCATTTAGGGTCTTGTTTCTTCCAAGTGTCTTCTGGTGATATTGATATTACTGCAAGGTAGCAGCTGCCTGCATCTTAGAGCAGCTGTGTCTTTTTTACTGAGGGTTGCAACTTCAAAGAGTCTGGAAGCCCATCCAGAATAGCTTCGTTCAATGAAAACAAGCTACCAGATGGGATAAAACAGTAAGAGACTCATCAAGAAGAGATGATAGAACTCTGACGCTTGCAAAGTACTTGTAACAATCTCTGAAAGAGTTGTTGTAGAGAAGATCGTAACATTTGAAAACCAGCATTTTTGTGTTATTTAACAACATCTTGTAGCATGTTCTGAAAGAGCTGACTTGATAGGTTTCCTACTTCAGAATTTGTGTGTTTTCAGTGTGTGATGAATTCATAATAGATAAGCACTTAAAATTGTACTTTAATGTGAAGCAGCTTTTCTGTTAATGTATTTATTTATCTTTATTGCAGACAAAACTACGGCGTTTGCTAAGATATATGAGTTTCCGGGATTTTAAGTCCAAAATTGTTAAGAGTGTTGAAGACGAAGACGTTATTGAAGCAGGTACTTAGAAAAAGAGATGAACTTGTCAGAACATAGAACATAGATAAATTAAGCAAAGGAAGTCATGAACATTTATACTTTCCTTCAGATTACTGAAGGCACTAAAATGTAGATGTCTACAATATTGAAATGTGCAACAATGAAACAACAATGGACAAGTGTAGGAAGTTTAAAGAAAATGGAAGGAGTTATGTTCACAGAAAGAAAGGATCACAGGTGGATGCCACCATTGCTTGAGGTTATTAGAATCATCCTTTAAAAATAGTGGGTTGGAACATTTATCTAATATAATGTGCGTTTTTGCACTTACAGACTCTTAGATTTATACACCTGATATTAATCTGAGATAATCATTGCCAGAGTTAAAAACATACATTTCAGACACAGACTATTAAAATTTACAAAGGAATCATTCTCGGTTGTGCCACACACAGTGCATTATGAATCTCATGTGCCACTGCTGGAATTATTTTTAAATAATATGTGTGCCTCAATTTTCCTCCCCAACTGCACTCTTTCATTTGTCTATTTACAGTTAATTCTGATGGACTGCTGTCATGCCCCATTTTTCCTGGTGACGTTCTATTTTGATGCATGTGTTTAGATTTCATGATCTATCTCCCTTTCATTACCCCAGAGATATTTCCCTGTCCTGGCTTCCCTTTCTTCTCATCAATGTTCTTTTAAACTTTAACTGATATCTGACTACAAGTCAACATTTTTCACATCATCAAAGTTTATTTATTAGTGTCACAAGTAGGTTTACATTAACAGTGCAATGAAGTTAATGTGAAAATTCCCTACTGATTATATTCCGGCGCCTGTTCCATTGAAGGTGAATGGTCAGTGCACTTAACAGCATGTCTTTTGGAGTGTGGGAGGAAACCGGAGCACCCAGGGAAATCCATACAGACACGCTGAGAATGTGCAAACTCTACACAGACGGTCACCCAAACCAGCAATTGAACCCGGTCCTTGTCACTGTAAGGTAGCAGAGCTAACCAGTGTGCCACTCTGCTGCCCCAACATCAAATGTCTTAACAATTAAATAAATTTATTGTTTAAAATCAGATACAGCAAACTTATGAAGTAGACACATGGTAACATTGAATTAAGGAAAAGAAATTGAAATATATTAACTATAAATGAGCTAAATATGGAAGCCCAGATGTTCTGATGAACTGTGGGACAAACAAAAAGTGATGGAGTAGGGATTTTTGGCAGAAAAAGTTTTTTTTTCCCTCTCTCCCCAACACACATCTTGATTTCAGTTTTCAGGCATGAATATCATGCTATATTCCACCGTTAAGGGTGATAATAGATTCAGGAATTTGTCGACACTTTGTGGTCTCTGGTACAGGCATGCAAATTTATTAGCGGTTCCTTCTCTCTGTCTCTCACAAGGTGTTTGCAGAGCGCTCTCTTTTACAAGTAGCATTATATATCATCATAAATAAAACCCATTCACATTCATTGGTTAATTAAACATGTTTTCAAAGACAGCTAATGGTTCTGACCTCTGATCGTGCCTTATTCATGAGATAATGGTTTCTACCAAGGTTAACTGATCATGAGCTGAGGATGTACACAGTACATCTCAGCATGTTATAACCTTGTAATAGCTGCAAGTGAAACCTGAACACTCAGTCGGCTTTATCCCATGGGAAAATGTTTATACAAATACATTGTAGAAACTGTAATAAAAAGAATAAAGAAAAAATAAAATAAAACAGTTGGCTTCCCACAGTGACAGCGTATTAAATAGTTGAAGTAGACATATATGCAAGATAGGACCATGCACAGGGATCACAGTGCTATATTCGTACAGCTGGATCATTCTAGAAACACCAAAAAAAAAATCAGGAAGTACTTCTTCACAAGAAGGCTAGGAGAAGTCTAACCAAAATCTTTGATTAGATTTTGGGTTCTCACCCTACATGTAGGAAAATTGAAAATTTCTAACGTGGGATTGATAGATTTTTGTTAGGCAAGGGTATGAAGTATGAAGACAGATGGAACAGATGGCGTTCAGATAAACATCAACTATGATCACATTGAATGGTAAAACAGGCTCAAAGGGCTGAACTGTCTTTTCTTTCTGTGTCCTTCTGTCAGCTTTTTAGCATGATCTGTAGAAAGACTGACAAGGAGCCACTCCAGTGTCTTCAGGTCTGTAGATGATCCCTGTAGTACATTGCGTATCTCTAATATGGAAATAGCTCAGCCCTGACAAATTGACTCAGATTGGTTGAGGCATCGCCCTGGAGAAAGCAGTGGGGAACTATAGGCTTCATTGCCTCCGGATAAGTCAAAAAAGTGCAAGGCTTGAACATAAGTGGTCAACTTGCCCACCAATCAGCATTCCTTTCCTCCTGTAGTATAAATTGTTGTGATTGTTTGAAATTTAACATTCTTGTATTTGTCCTGATGAAAAGCTTCAGCGATATGTCTCTCTTTTCAGCAATACTTAACTTTTCCATTCCTCCCAAACAATCTCCCAAATTTCTAAGATAACCTCTCAGATGCCTACTTCCCAAGATCAAATTTTTCCAATTTTTTTGATCATTCCTGTTACTAGTAATTAGCGATGCTGATTTAAAATGTGTTGATTTTTGGTGAACAGGAGTGATTTTGTTATTCTAAATGTGGGACTGGACTTTTAGCCCCCTATTGACGCTGAGAATAGATGCAGGCAATGTATCGTTTTGCATCTGCCTACCTGTTCCCAGCTCTGTCCCTCCACAGCACCATATTTCTTGATGCAGAATAGCGGATGGCAAAGTAAATTGACCCAATTAAAGATCCATTAAAAGCTGTTAACGGAGGCCAGCCAGAATTTTCCAGTCAGCCTCCAGGTTCTTGGAGCTGATAGGGAACAATTCAGTTTCCTGGAGCCAACCACTAGGTGTCAGACCCAAGGGTTAGCGCTCCAGATAAGCAGAGAGTGCCCTGTCCTCATAAAATGGTGGCTGAGCAGGCCATTCTAAAGTTTGAAAATGTTGGAGAGCAGACACCTTTGTTTTGAAGCACCTTCCTCCGCACCATGCCAATGCCATCTTGCATATTGGATGCCCTCTGATTGGTACTCCTGCATTGAGATTTAAGGTCCTGGCCATGAATTGCTTGTTTTGAGGAAAAACACATTGAATGACTGTGTCTATTCCCAAACAGTGCTGTCTTCTGAACCCCAGTTGTGCCTGACAGGCAAGGTCCAGCATCATGCAGGGAAAATTTTGTCCATGTTCTGGACAAGATTTGAGGAAGGAAAGGGTGGGGAGAGGTGATAGTGGGTGATGATCAATTGGGAAGGTTATGATTTAGGAAGGGGAGAAAACTCTGATACTGCAGCGCTCAGCTTGTCTTCACATTTAGATCAGCAATTTGTGAATACATGCACTTCTGTAAATGGTGGCTAGAGTGGTCCCTTTAAGGGGTGCTGGTTAAATGATGTATAGCTCACGTTTTACTGATTGGAGCTGACCCAGTGCCAATTGCATTCAGGGGCAGACCAAGCCTGCAACAGGGACCTTATACAGATGCTATGTCTCCCATATTTGCATAAACAAGTGCCAGACGTAGCCCAAAATGCCTCTTTTTCTGCTTTTACTAATATACACTTCCTGCCCAGTCTTTGCACATTTCACACTGCCCGCTATTGTGGATGTTTTGCTATCTGATTTGCAAGCAAAATTGCATGTGGCGCTATTGTATTTCTATGCCAATATTTTCTTTGTATTTTTAAATAAAATACTTCCCTTAACTTTAATAGATTTGTTTTGAAAGTATTATGTTGGCAAATTAATGTTGGCTTTATTTTGCATGTTGCTGACATGGGACTGTCAGGCATCAGCATTGAGTGGAAAACTGTAAAATGCTGTTCCTTTCCACAGGCCTTCCATTCATCATCTTGTGCATAAAGCAGAACCAAAATAGAAGATATTCAGCATTGAAGTTTAAAAACAGGTTTTCAGCTGTTGTGATGAGATGAAAATGCAACAAAATTGGTGCTGTTGTTTTAAGTTGTTTCTTCTCTCTGACGTAATTGAAAATATTATCTATCATTTCTGATCTTTGTTTAAATGATGTGTGGAAACACACCAAAAATATATTTTTGCTTTACTGAAGTCTGCGTAGCAGGTGAAAATAAGTCCCAGGCTCATCTGGGTTGCAGATGTGCAGGAATTTACATTAGTAACTTTTCTTCCTTCCTTTTCTCGCCCACACATAGACAAATCCAGCAGCAGTATAAACAAGCGCCAGAAACTCTATCAAGAATTCCTCAGCTCCATTGACCAAACAGGGGAGCTGCTGGGCTGCCTTGAAGAGGATGATGCTGATGAAGTCAAACAGGAGCGGCTGGAGGTGGGTGGAGCAGTCTTAGCTGACCACAGGGATTCATTGTGCCAGAATTATTCTGTTCACAATGATAAATTCTGATGTTGTGAAAACTTGAGGTTTTTTCCTGACATTTTATCAGAGTAAAATGATTACATTGCGAATTGGACTAAACATGTGTTTTCCCTGGCAGCTTGCTTTCACACTGCATTTTTTAAACCACACAACAATATTTTACTCTGAGTTTTCCAATAGGTCTGCACCTTAATTAAAAACTTTCAGAAATTGAAACCTTGTTCACTGAAGAAATTACTTCCCTGACATCTTGGGGTCTAATCTGCTGCTTGACCTTGGGATGTTGGGAAAATAAATATCCAAATTTGATTCTTTATATGAATGTCCTTGAAAGTAGAAGTTTCCTGACTCAACCACTTATCATTATTTTATAAAATGTTGGTTGTGGCTATGAAAGTTACAGTTAATTCAGGTTTTTTTCAATTATACACCTCATCTAGATTTAGGCCTGAAGAAAATGTGCCCAGGATATTTTGTGAACTATTATTGCATTACCTATCCAGGTAGTGAACACCAAAAGCTCCTCTGTTGTATGCTGGGACTTTTGAGTGCTTTAGACTTGAAAATCGTTGTGGGATGTAGTCTGTTGCCTGACTGAGTTGTATCTGACATCCCAACTTCAATTATTCCAAACCCCATAATCCATATATAGTGTTGTCACATTTATTCAGGAGTTTGTGTCAGAATGAGAAATTATTGGGAATCACAGCCAAGAAATCTGTAGGCATGAGCAGCACGTGACTGGGGTTATTAACTACATTCTGATCTGCTGTAATTTCATATGCCTTTCCTTGGCCTCTCCCAGTTTGCTTCTGTTTCTTCAGCTGTATATGGCAATCAATCCTCTTCCCTACCAATGCTCCTTTGTATGTTCCCTTCCACTCCCCAACTCAGTTTGTTGGCAAAATCTTGAACATTTTGTACCCCAGACTTTTGAACTGCTGCTAAACTTCTCTCCTTAGAAAACTAGCATTTTCTCTCCTTACTTTGCAAATAATTTTTAAAGTCTATTTCCTTAAAAAATGCGTCTGGTCCTTTTTTTTCAATTCATTCATGGGATGTGAACATCACTGGCAAGATCAACACTTTTTCCCAACCCAAATTTCCCTTGAGAAGATGGTGGTGAGTCACCTTCTCAAAACTGCTGCAGTCCATGTGCTGTAGGTATACCCTGAGAGCTGTTAAATAAGTGGGTTCCAGGATTTTAACTGAGTGACTAAAGAAATGGGGATATAATTCTGACTTGAAGGTGAACCTGCAGATGGTGATGTTCCCGTGCACTTGCTGCCCACTTCCTTCTGGGTAGTAGAAGTTGTGTGTTTAGGAAGTACTGTCAAACAAGGCTTGGCAAGTTGCAGATGGTACACCTCACAGCCTGTGTGAGCCAGTGATGGGCAGAGTGCTGATCAAACAGATTGTTTTGACCTGGATGATGTTGCGCTTTATGAGCGTTGCTGGTGTTGCACTTACCCAGGTAAGTGCACTGCGTTCCATCCCAGACCCGACTGTTGTGCCCTTTTGGTGGTGGATGGGTTTTGGGAAGTGAGGGGTGAGTAACTTGCCACAGGATTTCTAGTCTCTGACCTGCTGTGGTAGCCAGTTCAGTTTCTGGTCAATAGTAACTCCCAGGATGTTGATAGTGGGAGATTCAGTGATGATAATGCCATTCAAAGTCAAGGGAAAATGGTTAGATTCACTCTTGTCTGAGATACTCATTGCCTGACTCTTGTGTCGCACAAATATTACTTGTTGCTCATCAGTCTAAGCCATTATGTTGCTCAGTTCTCACTGCATATGGATGCAGACTGCTTCAGTATTTGAGGAGGTGTAAATGATACTGAAAACATTACACAACGAGAGGCAGACATCTGCACTCCTAATCTTAAATTGGGGTGAAAGTCATTGATGCAGTAGTTGAAGATGTTTGGGTTGAGAACATTATTCTGAGGAATTCCTGCAGCAATATCCTGGGATTACTATTGCTTAGCACCTCAAGAAAATTTTAGCTTATTATGTTAAAGGGGCAATATAAGTAGAAGTTTTGGTATCTAGTGAAAATCCAGATATTATTGATTTCAGAAACTTAACCTGCTTGTGAAGTTCTTCAATGTGGCAGTTTGTACCTTTTGGAAATGAGAGTGGGGGGTTGCTTGGAGAGAGATACGTATTATTCACGGAAATGTTTTTTTTCTGGTATTCCTCCACCCCGCCTCCCCCCACCCCCACATTCCGGTATATCTAAGTGTTCTGGAATCTCTGTCTCAATGCCAAATTGTTACATTTGTAATTGATACCAAGCTGTTGGGCTCAGTAGAGACAATCAAAATGTTAGAAAGAGAGTTCACAGAGTTTACATTTGGATTAATCAATGACAAATGAAGTTCTATATAGAAAAGTGCAAAGTAAATGTGAGCATCTGAGACAGACATACTCCAAGGATTGCATAGAACTAAGCAGTTGCTGTGGAGGGAGAAATAATTGATGACAAGGGAACTGAATTTCTATCTAGAGCTAAAGACAAAAGCTTCAATCTTCTCAACTTTGTTCTGGAGAGAGTTGCCCTACTCCAAGATTGCATGATGGAACTGAGCAAGTCAAGAGATTTAATGAAGATGAAGAAATGGCCGTTATCCATTTACATTTGACAGTAATCCCTACCTATGTGCAAATGATGTCACCAAGGAATAATAGCTTAGGGAGTCCAAGCTTGTATTTTGAACATTTGAGAGGTAATGCTGCAGTGGAGGACTGGTTTAATTTGGATTTGTAGAAATGAAAGTGTGCCACATCATCACACAAAGCTGAATTGTGGAGAGAGTTTTGGAAAAGTATAGCATAGTCAAGTATATGGAAAGTTGCAGCAAGATGAAAAGATCTCTATCTTTACTCATACCTTTGGCTGTTTCACTGCCTTGAGCAGAAACACATCAGGAGAGATTCAAACTGATAATTATCAAAGCATTGTAGGGTTTTATCACTGACATTATCCATTTGAGCTGTGCTGCAAGACCAGCTCTGTACTTGTGGTACTGGATTTGGAGTTCAGTGCTGAATTAGAGGAAACTTGATTGACACTGAACTCAAGATGATGAATTATTTAAAGAGTTTGGAGAAGAAGGAAACGTTGTTAATGACACAGTTTTGGCAAGGAAAGAACATAAGAACTACAAGTAGGATATCTGGTCCCTTGAGCCTACTCCACCATTCAATAAGATCATGTCTGATCTTTTCGTGGACTCAGTTCCACTTACCCGCTTGCTCACCATAACCCTTGATTCCTTTTATGATTCATGCATAAGGATACCCAAATCTCTCTGCACAGCAGCATGTTGCAATTTTTTACCATTTAAATAATAGTCCATTTAATTGTTATTCCTACCAAAATGGATGACCTCACATTTATCAACATTGTACTCCATCTGCCAGATCCTTGCCCACTCACTTAAACTATCTATATTCCTTTGCCAACTTTCAGTGTCCTCTGCACATACTGTTCTGCCACTCATCTTAGTGTCATTTGCAAATTTTCATACACTACACTTGATCTCCAACTCCAAATCATTAATGTAAATTATAAACAATTGTAATCACAACACTGATCCCTGAGGCACACCACTAATCAGTGATCGCAAACCAGAAAAGCACTTACCTACGTTTTTTGCTCTCTGTTAGTTAACCAACATTCTATCCGTGTTATTATATTTACCCATAACATTGTGCACCTTTATTTTATGCAGCAGCCTTTGCTGTGGCACCTTGTCAAATGGTTTCTGGAAATCCAAGTGTGCCACATCTATAGGCTTTCCATTGTCCACCATGCACGTGATGTTCTCAAAGAATTCCACCAAGTTAGTCAAGCGTGACCTGTCTTTCGTGAACCCATACTGTTTAAGGGTCAATGGTGATCTTTGTAAACAATGACATGATAATTACAGTTTTTATGGGAAATGAGCTACAGTCCACGCCATTGATAAGCAGTAAAAATGTGATCAAAAATAGTTGAAAGACGGGGTATTGAGCCAAAAGAGAATCATAGTCAAGGTGAACTTGGAGAGGTCTAAGGGGAGATGTGGAGAAGGGCTGCGGAAGGTTGGTGGGGAAGGGCTGCAAAGACATGAGGTTCATGGCTCAAATGGAAGGCAAGGATCACGGCGTTTTGGAGTCAAGGCAGAGATAAAGGGAAGGATTCAGTAAAAAAAAAAGCATTTTCAAGCACTGAACATCTGTGGAAGCCATCAGAAATTATTTTTGTTAGCATGAGCATGGTCGGGAGTTTCCTGGAGTTAAAGGGTCCAAGAAATCACTGATCATCCCATCCCAAGGCTAGGAAATCATCTTTGCCATTCAATTCTAGACAGTTCAAAATGTGTTTTTTCTAAAGCAAAATATAACTGCATAAATTTGCAATAACAATCTTCTGCATTAGCTTGTAACATTGATTGAATTTTTTTTGTTTATGTGTGCATTAATATTGAGGAAAACTTTGTGGTTTTTCACTCCTGATGTGGAGGACAAGTCATAAAAATAAAGAAAATAGGAAAGAAATTGGCCACTTAACCCCTCGTGCCTACTCCACCATTCAATAATATTATGACTGATTTGTTTCTGTTTTTGAGTTTCACATTTCCATCTATCCTCCATCTACCCTCCTTTGATTCCCTTGTCCAACCAGAATTTATCTATCTTCACCTTATAAATATTTGAGGACTCCGCCTCCACATCTTCTGAGGCAGGGAGTTCCAAAGTTGCCCAACCCTCAAAAGAAAAGAATTCTCTTCATCTCTGGTCTAAACAGATTCTGACCCTAATTTTAAAAGTGTCCCGTAGTTCTAGAATCACCTACAAGAGAATCCTTTATGCATCTACCATCTCAGGACTGTTCAAGATCTTATTTAATTCAAGAAAGTCATCTCACATTTCTTAATTCAGGGAGAATTAAGTCAAATCTGTCTATCCTTTCTTCATAAGTTAACCCAATCATTCCAGGAATCAATGTAGTAAACCTTCTCTAAACTGCCTTCAGTGCTTTTACGTATTTCCTTAAATAAGTCTATGGCTGGGTAGGTTTTGATGTGTTCGGCACAACTTGTGGGCCGAAGGGCCTGTTTGTGCTGTAGTGTTCTATGTTCTATGTAAGGCGCAGAACTTTCACAATTTTTCAAATGGAGATTCCTGGGAGACTATTAAGCCTCTTTAACAAAATGTTGTTTTTCCACATGATTCATGCCATGCACGTGACTGCTCGCCTCTGATACACTCGTCCCAGGAAAGCTTAATCTCTATAATCAGCCTTTTAACATGTCAGAATTCCTCTGCACTTGTCCCAAATCTAATTGAAAGGATGGCTGCCATGAAGATAGCACCATATTTCACAGATGTATGTCTCACTGTACTTCTGGATGATGTGGAGCACAATCGCGCACACGTCCATCAAACAAGATCACAACCCCCATCTGGGAGTAGTGGTTGAGATAGTGAGTGCCAGTTCACTCCATAAGAGGGTGGGGTAATAGTGCCAGAAGAAGATGAATGACATTCTTTGTGCAGACATAGTAAGTCTGCCTCCTAATGTTTCCCCCAGCACCCGTCAAAATCTCTTCATACCTTCACAGTAATCTTTCACCCATCCATCTCATGGATTATCAACACTTGAAATGCCCCTCCCCCCTACTCCTCCATGGTTCCCTTTAGTAGACAATCTGTTCCTCACATATCCACTGCTACTCACCTCCCATACATGCTATACTATTTCACTATCTGACAGGGGAGGACTCCCATCTACACTGTCCGCGATTGTCTCATTGGTCTAATTTTGTTTAGCTTTCTTCTTTTTACCCAGCTTTGTGCTCAGTCTTGCTTTTTCTTGTGCCCTTTTATCTTGCTGGCTTCATGCTCAGTGTTGTTTTTCTCTTGTGGTCTTTAATCTTCCCAATCCACTCCACCTTGATTGCCTGTGCTGCTATCTTGAAGGACTTGTAAACAGCCATATCAGACTCTACAATATTTTGCATTTGCATCTTGTAATTCTGTTGTTTTTCATAAATAATTTGCACCTACAACATGTCATGCATTTTACTAAGCATGTACTTATTAAGTTAGTTTTTAACTTATTTTTAAATATTGCAAAGCAGCACAAATTTAAATTAAGAATATAGAGATAGATTTTTATCTTTTATCTTTCGTGTACATTATACTATGTTAATTCAGTTCATCCACAGTATTAAACTGTGGTTATTGCCTCCCATTTAAAAACACAAATGCCCTTTGTACACAGTCATTTCAGAAACATGCCTGTTTTTATTTTTATTCTGATGATTTTTTTGAAACAGATTTCTTCAGATTTATTAACCCTTTCAGACTGCAGCAAGCATTTTATATACAACTTCAGAATAATACAACCAATTGCTTTTGTCTTTCAGAGAGCTGAGCGCCAAACTCGAATGATGGATTCATCCCAATATGCAGAATATTCTGAGAGCCGTCAGCTGAGTTTTGGTGAGTACAGTCAAACCTTGGTAAATGTAAATAGCGTTAACTGGTTATTACTCTGATTTCTATATTGTATTTAAAATTATACCACTGCTGTTTTTTTCAAGAATGACCTGCATGTATGCTCATATATTAGGCGCAAGATTGTTGTGGTTAAAGAAGGATTGGTTCCCTATCTAAGCTCCTCCAACTCCCCATTACCCCCACTACTATCACATCCTCTTCAAGTTACTTCTTAAGATCTTCTTGTTGTTAAGCTTTTGCTCATCCCTCCTAACATCCTCTCCTTTGAGTTGGTATCCAGTTATTTCTGATTATTTCTCTGCGAAATTTCTTGTGTTATTCCTCTACATTAAAGTTTCTATAAAAAGGAAGTTGTTGATGTATAGCAACATTGAGCATGATTCCAGGATTTATTAACATGGAATAAGAGATTATAGTTAATTTCAATTAGGTGGGAAACTAATCACTCCTTTGCAAGTACAGTGGACAGTGGGGTGGGAGACTCATCATTGCAATGTAAGTACAATGGACATTGTATAGAGATACTAGTTATCTTATCCACAAGTAGAGTGAGCAACTGCAGCACTCAGCATCCATGTTCTATAACCTTTGTCTTTTGCTGTATTTATCCCACCTAAGTCAGTTGTTTCACTTCATCTAATGTATTTCTTTTTTTGATTGGGAAGTAAAAGCATTATCTTCTGTCTGGGCAACAGTAAAGCCAAGTATTCACATTGAATGCTTCATCCATATATATAAGTTAGGTTATTGGATGTGTCAAGTATAGATTCATCATGTCATCAAAAATAAAATTTGCAAAACATTTGGTTATCAAAACAGTTAAATATTTCAAGTTTTGCCTGTGTAGACTTTGCATGTTCTCCCCGTGTCTGCATGGGTTCTATTTGGGTGCTCCGGTTTCCTCCCACAGTACAAAAGACATGCTGGTTAGGCACATCGGCCATGCTAAATTTTCTCTCAGTGTACCCGAATAGGTGCCGGAGTGTGGCGACTAGAAGATTTTCACAGAAACTTCATTGCAGTGTTAATGTAAGCCTACTTGTGACTAATAAATAAACTTTAAACTTTTTTAATTACAAATTTAGTTTTTATTAAAATGGGGAGCAGAATTTTGTAATGTTACCCTGGAAAACATTTATTTTGTAAGTAGAAAACTTGATACATTTATGGTCTCATGCAATGCAATTGTACCAGAAGTGATTATTGAGAATTTAACTGCAAGTTCCCTGCCATTATCTGTTCATTAACATTAATGGCAAGACCTTGTGCCTAAATTTCCTTTATGCACCTTCAATGAGTGAAGCTTCCTCTACTATTTAATTTTGTAAAATTATCTTTGACATTAATTTGAAATGAATAGTATAATTTCATGAAAGATAATTGTAGGTTCTGTACATTAAATCAAGAGTGAAGGAGTTAACACGTTGCAGTCAGTGCAACTGTACAAGCTTTGGACCATTAGCACATTGACTGATCGCAAATAACTTTAGCACAAAGGGAATCATTTCTTAACTAACAGTGCATCTAGCTTTTCAAACTTCCTGCTGTGATGTCCATTCATTTCAGGCCAACTTGGCCACGGCTCCACATTCCAAGGCTAAATACTGTGCTCGCATAATTAATGCTTATCGACATTTATAACTTAGTTACTGGAAGTGTTTGTGAACTAGTACAATAACAGGTTGTAAATTAGAAAGCTTGCTCATTACCTCGAGATATTGTTAATAGATGAGTAAGACTTGGGTTAAAGGTCACAAACACTGAAGAAAGCAATTAAATCATGATAAAGTTGCACATGATTTTAGCACAGAAAAAAACAGACTTCCTTTTTATAGACTTAAAGGTTGCAACAAATCCGCTCTTCATTTTCATTGTAACTTACGAGAATAATTATTTTTGAATATCTGAAATCTGGTTCATTGGATACAGCATTTCAAATAACATATTACACTGAACAACAGCACGAGCATTCTGGAGCAAAGCAATCTGTTGCTTCTTTTTTTGTATTGTTTTGTTTCTTACACGATTGCTGAGAAGCAATTTACATTGCTGGGTTAGTTACTGAGGTTTTTTTAAAAAAAGTGGTTTTTGCTGGGATCTGAAATGGTTGGTGACTATGTTTTGAACTAAAACTCCACAAAATGTCTTTATCCCTTCCTGCCTTTGAAGTGCAGCTGTTCTGACACAGTCATAGTCTGGGATTCATTCTCAGCAGAAAATATCATTGTGTGGTGCTGATCGTGATCAGCAAAATGTATATATAGGATACACCAGAGACGAGTGGTTTGTGGAACGGGTGCAAACCGTGGAACAAAGCTAACAGTGCATTATCCATCCATCTCCAGTTCCTGACATTTATCCTTTCTAACAGATAATCAGTTACAATGTTGAATGTAATTGGCAACTGCTGACAACAAGCCTGTTAACATCATGTGAGATTACCCAATTTTTGTAAATAAGGCTGTCAATAGATATTTTAAAATGAACAGGTGAAGAGTGGGTGATTTTTTTTAAGTAATTAAATCTTTCGATATGACATCTTAAATTTGGGGAAAAAGTTTTCATTTGTGACTCAGTGAAGTCTCAAATCATTGGCTGCATCAAACATGTTTTCCTAGTTCAGATCTTTGCTGAACTATTTATTTCTAACATCAGCTGTCAGATTGTCAAAGACTGCCAGTTTTACCTATTTTCACATATAAATATTGATAGAGGTCAGAGATCATGAAGTGCATTTATATCAAGCTTCAACAAAGTTCTTCTAAACAAATATGAAAATATGCAAATATAGTATTTGCCACATGCAAAATCTTATACCCATTAAGGCATGTCATTACCTTTCAAAGAGCCTTAAATAATTCACGAAAGAATTTAACAGCTGAGAATCAATCAAATGTGTCTCACTCCATTTTAATTTTCGGCAAAAGAAGTTGAATTGATTTTAGAATGGAGTTGGTACAATATTTTATTTTATCATTGTTTTATCAATATTACATTCAAGTGCACATATCAAAATAAAGTTGCTGAAGTATGTGGATGAACACATATTTTGGGTTTTAAATAAATAATTTCCTGAAAATGTTAATGCAGGCAGACAAAGTCATAAAAAGGTCAAAAGCATTTGGAGTTTTGTAAATAAGGTCATAGAGTGCAAGAGTAATGATGAATTTGTACAACACAGCTGAAGTTAGAACATTGGGTGATTTGGGATGCTCATGAGAGGAATGTACATAACAGCCATTGGATATGCAATGTTGATTCTGTAATGAGGATGTGCTTTTTGAAGATATGTTTTCTGAGTTTTATCTCTGGTTGGATTCTATACTGGAACCCTATTTCAGCAAGTATGTTTTTTTAAACAAGCTGAGTTGCTCCACAGCACAGTTTAGCTTTGGGATTGGAATAAAGAGACATTCAATCTCATGAAAAGCGTAGAAGATCTCCTTCTGACCACTCACCACCATATGGAGATTTTGTAAATGTTTCTGAGATAGCAGCAGAATTTTCCCAGAAAGTTTCCAAGTGTCATAATGGCAAGAATAATGGAGTGAACTGCACTGCTCTCTCAGGCGCGCTGCGTGCTGCGTGCTGCATTTGATGCACTCAGTCACTATTTTGGAGAGTTGGGAGCTTTACTACAGAACTGAGGGATGTGAACCTAAACATAACAGTGAGTCTGGCTTTGGAGTGCTCGGGTGCCATTTTGCAAGGGCACTTCAATCTCAGTGTGCATGGGAGATCCCTTCCCTCACCCTATGGACATCAGGACCCCCACTCACCTATTTGGTGGCGGCATGTTCCCTCACCCCCACCCCAATATAGGTCACCATCATTGGGCTCTTCTGATAGCTCTCTTTGACCCCTGACATGTTGTCCCACCAAGATCGCCTCCACAAAGCATCCCATATGACCACACATCCCCGTCATAACCCCCTCTCCAGGCCCCACACCCTCGGCATTAGCGATGCCCATCTGGCACTGACAGGCTGATGTAGAGGTGCCGGTGTTGGACTGGGGTAAACACTGTAAGAAGCCTCACAACACGAGGTTAAAGTCTAACAGGTTTATTTGACAGCTAAGTAAACCTGTTGAATTTTAACCTCCTGTTGTGAGACTTCTTACTGACAGGCTTTCCAGAGGCCACTGCTGGGCACCGCTGGTGTGTCAGTTGAGCACTGCCTGTGTGCCAAGTGTGCAATGCTAACTAGGCACTGCCCAATGGGTACTAGTGGCCATATCACAAACTACCTGGGGGTTTACGTAGCCTTTGAGTCCTCCGTCCCCAGCATGACCATCATGACAAGTTTTTGCTAATGGAGATTTATAGTGGTTCTTACTATTATCAAGCCACTCCCAAAGGCTGGTGAATTTCTTGCACTGGGATTCGAATTGGCTATGCATTTTTAAATGCTATTTTACATATACTAATCTGCTTCATATCTTTTCTGGATGTAACATGTTCATGCCATTAGACAGAGGTCGGGAAAATTGCAAGCTGTTTGCTACAGGGTGTGAAATGAATTTTTAGGCCCACGTGCTATTCTCCAGGACTGTGCAATCTGCTCACTGCGCAGCAAGGTCAGTGAATCACCCCATTATGTCATTGTTCAGTTATTTGTTCTGAAACAATAACTGCAGCAAACATGAACTAATCAAGCCCCTCTGAATGTACAACTAGCAAACTATTTCAAGGGAACCCCAATCACGCAGTGGGCGAGGAAGAAGTGGAAAGGACTGTACCAAAACAGGCTGTTAGAATTGAGTGTCTTCTTCCCCCCTGAAAGTATTATGCATCTGGTTTATAAAATAACTCTGAGAAGAAACTTGCTGAAGTCAAGATATTTTAAAATATGGTCTATATGACGGCATTTAGAACAGCTAACTTAAACAGTGCTGGATCACCACAGCAAGGAACAGTTAACTGTATACTCCATTTTCTTATTTCATGACCTATAAAATCCTTATAAGTCGATCCTCTCTCTCTGCAATCTGCACTTGTGTGTGCACACGGACCCAGACAAATTTGTGTAACCTCATGAATGGTGTCTCGTTTCTCTTTTTTTTAAGCTCTGGAATAAACTTAACTTAGTCTTTGTTTAATCTAAAAAGATCTATATCTCAGTAGCTGTCCATAATCTTGACATTTAAATAGTAGGATACTTACAGAATTGGCAAAACAATCCTCTTTAAATTCTTAAAAATATAACAAGGAGTGGTAAAATAGGGGAGCCATATCATCCGTCCTCCCCTGATGATAACAAATCACCAGGATGATGGCAAGGATAGAAAATAACAATTAGGAGGGACCATGTTCAGAGGAGCAAAGGCTAAGTGGTGATTTAATTAAATATTTTAAAATATTGAAGAGTTCAGATGTACTGAGTGAAAAATTGTTTCCTCCGATTGGGAAATTGATGATAAGAATTCATCAATTAAATTGTTGTTCAGTGAGAAGAGATTAAAATACATTTCTTTTGACAGAGGGTTGTTGGTGATTGGAATTTCTGAATTCAGTAAATACTTAACTTGCACTACCCATTTAAAAGGTTTTGTTGATTTCAACCAAAGTCTGGATTTCAGGCAATTTAAATCGGCTGTTTACACCTTGTTAAAGTGCAGATGTCTTTCTGGTAAGAGTCTGGTTGCTCAGTGAGAATTTTTTTTTTCAGAAGTAGTTTAGTTACTTTGCTTTTTAGGTTTACTATTCACAGTGTAGAAGGGATAATTCACATTGGAGATATATTCAATTCTATGTGCATTCAATCTGTTCTTCAGCAGAGAATCTCATCTGATCCTTTGTATAGGATTTTCTATATCACACTGGATTTTCTTTTACTTATGCAAAATTACTGTCTGGACAGTATTCTGGTCATTATCATAGAAAAACTACAGCACAAACAGGCCTTTCAGCCCACGAGTTGCGCCAATCTTATCTCTACCTATTAGGCTTACCTATAACCCTCAATCTTATTAAGTCCCATGTACTTATCCAGAAGTGTCTTAAAAGATTCTATCGAATTTGCCTCCACCACCACCGATAGCAGCTGATTCCACTCACCACCACCCTCAGAGTGAAAAACTTACTCCTGACATCTCCTCTGTATCCATTCCCCCGCACCTTAAACCTGTGTCTTTTTGTGGCAGCCATTTCAGCCCTAGGGAAAAGCCTCTCAGAGTCCACCTGATGCAAAGCATAAAATACTTTGCTAAAAGTTGTTTAGCCAAATTCTTTTTCCTTGAATTCTACACTGTAATCAATGGCCCATAACTTCCTCAGAGTGGTAACCTCTGGTGGATTGCTACTGTGGAGGGACTTAGGTTGAAATTCCAAAAAAGCCCCGGTTTTACCCAATCTTCCTCATTCAGCTGGGTGAGACAGGAGCAGTGAAGAATGCTCCAGGCTGCATCGGCAAGAAGTAATTGCAGAGAGGAAAAACATGCCCCCTTTTTAGAGCACTGGCTACTACAGTGAGTGTTTAAAGGAAAAATTAATTTTAAAAAGCAAGTTTGATAAATGGGTGCTAATTCAGACATGGTGGATGAGTGTGGAGAGAGATGTAGAGCGATGGAGAGTTGTTGGTGTTCGACAGGGGGTATTCGGACTGGGGTGGGATTCAGTGGGAAAAATTGATGTTGGGCCAGGGTGTAATGGTGTGGGGTTCCATGTGCAGGGGTTGGCGTGGTATGGGAGGGGTGTCTGTGTGAGGCAAGTCTGGGTTTATGAAGTAGGTACTGGAAATAGAAGTGAATTTTTTTCTTCCAACACTTTAAGATTTATTAGAGTAAAATTATTAGAACCATCCAATGTTAGCAATGTAAATTAATTGTTTCTGTTTGGTGGTTTCCAGCCCAGTGCAGTTGCCCAAGGGAAGTTAATATTTTTGGACGATTGCCAAGTAAATCCTTATACAAGGACTTAGAAGGATTTTCCAGAATATTATTGGGATAGCCCCCAAATTCGCACTGGGGAACAGGAAGTTATGGGCACATGCATTATTCATTTAAAGTGAACATATTGGAATGATCCTGTAATTTTGATCAGTAGTAATGAACAAGTTGGAGTTTGAATCCTATTTCACATAGCCTGATAACTAACTCCATTAGAAAGGTGTTAAAATAAAACAAAATACGGCAGATATTGGAAAACTGATATAAAAACAGAAAATGCTAGAAAAAACTAAGCAAGTCTTGCAACATCTGTGGGGAGCAAAATGGAGTTAACATTTTAAATCCAAATGACTCTTCTTTGGAGTTCTGAAGAAACTGTATTCCAACAGATAGGCCAGTCTGTTTGGAACCTGGCCTATTTTTGCCAGGTTGGAACCTGGATTTTCGTCCCGAGTTAGGTAGCAGGAATGGGTAAATTTTTAAAGTTAACAAGCTCTCACCTAAATGATGGAATCTTTAGTCCAGGTGATTGGATACAGAATGGAGTTATGCATTCTGTATCTAGATGCAGATTGGAGGTGCCACAGGAGGACTATTTAAAAGCCTTGTCCTAGGTTCTATGGATCTTTGTCAGAGTTGTTTTGATAAATATTAATCCCTATAGCTCTTTACCAATCATACTCCCTTATCTTATACCCATTCCCTGTACTTCATCCATGCTACTTCATGCCAACCCATCTGTAAAATTCCAGTGGTTGGGTGATACAAAATAAACCAACTTGTATAAAAATTTTCTCCAGATCATCACCTGTTTCCCCTTTATATGCATCCAGGATATGATTAACCCATTAATCTCTAATTATTAATTTAATCACTAGTTGGCTATTAACTATTTTTATACTAATACCCATGTCCCCCCACCACTCACCCACAGTGGTACCTCACGCTCTACATGACCTTCTCCTCACCCCAGTGGCTGCCTATATCCTTCATGCCAAGCCATGCTCCCAACCCACTCTAGTGACTCTTTGTAGTCCTGAGCTAACTCAGACCAATCCATCATCCTTTGCCCTATCACACCCTATGTTAACTTGTCCATTGTCCACCATGGGCAGACCTCAGGGGTGATGTTGAGTTTAAATAAAACAAAGATTAAATATTTATAACTGCCTTTACAATAGTAACAGTCATATTCATGAAAGTCCATTCAAAGCATTTTAAGCTGTCGACTGTTTAATCCCTTATAAAAAGAAGCAGACTTGTATTCATAAATCCACATCAAAGACAGCTAATCCTTTAATAATATCTTTGTAATATTTAGATGTTACAGCTTATATACCAGGAAAATACAAAGCCAGCATTTCATGCAACTAAAGACCAGAACAAATGATTTGCTAAGGTATCGATTGGTGAACACAGGTATATTTTGTAAACAAAGGAAAAAGTGGCATTTTCAATGACTTGAATGCGTAGTAGATTTGTAAACCAGCTCTTCAATACTAAATAGTTGTTTTTCAGGTCACAATGATATGCCACAATCATGTTTATATGTGATTTTCCTCATATAAATGAATGTTCCATTTATTTTATTTGTAATTTGTCAGCTAAAAAGTCGACAAAGTTTAAGGACTGGTTGGACTGCAGCAGCATGGAGGTCAAGCCTAATCCAGTTGCATTAGAGATCATGGCATACCTAGCCCAGGAGACCGTGGCACAGGTAATGTGCAAGCTTTATAAAATGGAATGTCCTAATAAGATATGAAATTAATTTAAATCTATAAAAAAGCTAACATGTGATTTTGCAACTTTGTTACAATGACTATAACAGGTATGGTAAACCCATCCCAATATGCCACACCCACTAGCTACCAACATTCTCCATCAATTGCCTTCGTATACCCTGCATTGACGCAAGCCCAATCTCAGAGTTTGCACACGTTGCCGGTTATTCAACTAGGACTGTCCCATTACTCAAAATTGCCATATTTACTATCATGCTTCCTTCCCCATTTCAGGGGGAGATGGTGCTTGCTATCTTTGGAGTAGTCATGACTGAGACCAGGCCAGTGATGGTACTGAAATCATTGAACATGACTGTATGCTGATGCCTTATTCTCCCTCTCATGTCCCCAATGCCCCTCATTTCACTATCTCTTCTAACCTAGAGCTACAGTTGGTCTAAATTTACACTTGTTGCCTTCTCCCCACTACAAGCCTAACTCTTTGCCTTTCGCATTTCAAATAAGACAGCAACTTCCATGTATATAACCCCTTAACATATTAAATATTGCAAGGTGCTTTAGAAAAGTGTGGCAGAATAAAATCTAAGGACAAGCCACATAAGTGTCAAAAGAAGCAACAAAAGAAAAAACTTTTTTTTAATGTAGGGTTAGTGTTAGGAATGTGCTAACTGCTAGAGAATTTGGTGAAGATAATTTCAATTGAAGTTTAATGACTAAAATCTGGAAGGCTCAAGGGCCAGAATGGGCAGAGATCTAGAGGGATTGTAGGGCTGAAGGAGTTTAGAGAGAGAGTTGAGACGATGGTGTGATGTGAAAACGTGGATGATAATTTTAAAATTGAAGGACTGTTTGTCTGAGAGCCTGTGTAAATCAGTGAGGACAAGAATGTTGGAGGACACATGGGTGGCCACAAAGTTTTGAATTACCTCCAAGTTTATTGAGGTTAGAATGTGGGAAACTGGCCAGAAGTGGTTTGGAATAATCAAATCTAACAAAGGCATGGATGAGGATTTTAGCTGCAGATAAGTTCAGGCAAAATCAAAGTTAGGTGATGTTGCAGGTAGCACAAGTGCCAGTTGAGAGGGTGAGGTTGCTAATGAGCTCTGCTGCAGAGGCCTCATAGGAATTTGGTGCCTCAATGTCATCGACTTGATGTAGAGTTTTGTGGTCAACATCTAAAGCATGCTTGAAGGCCCAAACTTAATGTAGCATTTTCCGCCTTCTCTTCTTCCTCAGTGCGTCATTGTAGTTGGTAGCAATGACTACGCCAAGTTGATGGTGAGGTTGTGCAACATGTAGCAGCCCACTATGAAACTTGGCATACACACTACTAGTAATTGCAGGATTTGTCCAGAACAATCCAGGCAGAAGACATGTTGCTTAAACATTCTCTCAACCTCTTCCTGTCACATTTAGCATGGCAGCAAAATATGCATGCTGACCACACGTAGGCGGGTTATGCATTGGAGCCATGATTTATATTGTCAAAGGATAGCTTGTGTTGTCCAGAAGTCATCCTCTTGTTTGGCATGGTGATTCAGATCACACAATGGTCTGCAGCAGAATGAATGCACTATGTATACTTGCAAACGAGCTAGATGTTGAAGGAAAGGAATCCATTTCAGTAATGGTACATAGAGTTGACAATCAGTGTCCGTAAAGTTATAGGCATGCAGTCAGTGGCATCCTGCCCAAAAGGAGTCCTGTAGTTTTTGTGGAGCTATGTGCTCACCGTGCCTACTTCTCTCTGGCAAGAGAAAGTGAAATGTTTTCAGCTGTCGTGGAACACAAACACTGCAGCTCGGAAGGAGCCAAATTCATAAAGGTTCATTTACATGATCATGTTAATTGCTCTGGCATTGCTGTCTTTGCCTTGTTGTGAAGCTGTAGTTGTGGTTGCCACAAGTGGCTGATGTTAGTGAGGTGGAAACATCTGACAATGTTTCATACTAAGATTCAGTTCAGAGAATTGCTCCCTCTATAACCCAGACATTTATAGTCTCCTGCTGACAGCTCTTCACAGCATCAACCTGTAGAAATTGACCAGCAACTAACCTGAAAGTAATTGATGATCCCTTTTAATCATATTCAGGTGAGGCTTTCTTCTGTTACTGAATGAATGCTTAGCAGTACCTATTTATGAGATGTCTGCAGCTGGAGTGTTGAACATCAAACCAGTGTTACATTGTTGAGGCTAAACAGCAATGAGCATTGAATAAAAGGCGCGACTGGGCCAAATTTTACAACCAATCTGCTTTAGTCCCACCATTATAATTTGCGAATATGAATTCCATAAATCTTGTAGTTTATGAGTTGATATTTGGCAAATGACAATGAAAAGCTGCTTTTTTTTGGTAAAAATCCAATTGGTTCAGTTAAATCATGAATGGAGCTACTGCTCCTAAAGTGTTGATTGAAGTGTTTATTTTTTGTATAATATTTTGGTTGTGCTTGGCAGCAGTGAGAATGAGTTCTCCTGGATTGTCATCTTTCTCACTGATTCCTACAATCGTAGAAACCATAGAAATTTTACAGTGCAGAAGGAGGCCATTCAGCCCATTGAGTCGGTACTGACAACAATCTCACCCATCCCAAGCCCTATCACACAACCCTACATATTTACCCTACTGATCCCTGTAACCTACACGTCCTGGGACACAATGGGCAATTTATTGTGGCCAATCAACCTAATGCACACATCTTTAGAGAATTCTAAAGATTCGCAACCCTTTGTATGAGGACATTGCATAGAATCCCTACAATGCAGAAGGAGGCCATATGGCCCATTGAGTCTGCACTAACAACAATCCCTACCCAAGCCCTATCCGCATAACACAACATATTTATCCTTCTAATCCCTCCAACCTACGGTTCCAGGACACTTAAGGGGCAATTTAGCATAGCCAATGCATCTAACCCGCACATCTTTTGGACTATGAGACAAAATCAGAGCACCCAGAGGAAACCCACGCAGACACTGGGAGAATTTGTAAATTCCACATAATAGGAATCGAACTCGGATCCATGGTGCTGAGATGCAGTAGTGCTAATGACTGCCATCGTGCCATCCCAAGTACATTGTTTCCAGTGTGTTATGAAAATTTTGAATAGTCAAATTGGAAAAATTTATAAGCTCTTCACAGAATGGCCACATGCAGGGTTTCAAGGAAGAGTGCCAATCCATGCTTACAAACATGAGAGTAAAAAAATCAGCCACTTTAATGCAAAGTGCCAGAGAGAATATGGGTCTCTATTCTTAGTCCTTGGGCATTTCTGTTGTTTTAGTTCATTGTGCTGCTGACAACAAAAATACAACGATTCTGAATCAAATTTGGGTAATTGTAGAGCAGACAACTTTATTGCGCAGCTCATATGAGAGTAGCAAATTTTTTAGTGATACTTGTGAATAATTCAAGACTCATTTAATTCCACAGTGACGTTATATTAAAATCCCATATTTTCATTTTGAAGCTAGTGGACCTAGCCCTTTTGGTGAAGCAAGATATGGCTGCAAAAACAGGAGATCCATTTAATAATGCCAGATCTGTGACACTTGCACATCACAATGTTGCATTACCTGAGGTAAGTACTTTAAACTTACTCAACCTTTTAATAGAAGGGAATTTACTTTCTGCATTCCTCACAAAAGCATCAATTTCATGTTTTCTCCACCTGCACCCCAGAACAAGCTGCATGCTAATTC
Source organism: Sphyrna mokarran (assembly GCA_024679065.1). Taxonomy (NCBI): domain Eukaryota; kingdom Metazoa; phylum Chordata; class Chondrichthyes; order Carcharhiniformes; family Carcharhinidae; genus Sphyrna; species Sphyrna mokarran. The sequence continues at coordinate 73,735,016 of JAGIQG010000005.1, forward strand.
TTTTTATCTTTTTAGTTGAACATATATGTTTTCCAGTTTAGACAATGTCATAATACTCCATGCTCAGCTTCCACAGGCAAGGTTATAATTTTTTTGAATAGAAATTCACTTTGTGTGAAATGTCTGAACAACGAGCCCCTTAGCTGTTATCTACCAGAAATAATGCAGAATGCATCGACTAATATGCAATGTCTTTGAATTTGCTGAAAAAGTCACACAATTGGATCATTGAGTTCTGGCTAAACTGCCAATCAATTTATTTGCAAAAATTGTACAGAAAAAAAATCAATCAGTCAACTGTGATTACACACAGAGGAGCAGGAATAAGCAATTTGGCTTTATGTTCCAAATTTAATTTCGACATGTGTTTAAGGAGAAATGTGATTTAAAACTACTGTCTTTAAGTTCCAAAAGATTTTCACTAGTTATAAGTTGCGAAATGTGATGACCCTTTTCTCCAACTGTTGCCTACCCATTCAGTATCTTGGCCAGGGAAGGTGGTGCAGCAGTAAGGATAATGGTCACTAATGCAGTGTAGAGTCAAACTACATTAGTAATCAAAGAAGAAACCTTCAGTATTCTGTGATCTTTGAATTTGGGCTTGTGAAAGAGCTCCACTGCCTGATGAAATACCTGCGATATTTCAAATTTTGTCTTGTCACTATTTTAATATTGAAGCCATTTAGTTATCCTGATAGGACAAACTTTAATTGCTCTGTTGAATGACAATATGCATTGTTAATTTTATGTTAATTGTGTTACCAAGTTTAAGGATATATAAGTGATGGTTATTGATTGATTAAGTACCTTGAACATGTATAAAGAAAGACCAACACTTTGTTTTAGTTTTAGTGTCCCATCAGGACTGTGGCCCTGTCATTATTATTGAATGTATTGAATTTTTTTGTTCCAATCAAACAAATTTGAAGAATTATAGGACACTGGCTGTTGCTTCAAGAGGAGGCAGACATTTGTAATGTTGCATTCTGTAAATTAATCAAGTATTAAAAAAAGATTGGTGTTTAGTTTCCTACTTCACCAAATGGCTTTGAATTGAGTTAACATCCAGGTCTTTAATTTCCTGGTCCACTGAACAAGAATATTTTAAATCACCCCTTAATTTTACATAGATAATGCAATGAGATTCAATTTAATTTATTTAATCTCTTGAATAATTGTTTATTTCATGTCTTTATCTTTTCTCCTTATCCTGATGGCAGGAGGAAACACAAATTTATCAGAACTTCACAATATCTACTCAAGTTACGCTGAATATTGTGGTTATCATTAGATACTTGACTTCTGATTTTTCTACCAAACAAATCTTTTTGTCATTATAATGAATGGTTTAACAGAGCAAAGTAGTTTGAATTTTCCTCTTAAACTGTTCAGATGTCCACTGAAAGTATAATTCTACCAGAAACCTTAGAGGGAAAAATTGTATTTTGAGAAGAAATTAAATGTAGCTCTGGGGATCGCAAGAGATCGGGGGGGAGAGGGAAATCTGAATACTTAATTCGATGATTAGCCATGACCAAAATGAATGGTGAAGCAAGTTCAAAGGGCAGAATGTTCTACTCCTGATTGTAGTTTCTTCATGAGAAATCAACTATGTGGTCAAATAATGAGCACAAACTTTGAATTCTAGTTTTGAAAATCACTTCTAACTGGCATTTACAGATAGGCTTCTCCATCAGAACAAATCTCTCCCTCAGGACATAATAAAAGGGGAAAATGACCTAGACACTTTCCTCATCTCCTAGCAATATAACAAAATAGGTAAAATTAGCTGTGTCCATGTTGGAGCCCTGGTGATGATTGAATGTGAACATGACATGAACTTGGCTATTTTGTTATCATATTTCTCATTATGTACATTTACTCAATAATTGAATTGATGATGGTTAATGCAGTCTCATTTCCCAAAATAGTTATAATATCTGAACAGGAAAGAAATAACAAGACTTTTAAGGTTGCTAATCAACTAATTAACCAGTCTCCCATCCATTGACTCTGTCTATAAATCTCGTTGCTTCGCCAAAGCAGCCAGCATAATCAAGGACACCAAGCACCCCGACGTTCTCTCTTCCACCTTCTTCTGTCGGGAAAAAGATACGAAAGTCTGAGGTCACATACTTATTGATTCAAGAACAGCTTCTTCCCTGCTGCTGTCAGATTTTTGAATGGAATTACCTTGCATTAAATTGATCTTTCCTGATTATGATTATGATTGTGACACTACATTCTGTACTCTCGCATTTCCTTCTCTTTGATAGTATGCTTTGCCTGTATAGCATGGAAGAAACAATACTTTTCATTGTATGTTAATACATGTGACAATAATAAATCAACATATGGTTGCAAAATATGTCTCCCATAAAATGCATGGTTCTTCAGATTTGGAATGGTATCTTATTATAAAGACAAGTGTGGTATTTCAGTCTCTCAACAAAATGACTTTGTTCTTTTAGGTACAATTTCAAGCTCAATCTGCAAGTTTGAAGAGTAACCCTGACTCTCCTGAGAACACACCCCCATCAACGCCAACAACCCCTGCATCAGCAGCACAACATCTTGTATCAAAAACACATTCAGGAAATATGGGGAATGGAGGCATGGGGCAAGATTCCAGCAATACTAAAGCCAAAACTCGCAAGAGAAAAAAGGTTGGTAAATACTGTTTACTCAGTGAAGCAGCTGTCTTATGTACTCTGTACTATTGTACTGTGCTATACAGAAATCTGTTTTAGTTTTAAATTTAGTCCTTTGGTGAAATATTATTAATTTATTAGAACAGTGCATTTACTAAGTTGATGAAAAACAAATGTTGAATTTGGGGATAACTTTGGCTTATCTAACTGAATCTTGACATGCTCTATGGTTTTTTCAGAAAATACATATCTGTTATCTGACCCTTAGTCTGAATTTCAAGTTTCAATATGCCACAAATTGGGAATTTCACTATTCCCACTTCGAATAATTCAGTATTTGTGTTTATTGCCTTTGATGTTGTTTTATTCCAAAAGTTGCCTCCTCTTGCAACTGAACACATTTGCCAGAATTCTATCACCCCATCCCCACGGAATCAGAGCAGATGAGCGGGAGACAATGGAAATGTCTGTTGATCTCGGGCAGGAATTTCCATTTCCGGGTTGAGCGAGGCCATTAAATTCCATGCCTTGAATTGAAATTGGACTTGGACAATAGGGCAAGAAGCAACTGGGTGTAAAAACACCATTGATTGGCTATTGTTTATCCTCCACTCCCATCACTTCCATCAGATTTAACCATTTATCTCATTATAAAGCAGGAAGGGCTTTTTCATATAATGTTGTTTTGACCAGTCCAGTATTAAATACTAGTTTAAGTCAAATATTAATGTGGTTAATTAAGTAGTTGCGAATAGTTTGGTATCTTTTGCTTGGAGGATGTTGGAGTTTCAAATTTCAGAACTAATGTGCAGTATCCCAACATTAATGTCAATTTAACAAGCTCCAATTCTTCTAAGCTGCCATGAATGATAATGGAAGGTGCCAACTTTGTGGATGGGTGAATTGAACTAATGGAATATTCTATGCTGCAAGAAGTTCATTGCTTGCCAGGCAATCTCAAATCAAAAATCCCAACAGCTCTAAGTTGTCCAGGGTATCCTTTGCTATCCTTTGAACGAAACAAGAAATCTAATGCAATACTGTTCACTTGCCTGGATGAGTACAGCTCCAATAACATTCAGGAAGCTTGACACTATCCAAGACAAAGCAGCTCATTTGATTACTACTTCTTACACAAACATTCAACGCTTTCACCACAATGATCAGTGGTAGTCGCATGTAGCAACATCTATAAAATGCACTGCAAGAAAGCACCAATGTTTCTTGTGCAGCACCTTCCACAACCACTACCACCTTGAAGAAAAAGAACAGTAGATACCTGGGAGCACCACCATCTATAGGTTCCCTCCAAGGTACTCAACATCCTGGCTTTGAAGTATATCATGATCAGCGTTGGACTGGGGTAGGCATAGTAAGTAGTCTCACAACACTAGGGTTAACAGTAGGGTACTCACCTGATGAAGGAGTGGTGCTCCGAAAGCTTGTGCTATCAAATAAACCTATCGGACTTTAACCTGTGAGACTACTTGAAATATATTGCAATTTCTTCATTGTCAATGGATCAAAATCCCGAAATTCCTTCCTGAACAGCATTGTGGGTGTACCTACTCCTCCGAGACTGCTGTGGTTCAAGAAGGCAGTTCACCATCACCTTCTCAAGAGCAACTAGGGATTGGCCATAAATGTTGATCTAGCCAGTGATCTCTATCCCATAAATGAATACAATTCAAACAAAGAGCTGAATTTTGCATTTACCTGAAGTGCACACGTGCATTATTCCTCAAAGATAAGTGAGTAATGTTCAAGAGTGGGAACCAAGGCTGTTCATATTTCCTTCTTAGCCCAGCAGTCCCAATCCATCATGGTACCTCGTCCTGTCTGAAATCAGTTAATTCAGCTCATGGAAAGTAGACTTCAGAGTCTTTTGCTTAACATTGTTTAGTTAACTGAGCTGTCAGGAAAGAAACTGCTAATCTTATTTAATGCTGACAAGGGAAATGTTTTTCAATTTTTTTGTATGTTACCGTTGTGATATGTGCAGTCTTTTTGTAAGGACACATACAGGCAAATATACTCCCTGCTTTGCCTCATGTTCTGCATTAATTTTCACGTAGCTCCAAAATAACATCTTTTCTGTGCCATGGTGAACATTATTTTTATTTCACACCTCAGCCGTCCCTATACCTTCTGAGTGAGTCTAGCAATTTCAGAACTAGTTTGCACTCACTGCAGACCTATGCTGACTAAGAATTGGAACAATGGTCCTTTCAGATAGAATTCTTACAATTGCTCAGGAAAAAATAAATGTATCTTGTAGCTGCTTCCATATTTGTGCAGCTAAATTTTATTAAGCTGAAATGTTGGGATTTGGCCTGTTGACAAGAACACTTGGGAATTGAACTAAATAGTGCTAATGTAAAAGCTGATTCAATGTGGCAAAATGCACACTTGGATCCCAAAGTTGAAGAGCAGTGTGCTTATTTTACTGTGCCACTCAGTACTCTTTTCAAGTCATTAGAGTTTAACAAACATCAGACACAAGATTCTTTCTATGGATTGTCTATACCACTTAATGTTTGTTAGTGCAATTCCTTTTGGTTTCAAGTTTCTCTGAAATTATCATTACACAAGATATGCTGAACCCCATTTTAAACAACCAGTTAGAGTCATAGAAGTTTACAGCATGGAAACAGGCCCAATTTGTCCATGTCATCCTTTTTTTGAAACCCATAAGCTAATCCCAATTGCCGCATTTGGCCCATTTGCCTTTATACCCATCTTACCCATGTAACTATCTAAATGCTTTTTAAAAGACAAAATTGTACCTATCTCTACTACTGCCTCTGGCAGCTTGTTCCAGATTCTCACCATCCTCTGTGAAAAAATTATCCTTCTGGACCCTTTTGTATCTCTCCCCTCTCACTTTAAACCTTTGCCCTCTAGTTGTAGATTCTTCTACCTTTGGGAAAAGATATTGACTATCTAGCTGATCTGTGCTCCTCGTAATGTTATAGAACTCTATAAAATTACTCCCCAGCCTTCTATGCTACAGAGAAAAAAGTCCCAGTCTATTCAGCTTCTCTTTGTAACTCAAACTATCAAGTCCCAGTAGCATTCTAGTGAATCATTTCTGTGCTCTTTCTAGTTTAATATTGTCCTTTCTATAATATGGTAACAGAACTGTGCAGTATTCCAAGTGTGGCCTTACTAATATCTTACACAACTTCAACAAAACGTTGCAACTCCTGTATTCAGTGTTTTGACCAATGAAACCAAGCATGTTGAATGCCATCTTCACCACCCTGTCCACTTGTGACACCACTTTTAAGAAGCTATGAATCTGTACCCCTAGATATCTTTGTTCTGTAACTCTCCCCAGTGCCCTAGCATTAACTGAGTAAGTCCTACTGGTTCAACCTTCCAAAATGCATCACCTGCATTTGTTTAAATTAAACTCCATCTGGCCACTGGCCCAATTAATCAAGATCTCGTTACAATTGGAGATAACTTTCTTTACTATTAACTATGCCACCAATCTTGGCATTATCTGCAAACTTATTAACCATCTAATTCTCATCCAAATCATTCATATAAATGACAAATAACAGTGGACCCAGCACTGATCCCTGAGGCACACCACTGGTCATAGGCCTCCAGCTTGAAAAGCAACCCTCTACAACCACCCTCTGGCTTCTGTCAAGAAGCCAATTTGGTATCAATTTTGATACCTCAGCTTGGATCCCATGAGATTTAATCTTTTGCAAAAACCTACCATGTGGTACCTTGTCAAAGGCCTTGCTAAAGTCCATGTAGACAACATCAACTGCACTGCCCTCATCTATCTTTTGGTTATCCCTTCAAAAAACCTAATCAAATTTATGAACATGATTTTCCACTCATAATGCCATGCTGATTGTCCCTAATCGTTCCTTGCATCTCTAAATGCCTGAAGGTCCTGTCTCTCAAAATACTTCCAACAACGTACCCACCAAAGATGTAAAGCTACTGGCCTGTAGTTCCCAGGCTTTTCCCTGCAGCCCTTTTTAAGCAAAGGCACAACATTTGCCACTCTCCAATCTTCAGGCACCTCACCTGTCACTATTGATGATTCAAATATCTCTTCTAGGGGACCCACAGTTTCCTCCCTAGCTTCCCACAATGTCCTGGATACATTTCATCAGGTCACAGGAACTTATTTACCTTGATGTGCTTTAAGACTTTGAGCATCTCTCTTTAAAATGTACATTCCTCAAGACGTTACTATTTATTTTTCCAAGTTCCCTAACACCCATGCTTTCCTCAACAGTAAATACTGATGAGAAATATTCATTTAGGATCTCACTCATCTCTTGTGGATCCACACATAGATGATCTTGTTGATCCTTAAGAGGTCCTACTCTCTCCCTTGTTACTCTTTTACCCTTTATGTATTTGTAGAAGCTCTTTGGATTCTCCTTTGCTTTATCTGTCAAAACAATCTCTTGTCTCTTTTTTGCCCTCCTGATTCCTCTCTTAACCCTACTTCTATACCCTCCATACTCTTGAAGGGATTCATTTGATCCCAGCTGCCTTTGCATGTCATGTGCCTCCTGCTTCTTGACCAGGGCCTCAATATCCCAAATCATCCAGGTTTCTCTACTTCTGCCAGCCTTGCCCTTCACTCTAAGAGGAATGTGCATACTCTAAAACTTGGTTAAGACAGCCCCAATTAATTTTTGAAAATTCCTGCTTGATACCTTCAAAATTGGCCTTGCCCTAATTTAGAATTTTAACTTTTGGGACAGACCTATCATTCTCCATAGCCATCTTAAAATTAATAGAATTATAATCACTGGTCCTGAAGTGATCCCTCACAAACATTATGCCACTTGCCCTTCCTTATTTCCAAAGAGGAGGTCAAGTTTTGCCCCTTCTCTAGTTGGGCCATCCACATGTTGAATGAGAAATTTCTCCTGAATACACTCAACAAATTTTTCTCCATCCAACCCTCTAATACTATGGCTGTCCCATTCAATGTTGGGAAAGTTAAAATCTCCTACTATTATCACCTTATTTTATTGGAGCTTTCTGTAATCTCTTTTCATATTTGCTCCTCAATTTCCCACTGACTATTTGGGGACCTATAGTACAACGCTATCAAAATGATTTCCCCTTTCTTATTTCTCAATTCTACTCTTTGGCTGAACCCTCGGATATATTCCGTCTCAGTACTGCCGTGATGTTTTTCCTAATCAAAAGTGCAATTCCTCCTACTGTCCCTTCTATTCTATGTTTCCTATAGCATCTGTACCTTGAAACACTGAGCTGCCAATTCTGTCCCTCCCTTAGCCATGTTTCAGTAACTAATTGTTATAATATCCCAGTTCCACATACCTATCCATGCCCTGAGTTCATCTGCTTTGCCAGTCAGGCCCCTTGCATTGAAATAATGCATTTTAAAGTGGACTTCTGTTGCTCTCTGTCTTGCTTTTGCCTGATCTGTCTGGTATTAGGATTACTGACACTGCCTTTATTATTTAATGTGCTCTCTTTAACTTCTGTGCTGTCTTCAACCTTCCCTTGTGTCTCCCTACTGTTTTGGATTCCTCCCCCCCATTTGGAAGAATGTGCAGAATCCACATTGACAGTGACCCAAGCTGGGAATCGAACTTAGGCCCCTAGAGCTGTGAGGCAGCAGTGCTAACCACTATTCCCTCCCATATGGGAGGATTCCCAGCACATTTGCTCACATATTGTTGGTACTGATGTGATAACGACTTCTGGTTGCTCACCCTCCCTCTTAAGAATATCCTGCAATCACTCAGAGATGTCCTGGATCCCAGCACCAGGGAGGCAACTCACCATCCTGGAGTCTCGATTGTGGCCACAGAAACATCTGTCTGTGCCTCAAATAGTGAATCCCTTATCACTACTACTCACTTGCTCTTTGTCCCACTCTGCTCTACAGCAGGAGCAGTTTCAACATGTATATTAATATTTGACTAGGTACATTTGCTAATTCAAGTCAAATCTACCATATGAAAATCTTCTTATTTGTGTTGATTTCTTGACAGCCCTCAGGAAATTATCTGAGCTCTCTTGCCTTTTTTTAAAGTCCAGGGCATCAGAAAATCATTTTATCTTAAATATTTAACAAAGATCTTCAGATTTAATTAATAAGGTATAATATAAGAGTTCTCTGCATATCTTACCTAGATGTTTGATAGCTTTTATCCACTCTGTTGTAGGTGTTTTGGAATGGTATTAACTGAGATGGAAGTAGCTCAGCTATCCATCTGTCACCTGAGTTGTGAGGAGAACAGAAAAGTTAAAACAAAAGGGAAAAGAAAGAAATACTAACCTGGGCAGAAATAAACCTTAAGACGTTTCTATTTTTTATCAAATTGCTTATTTTTTCCTAAAAATATTGTATTTTGTTTTGAAAAAGATGAAAAAATGGAGGGGTAAACATTAGCTGTATTACAATTATCATTTAAAGTTTATTTTCATTAGTTTTGCAAGGCTAATTAACACTGCAGTGAAGTTACTATAAAAATCCTCTAGTTGTCACACTCTGGCGCCTGTTCATGTGCATTGGTCATGCCAAATTCTACCTCAGTGTACCTAATCAGCATGTCTTTTGGACTGTGGGGGAAAAAGGAAGCACCTGGAAGAAACCCACACAGGCACAGGGAGAATGCAAACCCCACATAGACAGTGAATCAAATCTGGAATAGAACCTGGGTCGCTGCCATTGTGAGGCAGCAGTGCTAACCACTGTGCCATCATGATACCCACAATGTGAGTAAAAGTTTGTATTCCAAAGAAATTCATCCAGCTTACCATACCATGGTCTGGTGTTATTTTAAACTTTGGTCTTGGCAAATCAGGTCATAATAATTCTAAGATTTTAAGGCAATGATATCAACTTTGGATTTCAGGATAGACAGAAATTTTCACTCAAGTTTCAACTGTTGAATTAGTTCCCTCCTCAGTATCATTGTTTTTTTGCATTTGTTCAAATCTTATTGCATGGTAAATTTATTTCTGCTTGTTGCAGGATTTATTTGCCTTGCAGCCTATCAGAGCCTCTGTTAGCATGCATCCAGCAACTTAATTTCAGGGTCATTGTTTTCAAACTACACACAACTTTACTTGTTAAGATTATGGCCTTTGAAATGAATTTGGCTTTCATTTGCACTCTTGTTCAAACATTTTTGCCCCTAGGAGGCTGAGTTCCCAGATTATGGTAAATCATTATAATGTTTCAATGTTATATTGTCTAACCTGTAAGGTGTAATTTAGAGGATCTTGCAATGAAACTGAGCGACCCCCCAATCAGACAACACTTTGAGGAATGTATCTACTTATGGTCACAGAAGCGCAAGAGAGATATTTAAGCCTTGAAGATGTGCAGACAAGTATCACATGGCTGATTCCTAGTGTCCAAGGATTGAATTGTGGAAAAAAAAGGCTGGAGAGTCTTGGCTCTCTCAGGTTTGAAAACTAAGAGAGAATCTCATAAAGATGCCCACAATAAAATAAAACTACATTTAGACTACTAAAATTGAATTAATATCTCACTGTGGCTCAGAAGAGAGTATATTTAATTGCTCAAAGCCAAATGTAGTACTTATGCGAGGAAGCTGTTCTTCACATTTGTGCTGAAGATGTGAAATCGATTTTTGTATCAGACAGACAAGGCAAAAACTCTGAAATTATCATTTAATTTGATTCCATGATGGGTGTTGTTTTGATCTGTATGGATGAGCTGAATGACATTCCTCAGCTGCATATAATTTGTGTGCATGATTCAGTTTTCAGTAAGCAGGCACGGTGGGCGGCACAGTGGTTAGCAGCACTGCCTCACTGTGCCAAGGTCCCAGGTTCAATTCTGGCCTCAGGTCACTGTCTATGTAAAGTTTGCACTCTCTCTCCATGTCTGCATGCGTTTCCTCTGGATGCTCCAGTTGTCTCTCTCAGTCCAAAGATATGCGGGTTAGGTTGATTGACCGTGTTAAATTGACCCTAGTATCAGGGGGGATGAGCAAGATAAAGGTGTGGGGATATAGGAATATGGCCTGGGTGGGATTGTGGTCAGTATAGACTTGATGGGCTGAATGGCCTCCTTCTCTACTTTAGGGATTTGATGAAGCAAAAAGACAGTCTTCTTGAAGTTGTCTCTGCTTTAGCTATGGCCCTAATGCTATAACTCTGGTCCTCCAACAACAAAGATTGGGATAGTGAATGCTCTTTGCTTCTGAGACATCTTACGTTTACTCACCTTTCTATCATCTCAATAGGATAATTCTGAAATGCAGGTGCTCATCTAATCTTTTGGATTATATCAATAGTTAGGTAGTGTGTTTTAATCAAGGAAGATTTTCTTTAAATCGTCAAAAATTGCAATGTTAACTTCCAGTTGTAAATGAAATAGATGACCAATTAAAATCTTTCATCAAAACATTTGAAAGTAACTACACGCTCCTCGACCAACCTGTATAAACTTGTGGCATCAGTGTTGGCCTGAGTAGAGCATTGCCAACATGGAATCTGTTTCAGGCATTGGTTTGTGGTATTACAAGAATTAAATAAAAACAAAAATAAAGGAAGTAGCAGGATAAATTTGGATAGGAGAATGTTTCAGTAGTTGTGATTAAGCCTATAACTAGCAAGGTAAATATTAGCATTTGTCCTTCAAAACTGATTGTCCTTCCAAATACATTTATATAAAGGGTGTACCTTAATGTAGGATTGCTCCAAACTAAATATTCAGATTGTAACCATCTCAAATGCTTAAAAATGCCTGATGCAATAATTGTGTAACTGATTGCTAACTCTTTGGATATTTTTAGAGAAAATAGGAAAGAACTGGATATAAGAAGCATAAGAAAAAAAGGATAAATTTGCACAAATCAATTACTTTCTATAAAGCTTAAGAAAGCTAATTCTGTACTATTTCTGTCCAACCAAAGATATGTACACAACTGTTAAGGTTCCAGAACAGTCCTTTAGCAAGACTGACTGTGTGGTTGATTTTGTGGTTCTGTGGCATTCCATTGCTCCGCACAAGTTAACCACAATATATTGATACTGCCTCTTGAGAAAAGTTGTGATGCATACTGGAAAAATCTTTCTTTCTAAGCAAATTGTGTCTAAACAAAAACAGCTCTATTAGGGAAATAACAAGTTTACTACCTGAGTTAAATAAAAAACTTCTGAGAAAACAGAAGCGTGTGCGGGCTTTCTTGACTATAGTGTCAGCACAGGGGGACCGAAACAGGTTGCTCGTGATCTGGGTACCTGAAAACTTGAAGTTCTTGACCATTCCTACTTCGACCCCATTGATGTAGACAGGGGCATGTTCTCCACAACGCTTCCTAAAGTCAAGACGATCTCATTTGTTTTATTGATATTGAGGGAGAGATTATTATTGTGCCAGTTCACCAAATTCTCAACTTGATTCTCGTACTCTGTCTCGTTATTGTTTGAGATCTGACCCACTGTGGTGGTGTCTTGAGTAAACATGAAAATCAAGTTGGAGAGAAATTTGGCCACGCAGTCAGAAGTGTATAAGGAGTATACTAGAGGGCTGAGGACACAGCCTTATGGGGACACCGGTGTTGAGGATGATCTGGAGGAGGTGTTATTGCCTTTCCTCACTGATTGTGGTCTGAGTGTTAGGAAGTTCAGGATCCAGTTGCAGAGGGAGATGCCAAGGCCCAGGCCAGGAATTTGGAGATTTCCATTTGATAATTTTTGATGCAAGTGTCCTTCCAAATGAAACAGCTTTTTTTTCAATTTAGCATACTGTCTTCACTACTCACAATGCGATCTCCTCTACATTGGAAAGATCAAAGGCAGTTTGGTTAAAGCTCCTGGGTAAAGCTGCAGAAAAGCTTCACTCAATCTATAACCGTAACCCCACCTTCCTGTCGCCTATCATTTTAATTCTGCAGCTTGCTGTCACATTGATCTTTCTGTTCTCAGCCTTTGATAGTATTCCAATGAAGCTTGACACAAACTCGAGGAAAAGTACTTCACCTTTGGAATCTTCCAGATGCAATATTGAGTTCAACAGTTACAGACCTCTGCTCCCATTTTGTTTTCTTTTTCTTTTCACATTTTGGTTTGAACTCATTTTTCTTGTGTTTTTCCTTTCAGGTAGTAGCTATTCGTCATTTTGCCATTCACAGCTCTTCTAGGCATCTCTTTCATTTCTTTACTTGTACAGTTACCACTCCTTTTAATCTTATATCGCTAACTCTTTAACTGTTTAACCCCTCTTTCACCCTATCGCAGACATTCCTTTTGTTCTTTTTCTGACCTTTCCCACCCTTCAGTTGCTTAAAACCTATTACATTCCTAACTTCCTAGTTCTGACAAATGTAGGAAACTAAAATATTGGATACATTTTCCGGTCCCGCCTGCTGCAGGAATTGTGGTGGGTGGTAGGGAAACTTTGATGGATCATTAAGCGATCTGTTGGCCTCAGGCAGGAATTTCCGGCCACGTAATGAGTAGACAATCCTGCCCGTTGATTCGGTTTTTCTCTCCACAGATGCTGAGTATTTCCAGCATTTTCTGTTTTTACTTTAAATTTCCAGCAAGCGCATTATTTTGTGTTGGTATTTAAGCATTCTGATTTGTGTATTTACCAAAGGTTAATTTTAGGACTGCAATACAAATGTTTATTTTATATTGACTTTATGGATAATCTTCTATCTTGTTTGTTCTGCTCTGCAGTATCACTGCAGTATAACCCAGACATTATTGGGTAACTTGCTAGGTGTGATCAGGCTTACATGGAAGAGAGAAGGCTCCTTTCTTTGGTTCTGCAGGTGTGGAACTCTCCAAACTGCTCAGTGATTTACAGCAGACCACCAACTCTTTCTGGATGTCTCTCCCTAGGTTTAAGTTCTTGTTTGCTTCTCCTGTAGTTTCCAGATGGATCTTGCAGAAATAAGTTTCAAGAAGGCTTTGGCATTTTTTTTTAAAGGTTAAATGTTCTACCCACATTTCTACAGTGATGTTAGTTCTGTGCTCTGGGGTGCATGTTTCCTGCAAGCAAGCAGGAACTATAATGAAAAAGGCTTTTAGAAATGAGTGTGTTTTGGGCATGTGATGACTGACCAATGATTTACAATGTGACGCACTTAACGGTTTGCTCATTATTAACAAAGTAGCTACCACTGTGACCTGTGGTCAAAACCATTAATGTAAAATAGCCATACAGGGTCCCTTGGTATTTCCCTGTGCATGATCAATGTCAGTAGCTCCCTTTGTTATCAGGAAATTCTGGAGATGGGGTCACCTGAAGCTTTGTTGCCCCTGCTATTTTGGGCTAATTCCTAACAATGGCAGGTCCAACACTCCAGAACTCTGTGGTCATTGTAACTCTCTTTAAGAAGTGGCACAGTGGTCAGCACTGCTGCCTCTCAGAGCCAGGGACCAGGTTCAATTCTGGCTTCGGGTCACTGTCTGTGTGGAATTTGTACATTCTCTGGGTTCTCTAGTTCCTTTCGACAGTTCAAAAATGTGAGGGTTAGGTTGATTTGCCATGCTAAATTGACTTTAGTGTCGGGGGGTTAGCAGAGGATTAGTAAATATGTGGGGTTGTGGGAATAGGCGTGGGTGGGAATGTGATCAGTGTAGACTCGATGGTCCAAATGGCCACTTTCTGCACTGTAGAGATTATATGATTTTATTCTTTGATTCTAACCTTCTAGGAGCTTTTGTAGTTCTTGCAGTTTCAAAGATCAGATGATCTGTGACAGCCATTTTTAAAAGTCCAACCATATCCATTTTTAAAAACAAAGTGCAGTGCAGTTTTTAACTATTTATAGAGCTGGGACCTCTATAAGAGGGATGGTCTGCACCTGAACCAGAAGAGAACTAATATTTTGGGGGGAAAATTTGCCGGTGCTATTCGGTTGGTGGGGGGGGGTGGTTTAAACTGATTCAGAGGGGAGGTAGGGCCCTGAGTAGCTCAAATGTACAGGAGAATGGGAATATCGAGGTCATGGATAAGGTTTCTGGGTCTCAGCAGGGTACAGGTAGCTGGGAGGGTGGTTTGAAGTGTGTATACTTCAATGCGAGGAGCATACGCAATAAGGTGGGCGAACTTGCAGCCTGGATAGGTACCTGGGACTTTGATGTTATGGCCATTTCAGAGACATGGATAGAGCAGGGACAAGAATGGATGTTGCAGGTTCCGGGGTACAGATGTTTCAGTCGGACCAGAGTAGGTGGTAGAAGAGGGGGAGGTGTGGCATTGTTAATCAAAGACTGTATTATGGTGGCAGAAAGGACATTTGATATGGACCTGTCTATTGAGGTAGTTTGGGCTGAGATTAGAAACAGGAGAGGAGATGTCACCCTTTTGAGAGTTTTTTATAGGCCTCCAAAAAGTTCCAGGGATGTGGAGGAAAAGATTGCAAGGATGATTCTGGACAGAAGTGAAAGTAACACGGTAGTTGTTATAGGGGCTTTAACTTTGCAAATATTGATTGGAAAAGTTATAATTCAAGCACATTAGAGGGGTCAGTTTTTGTACAATGTGTGCAGGAGGGTTTTATGACTCAGTATGTAGATAAGCCAACAAGAGGTGAGGCTACATTGGATTTGGTTCTGGGTTATGAACCAGACCAGGTGTTAGACTTGGATGTAGGTGAGCACTTTGGTGATAGTGACCACAATTCGGTTACATTTACCTTAGTGATGGAAAGGGATAGACATATACCAAAGGGAAGATGTTACAGCTGGGGGAAAGGTAATTATGAGGCTATTAGGCGAGAGTTAGGATACATAGAGTGGAGTAGGAAACTGCAGGGGCTGGGAACATCTGAAATGTGGAACTTATTCAAGGAACAGCTACTGCGAGTCTTTGATAAATATGTACCTGTCAGGCAGGAAGGAAGTGGTAGAGCCAGGGAACTGTGGTGTACTAAGGAAGTTAGTTCAGTAGTGAAGAGGAAAAAATAAAGATGAGACGTGAAGGCTTGTTTAGGGCACTGGACAGTTATAAATTAGCCAGAAGAGATCTAAAGAGGGAGATAAGAAGAGCTAGAAGAGGACATGAGAAGACTTTGGTGGATAGGATGAAGGAGAACCCTAAAGCTTTTTATAGATGTGTTAAGAATAAAAGATTGGTTAGGTCAAGATTAGGGCCAGTCAAAGACAGTAGTGGGAAGTTGTGCGTGGAGCCTGTAGGGATTGGTGAGGCACTGAATGAATATTTTTCGTCGGTCTTCACGCGGGAAAATGTCAACGGAGTTGGGGAGAATACTGGGATACAGGGTTGTAGACTAGACAGAATAGAGGTACATAAGGAGGAGGTGTTAGCTATTCTTGAGAGTATGAAAGTAAATAAATCCCCTGGGCCAGATGGGATTTATCCCAGGTTACTCCAGGAGGCTAGAGAGGAGATTGCAGAGCCTTTGGCTTTGATCTTCATGTCGTCGTTGGCTACAGGTGTAGTGCCTGAAGACTGGAGGATGGCAAATGTCCCCTTATTTAAGAAGGGGAGTAGAGACCATCCTGCAAATTATAAACTAGTGAGCCTTACATCTGTTGTGGGGAAAGTTTTGGAAAGAATTATAAGGGATAGGATTTATAGTCATTTAGAAAGAAATGAATTGATTAGGAATAGTCAACATGGATTTGTGAAAGGAAGGTCGTGCCTCACAAACCTTGTTGAGTTTTTTGAAAAGGTGACCAAAAAAGTGGATAAGGGTAAGACAGTTGATGTGGTGTATATGGATTTTAGCAAAGTGTTTGATAATGTTCCGCATGGAAGACTACTGCAGAAAATGCAGATGCATGGGATTGAAAGAGATTTAGCAATTTGGATTAGGAATTGGCTAGCTGATAGAAGACAGAGGGTGGTGGTTGATAGGATATATTCAATCTGGAGTTTAGTTACTAGTGGTGTACCTCAGGGATCTGTTTTGGGGCCACTGTTGTTTGTTGTTCTTATAAATGACCTGGATGAGGGTGTAGAGGGATGGGTTAGTAAATTTGCTGACGATACTAAAGTCGGAGGAGTTGTAGACAATGAGGATGGATGTTACAGTTTGCAGAGGGACATAGATAAGTTGCAGAACTGGGCTGAGAAGTGGCAAATGGAGTTTAATGTGGAAAAGTATGAGGTGATTCACTTTGGTAAGAGTAATTTGTGTGCAGAATATAGGGCTAATGGTAGGACTCAGTAGTGTAGATGAGCAGAGAAATCTTGGTGTACAGAGGCATAGATCTCTGAAAGTTGGTACTCAAATTGATAAGGTTGTTAAGAAGGCGTATAGTGTGTTAGCATTTATTGGTAGAGGGATTGAATTTCGGAGCCGAGATGTCATGTTGCAACTGTACAAAACTCTGGTGCGGCCGCACTTAGAATATCATGTATGGTTTTGGTTGCCATGTTATAAGGAAGATGTGGAGGCATTGGAAAGGGTGCAGAGGAGGTTTACCAGGATGTTGCCTGGTATGATGGGTAGGTCTTATGAGGAAAGGCTAAGGGACTTGAAGTTGTTTTCATTAGAGAGAAGAAGGCTAAGAGGTAACTTAATTGTGACATATAAATCATCACAGGGTTAGATAGGGTGGATAGTGAGAGCCTTTTTCCTTGAATGGAGATGGATAACATGAGGGGACATACCTTTAAATTAAGGGGTGGTAGTTATAGGACAGATGCTAGAGGTGGGTTCTTTACTCAGAGGGTAGTAAGGGTGTGGAATGCCCTGCCTGCAGCAGTTGTGGACTCATCAAGTTTAAGGGCGTTCAAATGGTAAGTGGATAGGCATATGGATAGCATTGGAACAGTTTAGGATTGAGGATCATAAAATTGGTTATATTGGTCAGCGCAACATCGAGGGCCAAAGGGCCTGTATTGCACTGTAATGTTTATGTTCTATTTGTAACATTCTGAAGTCTGCCTGCCATGGTATTTCTTGTTAGGAATGTTTCATGCATTCAGATAAATAGCCTTTAATTTTATTTTTCTAACCTAACCTTTGCATGAAACTTATTCACTGATATGCACTATTCCCATTAAAACATTTTCTGTTTCCTCAATTTTAAATTTAGATTTCTATATCCCCTTCACTTGACTTCTTTGATGCCCCAACCCTAATCAGTTTAAAATCCAGTGCACACGCCTGATTATTAGAATGCTGATCCCAGCCTCCTTTAAAAGGAGCCCATCCAAATGGCAAAGCTCCCTCTTTCACCGTCCTGGTTCCAGTGTTTCATAAACCCGAACAATTTCTTTTGTCATAATTCTTTAAACCATTTATTTAAATCTTGAATCTTATTGTTCTTGTCCCAACAAGATGTATATTCTGGTTCCCACCAATGTATCCCTCAAGTCCAAGAGGTACAACCTTGAACAAAACTAGTTTAGTCATCTGTCGCCAGATCTGGCTAGACCAAAACAGTTGTCAGTGGGCCCCAGTCTACTCTGCCAAAGCAACCCAGGAATTCCAGGATCATTAGGGGGAGCAAAGAGTATTTGAGGTTTGTTTCTATCCTACCAACCATCTATTTAAACAGAAAATGCTGGAGAAACTCAGCAGGTTGTCATCCTGACTCGAAATGTTGGTTCTATTCTCTCTCCACAGATGTGATCAGACCTGCTGAGTTTCTCCAGCAATTTCTGTTTTTGTTTCTGATTCTAGCATCTACAGTATTTTGTCTTTAGCCATCTATTTAAATTCCTCTTCCCTGACACTTCCCCTACACACTTTATCACTAAAGTAAATATGCTGTGTTCAGGTGTTTCTACAGATTTCCCCTCTTCCTTTTCCCAAACAAATGAAGTCGCCCCCATCTCTCTCCAGTTTCACTCTCATCTAATGTCATGCTCTCTTCAAACACATTTTATCCTGATGTGCTGTTATTGTTCCTTTGACCTCAATCCTACTAAAGCATTGATCACACATTGCCATTTCTGGCATTTTTGCTAGCTGACATTTTATTACTACTACTCAACCTCCTTGACCTCTCTCTAGCTTTTGATACAGTTGCCAGTGTAATCCTGTTCCAACTCCTCACTTCTGTTAACCAGATCAGTGGGATTGCTCACTCTCGGTTTCAATCTTATTTATGCCTTTTCTCATTCATGATCTCAGGTGGAGTTAAATTGTTTGCTGCTTCTACTTTTGATTTGACTCTGTAATGTAATTCTACATAAGCTTGTGCATCTGTGTAGTGTTGTTTGCTTTCATCCATCTGCTGCCAAATGCTTTATCTATCACCTTGGTCTATCACCCTAAATATTATCAATTCCAATGCCCTCCTTGCCCAACTTCCAAACCTCACCCTTCCTCAGAGTTGGTGCAGACTTGAAGGAACGAATTACCTCCATCTGCGCTGTAGGGGTTCTATGATCTTAAACAAGGCACAAGTGTGATGGAATGTGATGGAATACTCTTCCATTGCCTGGATGCGTGCAGTTCTAACAACATTCAAAAAGCTATCTACTTGATTGTTATCACTTCCACAAACATTCAATTCTCCCACCACCAATGAACAGTGGCAGTAGTGTGTACTATCTACAGATGCACTGCAGAAACTCACCAAGATTCTTTAGGCAACATCTTCCAACCCCATAAACAGCTCGAAGGACAAGGGCACCAGATATCTGAGAATATCACCTGGAGATTCCCCTCCAAGCCACTCACCATCCTGACTTGGAAATATATCTTGTTCTTCACTGTTGCTGGGCAAAAGTCTTGGAACTCCTTTTCTAACAGCATTGTGAGTGTACTTGCACCTCAGTGACTACAGTGCTTCAAAAAGGCAGCTCACTAGCATTTTCTCAGGGGCAATTCGGGATGGATAATAAATGCTGGCCTAGCCAGCAATTCACCCTAAATGAATTTTATTTAAATATGCTGTTGCTCTCTGATTAATACATATCTTTTCACCATTACAAAATACAATCAAAATTATTTTTAGTTTAAGAAAAGCGAGTTGGTAATATTTTCTCAGTGTATCAATGTTCTGTCTGTTCTGGAACTAAATATGTTTGTGCTTGCACCACATTCACTTGTACTATCAAAATTGTGATAATGTTCAGGGTTACTGATTCTTTTTCCACATATAACATTTAGACAATAGGATCAATTAATTTTACTTTAAAAGCAATATAAATTATAATGTACGTTTGGAGAAAATCCTGTGAAAGTTTATTTTGAGTCTTAGAAATGTAATTATAGATTATTATAAGTATTCTACTTGAGTCTTAATTTCTGATAACAGAATAGTGTACATATGACATTAACCTTTCAAGCTTTTCATTATAAAAGATCTGTAATATTTATTTTCTTTATTTTCACTGCTGCAGTTAGGATGAAGTTATCAGGTATTTGTAAATGATTCAGTGCAAAGACTGGGATTTTACTTTGTTATAATAACAGAGGAAATGTTAACTTGGTTGTTTCAAAAGCAAATGGGCAACAGAATGCTTCAAAGTATTTAGAAACCGGTGGTCATGTTATATTGCAACAGCAAGTATTGAACAATTGATATAAGGATTGCTTTGAAAACAAATGTAACAAATTATCTGTATTTGTACTCCTGAAATACTTTTAGAGTTGGCTACGAAGTGCTGCTTTGAGTTGTGAATTATAAGCAATACATTAGATATTTTGCATGGTCCTAAAAGGTTTTTAAATAAAATGATTTGCTTACAGCAAGTGTTTTTAAATCTAGGGAATAGATATACTAAATGTTACATGCTGATTCCAAGACAAATATTATGAATCAAGATAAAAGAAAATTACTATGGGTGCTAGAATCTGAAACAAAAAGCAGAAAATGCTGGAAAATCTCTGGTCTGACGGTATCTATGGAAAGAGAACAGAGCTAACATTTTCAAGTCTAGATGACTCATTAAATTGAATTAAAAGTTACTTTACGGAAGGTTTGCAAAAAGAATGATCAGTCACTGTGTGTTGAAACAGATTGTACTTAACGGGAAAATGTGATCACTATTTCATAGAGGTGGAAGATATGATTTAACAATTTTTTAAAATGTTCTGTTTCCGCTTTCTATCGAACTGACTCCTAAAGGCCTGCCTCAGTTAATTGGGGATCCGAGCATAGCAGCTGCAGAATTCTCTGTCAGATGCAAGTAACTCCTGGGCCAAATATATGGCATGATACAGGGAGGCATCTTTGGGATGGGTGGAATCTTGCCCCAATAGAAATGGGCCCCTGTTCTGCACCACACAAGCTTCATTTCTTTCAAGTTAGGAGATGTAAAAGTAGTTGGGAGCCACTGAAAGTTTACAAAAGAATGCCTGTGTTTGTTTCTTTTATTTTACTTGAATTGCATGTTTTTGAATTCTTTATTGTGGATTACTTGGTGTTTGCAAATTTATTGTTCTGTTGTTTAACAGATGTAGTACTATTCCCTTTGCCAGGAAATAAACACAGACAAACTATACTACATATGGCTCTTTGTGAAGATTAGCCTTTTAGTCAGGACAATGTAGTAAATTTAAATAATACGCAATTGAATGTTTCACTGTAAGTATAGTTAAGCATTTTGTCCGTTACCATTTAGAAAGCAGAACGTAACTTGTGAAAGCTGAACAGGTTTGTATGAATTTCTTTGCCCACAAGTTTAAGGGAGACTTCAACTAGTTTATTTCAAATGGGTTCAGGTTTCCCTCAAAATAGCAGATAAGGAGATTTGATATAGATATATTAAGCAGTTCCTTGCAAATATTGGCACATGTAATTTCAAGGATATTTGAAAATTAAGTTGTCAAACCAAGACCACAAAATGTTTGGTTAAGCAAAAACCCAAACTTTTGCATTTGATCTCTTGGTGGGAGAAGGGTACCTAGCAAAAATGCCAAATTACTCAATCTCCCAAAACAACTTAAAAGTTCGAGCCAATTCTCAAGTGGGTTTCATTGGTCTATTTCATGTATTACTTTACATTAGCACTTTCCATAATCCGTCAAGAAATACATAACCTTATTCGTTGTAAGATCTGATGCTGACTCAGGAGTTGTATTGTAGATTGGCTCCATGGATTGGAAATTTAAACCCATGTTTAGTTCCATCAGCTTTACAAAAGGCCAAAAATGCAAATAGAAGCCAATTTGCTTAGTGCTTGGTTATTTGGCATTTGTCCTATGATTAATTGAATAGTAGACTTTATGTTCAATCAGTCTGTGAACCTGCTTGTCTGTGTATATTAACCTCTGCAGTTATTTTGCTCAACTAGGCAGTGTAATCATTTTGTTTGGCACAAGTGCTATTGTGCATTTATTTAAGCTTCACGGTCCTCTAAAAGTTACTAGACTGCATCAAACCAGCCCAACTAATTATACTGCCTGAAAAATGCAATCTGATGCGTGGTTCAGTACATTCAGTAACAAGAATTTATTCCTTAGTTGAATTGTGTTCAGGGAAAATTAGTGTTACTTACAGCATTGAATTTCTGGAGTCAATGTAACATGTTCAGAATGCTGGAAACATTTAATATATATTTAAAAAGAATCTGCTCATTCAGTGGTGCAACTGACCCTAATGTATGTTGGCAAGTAATTTATAAAACATTATATTTCAGTAAAAATGTTCTAATGACAGAAATGTGAATAAACTACAATAAAATCAGCCATGATCTTATTCAAACAAGCACAGAAGCTGAATGGTTCACTCCTGCTCATAGTTCTTATGTTCTGAAAATATTACAATGTCCTTTTCATGCACAATACAAATTATCACAGTCAAAAATAAGTTTAGAATGAAATTGGTGGAAGATATGGAGGGTGAGAATCAGATCATTTCACAATGAGTTACATGTGCTATATTCGTAAAGGTTTTGCTAAACAAGTTCATGAAGCAGATTGAACCTCTTTTAAATAAAGCGGAATATTCACTATCATATGTTCTAATACTTATTTTACACCATTCATTCAGATCAATCAATTTTAAATTGTTTAATGAATTCAAATATAGTTTTAATTTAATATTATCCATTCTCATCACAAACAAGCATGGTAACACAGAGGACCCAGGTTCAACTCTGGCCTTGGGTCACTGCCCGTGTAGAGTTTGTACATTCTCTCCATGAATGCTTAGGTTTCCTCCAGGTACTCCAGTTTCCTCCCACAGTCCAAAGATGTGCGTCTTAGGTTGATTGGCCTAAATTGATCCTAGCGTCGGGATGATTAGCAGGACAGTGAATATGTGGGATTGCAGGAATAGGGCTTGGGTGGGATTGTAGTAGGTGCAGACTTGATGGGCCGAATGGCCTCCTTCTGCACGGTAGAAATTCTATGATTCTATTCTATGAATTGTTTCTTTAGATGGAAATGGCAATGGCTTTTATCTGCATTTTTCACTCAAACTAAAGGATGGAGTTTTCTCATTTGATAGGAAATTTATGGGAAGGCACAGTTGTCCTGTCCCTGGACAAGTAATCAAGAGACCCAGGATAATGCCTTGGGTTTCTGTGTTTGAATTCCACCATGGCAGATGTTGAAATTTGAATTCAATAAAAATTTGGAATTAAAAATCTAATGATGACCATGAAGCCATTATTGATGGAAGAACCTATCTGGTTCATTAATGTCCTTTAGGGAAGGAAATCTGCTGGTCTTACCTGGTCTGCTCAACATGTGACTCCAGACTCGTGGCAATGTGGCTCTTAAATTGTCCAGCAAACCACTTAATTCATGGGCAGTTAGGGATGGGCAACAAATTCTGGCCCTGCCAGCAAAGCCCACATCCCATAACCACATAAAACAAAGTCCCCTGATGGGAAATTTGTTCTCATGGAACCATGTTGGCCTCTACAATGGTTTCTGGTTGTCGGATAAAAATCAATTTCATGCTGGCTTCCAGCAGGATTCCCAATCCACCTGGCGTGCACCATCAGAAGATTCTACTGTAAATTCATGCCAGCATGAAACTGTATTTTGGGTCTCCTGCCCCTAGCTTCATTAATATTGACCTGCCTGTGGAAGCATGGGAGAAAGACCCTCAAAATGTTTTGCGGGGTTTCTTTTTTAATAAGCAAATGTAGTATTTTGTTTTATTACCTTTCACTGGACGTAACATCATTGGCTAATTCAGCATTTATTGCCCATCCCTGATTGCCCTTGCAAATGTGCAATTAGTTCAATATTTTTTTGATCTTGAGAAGAATAAGAGCTATAGTGTGGATGTGCAAACTGACTATTGTATTGAAGGCAGTTCAAGTAGGGGAAGAGGGATTTAAAAGGAATGTTTTGATAGTAAGGGACTGTATAGTCAGACATCTGTAGCTGAGTATGAGGATCCAAACAGCAGTGTTGCCTGCCCAGGTTTTTGAATATCTGCTCAGGGCTGGAGAAGCAAGGGAACAGGAGGATCCAACTCTTGTGGTCCGTATAGATACCTGTGGCATAGATAAGATTAGGAAAAAGGTTCTGCATAGAGAGTATGAGGCACTAGGTACTAAATTTAAAAAGTAGTACCTCAAAGTTAATCTTTATTATTACCTGAGCCATGTGCAAATTGGCAAAGAGTAAATAAAGACATGAATATGTGGCTAAAAGACTGCTGTGGGAGAAATGAGTTCTCATTTGTGGACATTTGGCACTAGTAATGTAGAAAATGAAGGCTGTACTGTTAAGACAGACTTCACCTGAATCGTATTAGGACCAGTGTTCTAGCAAATTGCGGAATTTGGGAAATAAAAGGTAAAGTCACCATAGTCCCAGATGTCCAAAGTCTGCTCTTCCCTTTGAGCGTGAGAACTGACTGATGGTGATTTAATGTGAGGATCACCACATCTTAGACAAGGTCCTTGATGTCTTAACCAGTACAGGAATTAAACCAGCACTGCTAATGTCGCTCCTCACACAAACCAGCAAGTAGCAAGGGAAGGAATCCGAAAGGAAAGATTGTGTAAATTAAGGGGACATGACAAGGCAATAAATCAAGCTGGCAACAAAAGTAATGTTAATCAGAGTATGGTGGGAAGAAACAGTGATTACAAATTTGAATGTGCCAAATAGATGGGGATTAATTCAAGCAGCCCTGATTCTCCTCTCTCTCCCAATCTATAAATAGAAAGGTGATTTTGATTTCCGAATTCTCCTTTTTATATGTGGTGCCACATTTTCTCCAACCCTTCCTTTTGGATGTTTCAAACCTCAATTAATAACCCCAAAGCAAACTTGAGGTTTAGTTTATTGTACACACACGCACACGCACACAAGAGAAGGGAAAGGGTACAGGACAAGACCACAATAAAAATAAGAGAACTGTGCGGATTTTTTGTTTACAAGTATCGTGTACAGTGGAAGAAGCAGAGGACAGCCTTATTTTCAAGTATTTTTTAAAAGTTAAGGGATAGGTCCTACCCCCAGCTGGTAGGATAGCTTCTGAATGACCCAGCTCCACCAGCAATCTTGACTATTGAGAAATTGGAGTTTTTTTAAAAAAAACCTTCCATAAACACTGCCCCTTGGCAGGGTATGATTTTCTCCACCCCTGTCAGAACCTGTTAGTTCTACAGGATGGAGAAAGGTTCTTCGGCTATCTGTGCCGTTCAAAGACAAACCAATCATGCAACTGTTCTAATCCAACTTTCCAGCACTTTGTCTATAGCCTTGTATAATTTGTCATCTAAATACTTCTTAAATGTTATGATGGCCTCTGCCTCCACCACACTTATAGGCACTGAGTTACAGACTCCCATCACCCTTTGGATGAAAAAGATATTCCTCACATTCCCTCTAAACCTCCTGCCCTTATCTTAAATCTTTGCCCACTGATCCAAGGAGAAAAGTTTCTTCCTGTCTACTCTATATCCCTCATAATTTTATACATCTCCCTCACTTTCCTGTGCTCTAAGGAAAACAATTCCAGTCTATCCAATGTCTCTTCAGAACTGAAACTTCACAACCAGCCCAGGCAACATTCTGCTAAATTTCCTCTGCATCCTTTCCAGTGCTATTGCATGCCTCGTATCATGTGGATTCCAGAGTTGCACACTATGCTCTAGCTGTGTCCTAAACAACATTTTATATAGTTCCAGCATAACCTACCTGTCTAAACCCCGCCAACATGACGTCACTTACATAGGGGCATAATACAGCGAGATTCTCATTACATCATTGGCAGACTCGGGAATTTCCACTGGTGTAAATGCCACTTTGGGACGTCTGGTGGATCCTCCAACTTTCCCACCCACTGAAAACCTGGGTGGAAATCCCAATCATGGCTAATCAGGGTAAAGTTTTAGTTCATTTAAAATAAATTACAATAATTTTACGGAATAGTCAGGTTGATGTGATTATGTGAGATATGTGTGTGTAACATATTTTCCTTCCTGTCCACAGATGGGAGACATAGATTGGGATAGAATTTACAGAAATAAATGGTTTTAAAAAATTGAGTTAAGGTCTCTATCTCAATGCGTGCAGCATCTACAATAAAACAAATGAAATTGTCAACTGAAATAGAAATCCATAGGAGTGACCTGACAGCCATTACAACATGTGGCTACAAGGAAGCCAAAGCTGGGACCTTACTGTCAAGGCTATGTGACATTCAGGAAAGACAGGAAGTTGGGAAAAGGTGGTGGGGTAGTTCTGCGAATTAAAAAAGGCATTGGTATTATTGTGAGAGATTGCCTTTGTTTTAAAGATCAAGATTTAGTTAGAACTAAGAAACAACAAGGGGCAGAAAACATTGATTTGTTTGTAGAACACCAGATGGTAGTGATAATGTAAATCGCAGTATAAATCAACAAATTAGAGTTGAATGTAACAAAAAGTAATATGGTAATCATGGGGGAATTTCAATCTGTATATAGACTGGGTAAACCCAGTTAGTACTAATGTTGGGGAGGACAACATTAGTTGTTTGCAAGATGGTTTTCTAGAACAGTATCTTGAGGATCAAGCTATTTTAAGATTTGATATTGTGCAATGAAAAAGGCTTAGTTATAAATATTGTTGTAAAAGAAAGAATAAGTATAATATGATAGAGCTTTATATGAAATTTGCAAGTAAGATAGTTCAATCAGAAACTAGGGCCTTAAATCGAATTAAAGGAAATTATTAAGATATCATAGACAAATTAGCTATGGTGGATTGGGAAAATATGTTAAATGATAAAACAGTAGACAGGCAATGGCTAACATTTGAAGAACTAATACATAGTTCACAACAAGAGTAAAGTACAGAAACCCAGCAAGGTACTTTTCCAATCATGGCTAACGAAAACAAATCAAAGACAAAAACAAATCAATTTAAAGTTGCCAAACAATAGCCTAAGGAATAGAAGCATTTTAGAATTTGAAATGAGGATAAAAACGTTAATGAGGGAAAGGAAAGTATGAGAGTAAACAAGCAAGACACACAAAAGAAACTAAAAGTTTCAGTAGGTATATAAAACGGAAACAATTAACAAAGACAAATGTGGGTCTGTCCATTTTCAACGGGAGAACTTATAATGGGGGATCAGGGAATGGCAGAGAAACAAAACAAAATTTTCAGGAATTTTCTCATCCTGCCCATGGCAGGTTTAATGGCAGGCTGGAAATGGAGAATCTAGTTGGATCCAGAAAGTCAGAGATCCACCGGCATAAAATTTGTTTGCATTTTCTCTAATGGCAGGTAAATAATGAGTCAGGTATCCTGCTGCCTAGTGATTTGAATGTCATTTGCATTCATTACCCATCTCATAAATGCTCATTAAAACAGCTTCTCACTAAAACCATGTGCCATCTTTCAATCTTGTATCATGCCAGCAGGAAATTACATATGTCTGACATGCACTTGAAAAAGAATAATACGCACAGGTCATATTTCACTTTGCTCATGACTTTGAGGTGACTACAACATACAAACCTACCTGCTGCAGCACTGCCCAGATCACTTTGCAATAAAGACCATATTATAGGACGGTAGTGTTGGTCTCCTCATGGCAATTACCTCTTTCGTCACAAGACACCACTCAAGAAGTGTTCAATTTTCAGACACTAATATTGCAATTGGAGTGCAGGAGTGTAGGGGTTGTCTGTCCCCACTGGGTGCTAATACTGTCCAGAAGGACACCACTGTGCAGAAGTATCTGGAGTGGGCTGAACATTCAGAAGCCAGCATTTTGACTGGAGAGGCGTAGGAGGTCATGGTGGGGGAAATCAAGGAGGAAGCCCTCACAAGGGATTGGAGGGAACTGGGAACACACAGGCAACGGGGAAGAGAGGCTTTGAAAGGAGTGGGTAATGGGGAATACACTGGGAGGAATTAGAAAGGAAGACTTTGAAACGGAGGAGGAGAGGAATGATGGAAGGCAAGGAGATGGGAAGCTTGGGCCTGACAAGACAGTGAAAGAGATGTCATATTTATGAATGCGAGAGCATGTATACAGACTCTGAAATAGGAAAGTGGGGTGTTGATAATGTGGCATGAGGGTTGGATCGCATGGAGATTCATAATGGGAGGTCGAGGTTTGGGAAGTGAGACAGTGCTTGCTCAAACAATGGAAGGATGCAGGCCAAACTGTCAGACCAACATAGCATGGGAGGAAGTCTCCAGGGAGGTCAGTGCTCACAATCTCCACCAGAGAACTACCCTGCAATGCAGGACATGAATGACTTTGTCCGCTCTGCAGGGTAAGTGAATCCTCACCTGCTCATACTCATCCACTGCGTGGAAGAGGAATATGGGCCTCAATTGCAAGGGCCCATGTGTGACTGAAGCTGGGGACTGGAGCTCCCTGTGATTAGCAGACCATCTCCTCTTTCAACAGTGGTTGATATCTGGGTGTCTTTTAAATGTGGCACCCAGATATGAAAGCACAAAATGTCAGGAAACCCTGAGTGCATAATTAATTAGGCTAACGTCATGTGATATGGCATGAATTGCCATCAGTCTCTGCAGCAGGAAATATTCCCCCTTTCTACCCCACCATGGGACTTAGTCCTAGAATGGAAAATTCCATCCAGAGTCTTCCAAATGCTGAAATGAAAGTTGGGAAAAGTTTGCATTTTCTTTCTAATGATATTTGCCAAAATCCACTTTTAGTATCTATTTTATAGACTGTTGGGCTCCTCCCAAATTTTGCTAAGCTCTCAACAACTGATATCATTGGATAGATTTCTCATTTAATACTTTTATTGAATTGTGTGAGATCAACAATAATTCTAATTGAACCATTTGGCTTCGGAACTGATACCATCATTGAGCAATAACTTAGTGACTCTTTTATGGGTGAAATACTCCTTGTCTTACCATTGAGTCAATGTCTTTCTTTACCTTTGGAGGTAAAGTGTGTGGAATCTTCCTCAGTGTACAAACAATATACTCTTGGTGTTATATGATACAATGTTTTTAGTCATCCTAATCCCAGAAATAATTCTGGGAGTTCTGCTCTGAAGTTCTGATTGATCTCACTGTTCCTTCTTTCTTCTGTTCTGCAGATTAGATCCATTTCCTTTTGAGTCTTTCTCCTTAAAAATGAGCCATTCGGATTTTGAATTAAGTACAGTACTTCAGTAATTATTTTTTCCCTCTGCTGTAAAATAGATGTTAGCTTCTTCCAGAACCTTCAGTTCTTTTCTTCCTGGTCCGAGTAGCTTTTTGCAGGATCATTGTTGAATGCTCTTGTTTAACTATGGTTCAGTATCTCAAAGAACTGAAACCACTGCTCCAATGTAATTGAATCACTTCACAGATGCTGCCAGACCTGCTGGGTTTTCCTGCATTTTCAGGTTCTGTCCCTGCCTCTGCTGTGGAAGTTGGAAGAGCACTAAGAAGTGGCAAAGAATGCAAGATTAACAAGTTTTGATTTCACATGTGGTTGTAAAGATGCACTATGATTGCTAACGAAATGATACTTTGGTAGATAAAGCATACTTTAATGAGGTCTGATACGATTTATTTGGGATTCATAGTTCTTAAGCCTTTCTGCCACCTCCATTCTCACCATCCTCAGAAGGCTACCCCCACCTTATTCTGTGTCTCTGGAATCATATATTGCAGGGCAGCAAAGATATTTGTCAGAGTCCTTGAGAGCCACATGCAAGAAGTCTCTAATGTATGCTGAGTCTTTCCACTTCACATGCTATTTTGTCCTGAAGCCTGAACATTGTAAGTAGTAAATGCTGTGGCTCACATTGTGAAGGTCCAGGTAGATGTTTGGGACATGGACAGTAAGAACTCAGTAAGAATTTAGCAACACCAATTTTAAACCCAACCGATTTATTTGATAGTAAAATTGCGAGCTTTCAACACTCTGTGTCTTCGTCAGGCAAATGCAGTGTTCTGGTCTGCAATAGCACACATCAGCACAGACAGTCAGAGATTGCTGATCAGAATGCGAATCCTTATATCTAACCTGCTATTCAAGTGTTAAAGTGGCTAACAATGTGTGTGAAGGGAATCCTGAGCATTGGTTAGAGAATTGTGTATTTTCTCCAGACAGCACAGTAAGTGAGGTTTTTTGCTAACCCAGGCAAGTTACGGGGGTTACAGATAGTGTGTCATGAAGCCAAGATCCCTGTTAAGACCGTCCTCATGTGTGCGGAGCTTGGCTATCAGTCTCTGCTCAGCGACTCTGCGCTGTCGTGTGTCACGAAGGCCCCCTTGAAGAACGTTTACCCGCAGGTCGGAGGCCGAATGCCCATGACTGCTGAAGTGTTCGCCCACAGGAAGGGAACTGTTTTGCCTGGTGATTGTTGAGCGATGCTCATTCATCCGCTGTCTTAGTGTCTGCATGGTCTCCCCAATGTACCATGCTTCGGGACATCCGAAGCATAAAGTTTGAGCATCGCTCAACAATCACCAGGCAAAACAGTTCCCTTCCTGTGGGCGAACACTTCAGCAGTCATGGGCATTCGGCCTCCGACCTGCGGGTAAATGTTCTTCAAGGGGGCTTTCGTGATACACGACAGCGCAGAGTCGCTGAGCAGAGACTGATAGCCAAGCTCCGCACACATGAGGACGGTCTTAACAGGGATCTTGGCTTCATGACACACTATCTGTAACCCCCGTAACTTGCCTGGGTTAGCAAAAAACCTCACTTACTGTGCTATCTGGAGAAAATACACAATTCTCTAACCAATGCTCAGGATTCCCTTCACACACATTGTTAGCCACTTTAACACTTGAATAGCAGGTTAGATGTAAGGATTCACATTCTGATCAGCAATCTCTGACACATGTGCTGATGTGTGCTATTGCAGACCAGAACACTGCATTTGTCTGACGAAGACACAGAGTGTTGAAAGCTCGCAATTTTACTATCAAATAAATCAGTTGCATTTAAAATTGGTGTTGCTAAATTCTTACTGAGTTCTTACCACCCCAGTCCAATGCTGGCATGTTTACATCATGACGTGGACAGTAAGACAGGAAATGTTCATTTCAATATGGGGTAGTGCAGAATCACATCTTACTCTATTGGAGTTGTGTAAAGTGCAAGTTCAATCATATAATCCCTACAATGATGAGGGAGGCCATTCAGTCCATCAAGTTTGCACTATCTGTCTGACAGACTATCTTATCCAGGCTCTCTTCCGCCCTATCCCTATAATCACAACATTTAGCATAGCGAATCCATCTTGGGACTCTAAGGGGCAATCTAGAATGGTCATTCCATCTAAAAGCAAATCTAAACAAGAGGGGTCAGAGGCTGTGTAAGAGGAGCACACTCGTGGGCTAAGGGATCTTTTCTGGGGACACCCTCTAACTTATTAGTGCTGCAAGAGTAAACAGAAGTCTTATTAGAGAAAAGGAGGAAGATCTCTTTGGGAAGAAAGCCATTGAAAGTCAAAACCTAATCTGGAACCCTGCCTTATCAAGGCATATGTCCCTGTACTCTTCCACAGCTTCCTCATCTGGAGGCTCGGACTTATGATGGGCTGCCTTGTGACTCCAACCTCTTATGCCAATAAGATAGAGAATAGTTGATGAGCTCGAGAATGCTGAGACTGCTTGTGATTCACTGTGATTGTCCGGATGTGATGAATCGATGGAAATGTGTTCTGTGTGAGGCTGCTGTGACAATCCAGTCTCCCCTTCCCCACAGGAATTGATGATCTCAGCTGCAGGCTCCTTGGTGATCTTGGCTGCAGCGTCCATAAACTCACTCAGGGTAATTATGTTTCCCAGTCTGTGTTTCCTGTTGCTTGTTGTGGGGTCAGCTTGCTTTGGATGAAAACAAAAGAAAGTCTTGTGACGAGAAGGGCTAGAGCAGAGATTGGGAAAGAGCTATGCTCCCTGAGTGAGTCGTGCCCTCCTAAGCAGATCTGAGGATGGTATCTGAGTATCGTGACAGATGGTAGTAACGTGAAAGTTTCTTTAAGACAGTGCTGCTATGTGTCCTCCCCTAATTATGATTGTGTGAAATCTCTGAATTTGACTACATGACGCCATGATGAGAGCTTGATATTACAGTGAGTTGAAGGATGACTTACTCTGGCAAAATGGATGAGATCATTCATCCTCTTCCTGCACTGGCTGGCATTTCAGAAGCAGTTGTTAACCACACTAATATCCCCTGAATGGCCTTCCAAGCAGGAGCTATGAGGCTTGCCTACTTTCTGGAACCTTTCCTAGGATATAGGACATTATTTTGTACCCAGATTCCTCCGATGAAGACTTGGAGGAGCTTGTAGCTGGAGTAGGCTACTGTCTTTCTTTTTTGGTTTGCAGCTTTTGCCTTTTGGCTCACAGGTGACTTTGAGAACAAGAAATGTGCCAGTGAAGCTGCCTGCCCACTGCACTTAGTCTCAAAGAGGAAAGTTGTGCTCTTTTTGTCCATCTTAACTGAGGACAATACCAGAATACTCCCAAATATAATGGAGAATCAAGAACTAATGTAAATGAGAAACTGTAAGATATTGCTATTAGTTTAAAAAAAAGAACCAGGTAAGTTATTAAGACTTCAAGTAGGTAAATCTTCAGGACCTGATGGTCTATCCAGGATGTTGAAAGAAATTGCTGTCAAGAGAGTGGATGCAACGTTGGTCAGCTTTCAAAATTGTATGGACTCTGCAATGGTTCCTGCAGATTAGGAGGTGACCCTGCTGTTCAAGTATGGACGGAGAGAAAAAAAACAAGAAACTACAGATATTTTAGCCTGATATCAATCGTAGGGAAAATGTTAAAATCTATAATAAAGGATTTCATAATAGGATACTTGGAAAATAATGGTAGGATTGGACAGAGTCAACTTGGATTTATGAAACCTGTAAGAATTTTTGAATCATGTAACCAGCAGATTAGAAAAGGAGGGACCGGTGAATGTGGTATATTTAAATTTTCAGAAAGCTTTCAGTAAGATCCTACACAAGAGTTTGGTGAACCAAATTCAAGCATGTAGAATTTGGGAGGAAATATACTGATGTGGAGATGCCGGCATTGGACAACTCATCCATTTCATCCTGGACCACAATGTCTTCATCTTCAACAACCAGTTCTTTGTCCAGATAACGGAACAGCCATGGGGACCAAATTCGCACCTCAATATGCCAACATCTTCATGCACGGGTTTGAACAAGATTTCTTCACTGTATAGGACCTTCAACCGATGCTATAGAGTAAATACATAAATGACATTTTCTTCCTTTGGACTCATGGCGAAACAACTATATGATGACATCAACAAGTTCCATCCCACCATCAGACTCACCATGGACTACTCTCTAGAATCCTTTGCATTCTTAGACAGATGCTTCTCCATTAAGGACAGTCACCTCAGCACCTCACTGCACTGCAATCCACGGAAAACCTAACGATGCTCCTCTTCTCCAACTTTCACACTAAAAACACTTAAAGAAGCCATCCTTTACGGACAAGCACCGTATACACAGGATCTGCTCAGATGAGGAGGATTGCAACAAACACCTCCAGATGCCCTCATAAGAACAGGATATGGCGCTCGACTCATCGATCGACAGTTACGATGCACCACAGTGAAAAACCACACCAACCTCCTCAGAAAACAAACATTGGACACAGTGGACAGAGTATCTTCGTTGTCCAATACTTCCCTGGAACGGAGAAGCTATAACATCTCCTCTGGAGCCTTGAACATGTTATTGATGAAGACGAACATCTCGCCAAGGCCATCTCCATAACCCTACTTCTTGCCTTCAAACAACTGCACAACCTCAAACAGACCATTGTCCACAGCAAACAACCCAGCCTTCAGGAGGACAGTGATCATGATGCCATACCATCCTGCCACAGCAACCTCTGCAAGACATGCCGGATCATTGATACGGATGCCATCATCTCAAGTGAAAACACCATCCACCAGGTGCATGGTACATACTCTTGCAACTTGGCCAGTGTTATCTACCTGATACGCTGCAGAAAAGGATGTCCCAAGGCATAGTACACTGGGGAGACCATGCAGACGCGATAAACAGATGAATGAACACCACTCGATAATCACCAGGCAAGACTGTTCGCTTCCTGTTGGCAAACATTTTAGTGGTCACGGGCATTCGGCCTCTGATCTTCGGGTAACTGGTCTCCAAGATGTCCTTCACGACACACAACAACGCGGAATCACTGAGCAGAGACTGATAGCCAAGTTCCGCACACTTGAAGACGGCCTCAACTGGGATCTTGGTTTCATGTCACACTATCTGTAACCCCCGTGACTTGCCTGGACTTGCAAAATCTCACTAACTGTCCTGCCTGGAGATAATATACATCGAATGTGGAGGATAGCGAATGTGGTCCCGTTGTTCAAGAAGGGGAAGAGAGACCTTCCAGGGAATTATAGGCCAGTGAGTCTTACTTCTGTTGTGGGCAAAGTATTGGAGAGAATAATTAGGGATAGGATTTCTAGTTATTTAGAGAGAAATGAATTGATTGGGGATAGTCAGCATGGTTTTGTGAAGGGTAGGTCGTGCCTTACTAACCTCATTGAGTTTTTTGAAAAAGTGACTAAGGAGGTGGATGGGGGTAAGGCGGTTGATGTGGTATATATGGACTTTAGTAAGGCGTTTGATAAGGTGGCCCATGGAAGACTTCTGCAGAAAATGCAGATGTATGGGATAGAGGGTGATTTAGCTAATTGGGTTAGGAATTGGCTAGCAGATAGAAGAGAGAGGGTGGTGGTTGATGGGAGATATTCATCGTGGAGTTCGGTGACAAGTGGTGTACCTCAGGGGTCTGTTTTGGGGCCCCTGCTGTTTGTAATTTTTATAAATGATCTGGATGAGGGTATTGAAGGATGGATTAGTAAATTTGCAGATGACACTAAAGTCGGTGGAGTGGTAGATAGTGAAGAGGGGTGTTATAGTTTGCAGAGAGACTTGGACAAGTTGCAGAGCTGGGCCGAGAGGTGGCAAATGGAGTTTAATGTGGAAAAGTGTGAGGTAATGCACTATGGCAGAAATAATAAATGTGTAGAGTATAGGGCAAATGGTAGGATTCTTAGTAGTCTAGATGAACAGAGGGATCTTGGTGTGTATGTGCATAGATCCCTGAAAGTAGGCAGTCAAGTCGAGAAGGTTGTTAAGAAGGCATATGGAGTCTTAGCTTTTATTGGTAGAGGGATTGAATTTCGGAGCCGCAACGTCATGTTGCAACTGTACAAAACTCTAGTGCGGCCGCACTTGGAGTATTGTGTGCAGTTCTGGTCCCCACATTATAAGAAAGATGTGGAGGCATTGGAGAGGGTACAGAGGAGGTTTACCAGGATGTTGCCTGGTATGGAGGGCAGGTCTTATGAAGAGAGGCTGAGGGATTTGAGGTTGTTTTCGTTAGAAAGGAGGCGGCTAAGAGGGGACCTGATCGAAACATATAAGATGATTAGAGGTTTAGATAGGGTGGACAGTGATAGCCTTTTTCCTAGGATGGAAAAAGCTAGCACGAGGGGACACAGCTTTAAATTAAGGGGTGATAGTTATAGGACGGATATCAGAGGTAGGTTCTTTACCCAAAGGGTGGTTCGGGAGTGGAATGCCCTGCCTGCAGCAGTTGTAGATGCGCCAAGTTTGGTGGCGTTTAAGAGGTTAGTTGATAAGTATATGGAAGAGAAGGGAATGGTTTAGTTTGGAGGGTCATTGCTTTTTATATTGGTCGGCGCAACATCAAAGGCCAAAGGGCCTGTTCTGTGCTGTAATGTTCTATGTTCTATCTCTCTAACCTGTGCTTAATACTCTCTCCACTCACATTGTCTGTACCTTTAAGACTTGATTAGCTGTAAGGACTTGCATTCTAATCATTATTCAGTAAATTGAGTTTGTGTCTTCATACGCCCTGTTTGTGAACAGATCTCCCACTCACCTGACAAAGGAGCAGCAATCCAAAAGCTAGTGGCATTTGCTACCAAATAAGCCTGTTGGACTTTAACCTGGTGCTGTGAGACTTCTTACTGGCAAATATACTGACAGGAATTGAGAACCGGTTACAGGACAGAAAACAGAGTTAAAATAGATCATTTTTGGGTTGGTAGGTTGTGACTAGTGGAATATCACAAGGATCAGTGCTTGGGCTGCAGCTATTCACAACCTAGATCAATAATTTGGGTATATAATTTTTGCAAATTTACACAAAAACTAGATGGAAGTGTGAATTGTGAGGAGATGTAATGACGCTTCAGGGTGATTTGGAGAGGTTGAATGAGCAGGCATTTGGGAGATGTGAATATATTTGAGTTTTACACTTGTGTAGGAAAAACATATACAGAGTATTTCTTATATGGTGAGAGACTGGGAAGTGTTGAACTTTGCAGGGACTTGGGTGTCCTTCCTCATGAGTCACTGAAAGCAAACATGCAGGTACAGCAAGCAACTAAAGTGACAGATGTTATGTTGGGCCTTCATCAAAAGAAGATTTCGCTATAGGAAAAAACTTCTCTTACAAATTATATAGAATCTTGGTGAGATCATACCTGAAGCATTGTTCGGTTTTAGTCTTTTTATTCAAGGAAAGATCTACTAAATATAGAGAGAGTGTAACATAGGTTCACTGAACTGTTTCCTGAGCTTGGAGAGATTGTCCTTTGAGGAAGGATTAAATAGACTGTGCCTTTATTCTTGACTTTCGTAAATGAGAGATGATTCCATTCAAACATACAAAATTCTTACAGGGCTTGACAAGTGTTGAAGTAGAAGGTCAATCACAATCTCATTGAATGGCAGAGAGGTCTTGAAAGACTCCTGTTCCTATTTCTTACGTATGGTGCTTCTTTCCTGTCCGGGTCAGGTTTCTTGAATATTCTGGGAGCTGTTTTGGAGAATATTCAATCATAGTGATCTCTGACCTGCTCTTGTAGCCACGATATTTATATGATGGGTTCAGTTCAGTTTCCAGTCAATGTTAACCCCGCAGGATGTTGACAGTGGGAGATTCAGCTATGGCAATGTCAGGGGCAATGGTTAAATCCTCTCTTGTTATAGATGGTCATTGCATTTATGTGATACCTAAGTCACTTGCCACTTAGAGACATAGAAACTATAAACAAGAATAAGCCTTTCAGCCCTGTGAGCCTACTCTGCCATTCATTTTGATCTTGGCTGATCATCAAATTCAAAATCCTGATTTCCCCCTTTCCCTCTATATCCTTTGATCACTTTAGTTCTAAGAACTATGTCTGATTTCTTCTTGAAATCAGACACTTTGGCCTCAACTACCTTTTGTGGCAGTGAATTCCCTCTGGCTGAAGAAATCTGTCCTCATCTTAGTTCTAAAGGTTTACACCTTATCTTCAAACTATGACCTTTGTTCTGGACTCCTCCACCATTGGGAACGTTCTTTCTGAATCTACTCTGTTTAATGCTGTTAGAATTTTATAAGTTTGTATGAGATCCCCTCTCACTCCCCTAAACTCTAATGAATATAATCCCAAACGACTTGTCTCTCCTCATATGACAGACCTATCAGCCTAGTAAACCTTTGCTGTACTCACATTATAGAATGATATTCTTCCTCAGATAGGGACATAAAAACCGTGCACAGTACTATAGCTGTCGCCTCACCAATGCCCTATACAATTTCAGCAAAACATCCCTATCCCTATGCTCAAATCCATTCGCTATTAAGGCCAACATACCATTTGCCTTCTGTTGTGAAGTTGAGTTTGTAAAGATGTAAAAGAATAATAAATAATAACTATAAAAACTGTTTTAAAAAAAACAGTGCATGGTCCCTTTAAAAGCTGTTTTTGTGTTCAATGCTGGAATGTTTAAAATACTGGTTTACTGAGTGCATTAATGGCACCATTTGTTTTAGAGATAAACATCAGATTGCCTCCGTAATAGGCTTTGCAGGCTGTCCCATTTTGATAGGCTATGAGTTAGACAATCATCTAATAACCCATCAGTTTGAAGAAGAAACTCAGCGATAAGGACCTTATCAAATTTGAATTTGCTGTTGTTGACATCACCAGACAAATCATGCTACAGAAAATGCATAGGTCAATAGGAATGTAAAAACAGGAATTCAACTGCCTGCCTTCAGTGACTGCATTCTGTTCAGTGAGTTCAGTTGAGTTCAACTGAGAGTCAGCCAGAACAGAAGGCCATCTCTAAAACAGCTCTCTATCCTGCCAGCTAAAGAACTACCTCTAAAGAGAATTCTCTATCTATCTAACAACAGGATGACAGGTCAGAAAGACTTTACAGACAGAGAAATCACGAGGAAACCTCCATAAAGTTTCTGAAAGCCATTGGACTTGATTATATATTTATTAAATTCTGTTATTACTGTTTTGGTACAGAATGGTCCTTGTATTTATTTGAACAGCATTACAGTCAAACCTTCATTTAATTAATATGTTACTTGTTTAGTTAAAATTCAAGTTGGTTAAAATAAAATAACTTGTTAATTATTCATGTGAGTCTCAGATCTTTATGTTAGTGAACCTCTAAATGGTGATATGGACCAAATACTTTTACCAGATTAAGAAGTGAGGTAAAGGGAATGAACCTCAACATCATAACACTTCTTTACTGCTTACTGTACCTGTGCACTTACTTTCAGTGACTGATATATGAGGACTCCAAGATCTCATCGACTATTGCACTTCCTCTTAATTTACGCCCATTCAAGCAATAAACTGTCTTCCTATTATTGCTACCAAAGTGGATAACCTCACATTTATCCACATTATACTGCATCTGCCATGCATTTATCCACACACTCTGTCTGTTCAAATCATGCTGAAGCATCTCTGCATCCTTCCACCTCATCTTCCCACCTAACTTTGTATCGTCTGCAACTTTGGAGGTAATGCATTCAACTTCCTCTTCCAAATCATTAATATATAATATGAACAGTTGAGATCCTAGCACAGATCCCCACTAGTCACTAACTGCCAATCACAAAAAGACACATTATTGCAACTCTTTGGTTCCTATCTATCTCAAGACATTACCTATAATCCCATATGCTTTAACTTTATATAGAACCCTGACAGTGCAGAATGAGGCCATCCGGTCTGTTGGGTCTGCTGGCCACAATCCTTCCCATAAACCCTCATATTTACGCTGCTAATCCCCTGACACAAGAATTAATTTAGCATGGCCAATCAATCTAATTCTGTGCATCTTTGGACAATGGGCGGAAACTGGAGCACTGAAGGAGATCCATGCCAACACTGGGAGAATATGCAAACTCCACGCAAATAGTTATCCGAGGTTTGTGTTGTGAGGCAGCAGTGCTAACCACTGTGCCAACATGCCACCCCAAAGTCGTCTATTGTGTGAAACCTTGTTGAAAGTATTCTGAAAGTCTGAATAAACCACATCCACTAATTCTCCTCAGTCAACTCAAAAATTTCAATAGCTTCGTCAAGCATGATTCCCCTTTTGTAAATCCATGCTGACTTTGTTAGATTAAACTACTGCCTTCCAAATGCCGAGTTATAAAATCCTTGATAATAGATTCTAACAGTTTCCCCAGGACTGAGGTTAGAATCACTGGTCTACAGTTCCCTGTTTACTCTCTACCTCCCTTTTTGAAAAGCATACTTCCATTAGCTGCTCTCCAATCTGTATTCCAGGGTCCACAGAATTTTGGAAAATAACCACAAATGTACTATTTCCAGGGCTACTTCGCTAAGTACACTCGGATGAAGATTATCAGGACTTGGAAATTTATCCACCTTCAATCCCATCAATTTCCTCAATTAACTCTGATTTCCTTCAACTCTTCATTAAAATATGTTTCTTTCAGCATTTCTGGTACATTGCTTCTGTCTTCACAAAGGAAACACGAATAAAGTACAAAATTTAATTCCTCAGCCATTTCTTTATTCACCATTATGAATTCACCATTTTTGACTGTGAGGGGATTACATTTATTTATGTCAATCTTTTTCTCTTAACATTTCTCTCAAACTTTTACAGTCAGTCCTTATGTTATTGCGTACTTACTTTCATAAGTAAGTTTTCCCTTCTTAATCAATCTCTTGGTCCTCCTTTGCTGAATTTTAAATTGCTCCCAATCCTTGGGCCTTTTGCTTTTTCTTGCCAATTTGTATGCTTCTTCCTTGAATCTGACATTATCTCTACTTTCCCTTGTAAACCATGGTTTGATCACAATTCCCTTATAACTCTTGCACCAAACAGGACTAAACAATTTCTGGAGTTCATCTATTCATTTTTTAAATGCCTGTCATTGTTTGTCCACTATCTTTCCCTTCAGTAATGTTTTGCAGTCCATTTTGGACAATTCATGTCTCTTACCATCTTGTTAACCCAAGCCTGGATGTTGGACAGATCTGGCAGCATATGAGTATGAACTGCTTCCATATCTGAGGAATCATAAATAGTGCTGAACATCATGCAATTGTCAACAAACGTCTTCACTTCTGACCTTATGATGGAGGGAAAGTCATTGACGAATCAGCCGAAGATTGTTGGGCCCAGGGCACTATCCTGAGGAGCTCTTGTAGTGGTCATGAGGCTGAGATGACCTCTAACAACTTCCTTTGTACTAGGTATGACTCCAGTTGTGGAGAGTTTTCCCCTGATTCTCATTGACTCCAAATTTGCTAGGAATCCTGGATGCCAGATGCAGTCAAATTATATCAAGGACTCTTACTTCCTCTCAGGGGTTCAGCTGTTTTGTCCATGTCTGCACTAAAGCTGTAAGGAGGTCAGGAGCTGGCTGGCTCTGATGGACACCAAATTGAGCATCATTGAACAGGTTGTTACTGAATAAGTGCTTCTTGACAGCAGTGTTGATGACCCCCTTTAATCATCATTCTGATGA
Source organism: Sphyrna mokarran (assembly GCA_024679065.1). Classification (NCBI taxonomy): domain Eukaryota; kingdom Metazoa; phylum Chordata; class Chondrichthyes; order Carcharhiniformes; family Carcharhinidae; genus Sphyrna; species Sphyrna mokarran. The sequence continues at coordinate 73,775,808 of JAGIQG010000005.1, forward strand.
TTAAGAATAGGCGGATGGAGTAGTAACTAGTCAGATTGAATTTATCCTGCTTTTTATGGACAGTATACTTTTGGCAAATTTTCCACATTGGTAGGTAGATGCCCGTGTTGGCAGGAAAGGTGGCAGATTACCCAATTGACTCAATGGGATGGCAAGGTGGAACAGGTTAGCACTGCTGTGTCTTGGGATCCAGGTTCAATTCCTGGCTTGGGTGAGTGTGCAAAACCTTCATGTTCTTCCTGTGTCTGCGTGGGTTTCCTCCCACAGTCTGAAAGATATGCTGGTTGGCCTCGTTGGTCATGCTAAGTTCTCCCTCAGTATACCGGAACAGGCACCAGAGTGTGGTGTTTACGGGATTTTCACAGTGACTTCATTGCAGAGTTAATATAAGCCTACTTGTGACACTAATAAATAAACTTTTTAATCTTAAGTGGCTTTTTGTGTCCCTGTTGACATACTGCCAGTGGTGGGGAGGGGTAGGCTGGCCATTACGTGAGGAGACTGCCCTCATGAAACTTGGTGGCTTTCTTGTGAGCTCTGCCAAAGGGATCCGCCTTTTTTGGCAACTCTTTGGCCCTCCCATTTCAGGAGTATGCCAGCCTGACTCCCCAGACCCCTCTAACCTGTCTGAGGAATGCCCAGTCGTCAGTAACTTCTCATCCTGCAGATGCAGGTCCAGCAGTGACCAGGCTAGTCTCAGTGGCAGCTACTTAATTGGTCACTGATTAATACTTTCCTGGTCCAATTTTACTAAAGTGGATTTACCTCCTGATTTCAGCCCTGCTGCTGGGCTGTTGACCTCCGTCATAAACTATCAATACTCTTGCAGGAGCATGTAAAGAAAGTTTATCATTTACATAATGCCATTATCTCTCAGTGGGATTTGTTTATTTTTGTTCTGGGTTATTTTATGGCCCTGCATTATTAGGAGGAACTCATGGGTTCTGTTCAGTTTTCTTTCCTTCCTAGGGAATTCAAGGTTTCATTTTTTGTTTCTGGCTGGCCACACTTTTGTTTTAGAATAGACTGAAATCAGTGTCTGTCTGTCCCTCTCTCTCTCCCTGAGTTTTGGAATTTCTGCTGGTCAGCTAAAAGCAGTGTGCTAGTCTTCCTGCAGTAGAAAATCTGCTGCTGGTGGCTTGTTCTGAGTCTCTTCTCCGTTATTCTGGAAAGCTGTTCTGACTTCAAACTGTTCTGAATGTACCAACTCATCCAAAGCATTTATTTCCAGTCTCCCATGAGCATTAGTCTTTGCTGTGTTAAATCTGTAGAAGGGTTTGTTTATGGATTGATTAGAAAATCTTTAGATATGTTGGTTAAGGGTTATGCATCATTGTGGTTGTCTTGTTTGTAATTGATAACAATTATTGCTAATATTATTATACATGTTAACTATATGTTTAAATCCTTAGTGGGTCAGTTGAATCATACCTGAGGTGAAACATATCGTGCTTACGCTAGCCGAATTCAAAGTGCAAAATTTATGATCCAGACAGGCTCCATAAAACACTTTGGAATTTCTGACCTGAACCATAACACCATTCCAAGTTGCATCACAACCAATTAAGTACTCTGAAGTGTAGATGTTATTGTAATATAGGAAACATGAAAACCAGTTGCAGGTAGCAAAATCCAATAACTTTGTTTTTAAGTGAATTCAGTTACAAAACAAAATTGGCAAGGACAGATAATATGTCCTTGAAATATTTTCATTGTAATTTTATTTTAGAAAAAGAATATGCCCCCTCTAGAGTTTTTCCTCACATTTATGCCAGTGTTTTGCTCAATAATTGCACAAATTGTTTGCTGTAATGTAGTGAATTATTTTAATTATAACATTTACCCTGGAGAGTTTAAGTACGCTTTTGCCATTTTAAAAAGAATATGTGCTTTTCACATGATCAATGTGATCCCACAGCGTCACTTTTAGAAATAACGAAGATCCTTATCAGCACTAGACTGACCACAATATTCTTGGATTGTGCAAAGTTTACTGAAAAAGCCAGGCCCACATTCACTGGTTCTGTAGGCTGGAAATTAAGCTCATTCAACCAACCTAATTTGAGCAACCGTGGAGCTGTAATTATATGTGCATTCCTCGCCCCAAGCTAGTTGGGGAAGCATCAGTGTGACTATTTGGATGCCTCGAGTGGCACCAGAATCCAACAGTGATAATGACAAGGAACTGTGTAAGAAAACAGTCTGTAAGTAGTAATCAACTTGCGCAATCGTTTAGGCTTCTGTGGGTCAGTTAGCATGGGAAGAGGTCCATAGTTCTGATCTTTTTGTTGTGTCTACAAGAAAGAAAAAAAATCAGACTAAATGTGTACCATTTGTGATACTTACTCATACAGTGGTTTGAGGAAACGTTTTGGAATGTTAATATTTAATGGCAAAGGTTCTTCACATTTTCCTATCAGTTTAAATGTTTGAGATGAGAAAGAATAGGCAGTGCTAATTTATAATTATGTAGATAAGTAAGTGGAAGCCAATTTCTGTGTGGTTTCTTTTAATTTGCATAGACACTACTTTCTCATGAGCAAAATTCCAACTACCAAGTTTAGAATGCATCTGATTCATACATATATCAACATCAGAAACGTATCCAGAAAAATCCACCTCAGATCTGAAAAGAAAATGTTTAACTTATTAGAAATACTGAATAAAGAAAATTCTCCTGACTGCTTTTGCATTGTCACTGTACTAAGCAATCAGAGAAATTCTTAACCTAATCAGATTAAATGTTTTACTTAAATATAACCAATATTTATGTTAAATAACAATGGCTAAATACAATATCAATTAAGCAACCAATTACATTCTTAATTTTGTTTTTGCATTGAAAAAATTAAGCAATTATAAATTAATCTTAGAAATTATATAGAATAATTGTGGTAATAGCAAAAAGCTCTTAAAGGGGCAGACTTTCAAGTTTTTTTATGTTTCATTAAACAATGTTAATGAACAAAATGTATACAGCTCCTGATGATGTTAATTCAATTTGAGCATGATACCAACAGTCCCCTCTCATACCTTACACAAGTGATCTCAATGAATACTGATTAGCTGCCCTACAATCAAGACATCTCAACTAAATTATTCCATATCAGCAACAAATTAAATGCACTTTGTAGTTCTGAAGTCAGCAATCAGCACTAGATCATCAAACTAAAATAAAGGCAGGATTTTCAGACCGATGGAGGGACAGGAGCACAAGTGGGCTGATGTGTAAAATTTCATGTCAGTGGACAACCATGCTGATTTGCTGGCATCATCCCATCCCATTTTCTGGAAGGCCAGTTCAGGAAATGGAATGACTATCCACCAGTAAGCAATAGAAGCTGTTGGTGTTGGAGGGGGCACCACCATGCAAAAGCAGACTGCAGTTCCTTTCATACTGAAGGGCAACCTATTAGTCCTCCAGCTGAAAGTTCCTCCCTACTACTCTTAATTAGATGACAACCAGGCTCTCTGGCCACTAATTCAGGCAAAATCAGTGTTGGATAACTGTTGCTGACAAGGTACAAGGTCAGAGTCCCAGCCAAAATGCAAAATCCTGCTGCTTGGCTCTTGTCTCCCCTCCACAGGTGTTGCCTGCTGAGTATTTCCAGCATTTTCTTTATATCAGTACTAGCAATCTTAGCTACGTTCACTCTGCTTATCTCAGTGACACAGATTAATTGTAGCTTCCCCATGCTGTGGCTGACATCAGCATAAGAAAATCTTATGATTTTCCTAGACAGCATACTTAATGTGTTTTCACACAGACTTGCTAAAGGCTATGTGTTATTTTACATGTGCAAATAATTTCGTACACGTAATCTATTATTGATCATTTCTACAAAATAATATAGTACTCAGGAAGATAGATATTAGTTCACCACCAGAATTTTCTGTTTGGAATGAGACTTTAGTTTAACTATTGACATTTTAATTAATATGTTTGTTATATCCAGTGGTGGCTTTAATTAATTTTTCAATTTTCTTGCCTGACCCATTCTTATTCTGAGCCTTTATATCAATTTAATGTGAATATATAATCCACTGAAAATGCTAAACTTGTTGAGACTGCTATACTGTAGATCTTTTATCTGGAGTTATCTGAAAGTGTTTTTGATTTAGTTGAGAATTTATGATTTTATGTTACAGAGTGCTGCAGCTTGTGGTCTGGAGACTCACAGTGATGCCATACAGCCCAGCCACATCAGAGAGGTGATCCGACGGTACAGCCACAAAATTGGCCCTCTTTCTCCATTCACAGTACGTAATAACAGAGCTATAAAAAGTTATATTTATATGTAAGAGCGTTTTTAGTTTCAAGTGGTCAAAGTTCGAAGAATTGAAATTGTTGTGAGCAATTTGTGGTAGCAGTAATTTTCTTGAAAAAAAAGGTTTATGAAACTCTTCTTATGAGGATAAATACTCTTTTTTTGGCAACTAAAGCATTACTAAACAGTCTTTTCCATTACAATTCATGTGTTTTCTATTACTTCAGAATCTTATACATTCACTGATATGAATTCTTTGAAGTGTCTTGTTTGCACATTGCATAGGTATTTATTACCGATTAGCTGAGAATGGACCTAATATATCTAGCAAGTATACACTATACTTTGTTGTTACTTGAAACTTTGTTTCACATAGTTTTGGTTAAAAATGTAAAGCTTAGTAATGATTTTGTCCTGGATCTGGATTGGCTAGTCTGTGAATTTTTAAGAAAAGTAGAAATATCAATTCAAAGAGACTGAATTGGGCACAATGTTAACTTTTTGAAGTGTCTGTTGCATTTTGACTGTAGGCTATTCATACTTGCCAACATGTAGTCTGCCAAGCTACAACCAACTGGCTAGGTCAAAAAGTTGGAGTGTTTGCTTACTTTTGTTATCTCACACTTAATAAAGTTCAAATTAACCACAGAGAAAGATAAGTGGATGGGATCTATTAAGAACTATAATTGCTGAGATATTTTTCTTTCAATCTCTGCAGTTATTCTAAAATAAAATAGTTTGTCTCTCCTAATCAGTAACATTTAGAAAGTATTGATGGTTATCTCTTGCCTGCTACTTTTTTCAGTTAACATTGCAAGTAAGAAGGATGTTCCAACAAATAACCTATTCAATTTATTGCATTTAGCTCTCAAATGTGATAACAATGTGGAAACTTTATTTTTAAAATAATACTACTGTAATTCCTGTAAAGAAATATTGAAGTTTTCTTGATCTGAGGTCTACATAAGTGAAAATAAATCAAAAATGCGATGTAAAAATTGACCATATAATTATAGCTTTTAGCAAACCACAAAAACAATGGAACTTGTTTTAAAATATATTAATGTGGGTTTTGAAGTTATTTCCTGATTGTTCTTGTTAATTAAACAACAAAGAGCAATAAAAGTAGAACAGATAGCTTAATTCCTGAATGAACAAAGGGACAGAATTTTTATCTAGTGCAAATTCTAGTTAATTTGATTACAATGAGGTGTGTTAATTCCAATTTGACAGCTGACCTTGCCATAGTGTCATGCAGCCAGCCATGTAGGGCTCAAGGCCAAGAACTTAATTTTTCCTTTTCCCAGGACAGTCAGTTGCTTTGTGATTGATTGCCACATGGAAATTAACTTTAAAAAATAGATGTAACCAGACTCCATTTCTGCCAGAACGTATTCCTAATGTACTACATTACTGCATTGTCAGAAATACTCTATTCCAAGGGGGCAACTCTAGATTTAGGATAGCTCACCTTGTTCCACCAGTCCCAACTCTTCTGTTGACATCACCACAAAGGGAGGAAGACTCAGGCAGCAACACACACCCGAGGTGGAATGGCCTAGCCTTTAACCCTCCATTTGCCATGATGTTCTGCAACCATCCATTTGCTTAACCATTCCCCCATATTTACCTTTGACCTTTGTTTCCAACAAATTCTTATCCATCCTGATTAATCCAATAGATAAGACCTCAATATTCAGATCAGTCCAGTATAAGTGACACCATCTTGAGCCTATCTGATGCACAATTAGTTTAACCATCCATCTCGAGATCTGGCTGCACCACATCAAGCACCATCAAATCAGTCTCTTCTACAAAACCGTGTATTATTTCAGGATAACCCACTGTGTTGTAAATGGTTCCTACTCCTTATGTACTATATCTCTTGCTTTCAAAGCTGTCATCATCAAATATTCCTTCTTGGCGTGCCCAGCCCCTTTTTTTAACTTGTTCATGGAATGTGTGCATCACTTGCCCAAATTTATCGTCCTTGCATTTATTGCCTATTCTTGAGAACATTTAAGAGTCAACCACATCACTATGATTTGGAGTTACAATTTGGCCAGACCAGGCAAGAACATTAGTGAACCAAATAGGTTTTTATGACAATAAGTAATGGTTTCATAGTCATCATTAGACTTTTGATTCCAAATTTTTATTAAATTCAAATTTCACCATCTGCCATGGTAGTGGGATTCAAAGTCATGATGTGGAGTTGCCGGTGTTGGCCACTACTTATGGTAGGTTTGAACCCAGGTTCCCAGAACCTTACCTGGATCTCTGGATTACTATTCCGGCAAAAATACTGCTACACCTCTGCCTCCCCTGAAAGGGAAAATTTAGAATGGAGAATATGCTCAATGGAAAGGTATGGAAAGATATGGATGAACAGAGAGGCCCAAGGGATTAAATGCATAATCTCTTGAAAGTATCAGTGCAAGTAGATGGCATTATGAAAAAGCCAACAACATTTTGGATTTTATAAATCAGTACAGGACATGCAAGGCTGAAGAAGCATAGTAATGACAAATTTATACAAAACAATAGTTTGGCTACAGTTAGAGAACAATGTTTGGCTTTAGTGCTTCATTGTAAAGCCATGGACAGCCAAAATGATCCTGGAGATGGAAATTGTAATAAATGGAGAAGCAACATGCGAAACTAGAACAATCCACATGGGAACACAGTCACTAACAAGATTTAACAGCGATTTTTAAAATTGAGGTTTTCATACAATGAATAAGGAAAGAACGTTCTTTGATTTTGAAATCTATAACCAGAAAGATATGGGTATGGGCACAGGTGATCAGTGCTTTCCAGTAAGCAAGTATTGAATTTAAATATTTTTAACAAAGCTATTCTGTTAGCACTGCTGGCCAGCTAGATATACCTAGCATCAGGAAACGCAGTAACTAAAAGGAAGTGAGGATTGCTACATGAATGGATTGATTACTTTTCTAGCACAACTAGTGGAGGAGCAAAATAGATTCCTGTCCTTATTTACATCAAAGCTGATCTACTTCCCTTACTGCAATCACCCCAACCCAAATGCCCCCAGCCCCATGTTCCCAATGGTGGAGGAGTACTGAACCAGGGGGTCACAGACTAAGGATATAGGACAAACCATTTAGGACTGAGATGAAGAGAAATTTCTTGACCCATAAGAGTGTTAAACTTTAAACATATTAGCCTGGACAGAAGATTGGTTTGCATCGTTCATCTAAATTGTAACTAAACATGAAAGAAGAGTAGTGAATGTGATTTATATGGATTCAGCAAGGTGTCCAATAAGGTCCCCTAAGGCAAGGCTTATTTAGAAAGTGAGGGGGCATGGGATCCAAGGGGACATTGCTTTGTGTGTCCAGAACTGGCTTGCCTGCAGAAGGCAGAAAGTGATTGTAGAAGAGTCTTTTTCTGCATGGAGGTTAGTCACCAGTGGAGTGCCCCAGGTATCTGTTCTGGGACCCTTGCTGCTTGTGATTTTTATAAATGACCTGGATGAGGAAGTGGAGACATGGGTTGGTAAGTTTGCTGATGACACGATGGCCGGAGGTGTTGTGGATAATTTGGAGGGAAGTTAGAAGTTGCAGCGTTAATAGGTAGGATGCAAGATTGGCTGAAGAAATAGCAGATGGACTTCAACCTGGATAAATGTATAGTGGCACATTTTGGCATGTCAAATGGGATGAAGGAATATAATATTATGGGTAAGATTCTTAGCAGTGTGGAAGATCAGAAGGATCTTGGAGTCCGGGTTCATAGAACTCTCAAATTGGCTTCGCAGGTAGAAGATGTGGTTAAGAAGGCGTATGGTGTAACTGGCCTTCGTCAGTTGAGGAATTGAGTTTAGGAGTTGGGAGATAATGCTGCAGCTGTATAAAATACTGGTCAGACCTCACTTGGAGTACTGTGCTCGGTTCTGGTCACCTCATTACAGGAAGGATATGGAAACCATTGAAAGGGTGCAGAGAAGATTTACAAGCATGTTACCTGGATTGGATGGCATGCCTTATGAGGATAGGTTGAGAGAGCTCAATCTTTCTCCTTAGAGAGACAAAGGATGAGAGAGGACCTGATAGAAGTGTATAAGATGTTGAGAGGTATTGATCAGGTGGACTCTCAGAGATTTCTCCCCAGGGCTGAAATGGTTGCCACAAGAGGATACAGGTTTAAGGTGCTGGGGAATAGGTACAGAGGAGATGTCAGGGATAAGTTTTTCACTCAGAGAGCAGTGGATGAGTAGAATCAGCTGCAGTTGGTTTTGATGGAGGCAAATTCGATAGAATCTTTTAAGAGACTTCTGGATGAGTACATGGGACTTGGTAGGATTGAGGGTTATAGGTAAGCCTAATAGGTAGAGATAAGATCGGTGCAACTTGTGAGCTGTAGTTTTTCTATGATTCTAAATTATTAATATATATTGTGAATAACTGGAGTTCTGGCAATGATCCCTGCATGATTCCACTAGTCAGTGCCTGCCACTTGGAAAAAGACCTGTTTATTCTTATTCTTTTTTTCTTGCCTGCCTACCATTTTCTATCCATCTCAATACACCATCCACCACCACCAGCTCTCCGCGGTATTTTGTCGAAACCCTCCTGAAAGTACAAACAAACCACATCCACTGGCTCCTCTCGTCACCTCTACTAGTTACATCCTCGAAGAGTTTCTGTAGATTTGTCAAGCATGATTTTTCTTTCATAAATCCATGCTGTCTCAGTCTGATTCTGTTGCTGTTTTCCAAGTGCTTTACTATTAAATCTTTTATAATGGATTCTAGCATTTTTTCCGCTACTGACATCAGGCTGACTGGTTTATAGTTGGCTATTTTCTCTCTACCTCACTTTTTAAATAGTATGGTTACATTAGCTACCCTGCAATCTCCCTGGACATAAGTTTTGGTCCTACCCAGGTACAATGTGTCAATTTTGTACGAGTCCCACCACCCCCAGAACTGAGTCCAATCTAAAACCCTTCTCCTTGCACCATCTGTTCTGCCACATATTCATCTGATATATGCTGCTGATCTTACTCTGACTAGCATGTGGCACTTGTGGAAACCCTGAGATCACTATCTTTGTGGACCTACTTTTCAACTTACTTCCTAGCACCCTATTTCTGCTTTTAGGAATTCATCCTTTTTAACTTATGTAATTTGTAATGATGTGTACGATAGGCACTGGTTGATAACCTTCTAACTTCAGATTGTCCTGTAAATACTTTAAGATATCTTTGACCCTTGCAGCAAGGAGGCAACATACCACCCTGGAGTCTCATTTGCAGCCATAAAGATGCCGATCCTCTTAGAACTGAATCCCCCTATAATTATTGCATTCTCACGCTTTCTCCTTTCCTGTGCGGTAGAGCCAATCATGGTGCAACAAATTGGGCTACTGCTGCTGCTCCCTCTTGAGAGACCATTCCTTGCAACAGAGGAATGGTCGCAGGAGATTCCTGTATTGTTTGTTTGGTCCTCTTGTTCTGCCTGGTGGTCATCCATTCCCTACCTTCAAGTTGAGTCTTAGCCTGCATGTGATCATCTTTTTCTATGCGCTATCCATGATACTTTCTGCCTCAATAATGCTCCACAATGAAACGCAGGGCCTGCAAATGTTCCGGCTTCCCATTTAAACAAGAAGAGTACACTACTGCTTTGAGCTCTCCTGCCATGTCTTGCCCCTTTAAATTACTTAAAATCAAACATCAGTTGTTCTTTTATTTTCTGGTCCTTGTTACTACTGAATATAGCCCTGAAAATTAGGCCACAATATAAAGATCTTACATACTGTGAGCCATAAAAATAGTAAAATATTTACCTGACTGTACTCGCTCAATCAGCTGCTTCCACTTGCCTCGTGTTACTTTTGAAGCCTCACGTCACCTCAGATTTCTCAATCCAATTTTGCAGATGTAACTTTTTATTTTTTTTGACAAGAATTGACTGCGAGGATACTTTTCCAGACGGCTTCACTGTGAAGCTCAATGCAAGGACGCTGTTCCCAAACTGCTTCACTGCAACGCTGACTTGGCGGCACAGTGGTTAGTACTGCTGCCTCATAGCACCAGGGACCCAGTTTGATTCCCAGCTTGGGCCACTGCCTGTGTGGAGTTTGCACGTTTTCCCAGTGTCTGCATGGGCTTCTTCCAAGTGCTCTGGTTTCCTCCCACAGTCCAAAAATGTGCAGATTAGGCGCATTGGCAATGGCAAATTGCCTTTTAGTGCCCTTGAATGTGTAGGTTAGAAGGATTAGTGGGGTAAATGTATAGGGTTACGGGTATAGGCCTAAGTAGGATCGTCGTTGGTGCAGACTCGAGTAGCCTTCCTACAGTTCAAAGGAGTAGCCTCCTTTGCACTGTAGGAATTCTGTGATTCTTTCCAGCCTGCACCACTGTGAAGCTGACTGCAAGGACAATCGTCCAGATTGCATCATGGTGATGCTAACTGCAAGAACATTCTTCCAGACTGCTTCATGATGATGTTAATTGCAAGGACACTCTTTACACACTGTCATACAAGGATAGAGTGAAAAGGCTGGACTTGTTTCCACTGAAGGGGTGATTTGATTGAAATATACAAGATTCAAAATGGTATTGACAAGGTGTATGTGAAAAGGATGTTTTCTCTTGTGGATAAGTCCAGAATTCTGGGGCACTGTTTTAAAATTGGGGGTCGCTATTACAGGGCAAAAATGGGGAGAATTTATTTCCTGTAAGGTTTGTGTGACTTTGCAACTCCTTGCCTCAGAAGTCAGTGGGAGTAGGGCCACTGAATATTTTTAAGGCAGTGATAGATTCTTGTTAGAACATAGAACATAGAATTCTAGAACATAGAACATAGAATTCAGAGGCAAGGAGTTGCAAAGTCACACAAACCTTACAGGAAATAAATTCTCCCCATTTTTGCCCTGTAATAGCGACCCCCAATTTTAAAACAGTGCCCCAGAATTCTGGACTTATCCACAAGAGAAAACATCCTTTTCACATACACCTTGTCAATACCATTCCGAATCTAGGGAATGTTAGGGAAGGGAATCAAAGGTTATTGGAGATAGATGCGAAAATACAATCTGAAATATAAACAGATCAGCCATAATTATATTCTATGATCTTAGATAGCATCTTCCAAACTCGTGACCGATATCATCTAGAAGGACACGTACACAGATACATAGGAACACCACCACCTGAATGTTGCAGGTCACTTACCATCCTGATTTATCACCATTCCTTCACAGTTGATGGATCAAAATCCTGGAATTCCCTCCCTAATAGCACTGTGGGTGCACAGACAACATATGGACTGCAGCAGTTCAAGTAGTTCCATGTCCTTTGGGGAAAACCAATCTTTCCCAGGTTAGAAGCATCAAATAAATGTTAAATTGTTCTTGTTTGAAATGGATGCAAAAAGGGACAGAGATCAATTAGATCCAAGTCCCATACCGACTTCTTTTCCCACTATCCTATCACACCGGGTTCCATTAAGCCCTGAGGAATTTTTAAAAGAAAAAACAACTATAAATTGCAATTGTGTGATGAAATCCAGGGAAAAAAATTACTGATTTAGCAGCTGCATTTGTCATGTGGGAGATTTAATCATCGTCTTGATCATTTAATCCATTCTAAGATTTCCGGCATTGCCAGCTTTTTTTAGGCCCCACCTTTCCAGCTGGCTGTGTAAAAGATTCCAGCCTACAGAGTGTCATTAGATCCGGCAAGAAAAGCCAGCAATGAAACTTGAGGTTCAGACAGGTTTTCTTGCCTGATCCAACACTCCACCAGCTTTTGAGAACATTGCAATCTTTTATTTATGAAATTATTTGAATATGACAAATAAGTTTTATAAAAAAGATAAAGCAGATTTCTTTTGCTTTATTTCCATTGCCAGCCATGTCAGAGAGTCATGGTTAAGATGCAATGAAACTTTGCACACATTTTTAGCCTTGAACTAGAAAAGCCTAGTCAGCAACTGAATGTGACGCTTGAGATAAACAAGGAAGAGAATCTAAAAGCAAAATGCTGTGGTTATTAATTTTATAATGTGGGTTAGAATGCTGATGCAAGGGTAACTTGAGTTATTAGTATGTAAAGGAAACAACATCAGAATGTTCACAATGACCGTTAATCATCGTCCAAATTGCAAGCTTATTGTGCATTTATTTTATATCTTTGCTGATGCAGTCCAAATACCTGCCAGAACTTTGCTTCTTGTCAATCAATGACTGAATATCATTTTTAGCACATTGTTAGCAAGTCAGCCAAAATCCTTCTATCTCAGATACGGCTGGCTCCATGGTGACAACAGGAAGGTAGAATGGGGGAGGGATGGAATAATAGGGAGGGAAAACATAAATGTAGGACAGAATGATGTTATTTCTCAATATTGCTCATTGGATATCCTAAAAAAGTGTTATGTTTTAAAGTGGTACCAGATTATTATGTTTCTAATTAAGTAATCATAAGCAATCTGTAAAAAAGGAAATTGTGATCCTTATTTCAACAGACCAAATTTATTATGTGTTGTCAGGATAAAATTGATTTAATTAGACTTCCCATGTAGCTCTTTGACATGATTGTACAACATATACGGCTTAAAAGCCATGGCTGGGATTCTCCCTAAAAAAACTCTAAGGACCAAATTTGCATAAAAACCAGAGTAAATACCACAGTTTTTTTCAGCTGGGTTTTCAAAATGAATCTTTCATACTCTGTGTATTATGGAAAGCTATAGCATGAATTGCGATGAAAAGCTGGAGGCAGGGCTATTCCCACTGGAGAGGCTAGCAGCATAGCACTGAGCTGGCTACTGCGCATGCGCCTATCTGTCACACCGAGATTGGCGTATGCATAAGTAGCCCTACACTGTCAGCCTCCCAATCCTTGGCCATCTATGCAATCCCGCATCGCTAACCATGTGACTCACCAAACAACCCCCCCCTCCCCCAGCACTACCAATTGCTGGCCTCCGGGACATGTCTTGGCCAGCACTGACATGCGCCCCCGGTCCACCTTGATCTCCCCTCACCATCCCACCCTGCCCCACAGCTGTCCCGGTCTCTCTGACACACCTAATTTCTGGCATGGAGCTGATGATGCCAGAAATCCGGCAGCCAGAGATGTGCGGAGGCTGTCATGTCCAGCAGGAAGCCCACTACATGTGGGCTGACAGAATTGGCCCCCAGATGAATCATTTGGATGTAGTTAATAGTTCTTAAATTGCCTGCTTTTTTGGAAAATTACTCATTTGCACTAGTTTAAATAACATTTAATTGCTAACTGGTTGAATTTTGGACTTGTTTCCTTTGAAATGCTCACCCCCAACCCCACATTGATTTAATTTCTCATCTCACTTGAACTAATGAATGTGTTGTTACTTCCAAAATCTGTGCCTTTTTTCATGCAGCTCCGTGATTGAACAATTGCAATCCTTTTTTTTATCTCAGCTACAGCACTGGTATGGTCCTGAACAGAGTTACAAATGACATCCTATATAACTGCAACAATGATACATTATCACTCTTCATCCTCCTTGGCTAATGTGCAGCTTTTAACACTGTCAAACTTTGTAACCTTTCCAAAGCCAATAAAGCTTGCTGGAGGTTAGTGCATGAAACTAAATGCATTCCTCCAGTTAGATCTGTCAAAAAATCTACGCAACTTGACTCAAATTTCATGGAAATTTCATGAAATTAAAACTGTCAGCATTTTCTACCTCTGAAACTGACACTAACTTCTGGAGTCTACACGTGTCAGATATCTAAAAGTTGCTATCAGTGATTCAGTGCTTTGTGTAGAATGTGCTATTGACAGCTCCACAGAATACGATTAATTGGAAATCATTGAACAAATGACAACTCTCACTTCCACAGTTTTAGTTATGCTGTAAAAGTTCTTAAGATAGATGCAGCTGTTCAATGAGGTGTGACTAGGCCTTTAACTGCAAACTAAATTAATAGGTTCTGTTGAACATGGCCCCTAATCCTGAAGAACTAATTTTATATTTGTGTAATTTTAGTTTTGTTTATATTATGAAAATCATACACTTTTAGAATACTTCTGAAAGTATGCTTATTTCAATTTCTAGCTTAATCCCATGTGCACAGCCCAATCTTTATTTCACTCATTGTAAATTGATAAGAAAAACTTTGGGAAACTTTCTCCTGTCCACAAAAACTAAGCCAACATTTGTATGATGGCTTCATACAGGACTACTTAGTTTAAAGATGACAGACTCAAGATATACTTTAACATTTTACTGGGACAAAGGAACCTTAAATGTGTTACTCTTAAATGTAAATGCAGCTGGCAATCAAACACAGATGGAACCAAAACTACAAAGTAATCATATTCAAATTAAATGTAACAGCTTCATGTCATAATGGCTACAACACAGGAGGTGATTTGACCATTTATGTCCATGGCAATGCTCTGCAAAAATGTATCAGCTATTTGTCTGTAATCATCCAACATTTTTCTCTTGAGTTACTCCTTCAACTGCTCTTTCATCATATTTGCCTCCATTGCTCTTGAGTACTGCATTTCCAATTCTAAACAGTAGCTGCATAAAAACGTTTTTTTCTCATTTTCCTTGTGTTTTTATGGCCTTATGTTTTTAGACCCGCTCCTTGTGACTCATGATCCTTTTGCCAAAGTTTCTCTCTTACCTATTCTGTGTTGACCCTCATGCTTTTGAATCTCCTATCAAAAGTTCTCTCAATCTTCTCTTCTCTGGGGAGAATAACACAAATTCTCCAATGTTTCCAAATGACTGAACTCCCTGTTCCCTGAAATCATCCTGGTGAATCCCTTTTCTCTGTAAAGCACAGTGCCCAGAATTGAACACAATGCTCCAGTTGAGGCTGAACCAGAGTTTTATATAGATTAGTCATAACTTACTACTTTTTGTACTCAATGGGACAGACTTCCATCACAAAGGTGAGAATTGGGAGTTGAGAATTTTCCCAACATTGCGATCCTGTCTCTGCCCCAGCAGTGCCAGCTGCCATGATTTTCAAAAAGGAGGCAGGGATAGTTATCAAAGCACCCAGTTAATATGCCCACTTCTATTCACTGAAACATCAGCTCAATGCTGGTGTTGTTTAAAAACTCCTCTCACTCCTTCATCCCCTTACTGCCTTAAGTCCTCCTTACTCTCTTTGCCCCTCTCTTTGCCCACTTACTTCTTTTCACCCTAACACTCACCCAATTATGCAGTGTCTACTTTACATAGAGGACTTTCAAGCCCTACTTGAAAGTCATTGGAATGCTCATAGATCTGTGAAAATAGCCAAACATTACTTCAATAAGGACATACAAATATTATCATCTTACAACGTTATTTACCTGTCAAAATCAAAAGGCTCACTTCACTGGACAGGTGTGTAAACAAACCGTACGTTGTAGAATCCATTAGTGGTTTGGAGGGCATCTAAGCTATCGAGCACTTATTCTCCAGCAATGCTGTATAAACAAACATGCAGTCAAAAATCCATTAGTGGTTTTGAAACATCAAACAGACTTTTCCCATAATAGCTGTGTAAAAAAACCCTGCAGTATAGAAATCCACTGGTGCCTTTGTAGATAGCCAAAAGTTCAGACATCTTTCAGATTTTTGAAGCACCCAGATAAATGGCTCATCTGTTTCTTTGATTAATGAAAACCATAAGAAAATCATAAAATCCCTAAGGATGCCATTCAGCCCATCGAGTCTACACTGATTCTCCAACAGAGCATCTTATCCAAGCCCATCTCTTCCCTCCATCCCCTTATCCCTGTAATCCTATGCATTTACTATGGCTATACTCCATCACCTACGTATCTTGGGACACTAAGGGGCAATTTAGCATGGTCAATCCACCAAACCCAGAAGTTCAAACATTTACAATTGATCTTACATTGGGCTATGCTTTCAATATTATAGGATACATAATATAGAATAGCTCTTTAACCAGAGTATAATACTAAAGGATTTCACCTTTACAGTGCTGTTTCTTGATTTGAAAGCATGTCAGTTGTCAAAAGTAACAACCTGACAACTATTATTTCCAATCACAGCATTCTCATTGCTCATTTTGATAAACACAGATACAAGCTACAAGTATTTCATGATGAACTGTAAAGAAGGCACACCATTCTTACTTGCCTTTGAGTCTTCCTGCTTCCAATTCATTATTCATACTTCAGCAGAAGTATGATGTGAAAGATTTCTAAAATGCTGTTACCTCGGTGAAAATTCCAGCAGCTCTGAAATGCCCATCTTTGTCTGCTCTGGCTGTATTTTTCTATTCCTACCTGAAATCTGTCCTTGTGCCCCTGTTTATAAAACCAATAGTCCCATCTGTCTGTTTAACTACTTTCAAACCTACTCAGCCACCTTCAATGATTTTTGCACATGTACCCCCCAGGCCATTTTCTGCCATTGTCATGTTATTCCATGGACTTCAAGTTTTATGACATGTCTATCGTGTAGCATTTTATCAAATGTATTTCAGAGATCCACATAATTGCCATTGTGTTCCATCTGTATTACCTCATCAAAAATTCAATCAAGTTAAAAACACAATTTTCCCAACAAATCCTTACTGGCTTTTGTGAATTCATCTGCATTTGTCCAAATAGCTATTAATTTGATCCTAGATTATTAGTTCTCAATATTTTCAACTATTGAGATTAAACTGATTAGCATATGGTTGCTAAATTTATCTATATACCTTTTCTCTGAGAAGGAATATAACGGAAGATTAGAAGGTTACGACCAGAGCCTTCATAGTTTCCTCCCTGACTTCCTTCATCATTTTTGGATGCATCTCATCCTGTATTGTCCTTATCAACTTTAAGCACAACCTCCTATACTTCCTCTCTATTAATTACAGGGCTATCCAATATCTGAACTACCTACTCTTTCACAACAGACTTGGGCAGTATCTTCTTCCATGGCAGAGACGGAAACACAGAACAAATTTAGTGCTTCAACCTCTCTGCCTTCATTTTTACTCCCTAGTTAGCCTCAACTTTCTCTTACTACCCTTTTACTGTTTATGTGTTCGTGCAAAGTTTTTGGATTCCCTCTTATGTTAGCTGCCAGTCTCTTCTCACACTCTCTCTTAGACACTCTACTTCCTTCTTTGCTCCCCTCTGAACTTTCTGTATCAGCCTAGTTCTCACTGACATTATCAATCTGACATCTTTTATGCGCTACCTTTTTCTTCTCACCTGATTTGCTTTCTTTCTCGTCACAGCCATAACTTCTAACTAACTTTGTTTAGTATAGAAACAAGCTGAGCATTTCCTATAAGTGAACTATTTTTGAACCTTGTATGAATGGTAATCAAAAAAAAAGCCAATAGTATGGTAACATGCTAGAAAAAATACCTTCATTTTTGACCTTTATATCTTAGCACACTTAGCAAAGTGCTACAGAACTGTGAAGTTGTGCTATCCAACTGCTTTTGTTGCACTTTGTGTTCTACAACACCACAATTTTTTTTGTTGAATAACACTACAATAATAGAACATTTCTATTTCCCAAAAAGTCACTTGGCTGAAAAATTAGCAAACTTGAGTGAAAATTAATCAAGATTCCTACCTGTATATTTCAGAGTTTTATATTTAAATGGTGTCCATTTTACCTCAAAATAAAATTGTCAAAATGTACTCTGAATTTGTAATTGTCACACATTCCAATTCTCTGTCCCTGGAATCCAATTAACACAAATATGATTCATAAAAATCAATAAATGGCACTTTGTTGACTAGTGCTGATAGTGTCAAATATTACTAGATATGAAGTTACTGATGAGCAAGCAGAATAGGAAAAAAGTTGCCAGCATAAACAACAAAAGTAGTTTAAAATTTAATAAGAGGGAATCAATTAAACTGGTAAAATATTTTTGTTACTGCTTTCAACCTGCAGCTTGCCTTATCAGTTAACTAAGGATGTATATGATACTATAAGTAACATTTCTAGCATAATAAAGCCACAAGTTAACTAATTCAAAACAAAGTTATTTGTAGAGTTTCTGTTTCTCTATATGAGATCTATGCAATAATGCTTCCTTTCTAAGGACTGTTCCACTCCTGAGTCTTGATGCTTTAGTTGTGTTACATTTGTAAAGCCAATGTTGATTTTATTTCTAGTATGAAGGCTCAACTAGATGCTTCACCACAAATGAAGGATGGCTTGTGTGGCCCTAAGTAGTGCAGGCTTCAAATAATGTGAACAAAATACTATGTAATACAGGGAACCAATGCCTTTTGAATATCAGTCCTTCTGTGCAGTAAGCATCTGCCCAGATTGTAGATGTATTGTTCTTGTGAACTACAACTTCCACTATGCACCAGTTTTACCCCAAAAGTCTGTTGTGGACTACAACTTCTGGTCCCACTATATTCTGCCTATCTGGTTTATATGTTCAGACTTTGCAGTTCTTATTTCTAGAAACAGGAATAGCAGTAACCCATCAAGCAGTTCCACCATTCAGTTAGATCAAAGTTGATCTGTGACCTAACACTATGTACCTGTCTTTGCCCATATCCTTTAATACCTTTGGTTGATATAAATCTATTACTGTTATTTATAGTTAACAAGTGTCATTTGTGGAAGAAAGTTCCAGACGTATTTCATTCTTTGCAGGTAGAATATTTCACTTCTGAAAGTTCTGGTTCAAATATTTAAACTATGTTCCTTAGTTCTGGATTCCACCACCAATAGAAAACATTTCTCTCTAATCTACCTTTCCGTTCCCCTTTTAAAAACATCAATCATGTTACCTCTTAGTCTTCCAAATACCAAGAAATATAATCCTAATTGATATAATCTCTCCATCTGGCTTAATTCTTGGAAGTATAGATATCATTCTAGTAAATCTGTTGCACTCCCTCCAAGGCCAATATATCCTTCCTAAAGTGTGGTGTACAGAACACCTCACATTACTTCAGTATGATCTAACTATGATTTTGTATAGCTGCAGCATGACTTCTGCACCATGTAATCTAATCTTTTAGATACAAAAGCTAGCATTCCATTAGCCTTTTTGATTTCTTTCAGTATCTATCAACATGATGTTTTCATGATTGGTGTATGTGGACCCCAAAGGTTCTTTGTATCTCCATTGCTTCTGACTTGATCTCTTCTATCAAGTCCAAAATGGATGACTTCCTTTCGTTTCTGAATAGAACATAGAACAT